>CM040178.1:40410215-41010215 GCA_022606695.1 Vaccinium macrocarpon | reverse complement strand
TATCAAGATGAAACGTCAGCTTTTGGAAACTCTTACAACAAAATGCAGCAGTTGGTTTTGTTTTCAATCACCTGCATTAACTTAACTAATTGATCTTTCAACATTATTCTAACAGAACAAATCAATATTATCAAACCAAACAACATTATCCTTAGGCCGCTCACGTCAACACCAATGATCTGCACGTAGCCTAAAACTAGTTCTGATAGATGAAGCATGGAGGAAAAACACGCTTCAAGGGGATGCTGGTTGGTGGGTGCATGATTTTGGGAATCAGTATGGTGACATGTTTGCAGATATACAGTGTGATCTGCATCAACTACCATGGTGGAAGTCTTGGCTGGTGTTATGGCTCTTCCATGGGCCAGGAGCAATTGGAATCACAATGTCGAGATCTTGACTGATTCCTTGATGCTTCATTCTAATAACTTTTGGCCCCTTCATTAGCTGATGTATCGATATTTTCTTGGGTAATTGACTTTAAAAATCTTGTTCGTTTAGTAGTTTTAGTTTATTTTAGTTTTGGAGATAAGAGTAATGAATGGAGAGAGAAATGATAGTAATGATTACAAAACAAAACTAAAACGAAACTAAACCATGAAACGAACAAGGCCTTTGAAATTTCCCTTCTATAGTTGGTGCATCTTTGTTCACCAAGACTTCCAAAACTTGTCTTGGAAACAAAGGGATTTGTATTCAAACTCCATTTTAACGTCTCATTTTTGAGAAAAATTTGGGTGCGGAGCAGGCATGGGTGACGTGGTGCCGAGCCCACATCTTGGCTTGGACGGTCCAAATTTGAGAGAAAGAGAGAGAGAGACAGATCTGGTTGAAATGCGCACTCAACACCACGTATACCATACTAGCTCGGCCTCCAAAATTTTCTCCTCATTTCCTATTGCTGAAGCCTTTGTTAATTAACTTAAGGTGTCTTGTGCTAATATCTACGCATCTTGACTAATTCTTGAAAATTCAATTCCATCAGTCACTGGTGGGGCACTAGATCATATGCAAGACAAAGTCGTTATGGAGTGTTTTCTTAAAAAATGACAGCACCTAAGAGATCTTGAATCTTCAGCGATAGGCCAACCTAAGGCCTAATTTGGCTAAAAAATGATTTTTGATTTTTTTATTTCGTCTTTATTCAATTTTTTTTTAGCATTTGTTAGTTTTGGCAAAATTCAAGTATTTCGGCTTTATTAAAAAAAAACTATTTGGTTTGACCATAAATTTATACTTGTTAGATTCGTCTTGCCAAGAGGAATCCAGAAACCTCAAATCTTGATACGAAATTAACAAATGCTACAAAAATTTGAATAAAGACGAAATGAAAAACCAAAAAACCAAAAACCACTTTTTAGCCAAATTAGCCCTAAAGGGTTATACTGCTAAAGTCAATAGATGCGAGTGTGATTAATGTAAACTTCGTGCTATTTTATCTTGTATTTATTTGAGTAATTGCTGCAAGATCACTGGAGGAAAGGTTGGTGTCACATTTTCCTACGTGATGGTCTCCATATAATGAGATCATTATTCCTCTTGCTCTTAGTTGAACCATTTATTTTGGAGTCGTAATGAGATTTAAATCGTTCATGATGGTTGAGTTTTGATCGTTGATCTAGATACATACAATTTATCATAATGGCTATTGCTATAAATTAATTTCATTATGGCATGAACGATTCAACCTGTTGCGCCGAAATCCAAAGTAGAGAATATAACAAACCAACAAGAAAATAAGAGATAAAGATTTATGTGGTTCTCCCCCAAGCACAGAGCTCTAGAGTTACGTTCACAGGGAAAGAGCAAGGAGATTCACTAAAAACAGGGAGTAATATACAGAGCCAGCTAAACATTTAACTCTCCCTTGAAACATCTACATAATATCTAGGGACAAATCTCTGAAGCGCCACCTCCAGAGTATCAAATGTCTCACACATACGAAAGAGACACACACAAACCCTAGATATCTCAAATTCTAACTTAAGACAAAAATCTAGGAGGCCACAAGGCTCCTAATTATAAGAAAGTACAAAAAATTAGGTCAAAATCCTCTTTAAAACGCGTAGTCGCACAAATTCGTGTATCAGTAGTCCAGACCAGGAATTCGGTGTTCCAGACCAAGAATTCGGTGGTCCAGATTACTGAGGCAGAATGTCCAGAAAACATCTCAGACTCGCTTGTCCAGACCAGACTTTCCTTGGTCCGAACCATAGGTCTAGCCAACGGCTTTTCGCACCAAATTTCGCACTTTTCTTCGAACGTCTTGAATTCAAGGCATATCTCCAACACAACCATCTAAATTCCAAAAAAAAATCAAAATCAAAATGCAAATAAATCAAATCGTAGCTCTATTTTGAATCATACGGTTGAAACTTGAAACCTACCATAAAATGAGAACTAAAATAGTAACTCACTTGGTGCTGTTTCCCGAATTGTCAATTCTTGAATTCTGAAAATGTATCCATGATTCCATATGCAGAGCCTGAATTCTTTATTTGCTACCCAAAAAACCAAAATCTGAAAAAATGCAATATAGAAAATTTGATAACTATAACACGAAGTCAAAACTGCTCCTTAATCCGATTATTCATATCTGCGTTCCAGTGTAAGTATTCATATTTAATTTCGTTTTTTATTTCGATTTTTGTTGAAGCCAAACAGTTGGCAAGCTGACAGCCGCAACAAATTTAAATGGAACTGAAAACGAATCTCGCCAACTGAGTGAACACGGCTGTCTTCTCGCAGAGATTCAACTTCAGGTATGCGCTCTTAACCGTTCGATTCAATCTTTGGATCCAAATTCCTACACCACTATGCCCTTCTTCTTGGGTTGGTGGGTTTTGTTCAATTTTCTGTTACCTTCGATAACCAACGAAAGTTTTTTCTGCGTTTTCTATTTTCCCCTCTTTGATCCTTCGGAAAATTGTAATCTATTGTGAGGAGCTTGTAGTTCAAAACTTCAAACTTGCATTTGCCTCCAAATTTCTTTACCTGACTTCTACGTACTTGTTAAGTTTGTTGGATGTCAGATTGGCTGCAAATAGAGAACTGGTATATGTGATTTTATAGTAGATGTCAACGAACACCTTTAGAATCTCAAACTTTGGGATCCTCTTGAATCTTGTTTATTGTGTTGTTTTAATATTCAAGGGCAGCTATTAGGTGTCTATATGAAGTTAAGATTGGATCCAAAAACTGGGCACTACTGATCCTTCTATAAAGAATCTTTGGAACCAGGGGCGGAGCCAGGATTTTGGTTTAGGAGGGGCAAGAATTAGACGCGTTCAGGGGGTGCAAGGATTTTGGTTCATGGGGGGCAAAAAAAGAAAATCAAAGAGGGGTCAATTAGCAATTTTGTGAGGTATACTAGTAAAATCTCTATAGAAATGTGGGGGTCAGGGGGGTCAACTGACCCCTCTTGTCTCCATGTGGCTCCGCCCCTGTTTGGAACTCAATTCGGATCTCTGGGTGTTAGAGCATCCCGAAAGGCTCACCAAAGGAAGGCATTGTTTGGCAAAATAGCCAATAATGAGTTGTTTTCACTACTGTAACGGACTCTAATTCCAGGTAAAATGCAGCTTGCCCTTTTCACTGTTTAAATTTAACCAGTCATTAGAGGCTAGGCAAATTTGGTCAGCCAATGGAAGGGTGACTCACTGCAACTATGTTAAATTACTTGAAGTGAATAGCCAGGGAGAGTAGTGTTGGAATACACCCATGAAAAGGTGGCCAGACAAAATGAAAATTTCATTATTTTATGAACTTTGACTAGGCAATTTCAATTTTTTTTTTTTTTTGGGGGAATCGTCTCGCAATTTCAGTGTCAGGGATGCTCTTATGCTCTGAAGTCCCTTGCTTGTGTAGGAGTGTTTAATTTATTAATTTCCTACTTTTTGGTTGATTATAGAGATTTCGGATTTGAGTGCTGGATATCACTTCAATTGACAGGTTTTGTATGCATACAACGTTTTACTAGCAACTTTTAGAGCCGAAGTTTAGGGGTCATGGCCAGGATCAAACCTCAAGCTCTTCTACAACAAAGCAAGAAGAAGAAGGGTCCTAGTCGTATCAGTGTCACTACAGTTGTTTTATACAGCTTAGTAATAGCGATGCTGTTTTTCGTGTTTGCCACTTACAGACATTGGACTCAGAGGTTTGTTGGAGTCTTCTTTGTTGAACTGATACGTTTATCTCGATGAAGTGGTTTGAGTAATTGGCAAAATTCTGTGGATTGGGACCCCATAAATTTTATTTTATTTTTGGGTTGAGGACCATTTGAATTTTTCAATAGTATTTGTTTGAAGATGGTGGGGATAGTTAACCTAAATTTGAAGAAATTTGTTTGGAACAGTCTCTGTATTCTATCAGTTGGTGGATGACGGGTATCAGTTTACTACTATTCTGGAACTGTTAAAGTTTGAGAAGATATCTGAATTCAAAATATTAGGAATGTTCTAAATGAGTTAGTGATTAGAGAACTTTAATTCAAGCCAGGTGCTTTAAAAAACTTCAGGATTCCTGTTGCAGTTGTAAACATTAAATTAGTACATTATTGGAACAGCTGGAAAGTACCGTTTTTATTGTGACTACAGAAAAAGGGCATTTTGTGGCTTTAACTTTTGCATGCTACCTTGTGTGTAGGTCAATAATTCAAACAGCGGATCAGTCAGCAGCTCTTGAGGTACAGTTTTTGTGGAGAATTTGTTACTTGCTTATTTGATAGTTTTAGCTTTCTCTAGCATGAATTTGCTCACTGGAAGTTTGCAGATCGCTGATGGCTTCCTCTTTCATCACATTAGCTTGACAATTGAAGATGAATTTCACTTTTTTCACCTTCCGTTTATGCATTTGTTGATTATAAATCCTTATTCCTTTGAAGCAACCATGAACAATTCTACTTTATTTTTATCAATGTTTGTCTGTGTACGTACTGCAGGGTGAAGATGATTTTGCAGACGAAAGCAAATCTGGTGTTGCCAGATATGCTGTAAGTTTCTTGATATGCTGCTTAACTGTAAATGAATTTTTCTTGTTTTAAAAGTTGATCCACTGGATTGGAACTGATTTTAAACCAAAATATGCTCTGGAGAAAAACAGTTTGTTTATTGGTCTGTTAGACATTGCTACAACCTTTAGATACAAAAATGTTGTAGGGAGCTACTATTTTGTCCTTTCTCCATTAATTTGGCTGTTGTGCATTAATATGATTTTCCTATTTTAACAGATTTTAAGTACCACAAAAGGCTCAATAACGGTCGAGTTATACAAGGAAGGTTCTGCTGGGGTGGTTGATGAATTTATCGATTTATGGTGGGAAATCCACCGATCTCTACAAATATATCCATTTTGTGGATTTGTGTTCACACAAGTTAATAGGATGTCCTTGTTGATTGCCTAAATACTTATTTGTCCTCAAGTTTCCCTGTACAAAGTTACTCATGTTCATAAAAGTAGTAGCCCGTATTGGGATAGGGGTTTGGTGTTTTATTTCTTTACAATTCTCCAACGTGGCATTAAGTAATTTCCTGTTATCGATTATTTGACCATGTAAGTTAATAATTCCTAAATTCAAATGATTTTTCAGTCAGAGGGGTTACTTCAAGGAGATGCCTTTCCGCCATGTAATTAAAAACTTTGTGATTCAAGGAAGTAGTTTTGATGGACCTGGAGGTATAGAAAAATGGGCTTCGAGAGGAAAGCATAACAGCTGGCATGATATGAGGTTTGCCACTTGGTGGAGTAACCTTTTCTCCCTATAGCGCTTATTGTTTCTAACTTGGCTATCGAATTCGTGATTCTTATTCAGCATGAAGCGTCAGACTTTTGTGCTTGGTACTTCAAAGGCAAGGCATGACGAAGATGGACTGGAGCTTTTCATTATGACTGCACCAATCCCAGCTGATCTAAGTGAAGAAATGATTGTGCTTGGCCGGGTCATTAGGGGGGAGGACATTGTTCAGGTTATGAGCTCTCCTCGGTTTCTCTCTTTTTGTCTCCTTGCCTTACTTTCGTCACCAATTATTAACATGCGGATGTTTCATGATTGCGTGGATGTTTTAGTTTGTGTGCTTGGAGCTATGTAGCAATGACACACCTAGAGGCTGGAGTGTCCCTATGTCCGACATGGGGACATGCCAAGGACACGGCTCGATACGTATAGGACACGCCACATGGCGTGTCCCATAAATTTAATTAATTTGTTATGGGGATACGGCGGGAACATTTTGGGGACACGACAGGGGTTAAATATGCAATCTTTTTTAAATTTGGGGGGGTAAATGTGTATTACTTCAAATATTTGGGGTTGAAAGTATAAGATGATGTGTATATGATGCTTGTTTATCTATATTGAAGCTTCATATTTATACATGTAACTATGTTTCCATTGGTATAAAATAAATATTATTTATTTTTGCAGTGTCCCTGCCGTGTTCGTGTCCCTTTTTTAGAAATCCTATGTCCCGTATCCTTATCTTTGTTAGTCAGTGTCTATATCCATATCCATGTTCGTGCTACATAGGCTTGGAGCATAAATCAGTCTGTTCTTTTTGCACTTTGGAACCATGGATCCCATGTGTGTAATTAATGATCACATGCTACGATTGAGGACCGGTGGTGTAGTCGATGTGGATACGAGATATTCAGCACAAAACAGCTTCTTCTCTAACTGTAAAGTCTAATGATATTGTAGCTAAATTAAAAAGGACGTCAAAGCATGTTTTTTCACTAGATGGTGTACATTTGCGATTTTTGTCACATATATGAATCCTAAATGATGTATCATATGGTGTGTAAATTTTTGACCTGGATTCAGGAATATGCTTAATTAAACAGAATTTTGAGGAAAGGAGATTCCTATATCCCATCAATATGATAGTTCATATGCGTACTGTCCAATGCGAGTTTATTTATTCTTCAAAAAGATGGCTAAAAATCAAAGGACAAGAGTATCTAGTTTGGGTCAGTGGTGGATGCTTATCTCTATAGTAGAGTTTCTGTAATGCATATGAAGGTGTAATACTGACTGAATTGTCATAGTTGCTGTTTTCAAGTCAGTTGGTATCTCTAATATTTCCATATACTATTATAATCAGGAGTAGTTTGAATGATGCTTTTAACTTTCTAAATTTTTTATATTTGCAAGATGTTTACACTTGAGATATGTTGTTGAATGCATGACCTGCTGTGAACCAGGAAATAGAAGAGGTGGATACGGATGAACATTTTCGACCTAAATCTCCAATAGGGATTACCAGTGTCACCTTGAAACAGAAGTTCTAAATGGATGTGTTTTTAATTGCTCCAATCATCTAGCAAGCAAGAGGTATATGGTGAACCTAAGCATTTCTTGGCTTCTCTTGTATGTATTTTTACATATAGATGGAGTCCTCAGTCCTCACTAGTTATAGCAAGAGAAGCTTGTCGAGTAAGCTTTGTAAGATTCTTTCTTCAAACTTCGGTGATATGGACTTCAGACGATGTTTTGCTTCAATGGCTGTACACAAATTGCAGCGATGTGAAATTATGTTGCTATACTGGTTTTGCTTCTCATCCTCCCTCTTTCAAGCAGACACACCTGCCTAATTGTTCTTTCTTTCTTTCTTTTTCTTTTGGCTGTGTGGGTTTTGCAGTCAATTTGCTTCCTTTATGGCAACTTAGTTTTGTTTCTCTTTGGACCAAGGCACTGCTCTGTTTGTTAGCTGCCTCATATATCAACTCGCTAAGTGTTTTATTGTACTGCATTCCCGTAGTTACTTTGGGCTCCAAAAAAGGAAAAACGATAACTTACATGTTCTCCACAAACAAAATCAACAAAGTGAAATTTATACTGAAAAAAACTCCAACTTTTGACTGCTACAAAAAACCTAAGAAATGGACTCATCATTCGAGTGTGACTGTTTGTGATGTCAAGTCGTTAGGGCACACCATTTGAAGCAAATTCTCTATCTCCGAGTTGATTTCAATACCATCCTCCTCCATCCTCTTACGCATATCAGGCGCTGGCTTGCCAGCAGCGGTATAAATGTGAATCAAAGAATGGTAGAACTTGGAATCAAGATGGTTGACCATCTTGACCATCCGGCTCAACTCTTCAGCGCCATCAACGTCTCTCTTTTCCTCGAAATACTTGAGAAATTTATGGAGACTCGCATGGATCGGATGCCATTCATTGTCCTTGACATCTGCTATCGCATCCTTCAAGCACTTCAAAGCAGAATCGACTTGATTTTGCTTCAAGAAGAATGTTATAAACAGATTTCGAGCCCAAAAACATGGTCCCTCTGATCTCTTGATGGCCTCGTGGAACACTGATTCAGCTTCCACCAACATGTCGTTTTTCAGGTAAGCACTTATAGCAACATTTGCTAACCTTGTGTCATAGCTGGAGCAACTCGACTTCCATTCCTCGAAGCACCGCCTTAAACCATCAACGTCATTAAGTTTAGCAAGAGCCTGAAGAAAAACAAGATAACTGATATTGTTGATCGTTGGAAAATAGGTCTTTAGGGAATTCCAGACCCGAAAGACTTCACCTGAATTGGAGGTACCAGCGTACAAACTAATCAGATAATGGTAACCCAAACGATTAGCAGGTTCCATTTTTTCCTCCAACTTTTTAAGGGCAGACTCAGCTTTCTCATGAAGTCCAGCCTTAACATAAACAGCAGCCAAATTACTATACGTCGTCCAATCACATACTTTTTCATTTCCATTCATCATCTCATCAAATACTCTTTCTACTCCCTCCATGTCATTTAAACATGAGTAGCTCTGCATCAAGATATTGAAAGAAAATGTGTTTGGTGGGATGTTCTTCTGTCTCATCTCCCCAAACGAGGGAGGCACCTTCTCAGGCTGGCCTAATCTCATGTAGAGTGACATAAGATTGTTATACACCAAAGTAGTAGAGGCAATGTTCATTTCATCCATCTTCTCAAAGAGAGCCAGTGCCTTGTCTGTCATTTTTTCCTTACAATAGCAGTTTAGTAGGGCCCCGTATGTAAATTGATTCTTTGCAGGTTTTGATAGGCTGCTGAAGTAACTCTCAGCTGCAGCTATTCCCCTGACTTTTGACACAAGATCCAAACGTATTGCATAATCACGGCATGTTAAGCCAATGTCCCTCATCTCCATCCACTCAGATATCTGCATCAAACAGATCAAAAGCAGTCAAAGACTTTGATATACGAGACCAGATTCGCATTATCATTAGTTCTTCGATAGCTGAAATGTGAACTCAATTAATATTGAGTGGATCATAAACAAAATTTAAATTCAGTTTCCATATTCACAGCGGGTTCCGTCAACAATCAAATACAAATCCAGAAGTGTACTTGCAAACAGGAAATTTTGACCCCGTCCTGGACTATTGGTTGCTAACCCGAGGTATTGGCTTAGCACGTGGAAGTACGGTGAGAGGGGCTATAGGGATTAGTCCAAGGCGTGCGCAGGCAATGCATACTGGTATCGGTCAAGAAAAATTAAGTATCAATAGATACTGGAGAGAGAGAGAGAGAGCTGCAAAACCTGGAGAGCATGCTGATATCGACCGTACTTGCGGAGTTCCTTGATGCATCGCTCGAGCTCATACTTCTTGACCATTCCACCCTCCCTTATATACTCATTCAATGCCTGTCCCGCTGTTCCACCGGTAATTCCCAATGCCGACAACCTCCGGTAAAGCCGCCCTTGCTTTCCCCGTTGCTTTACCGCCGCCACAATATCCACCTCCGTTTCCAACGTCCCCGTACTAATCCATCTCGCCAGCGACGATCCAAAGGTGGAAAAACGACTGCAGTTCATCATCGATCTCTTTTCAGAAGATCGGCCTTGTTGTTCTGCTGCACTTTACAGTTGGGTTTTGTTAGGGTTTTAGTTACTCATGGTTAGAGACGAGAGAGAGAAGAGGCAGATAATCCATTAGGCCCCGACAGATAATCCATTAGGCCCCGATTGGATGCGTTATATGTTTTTGTGGGATTAAATAGTAATGGATAATATAGTAAGGGGTATTAGTTAGTAATGGTGAACCCACGGTGGTGTGACATTTATAGAGAGTGGATAAAATAATACTTGGTTTGAATGAGAAGTGGATAAAATAATACTTGGTTTGGTTTCATATTTATATGGAGGTATATGTTGGGTGGATAGTATAAAAACCAGTCAAATGACCTAATTATCCTTGTTCATGGTTATTTGTATATTAAACATTAATTTAAATATATAAATAAAAGACGAATTAAATAAATTATAAATGTAAAAAATTGGAAGGTATTATAATTAATTTTTGTAATTAAAAAATCTGAATTTTTTTTTGTACGAAATAAAACTTAGTGTTTTTTTTTTATTTGTGAGGAATACAACTTATAAATTATTAGTTATTTGTTATTGATTTTTTTTTGTTATTTGTTATTGACAATGTGATAGGCCTCATATTTTTGTCATTCAACATTAAAAATTTGTGGTGAACAAAAAAATTGTAACCACCACTTGGCATTCATTACAAAATCAAGATAGTTTTCTAATGCCATATTCCAAAGTATGAAATGAAGCTACAAAATCAAGATAGTTTTCTACTTGTATGGAACCAACATTTTACAAAATAACTAATTTAATTAGCACAAACAGGATGATTGTTGATACAATTACACCGAATAAGAACCATTTCATTTTTTGCCAGAACGTTGGGTACGATACAACATTTCCCTCGTCATGAACGACGGCTTCCATTGGGATAAGCAACGGCGGGTAATCTTCTACATCTCTTCCCTCAGCATTTACCCCACCACGGCGTTCGTTATGTGCTTGCAAAGCGGAGTTTGCCTCCTCCCATGTTGCATGTTTCTCAAATATAGCTCCAGAAAAGCCATTAACTTGTTCACTACATGCTGGTCAACTTTCATATATTCCCGGTGTTCGTCCAACAAATACAACATAGTAGCTGTTTTTTCCTCTCATCCCTACTAAGAACAAGCTATATCAAGTACTTGTACAAATAACGTAAACGAAATAAGCACGGATTGAATGACATAATTGGGCTCAGATACTTGGTGCTTGCCACCTTTTTGTAAGACCTATATACGTGTAGGCTGCAACATTAGTTGCCAATTGGCCATCTAACGTGCATTGTCTTTAAACGTTTGTCTTAACATGTCACATTTATTATCACAGCCCTGGGATAATTTTTAAATCCCTGAATTTCAGTCCCAAAGTAGCACATTATGTCTCACAATAAAACTGAGCCAAAAATAAAACGTGAAAGTGCCTAGAAAAACATCACTGCCCAGATTGCCACAATGTGTACATAATGGATGCAAGTAAATGGCTCACCAAAGTGATGTGTCATGTTAAAAGGGGACACACACACATGAGTTATTATATTTTGTGTGACATACCATGTGGGACTTTCAAACCATGTGGTCTTCCAACAGCATCTCGAAGGATTCGAGAATCAGTAGCAGACCCTTCCCAGCCAGACAGGACATAAACAAATTCTTGAGCTCGATTACATACACCTAAGACATTTGTAGCAAGTTCCCCCTTCCTGGTTCTATATCGCGCCCTATCTGCTGCTAGGGGGTAAACTGGTACATAGGTACCATCCAAAGCCCCGAGGCAATTCTACGAATGATAGAGTTTAGTATTGGAAATTATTAACAGTGGTTACATTGTCAATATTAAATATATGTCAACAAAAATGTACCTGAAAATCAATTCCACCTACTATCGTGGTAGTCGGTAGCTACAGGTTCAGGCCTTACTAGGAGCATCCTGTGCAGCCGTAACACAGCTACTAGTACAACATTGAAATGCTTGCTAATTGTTTCACCTGATCTCCAAAACTCAAACTTCGTACGCCTCTACTTTGTATGGTGCGAGAGGATCCACAAGAATATGGCTACTCTCTCCTCAAGGCAAACGAATCGTGAGTCCCCTAAACCAACACCTCGGACTAAACAACACAGCCTCATAAACGTATGTCTATTTACCCTTAATTGCTCGTGGCAATCTAAGTCATTGCCTCTCACAAGGCTATTGATTCTATCCACTTGTCGTTGGTAAAGATTTGGATTAGGAGCCAATTGTGGACGGGGCTCCATAATCAGATTTGCAACGAAGAAGTAGAAGCGAAACACACTCAAAGCAGTTGTAATAAATGCATGTAAAGCGAGAAATGCCTCTTCATCTTCTATCCTCCTCAATTGTGTTCTGTTTAGTCTTGACATCCTAAAATGTGTTTTGAAAAATTAAATATTTATGCATAATTCATAACTTCACTCAATCATAAGTTTGTCACAAGAAGAACAAAAAGCGACACAAGAATATGTATGCTTGTTAAAACAACGGGCTCAGATTTCATTATGTGTTAAGGGCTCAGGTATGCATCATTGCCCTTTTCACAACTAAAGTGAGACAGTGAGATAGAGCTATAGGTAAAACAAAACCAAATCAACCAACATCAGATATTCACAACGACAGTCAATGGGCTCAAGGTATGCATCATTGCCCTATTCACAACTACAATGAGACAGAGGTACATATAAAATGAAACCAAATCAACCAACGTTAGATAAAATCAAAGCACATCAACCAACATCAGATATTCACAACCACAATGAATGGGCTCAAGGTATGCATCATTGCCCTCTTCACAACCACAGTCAGAAAAACACACTATTCAACACAGATATTCCAGCCTTGTGCACAAATACACTATTCAACACAGACGAACTCATTCATTAACACAGTGACTTCCTCAAAACAACCTAAAATCGAACATAACGAGATCTGATGTTCGTTGAGTTACCTAGATGACGATACCCCAGATGATAACGATCCAAGCATAGAGAGAGAGAGAGAGAGAGAGAGAGAGAGAGAGAGAGAGAGAGAGAGACAGAGACAGAGACAGAGACAGAAAACGAGGCCACATAAATATGAACGGAGTACGAAGAGTTACCTCAGCCGCCGGTGGATAGAGAAGAAGAACCACGTCGCTGGAGTTTGTCGATCGAGAAGATGGATGGCCACAGATCGCCAAAAATCGCCACACCCAGAGACAGAAACACAAGCCCTGAAAAATGGTATATGGTTTCTCAGTTAAAAGACGAGGGGGTATAAGAGGGGGTTATTTCAGTAATTAGATAGGGGGTATAAGGAGGTATAAATTTATAACTGGGGGGTGGGGGGGTGTTATTAGTTAGTGAGGGAAAGGGGTATTGTTTGGGCAGGGGGGTAATTTTATCCTGGGTGTTGTTTGCTTCCCAAACCATGCTTAAGTCTGTGGGACCAGGATAAAATGAGGGGGTATAACTTATACCCCCTTCTAAACCCGCATCCAATCGGGCTGTTAGGGATGATGTTCCCTTTGACCACGCCGGCTTGGATTTTAAAAAACTAGAAATAGAAATTTGTTACGTGGTGAAATGGTTGATTTTAGCAAATTTTTATTTTAGTTTTTGGAAAACTAAGCCTCTTGCCTAAATTGAAAAAATTAGTGTTTTTGTTTTTTTGATTTTGTCTTTATTCAATTTTTTTTGGCATTTGTTGGTTTTGCAATCGATTTTTTGCGATTTCTTGGCTTGTTTCGACGAGAGGAATCTAAAAAGTATAAAATTATTAGCCAAACTTAAAGTTTTGTGAATAAAGACAAAAAATAATCCAAAAAACCAATTTTTTGGATGTCACATTTGTAATTATTCACAAAACTTTGAGTTTTACTGATAATTTTATATTTTTTAGATTCCTCTCGTCGAGACAAGTTTAAAAACTACAAAAAATCAACCGAAAACTAATGATTACAAAAAAAAAATATTGAATAAGGACAAAATCAAAAAAACTAAAAAACTAATTTTTTCAATTTACCCAAACCACCCCTAAGACACCAAAATTGCATTTTCCCCACTTTAAAAGTTTCTCAAGAAACACTTCTCAAATTTGCTTTTGCTTTTCTTCTATTTTCCTCTTGATGGACTTCTTCTATAATTTCTTCACGGTAAGATCAACTATGGTCCAGCTTTGTCCAACTGGTTACACCATTCTTTTCATTTCACTCTCGTATGACGTTTTGAAAGGCGATGCCAATAACATATGCTAGTCATTCCTAACATTCTCTCTCTCTTGCTAGGCTCCTTTGGGAAAAAAACGAAAAATGGATTATTGGTTTTTTTATTTTGTTCTTATTCAGTTTTTTTTTTTGCATTTGTTAGTTTTGCATCAAAATTTTATGATTTTTAAATTTTTTTCGACGAGACAAATCTAACAAGTATAAATTTATGGTCAAACTAAATACTTTTTTTAATAAAGCCGAAATATTTGGATTATTGGATTAATTTTGGTTTTATTCAAAAATATTTGGTTTGACCATAAATTTATATTTGTAGATTCGTCTCGTCAGGAATCCAAAAACCATAAAATCTTGCTGCAAAATTAACAAATGCAAAAAAACAAAATTTGAATAAAAACAAAATAAAAAAATCAATAATCCGTTTCTGGTTTTTTTTTTTTTCTTTTTTTCCAAAGGAGCTCAAAATAAGTACTATATAATACTTATGTGGAACTGGAAAGCCACCGGTACATGGTTATAGTCTTATTATTATGACAGGGATAACTGTTAAATTCATAAGTCATTGGGGTTAATCCACAAACAAATTAATTTCTCTTAATGTTGTGAGTATTAGTTGCATGTGCGAACGTCGAGAATGAAGGGCTTTGCTCCTCTCCAAACTAATTTGCTACATGCTCCTTCAGCCTATCCACCAAAAGATGACACCTCACTCGCAAATGAATTATATCGCTCTTATCTTTTCTACAAAATAAAGAATCCTTGTTCAAAAAACAAAAACAAAATAGAGGACCAACTTCACCTTCTTTTTACTTGACGGAAGTTTATAGCTACATTTTTTTTAAAAAAAAACTTTCGTTAATTACCACTTTCTCTTCCCTGCTCTCTCTCTGTTTTTTTTTTATAGGTAAAATGTCCTATTATGCTTTTTTGTTGGCATTTCCTACTGTGTTTTGCATAAAAGTTAGATCTAGGTTGGCTTAGGAAAACCAATTTGGATTATTTTTTATCTTATTTTAATTTTTTTATGCATTTATTAGTTTCAAGTTAATTTTTTTATAGATATTTAGTTCGTCTTGACGAGAGAAAATTAAAGAGTAAGAAATTATATTCACAATCAACTTTTTTTAATAAAGACAAAAAAAAAAGATTTTTGGGGGGGATTATTGTTCTTTATGCAAAAAATAGTTTTGAACCATTTTTTAAAATTTCTATTGTCTAAACAAACCAATAATTCATAACAAAAAATAAAAATAATGACTCAAAACTAGTTACCCTGTGCCGCCGATACAGACTACAACTTCACCCATATCCTTGGAGACGCTCTAAAACAGTGACGTGACTGACGCCGATGGTCTTTTACCGTTACATGTCGTCCTCTCCGTCAAAGGCGCACGTTAGGCCGACAATATTTAAAAGCATGCGCTTCAAAGAAAACCAATAAATTAAACCAAAAAAAAAAAGCTAATCAAAAGCCTCAGTCCTGAGAGCAGTGAAGAGTGAAGCGAACGTTTTCTCTCTCACCAAAGCGCCATAATTTCCTCTCTCTCTAAAAAAAAGAAAGATTGAATTCTCACAGCTCGGAAAATGGCATTCGCCTCTCGAAATCCCCGATTTTGAATTAATATTCTTAACGATATCACGGCCTTTCGTTAAGCATTCAAGGTCTGATATAAATGGAAAAAGCTCATAGCGTTTTTTGTTTTTTTTGGTATTCAAAAAAAGCTTCTTTGCGTATACGGGGGGGATCTGTGTGTCGGTGTGCTTGAACCTTTCAGATCTGGACGCTTCTCGTGAGCTGCATCGGCGATGTCGGTGCACCCGATTTTCACCATAGTTTGTAGCGGCAGTGGTGAGTTCTTTCTCTTCTTATTACTTCGGCTATTTCTTTTGTCTTGTAGAAATTAGGTTTCAATTTTAGTGTTTAGAGCTGCGGTTTGAGAGTCCGACAAATGCGGAGCATTTGATTGATTATATATGTGATTGGTAATCTTCTGTAATTTCGGAGTTGCTTTCGCTTAGGGTTACTGATAAGGTTATGTTTCTTCACATGGTTCTTTGATAGCTTGCGTAAAGAATTCCTTTCCTAGTTTCCTTGCACCTGTACAAATTTTCGCTTTAGCCTGAAGCGAATGGAAACAAATGAAATTTTCATGATTGATTGTTGTTTGTTTAAACGGAACTTTTTGGTCCTGGGAAGTAATGGGAAGGAATATCTTGAATCTCGAGTAATGATTGATTGTTGTTTGTTTAAATGGACCTTTTTGGTACTGGGAAGTAATGGGAAGGAATATCTTGAATCTCGAGTATTTCATTGTTTTGCTCTCCAGAAATTGAGAACTCGAATAAAGCAAAAAGATGAAATACGTGGTTAATATTTCTTGTAGTGAGTTGGAGACTTAATAGGCATGATCTTCAGGTCTCGAATCTGAAACAAAAGCAGATTAGTTATACTGTAGCTATTGTTGAAGACTTCTATTAGATACTTTTTCCTTCTCAGCAATTTTTAGTTTCAGACGAGAGTGGTAGCTTTCTTGTGAGGTGTGGTTATATGGAGTGGTTTCTGTGTATATGAATTTGCTCTATCAGTGATCTCTGTGGATGAAGAAGCATTTAGAGATGTGAGAATCCATATGCCTTAAAGTTCCTTTCCATTGTTGCTTGTATGGTTGCGTACTCTGATCATTTATTAATCTTTTCCTCGTATATGAATTGCAGGAGCATTAAACGAGGTCCAACGGTTGGTACTGAAGCAGTTGCTTGTTTTGTGTTTTGTTTTATACATCACTGGTGCCGACTTACTCGATGGCCAATTGGAAGGAAGCTTAGTTTCACCAACAACAGCTCCTTCAGTTGCACCTGCTATTCCTGGTCTACCCCTACCAGGCAATCTGCCTACCTATAAGCCAGTTTGGAATCGTTTTTCGCCTCATGGTGCTCCAAAGCTTATTCTAGCACCATCTCAGCCACCAAATTATCACCCGCTGACAACTTCCATTCATCCCCCTTCACGCTCACGCTTGTCGAAACTATCAATTGAGGAGAGCAGTTTAGTGTCTCCCAGTGTCGGCCTTGCACCTCCCGGTTTGGCTGATGTTGCCCCATCACAGTCTCGTGCTGGTACACTTCCAGCCAGCTTACCTCAGCCACCGTTATCTCCATATGCTTCCAGTAAGATATATGTTACTTGTTTTTTGTCTTTAATATACTCCGTAATCATTTTGTTTCCATTTTTTGTTTTGGCTAGAAATCAACTGGAAAAGTCTTAACGAAAATTTTCTCTGGTCAATAGTTTAATCAACTGCAACATATAGGTAGGAATAAACTTCTGTGACTGCCATTCTACTTTTATGAACCCCTTGTTGTCCTTTCTTCTGGTGTTGGTACTTATGTGGGCATTCATTTCTCCTTCTCCCAGATTGCTGTGGGCTAGACATGGTGCTGAAACGAGGGACCCATGACTGCGAGTGCGTATACCCGATAAAACTCGACCTTCTCCTGATGAATGTCTCATCAAACCCAAATTGGAAGCTTTTTCTTGAAGAATTTGCTTCTCAACTTGATTTGGAGGTTTCTCAGATTGAGTTGATCAATTTTTATTTGGTCGGTATTTCGGGACTTAATATTTCAATGGATATTACTCCTCTTATTGGAATAAGTTTCTCTGCTAGTGAAGCTTCTGCTATAAACTCTTCACTCTTCATGCATAATGTTCATCTGGACCCTACTTTAGTGGGTGATTACGAACTTCTCAACCTGACCTGGTTTAAGCCCCTTGCTCCTTCTCAGGGTACGTTTTTCCTTGTTATGCTTGTTGGATCTCCCTTATAATCATGCTGTCCAATATGCTAACACTTTATAATTGTCAGATGACTTGAGGTACCCTTGTATAGAGGCTACAAATGTTCGTCTTAATCTGCAATGAGATTCTAGAAGGGGAATTATCAGAAATTCGGATTAGTTACTTTTTGTCTAATTCTGCTTGGATGTTGAAAAGAAAATTTGCTATTCCCCACATGCTGTGCTATGTGGTAGCTCTGTTTAGCACAAGTTGTATAAGGACTAAGTTTGCCAGCTGAGCGTTATATAGCACCTTTCCTTTTGTTGCATTTTCTTATGGTGCCTTACCAAACTTTATTATATCTATACAGCTCCCCGTATTGCTTCATCACCGGCACAAGCACCTCCACACCAGCTCTCAACTCCGACATCACTTGTAGCTTCAGGCAAAGGGAACCAACCAAATTTGATTCTTATAGTTGGGATTGGGGCTGGCATCCTGATCATTGGCATTGTTGCTGTTTTTGTTATATGTTGCTTTTCTTCTCGTCAACGGAAGTCAAAAGCATCTTCTACTAAAGAGATTGGTATGTATAAATGTCGAAGCTTAGTCCCTTATTTATGTTATGCATATCTGTTTTCCGCCCTCTCTAAATATCTTTCTGCAGCATTATTAATTAATAATCATTTATCAACAAACCATAGGAAGAAAGTATTTGATATTTTATCCCAATTTTGTGCGGTCACAGTTAATTTTTATGTTTGATTTTGTACTTGATTTTATCCCTCATTCTACATGTTGTCCCTGATTTTGAACTGAAATAAGTTTACTGTTTTGAAAAAATGAACCTCGTCACTTGAAGGCTTTGTGGGGAAGTGTTTTTGTAATTTTTTTTTTTCTTTTTTGGAGAAAAACTTGTGTAATCAGCCTGTTATTGTAAGGTATTTTGAATCATGTTGTGATATATTTTCTAGCTCATTTGCATGCAATTCAAAATGACTGTTGTAAAACTTTCTGCTGTTTTGATGTCCAAAAGTTCAAATCCTGATAACTGCAAACAATACCAAACTAGCCCCTAAATTTATTAGATTTGGTTGCACTACAGATAATCCGTCAACGCATAAATCATCACCGAAGACCATATATGAAATAGAATCTAAGTGGAACGTGGAGAAGCTTGCATATGACCGTCGCTTGTACGGCACTTATTGGATTGTTCAAACAACAGCACAACATGGTTCCTTTTCTTGAACAAATGAAACAATTTCCCGCTTGGGAAAATGTCAACTTATGTCTTGAGAAAATGTCCAGCAGCTGTAAAGTAGGCGGTAATATTGGTAGTTACAACACAGCACAAGAAAATCATATCGCTATATAGAATTGTAGCAGGGTTTTTTCAATATGCTGGGGTTGCTTTGTTTATATTCTTTCTTCGACAAGCACATGATATAGGAGTTAATCATGGAAAGAGGACACAAACTAATTCTTTAATGCCAAGAGGACAAATCACCTACACATTCCAAAAATGTCCCCGCTAGCCTGTGATAGTTCCTAAACCCCCCAAACCCTATGAAAGTGCCTAAACCCCCAAACCTAATGAAAGTGTCTAAACCTAAATCCTAGAATACCCCATGAAAGTGCCTAAAACCCTAAGGTACCTTATGAAAGTGCCTAAACAACTAAAACCCTATAATTGGAGAGTGCACCTTGAGTGCCTAAACCTTAGTTGCATGAAGCGGGAGCGCAAACGGGAGCGGGAGCGGGGGCGGGGAAGTGGATGATCATAGAAGTGTGGGAGCGCCGTCGGGAGCGTATAGGAAAAATTAATTAAAATTAATTTTTTTATTATGTTTTTTATATAATTAAATGTCAAAAGAAATGTTATTCTACCAGTACATTTGTTTCTATTTTATTCATTTTACGGAAAAAGGGGGAGAAAACACTATCAAACTCCATTTAAGAAAAAGAGAGTCAAATTTGGGCTCATTTTTAAATTTCTTTTAAACTTTAACGGGTAAAATTGATTTTTTAAAAAACTTTAATGGGTAAATTTATAATTACTCAATAACTTAGGGTATATTTGTAAGAATTTTTAATTTTTAGAGATAAATATGTTATAACTCAAACTATTTGGGTTTGTAATGTAATTAAACACAACATATATATATATATATATATATATATATATATATATATATATATATATAGAGAGAGAGAGAGAGTCATGTTCTAGTCCGGGAGTCCCGGATCCGGGACTCCATCTTCCCGATATTTTTTTGATGAAAGTCGTCCGATGTGTTCAAAGGTGTTTTCCGCGTTCACGGAAATCTTCAAAAAATGCCGGGAAGGGCTTCGATCAAGCGGTTTTAAAAAACTTTATATTTACGCTTTTTGCAAAAAACTACTTGGATCAAGCCCTTCCCGGTATTTCTTTTTGAAGATCTCTCATGTGGACCTTGGAAAACACCTTTTGAACACATTGGACGGCTCGGATTTCCCAAAAACAATGTTTAAAAGCATCAAAACACCGAAAAAGGGTCCAGTCCGGGAAATCCGGGATCCCGGACTGGATCACCGGTGTGTATATATATATATATACTCCTCCTTCGTTGGTTTAACCTAGCGGCGAAGCAGCAGAACAATGAATCGACCGGATCTAAATGGAACCCGGCGCCTCTCGCCTCGGACCCCTCTCGCATCGTCGGCGGCGGCGAATCTCTCGTGATCTTCTTCGTAGACTGGATCTGTACCTGCGTTGTCGTCGTCGTCTATTGGAAAGTTTTGTCATCGTCGATCGGAAAGTTTTGTCATCGTCATCATCGTTGAAAGCAGGTTCTTCTTCGGCCATGACCGTGTCGGTTTTTCATAGGTAAGCTCCCATCTACCTTAGGAGCGCAATCCCGTCTCTTGGGTACACGTTTCCATGGCGTTTCCGATCAAGAAACGCAGAATCGCGTTTCTTGGGGAGGAGCATCGGCAAGTTAGCCGTTTTCTGCAACTAAGGCCTAAACCCAAAATGCCTAAACCCACTATAACCTACCCCAAAGAGCCTAAACCCCATAAAATTGAACCCAATCCCAAAATGAAAGAGACAATGGCTGTGTTCGGTTCATAGTTTTGAGAGAGTTTAGTTTAGTTTTGATGATGTAAGCAGGTGTAATAAGTGGAGAGAGATAGAGAGAAAAATGAGAAAAATGATGATGTCAGCAAAACCAAGAATGGCCCAAAACTGGGCCAAAACTGCCAACCGAACAAGGCCAATTAATTTTGTCCCACTCACATGAGAGAGAGAGAGAGAGAGAGAGAGAGAGAGAGAGAGAGAGAGAGAGAGAGAGAGAGAGAGAGACTGTGTGCGTTGCATGAAAGGCCACATGTTGCTTTCGTGGGCTAGTCACCGCAAAGGAAACTTGTTGCTTTCAAGGCTGTACCTGTGGCTGACTTTTTGTTTGTAATGTCGCTTTCAAGGCTGTACCAGCTGGCTTTCGGTTTGTAATTTTTTTTGGATCATTAAGGGTATTTTTGTCTAGTGTTGTCCTTGAACCCTCAAAAATTTCACATCAATGTATTGGAAGCATTAAAATAAGTTAGGCTGGACTAAACGCCCTTTAAAGCTCCAAACTTGGCCTTTGGACCAATTTTCTGTTGTTTATAATCTACCTTTCTTATGCATCTTTCCATGTCTCGCCTTTTATTTGTTTCTCTCTTCCAATTTGCCCTCCTTTAAACAGCAAAGCCAAGGCCTGTGGATGCACTTCTAGCAGTTGGATCTCGTCGCCACCACCCAACTACCAGCACACGGTTTCTTGCATATGAAGAACTTAAGGAAGCAACAAATAACTTCGAACCTGCTAGTATACTCGGAGAGGGTGGGTTTGGAAGAGTTTTCAAAGGTGTCTTAAGTGATGGTACGGCTGTAGCAATAAAGAGGCTTACAAGTGGAGGGCAGCAAGGGGGTAAAGAGTTTCTCGTTGAGGTTGAGATGCTTAGTAGGTTGCATCACCGAAATCTTGTGAAACTTGTTGGTTATTATAGCAGTCGTGACTCTTCGCAAAACCTACTTTGTTATGAGCTTGTCCCAAATGGAAGTTTGGAGGCCTGGCTTCACGGTAATAAGTTGTTGCATCTAGGACTCTTTTTGGCATCTTTTGATTGGTATAACTTTAATACTTCATTGTAGCATCATTTAAGTGAGGATTGAATAGCTGCTGTGAACTCAACAGAGAGTAACTATCGATTATGATACCTGATTGTGAATTTCCCCTAATGATATGGTCTGATTTTGCTTCAGGTCCATTGGGTTTAAATTGTCCTTTGGATTGGGATACTAGAATGAAGATTGCACTTGATGCTGCTAGAGGACTGGCGTACCTCCACGAGGACTCCCAGCCTTGTGTTATCCACAGAGATTTCAAGGCTTCCAATATATTGCTTGAGAACAACTTTAATGCTAAAGTTGCCGATTTTGGCCTTGCCAAACAAGCGCCCGAAGGCAGGACCAATTTCCTGTCTACGCGTGTTATGGGCACATTCGGGTCAGTTTCATTTCTCTTCCTCAACTTTGTCTTTCCCTCGAGTTAAGTGGTACTAAATTGGAGGAAACTAATTCATAGGTATGTAGCCCCCGAGTATGCTATGACTGGACATCTACTAGTAAAAAGTGACGTGTACAGTTATGGGGTTGTCCTACTTGAGTTGCTGACTGGAAGGAAGCCGGTGGACATGATCCAACCATCAGGACAGGAGAATCTTGTTACTTGGGTTAGTCATTCCTTCTTTAATGTTAAATTCCTGTAGCCTATAATGTGAGACTTGTGAGTTATCTGATATGCGCTGTTTAATTTTTTTAATAGTTGATTAGTTGGCAAAAACAAAAATAGAACTGTGAAAAGCGGATGGAGGAGTGAAGGATAAATCAGTTTATGGAAAACTGACCCATTTGAAATCTGAGCAGTTTAGACTTATAGCTTTAAAATAGTATTGCATCAAAAGAGGGGAACAGCAACATGGTAGTTCTCCCTTTGTTATATTGGTACAATGCCATGGCTATGCTATCAACTGCCTATTGGGAGCAATTAACGAACAAGTTACTAAACCAAAGGATGTAAACCTTCAACACTTTTCACATAAGCCAGTACATTTTCAGAAATATAACCACCGGCCGCTGGACTGCGGTTATCATTTTCCACCAATGTATTTGCATGATTAAACTGTTAAAAAATAAATAACTGAAGGAACAAGTTACTAAACCAAAGGATGTAAACCTTCAACACTTTTCACAGACACCAATACATTTTCAGAACTGTAAACACTGCCCATTGGACTGCATTTATCGTTTTCCACCAATGTATTTGCATGATTAAACTGTTAAAAAATAATTGAATTTATTACAGACGAGGCCAATTCTAAGAGATAAAGATCGGCTAGAGGAACTAGCTGATCCAAGGCTTGGAGGGAAGTACCCCAAGGAAGATTTTGTACGGGTTTGCACAATAGCAGCAGCTTGTGTGGCCCCCGAGGCCAGCCAAAGGCCCACAATGGGAGAAGTGGTACAGTCACTTAAAATGGTGCAGCGCACCGTGGAGAATCAGGATTCCATGTTGAGTTCCTCCAATGCCACCCGGCCCAACCTAAGGCAATCATCTACTACATTTGAGTCAGATGGGACATCCTCCATCTTCTCTTCCGGTCCTTACTCTGGTTTATTAAGTACCTTTGATAATGATAATGTCTCTCGGACCGCTGTATTCTCTGAAGATCTTCATGAAGGACGATGAGGTGTTTTACAAGTTTATTGGAAAAGGTTTCCAAAGTTTTCTGAGAGTGAATACTTTGCATTTGGATGATCCTGAGCAGGATATGGTGGAAATAGAAAACGTTTTCATGAGGACTGTAACTGACTCAGGCTGAGAAGTGGGTAGATCTTCCATCATCCACTGTGAAGAACCGTTGTTCGGTTTTCCCCTAGGTGGCAGTTGTTCTTCAACTGGTGGATGAAGTGTGTGCATATATGCCAGGTAGCTTTGCCTTTATTGTTTTTTCCATTGGATTTCCTTTTGAACTTTTCTGAAATATTTATTTCCTTGTTTTATTTGATTCGTTTTATGTTTTCATTTTCACTTGGGTTTATTTGACTTTGTGATTATTCCTATCTGAAAAATGGGAAGGAAAACTGTTGGAAACACAACTGAACTTGTTTAACTTATTTGTGGAGCCCCCAATGGTTCTTGGACACGAGTCTGTGGTTATGATGTTCCTTGGACACAATGGCCCTGGGACAATGGTTGGTGTATACCATGCCACTACGCAACTGTCCTAGAAATCCATTATTTTCGCTATTCTGAAACCATCGTGAATGTGTTAACAGTTATTTCATTTTCATGTAAATTCTCCTTTTCCCCTGAAATCATCCAAGATAGTTGCATTGTTACAAAGAGCTGAAAGCATTGTTACAAAGAGCTGAAAAGAGGTACGTGGATCTTGTTACGTGTCATGCGTCCCAGAACTTCACCTGTTTCTTTCTGCTGCTGCTGCTTAAATTCCAAGGGCAAATTACAAAGATACCAGTTCCTCGGTGTTTCTTTCTGTTTATTTCTTTCTTCTTTTTTCCGGCACAGAAAGGTGGCTGAAGCCCCTCAAAACTGTAATTGGCCTAATGGGGAAACTATTGCAATCAGGATGTGGGCATGATATACAAGAGACATTTCTTAGTTTGCCCGTGACACTTGCAATTTTCGAAGCACTATTCTCTCTTACCACTACTAGTAACGAAAAATTCGAAAACGCTACATTTAGGACCTGACTTTCTTAGAATTTAGAGAACAGTGGCTAAGGCCATGTTGGGACCAATTACGATTTACGTCTTCACAAATATACTTAGATATTAAAAAATCCATAGGATGTTTCACTAGCACTAACCTAACCCCTTGTTTACCCGCAAGAAAACACTAATCGACCCCTTCAGTTGCACTTCCTCAGTCGGATTTAGGTATTTGGGCCCATGAGTTTGCTCGGTAATATGGACTACTTGTTAGGTTGAGAAAACATAAGCAAGGCACCTGACATTTCAGGGGCTTAAGGCAAAATTTGAAAATGGAGACTCTTAAAAATGCTAGCGAAACTAAATATAAAGTCGATAAACACCATTTTAAAACTACATGCATATATTTGACACGAAAAAAAATCCTAAAAAATACGTTATACTATAAGAATCAAAAGCAATGTCCACGATAATCACTTAAACATTACCCTTCATTTTCAAACCAATAAGAATATGAGAGAGAGATGATTTCACCTTAGAAGCTGTGATTTTACTTTTACAAGCCTAAGGGTGCCTCTGTACTCCGTGAATCTGATCGGGTCTGCACCAGATTTTTTTTTTTTATCTTTTTCTTTCTCTTTTTTTCTTTGTGGTTGGTTTGTTTTGGAATCACCAAAGCAGATAACAATCTCGGATTGGGCCTTTGGGCCCCTTGGCCATTAAATGAGCGAGTAGTTGTTTGGGTTTTAAAATGGGCTTCTATGCAGAAAAAAATTGGGCCTGCATACTTGATGCTAAAAAAATATTAGAGGGTCCTTTTTTTCTTCTTCTTCTTTTTTTTTTGGGAGGGGGCTAAGACGCAGGCCTATTGGCCCTTAGCCCAGGGCCAACCCTGAACGCAAGCATGTTATTACTATATCACATGAAAAGTCCACGAGTAAGCAAGCAATAGTTATGAACCACTTTCCACACAATACCTACGGTTATATACACCAGTTTCAGTCGCCTTTTCCCATAGTTAAAAATACAAACCACATACAATCTGAAATACTCGAAAATAGAAAGAAAAAAAAAAACTACTTATATATTTGGAAGTTAAGTATGCCATGTTGGAAAATATGTTTATTTTTTGTGATAAAACCGAAAATATTAATGCAGTAAAATCAAAACGCAAAACCTGAAAATCGACGAAATGAATGATGATCAAGGCGAGTGTATAACACTATGTACTTAAGATAGATTCGCCCCCGCTACGGTGCTTATGGTTTGCATAGACGTCTATCTCCCAACACTACTTGATCTTCACCGAACGGAAGTAACACTCCAATCTGTTCGGTAGGCGAACCAAACTTGTGTTTATACTAATGAAAGTGTAGAAAAATTAACTTATGAAATGAATGAATGATGTCATATATATATAGGCTCTCTGGTGACTCTACAAATAGTCACCAAGGAGAAAAGACACATCTGTTCATGAAAGGACGCGTCCACTACAACAAATAACACAATTGCCAACCAAAAATCCCTACTAAAATAACTTAGTCTCCAATTTCCACACCATTGCCGACTAGATTCATCTTGGTTGGCCAATAGTGTTTTTAATCCCCTACTAAACTAATTTAGTCCGGAAAGCTCTATATTTTCCGACTAGATTTTTGTTTGGTCGGGAACAATATGGCGCGGGAAAATTTTTTTGGTGGGAATTTAATTACCGACCAAATACTTGGTCGGCCATAGTTTTTTCTAAATTTGAAATTTGACAAAAAAATTTACCGGGAATTTTTTTATTTCCCTACTAAAACCTAGTCGGGAAATGTTGGATCTTATTTCCCAACCAGATTATTTAGTCGGCATTTAGTTTGCAAAGAAATATTAAGTAAAAGCGTCATCGTTCTTGTTCCACACACACGCGTGATCCACCCCATTGCAAAATACTATTTTTTTTTAGCAATTATTTTAGCAATCAAACCGTTGATTTTATTGTGTTATGATGAAAAATCAATCATCTAAATTTTCTTATCGATCAAGTTTGAAAGGATCTTCGATGATCGGGACCCAATTAATTTTTTAAAGGTACTTTTCATCCGATTAAATCCATAACAATATGCGATCTTATTAACTTTTCCTATAATTGATGGTCTTTGTAATAAGAAAAAGTTAAACGGTTCCGATCAG
This sequence comes from Vaccinium macrocarpon, assembly GCA_022606695.1. Lineage (NCBI taxonomy): Eukaryota > Viridiplantae > Streptophyta > Magnoliopsida > Ericales > Ericaceae > Vaccinium > Vaccinium macrocarpon. The sequence continues at coordinate 40,983,437 of CM040178.1, read as the reverse complement.
CGTAAAAAATTTAGGTGGAGCTTGGATTGTCCCTATCACGACTTTTAAGGCCTCTAAATGCATTAAATGTGATCGATCACGCTAGCTTTACCAATATCCATGATCTCCACTTTTGGTGACAATGATGAAATTAGCGGACGCGTGAAGTTCTAATCTGTTCGGATCAACTATTGTAAATATTGAATTAGTGATAACCTTTAAAATCTATACATTGAATGTAATTAATAGCAAACTAAGTCTTTCACTTGTATTTTAATGTGAAGTAGCCACGTGACCGTGATATAATTAAAACAATCAGGACCGTTGATATTGTTGTTCTTATGAGTTAAGTCATTGTTGTAAAATTTTGACTAAATTGGGTTTAAAACGGTCATTTATCGGGAAGCAATTTGATAAATTAAATGAGTTCTTATGTCCGATCAAATGTGTACCAAGACCATGATACAATTAAGATGATCGAAACCGTTGATATTCTGTTCTTATTAGCTAAATCATTAATGATAAAATTTTGGTTCAATCGGGTATAAAAAGGTCAATGATCGAGATGCATTTTCATTAAGAAAATGAGTTCTTATGTCTGATCAAGTGTGTACAAGACCCGAGTAACTTTATTCTAGATATAAATTATCTAATAGTATATATAATGTAAATGATCGATGACTTCAATAGAAAATATGTTTGAGGTGGGGTATACATAATAAGAATTCATTGTCTCGGGATGCATTAAAGGTGCATCTCCAACTGGTTTTTTAATATTTTTAGTGTTGCATTATAAAATAATAAAAAAAGTTTTTGCCGACTAAAATTTAGTTGGTGAAGTGGCGAGATTTTGCGGGAATTTAAACAATTGGCGAAAAATGTTGGCGCGCATAGACAATACCCGACTACTTTTTGGGTTGGCAATGGGGAAAACACCCAGTTTCACTTTTAACCTAGGCAAATCTCTTATCTTTTACTTCCCTGTCTCTTTTCAACCTTTCCACCGCCAAATCCATACAGAGATGGATTGAAAGATTCACCCCAAGTCCATCCACTGCTCCATAGCTCCACCCCCAAGTCGGTCATCCCCAAATTCGTTGTTGAGAGATTCTTCTCCGTCCGCCTTGCCCCCCATTCCGATCCAATTTTGCTTGTCCGCCCTCCTTCCTCGTCTCTCTCTCTCTCTCTCTCTCTCTCTCTCTCACACACACACACACACACACACACACACACACACACACGAACATACATTTACATCGGTGTTTATTTTGTTTTCCCCCTTTTCAATAGATCTCCGATTGCAATTCATTTGGGAAGGTCGTGAAGCTGGCTGGTTTTACCCTGTTCGAGTCTGCTATCAACCAGTGCAACGCTGTCTCCTAAGGTGATTTTCATACTTTTTCTCTCTGCTTGTTTTAATTGAAACACCCATAAAGTTTAGCAAAACACTTTGACTTCATTTTCTGCATAACTAGGAAGCAAAACACTTTGACTTCATTTTCTGCATAACTAGGAAGCAAAACACTTTGACTTCATTTTTGGTGTTTCCCATAGCAGTAAACTAAATTCACAGCAGCCATATTTCAATAGTTTTATAGGCTGTTGATTCATATTTTGGAAAAGCTAATGTGGGGCTATGAGTTCCAAGAATTCAGAGGCATTTTAAATTTAGCCAAATGTCCACAAATGTACAATTTTTATGATGGAATATGAGCAAACCATTCAAGCATTTGTGCCCTTATTGTGTTCGCTGAATTTTTAGAACCACTATATAGCCACATGGGGCATAATGAACGAGTATAATCAAGACAATTTTTGAGTCCACGAGGGAAGTCATTATTAAGGCCATGAGGGCAATTTTTTGAAACCACAAAAACACCGTTCATTATATGGCCACAAGGGGTGTAATGAACGGGTTTTTTCTTCAAGTCATAACATTCCATTCATTATATGGCCACGCGAGGCGTAATGAACAAAATCTCTTCTTTTGTTTTAGACCACAAAACCTTGTTCATCATATGTCCATAAGAGGAGTAATGAATCAAGCATTTAAGAATTCGGTGGTATATAGATGACCCATTTGTTTTTGCAAGTCAGGTCCAACAAGTATATTACATTGCAAATACGAAGTTGGGTGACAATTGGAAAGTTGTAGAGCGAATTCAACGCCGAGGAATCTGGAATGTTCCAGAGATGGATAGTTTGGAATTCCAATATGTTTGATGGTTGTAAAATTTCCTACATCTAATCAAGATTTACTTGTAAAATTTGTTTTAGCAATTGCATTTCTCTCTTTCTAGAGTTATCTATATCTATGCTTTGATTGAAGTTATAATTGAATTAGTTATGTGCAAAATGAGTACAATTATTCCATTACATGGCCACATTTGACTGAATTTAAGAATTTCACAGATTGCATAATGGCTCCTGGATCATCAAGAAAGAGCAGTGCATCCTCCAACTCGACTGCCACATTGCATAGAACTTCAGCATTGCAAAATGAATCAGCAACTATAACACCTTCTCCGCAGATTGAGGCATCTACTCCCTTGAGTGCTTCATCTCCTTCTTCTAGTCGTAGGAGTGTTATAGGTAAATTCATAAGACCTGCTACATGCTCTTTTCCTTAATTTCGCACTTTTGCTACAAGTGCTATGCAGATTAGTATGTTTTGGTACGCAGATTATTCTTTTTTTTATTTGACCCCTTGATCTTTAGTGAGAGACTGTATATAGGTGGCCAACTAAGCTAGCCCTAGTTGGTTAGTTTGAATCAATTCTTATTGGAGGAATGTTAGAGTATGAATCAGAAATGTGCTGAATTTTGTTGACTGATGTGAATAATATCTTACTTGGTACTTATAAAGAAGAAAGAGAGGAGTTATAAGGTTGTCACGTGAGGGGTCCGACCACCTCAAGTATTCACAAGATCATATCTATGCTGCAGCATTCATAAGCTGCATGTATTTAATTTACATGTTTCTTGTTTACATCTTAAGTATGATCAACTTTGAGTTGAAGGTCATTTGCTATTGAATTTCTTTTTCTGGTAACTGAACCATTTATTAGAAAGCACTAGCAAGAGGAAATTCCTATGCAAAGATCGCGACCGCATTAATGCGATATGACAAGGATATTCTGACATGGAAATTATAAAAATTGGAGGACACGACACTTTGGGACAAGTTTTTGAGAGCATTATGCATGCTATTATATGAATAAAAAATTAAGGCTTCAATTGTAAATGTGTATCATAGAATGCTGTCAACCATTACCAACTGGCTGAATTTGCAGACTTCGAAAATTATGTTGAATTGTGGCCTTCCCTGCTCCCATTAAGACTTCCACCCCAGGATTACCTTGGCTTTGAAGAGAATCAACATGTCTGGTATTAGGATTTTTCACAACCCACATCCTTCCCTTATCTTGCAATCTTGGCTGAGATGGGAGGTTCATATGGATCTTCTTCTGGATACCAAATTTTGGTACTTGCACTGTCAGTTTCTGGCCCCAGTACTAAGAACCATTTGTATTGGTGATAGCTGCGAGAGCATCCTTCCTGTTGTAGTATGTAACTCACCCATAAATAAGAAAGCTCAAAGATACGAAGAACATAAAGAAGTAGAGGGAACACCTGGTAGTGATTTCAATAATAAAGCCCGTTATCTTGATACCCCAGATTCCAAATCTTTGTCAGAACTGCTGCACCCTTACCCAACGTTGCAACTACGTCCCCTGTCTTCTTCTCCTTCCTTAAAACCCTAGGACCCCTCAATGGCTGTTCATCTCCTCTTCTAACTACCCTAGAATGCTATCATTTATACAAGTACATCAGGAAATTTGTTTCAATAAACCATCATTAGTCACGCAAAAATTAAGAATTCTCTAAGTTAATCTAGTAAAGACTATATAATGTATTATTGTTGGAGATCAAAATCTGTTGGTTCCACTCTAGTGGTGAATTACATTTCTTATTCCTAGTCAATGATTTTATTTGGGTGGATACACGTACACCCCCAAAAGTATGTGTTTTATGGCGCTTTGGTTAGCAATCTATTCCTCTACCTTTTTGTTGTTTCTTTTTTCATTTAACAATGCCTTATCTTTTTTGTTGTTTCTTTTCTTTTGCTACAACAGGCTCAAATGGTGGCAATACGAGATGAGGCGAAAGCATTAAATATGGAGGTGACAGGGGAATATCTTTCAAGAACAGTCCTTGGGGAGAGAAAGAATTACTTAAGAGGATTTGGGGTTGGCCCGATGCCCTCATCCTATACTTCCTAATCAAGTTCTAACTCAACACGTCAAGACCAGCTACAAAAGTTGGTTGATGCTCAAATGGTGTCGTTTCATGCGGAAGCGAGAAAAGAGGGGAGGAGGAGCAAGCAAGGTGTGAGGCGGAGGAACAAAAAAGGCGCGAGGAGCGCGATGAGGAGCAAAGGAAGCTGGAAGCAGAGGAGCAAAGGTGGCGCGAGGAGCGCGAAGAGGCAGAGCAAAGGTGGCGCGAGGAGCGCGATGAGCAGCAAAGGAGGCATGAGGAGGCAGCAAGACGACAGGATGAGAATGCAGCAAGGTTGCAAAGCCAAATCGATGTGCTTACATCATTGATGATGCAACAAGTGAAGGGACAAGGCAATTTGGGACCAGGTTGATGGTCACAATATTGGTACATCATTATGATCTCTCTCTCTCTCCCTCTTCGAATCTAAATGGAAAAATCATTGTACCTCGCACTCTGTTTTAGTATTAAGTAGTTTTTTATGCTTCAAAAATTTCTGTCTCCAATGGAAAGAGGCATTCCTTGGATGTTTCTGGCCAATTGATGTTCTGTCTCCAATGGAAGGAGGCATTCCTTGGATGTTTTTGCTCAATTTATGTATCTTGCATCTCTGTTGCTGGCTGATACTTGTAGATTTGCTGACCGAAGTTTATAAGTGCACTCTGTGTGTGTATGTGTTTGTGTGTTGTGGTTTTGATCCTGTGGGCACTACATTATTTAGCCAAAACACCCCTCAATCAAATTTGTTATATATTAAGCAAGCCAATGAACCATGTATGCATGATAGCCATGGTTTTTCTTATTTGCAAACTGCTTAGCACGAGAACGGACACACTGAGCCTGCATGCCCATATATACACTCTTAACATGTCACGAGACGACTGCTACAACACACAAAAGAGCCATTAACCACACACTCCTAAGTTATAGTACTACTTTATTACATGGAGTAATTGCCTGTTTGACCACCCTTTAGTGGTGGTGGGGCCGATCCGGCCCAGCCATAGCACGAAGATCACTAGGGCGAGCTCCTGAGGTAATTGAAGAACCAACAAAAGTTGATATAAGACTCAAATTTGCGATTTTCCAAATAGATTACCATGAATTCCATAGGAATCATTCTTTTCATCGTCGCTGCTGTTCTTTTCCTTATTAGCATCCTTGATTGTTCCTTTCTCATCTACCTTTGGCATCGAGCCACTAATTTGATTCTTCCCATATGTGCTCGATTTTCCACGATTAATTTCAGTTACAGCATCCTTTACTTCATCGAGCTTCATCTGGGTGTCATGTATCACCGATTATTAGCTTCATCTTTGTTAGTTTCTTCTAAGATCATAAACCTTCTTCCGCACGGGCTTGAAGGCATAACAAGGCCGATCCGTAGTGATGAGAAGTATGATTAATGTCTTCATCATATAACTGCTAATAGAGAGTTAGACGCAAAGATTTTGATCATTTTACAAAGAACCAAATGTAATACTGCGTTGGTGTTTACAAGAAATTATTTTTCTGATTTTGAGATTTTGACTTTTCAAAATCAGGTTTGGAATGTTTGTTTGAAAAATTCTAGATCACATGTTCTGGAATTCTAAAGATTTTAAAAAGCTAAAAGATTAATGAAATTGTGAAAAAATCCCAAAACTGAGCTTGGGTAGCTTTTGATAGTATGTCTTTTTAGATAGTATGTATTATGTAACGCCCCTTGTATCTCTTTTTAGATAGTATGTATTATGTAACATGTTCTGCACCTCAAAAATGGAAAAGATTTTTCACTCAAGACAACATCGTTTTTCTTAAAAACTGGAAACATATAGGTCAAATGTCTTCTACTTCAATGAACTAAGAAAAGAAATTATATTGACATACACATGTTCCTTCTTTTCAGGTTATGAATTTGGTGGGATAAGGCTTCATTTCGCTTTTATAGAAAAGAAATTATATTGACACACGGGTACTTGACACGGGTACTCGTGGGATACGCGTGGGACACGTGGGTACTTGTAGGATACATGGCTAGGTGTGAGTACTTGTGGGACTGCTCACCCCGTTTGTTTTTATTTACAGGTAATAGTCGAACCCATGACTTGGAGTGCTTGGTGTGCATGAGTTGTGAATATATGCATGGCACAAACATATGCATACCATTTTGTAAACTTTATATGATATCACTTTGAGGCGAAATTGTAATTTTAATTACTCATTATCATTTTATTCGGAAGAATGTAATAGGATTAATTTCTCTTCATGCAATATATATTTTTTTATGAGACATGGGTGATCGATGTGAAGTAGAACTATGCTTGATCGGAAATGAAATTTAGATTTTGTTGAAAAATCGAGACAGTAGTACCAGAAATATTGCAGGCTATAACAGAAATACTGCACTCTTTGTTTTCTTCGTGTGTTATCACTATTGTCTACTTCACTTTCATCACCTCATGCTCAGCTGCTACTGCTACTAATGATGGATTGTTTTTTTTATTTTATTTTTCCTTTTCCAGATCGAAGCTTTAATGGAGTATGCCGCTGTTCTACTTTTGGGTTATTGACTATGAACATCAAAGCTGGATTTTGGTTGTAGATGTGCTTCGATGTTTTTGGTCATCCATTTGTTGAAGTTGAATTACTTTAGTATTTTGCGGTGTAGGGGTTTTGGATTTTTTTGTTTTCCTCGTGTTATGATTAGACTTGTTATTTTCTGCTTTTGGAATTTAGATACAAGTTATTTGGTGGACTTTTATGTATGAAAGTTTGGATTTATTTCGTAGAATTTATTTTTTTAGTATTCATTTACATATTGGCAGGAAATCAAAATGGGAAAAAAAATTGTAGCCAATTTCAATATTTAAAAGTGGCGGCCAAAAATGTTGTGGGATATACATTCACCGACTAGAATTTAGTAGGCAAATGGGAAGCAAGACCGACTAGAATTTAGTAGGCAAATGTGAAGCATGCCCGACTAGAATTTAGTAGGCAAATGTGAAGCATGCCCGACTAGAATTTTGGTAGGCAAATGTGAAGCAAGCCCGACTAGAATTTTGGTAGGCAAATGTAAATGTGAAGCAAGCCTGACAAGAATTTTGGTAGGCAAATGTGAAGCATGCCCGACAAGAATTTAGTAGGCAAATGTTAAGCATGCCCGACAAGAATTTAGTAGGCAAATGTTAAGCATTGCCCGACTAGAAAAATATTGCCCGACTAAATGTTGGGTCGGGACTCATTGTCGCCAATTAATTGACCTTGGCCGACTAAATATTTTTTAGTCGGCGACGACATTTGCCGACAAGCATTACCCGACTAAAATTTCCGACCAAAAATCTAGTCCGGAAAATATTTTGCCGACTAAAATGGCCACATTAGCCGACTAGAATTTAGTCGGGAATTGTGAAATTTCTTGTAGTGGTCCGTCCATAGTGAACAAGTGCCAATGAAAAGATGCAACTCCAAATCAAATCAATTTTCATTCACACTTTAAATAAAATATTATATTCAAAATATTTTTTCCAACATGCCATACCATGTCTCTCCGACTATTATCAACCTGTTAAAAGAATTTGAACTACATTGGAGACAGTTTACAACTTTACATTGATCGGTCTATAAATGGTACGCTATAAAACAAAATAGGATCATTAAAACTCATGAGTCGAGAATTTCCCGACTCTCCCCAACCATAACAATGTCCAAAACAGAAGTAGCACAAAAATAAAATAAAAAAAGGTTTTGATAAAGTTAACCTACAAACGTTTACAAGCCTAAGAAAATGCATTCTTTTTTTTTTTTTTTTTGTAATATTACCTATAACCATATACTACAAATTATAGACTAGTCCCCCTGACAATTCTCTAAAACATTAATGCCCGCCTCCCCGAGGTTCTTTTCTTCCGCTTCAGTTTTCCACTCGATAGTCATTTTGTTTTGTCATCAAATAAATGGACGAGATTCCCTTTTAATTTCTTCCTCTTTGTTTTGTGTTTTTACAATGGATAAAAAAAATGTGTATCGAATATGATGCATGTATTTCGATTGTTAAATGTAAGTAATTAATAAATATCTACTCATTATAATTTTACTTAGGCAATAGAAGATGAAATAAAAATAATTCATTCTTTTTCTTTTTTTTTTTTTATATAAAAAAATTCAGTTAAACGAGTAAACTACTAGGGGTACTTTCTTTTGATCAAAGAAAAATCTTATTCTATACTATCACAGGGGAAATTAAAGAGAGTGGAGGGTGGAGTTTGAACTCTTACCAAGCGAAGTGCAGATAACCTGCTCAGTTAGGAGGCAACCCACCCTGCAGTGCACGGGGTCGCTCAAATAGTGATTGTCCAAGTAAAATCCTGAGGCTCACGTGCACAGCTATTAACTTCATTTGAAAATGAAGGCAACATTTTTAGTAGTACCTAGTTAGTATCAAATTACCAGGATGTGTCTGGGAACTGGGAAGGAAGATATTTACGCAAAAGAAATCCAACCCATCAAACATAGGAGTATATATATAGAAAGGCGTGAAATGCCTAGGGGTGAGCATGGATTGGATTGGTCCGGTTTTATAGTAAATCAATAACCAAACCACTATTTACAGATTAAGAATTTAGAGAACCAAACCAATCCATAAAATTCATAAAACCAAACCAATCCAAATCATTAATAAACAGTTTGGTTTCGGTTTGAATCACAATTTACTTGAGATTGATGTATCATCTTCATAAACTATTTAAAGTACTTAGAATTGCAAAGATAAATTCACCAATACTCCTAGCATCAATCAACTAAAGAATAGTAGAATACCAATAATTAGTGAATAAATAGGACAATGAAATAGAGCATTACTTACCAAGAAAAATATTAAGAAATTACTGTAATTGACTAAGCCCAAACAAGCACGTATTTGTTTAGTGTCTTCAAATCACATGAATATGGAGAATCATATATAGAAGTTTAGGGAATTAATATTTGAATCAACGAAAAGAATAGTAGAATACAAATAACAAGTGAATGAATAGGGCAATGGTTAGGTTGGGAAATTAGTTACCGTCTTACCGACAAAAATATTTAGAAATCAATTGACTAAGCCCAAGAAGCATGTATATTTAGGTTATGTTTGGATTACCGGAATCTTGAGTATGAATACGGATAGGAATAGGAATATGATTACCGGCAAGCAAATTCCTAAATTTTTTCTTTGATAAGAATAGGAATACAATTATTGGGAATAGTTTTACTAGGAATTGGATACCTGGAGTAATTTCAATTTGGTGTTTGGATTAATTCAGTAATGTTACGTAGGAAACAATGATTTTGAAAATTTATTAAAGTCAATATTTCCTTTTCTTATGAGCTAGAAATCTAAGATTCTCATGGGATAAGAGAGAAATAGGGATGGCAATCTCTGCTCCGTCCCCACCTCCGACCTCCCCGCCCCGATCCAAGTGAGTAATCCCCGATGGACATGTCCTTTTCTTATTTTTTTAGCTATCATTACCTATCAATATCTTGTTTTCCTGTCAAAACATTTTACAGAACAAAGTTATCAAAAATTTATACGGTAAATGGGGACCCGATTTATCCCTGAACCCAACACACCTCCGATTTCCCTCGCTTTGAGTCCGCCTCTAAAAGGAACGGGGCGGATAGGGGGAGGGAAAATTCGGCTCCAATCCGACCCGTTGTCATCCTTGGAGAGAAATCAAATTCCCACTCAATTTAGGAATTTGATTTTTGGTTGAATATGTCATTAATCACATTCCTATTTATGTTTCTTCCAAAAGTCGGAATCATATAAGTATGACATCACATTCTCGTTTCTGTTTCTTCCCAATGTTGGTACTATGGAAATAAGGTATCACATTCTCATTCCCCCTGAATATTTGCCTCCATCGAAATTGAGCCTAGTAATATTGGAAGTGAAAGGAATAGTGAAGTGGAACGGAGTATAGGATTATGAAATTAATTGACTATGGCATCACATTCGGTTTGAATTGGACTCGCGATTTTAGGGCTATTTTGCTCACCCTTAAAAATACCCTTTCCAGTATTGGGTGTCTGTTTTGAAAAAATGAAGTATGAACAACATGGTTGTAAATTTGGAAAAAAATCGTTAACAATAAGAAAGGCAAATATTTTAGCCTTTTTTTTGTTGTTGTTGTTGTTGTTTTGGTTTTTTTTTTTTGACAAAATCAGGATAAAAATCTTAAATTGTTCATTAGTTTTTTGATCAACTGAAGTCGATATTGTTAGAATAATTAGATTAGTTCATTGGCGTACCTCATTCCTCCCAGCACTAGTGCAATCCTGACTGATGTTGTTATGTCAAACATCACTTCTCTATATTGTTAATTAAGTCACTGTAATTATTCCCAAACAGGTTAGAAAATATTCCTCCTGGAACAAATAGAAAAAATAACAGGCATTGTTAAATAACGTTAGGTTTGCTTAATAAGCCAGTTACTTTATTTTTCTTATCTTTATTGCGTTAAATTTGTAAATTACCAATTTGTCTCGACAAGAGTAATCTGAATGTTTTGATTGGAACTCAATTTTGAAAGACAAAAATAAACCACTTGGATCTGAACTCAAAATCTTTTGGCTATTTTTTTTTTTTAAAGAATAAGTTTGGATTAGAATTTTTTACTTTTTTCTAATTTATCTTGTCCAAATGAATTAATAATCTACAAAAATTTAGCGCAAAATTAACAAATACAAACAAAAATTGAATATAGAAAAGGAAAAGGAAAAGAAAAAGAAAAAGAAAAGCCAACGGGCTTCAGGGGACGGACACACACAGGGGCATGGGGGGTCACGTGCCCCCCCTCAATTTCAAGTACGGAAAACAAATAAGGAAGTAGTAAGTACCCCTTTGGAACACTTATTTTCATAAACCAAAGTTAAGTAAAGATCATAATTTTACTTTAATTTATTTATGAAAATAAGGAAGTACCCCATTTCGGAAATAATGACATTATGCTTAGAAAAATGACATGTTTTTCTCCACAGAAAAGAGGCAAAAGACAACCTTCCCATACTTGAAAAGATCATCCGATTATACGATTATGCTTAGAAAAATCTAAGAAATAAATACCAAGACTTTTTATCGGTCAAATTGAAACTTTCTGAAAAAGATACTTTTTCATACTTAACCAAATTTTCGAGTGACAAATAGGGGNTGCCTCGATCAAGAGGCGATCCGATGGTGACGCAACCTATACCATTCGAGTCTTGGATGAGAGATGATCATGAACAAATCGATTATGATTTCCCAAGATATTGGAAGACGACGAAGATAGACGGCAACTTTTTGAAAAAGGGAGTTTTAAAATCAGCTTTCTAAATTTTGGAGTATTATTTAGTTTACTTGCTCTCCACTTTAGCATTGGTGCCCCTTACTGTGAAAAATTTCTAAATCCGTCCCTGGGTTTCTTATCGGGAAAAAAATAAGAGAAAAAGAATGGGACAGAATCGTGTGAAGGTTTTCGCACGTGCATGCTGGCAGACGCAAGAATGAGAGGAAAAGGCGCTAATATGAGCGGAGGGGTGCACGTGACTTAACCTGCGCACATAGTTGCAGCATAAACGAGTGTAGAAGAGAAGGGAAATAAAGGAAAGGAAAATCTCCTCGCGATGAAAGAGAAAAAAATCTAGACAGAGAAAGTTGAAGAGAGAGAGAGAGAGAGAGAGAGAGGGAAGGCGAGAGGTGGGTTATTGGGACGGACTGAGTCGGGTGGGGCGAGTCACGACTGACTCCATCAACAAATCACAGGGGCGTGTGCGTGTGGTGGAATATAAAGCAGAAAAAAATGGAGAAGATTACAACGAGGAGACTCTCTCTCCTTTTATCACTCACATTACATAATACATACATACATACTTCTTCTACTCACCCCCACAACTCCAACCCTAACCCCAATTACCCTTTCTCTCCCCTATATTTCCCACCGACCCATTCTCTCTCCTCTCTCTCGCTCTCTATTATTATTCTCTCTCTACTTCTTCGCTGCCGTCCTTTTCTCTTTACCCTTCTTCGCCTGGCAAGGATCTTCGTCTCCTTTCACGCCGACGTCTGCTTGTCGAATTTTCTTTCGTCAACAGGGTATGCCTTTGTGTATTTATCTCCGTTTATATGTACGCCTCGTTCCTCTACTGATTCGTTGGGGGTTTTCGTTTTTGGTGTATGAATTTTAAGCTCGGTATGTGTTTGTGGCTGATGATCTAGGGATGATTTGATGTATGTGGTTTTGTGTGGTTTTACTGTTGATTTGAAGGGTATAAATTATTGGTCAATGTGGTTGCTTTCGTTTTTGATGTTTGTGATTTCTTTGGTTTTGCTGTAGCCTTGGAACTGAGAGGTTGAGGTTAAAATAGCTTGTTTCTTCCCTAGGTTGCTGAATTTGTATGGTTTTGTGAGTTTAGTGGACGATTCTCCTTGAATTACTGTTATAGTTTATCAATGTCTTTCTATTATTATTCGAATTCATTGTCGACAACTAAACTTGGCAGGTTTGATTTGGGGGTAGTTAATGATACATTCGATTAATCAGCATTTTTGTCACTGGATCTGATAAATTGATTTTAAGTCGTGTTCTCCGTTTACCACATTGGTTATTTCTAATGTTTTCAGATTTTTGGGTGGCTCTATTTTGATCAATTCACAAGACATGTCTGTTAGTTTACTATGCAGGCAGTTGCTTACAATGATCTGTATTTGCTGTCAGCAGTTTTGCGGTTCAATTATATCTCTCATCTCAGACTGTCATTATTGGCCTTTGTATGTCTTGAAGTTGCTCAATAGATGCTTATTGATTCCCTATATTTGTTGCAGGGATTTTGAATTTGATCCTACCTGTGGTTTTGGGCATTCCTTTCAACATCTGATACGTATTAGCATTGGAGGAATTGTGCTCTAGGATCCTTTCCTCAATGGAAGAGTTTGGTGGCCCATGGTTTGATGGTATAGGAGGCACAATTAGTAGAAAGAAGAGAAGCCACAGTTTCCGAAGGCCTAGACCTGAGTCAGTGCAGTTTCCTGAAAATCATGATCCTTCTCCCTCATCATCATCTCCACCTTCTGATGACTTAAGCAAGGTTTCCAGTGATGAGATCACAGGGGATGACACGAATTCCAGGAGGAAGGTTTTCAATCTTAATCAGTGTGCTTCGAGGGGTACCGCTAGCAGAGTAGGTGAATACCCTAATAAAAAGATTAAAGATGATAGATTATCCAGTTTGCCAGATGGTAATGGAAATTTGGGAAGTGAAGGTGTTTTTCTTCCTCCTAATCGGAAAACGGCTGGCAAGACAAATGATGGAAGCAATGGTGAAAGTAAGAGTTCAGGACACAGAGTGAATGGACATGGAGTTGGGAATGACAAGGTTAAAAAGGTTAAGCTTAAGGTTGGTGGTGTCACACGTACAATTCAAACGAATGCGAAAACTCATGGTGCATCAAGTAGTGGGGGTTCCACTAAAAGTTCTCAAACTTCAGATGCTCCTCGGTCACAACGCAAGATGATTCTCCAGGTTTGAGCTTTTTTCAACAATGTGCATAGTTGTGACTGTTCTAACAAGCTGGACTTCCCACTTCAGTCTCGGTTTGGGATCCTATGCTGGTTAATACTTGTAATGAGGAGTTTTTTATACGCCAATTGCCTCAACTAGCATACCTATGGCCATCCCATCCTAGTTTGCCCTCGGTTGTTTTGTTTCGTGTTAATGAATATTAACATGAATATGGAACCAAACAGCATGAATAGTTCATCATTTGGCGAAAAGAAGTCAGCACCCTTCAGCAACCAAACAGCATGAATATTTATCATTTGGCGAAAAGAAGTTACAGAATATGGATACACGAATCACCTAATTAACTTGGTTGGCATACTCCTATTGACTGAGTTATGGGATTCAACTAGTTGGCGTAAAAACGTTTATTACATTGTGTGACTAATACAGCAAAGAAATCTTCTGTATTTAATTTGTTAATCAATCATTAAGTTTGTTGCTTTATACATTTGGAATATGTGGTTTCCTTTTTTAAAATTTTCCCATTTCAGGATAATTCTGATGATGATCATCCTTCACCAAATAAGAAGAGTGGTATGCGAGGAGTTTCCTGGAAGAATTTCACAATAGGCAGTTCTACTACTCGTGAAAAGGGGGATCCTTCAATGGGAAAGAATGCATCTGGAAACCAAGGTGAGAATTCAGAGCAAATTCGTAAGAGCAAGAGGGTGCCAAAGAGGCGTGTATTAGATGGGGCATTTGACGAAGAGGATGAAGATGATGAGATCAGATACCTAGAGAAACTGAAATTTTCTAAGGTTGCTGCAGTTAGTAAAAGTTTTGAGGAAGACTCAAGGAAGAAACAACAACAAATTTCAAGGGTTTCTAAGAGCACCAAGCGTGATGCAGTTTCGGAAGATTATATCCACGAAAGGTCAAGTAAGAAATCCCGATCAGAAAGAGGATCTGAGGGCACAGATTATGAGGAGGAGGAGGAAGTGGTTTCTGATGGTGGTGGGCCTGATGTTAAGAAGAAGAAGAAACATAGGAATGACTCCATTGATTCACCTATTGAAAGCAAGAGGGATTCAGGTCTCACAACTCGCCAGCGGGCCCTCTTATCCAGCAAAGACGATTCGTCTGTATCTGGTACCAGTGTAGTTGAGTTTCCCAATGGTTTACCACCTGCCCCTCCTCGAAGTTAGTATATATTGCCCTTCTTCTTATTATTGTTATTATCTGCCTTGAATCTCTGTAACTATTTGGAAGAGGATGTATGAACCTGTAAAACTGTATCTGCAGAGCAAAAAGAGAAGCTTTCAGCAGTGGAGCAACAACTAAAGAAAGCTGAGGCGGCTGAAAGGCGCAGAATTCAAAATGAGAAGGCAGCTCGCGAATCAGAGGTTTGCCTCTTTTTTTTTCTTGTTTATGTCCATTTTCCTTTTGTCTTGCTTGGATGTTTTTTAGATCTCTTCTGAATTGGAGATTGATACTTTTGAGGGATCTTCTGTAGGCTGAGGCAATAAGGAAGATACTTGGCCAAGATTCCAGTCGTAAGAAACGAGAAGATAAAATGAAGCAGCGTCGGGAAGAAATTGCACAGGTATTACGAAGCATAGATGAAAACTCTCCCTTCTTCCAGATGTTGTGAAGTTAATATCTAATTTTTGGCATTAACGTCATGTTTGCAGGAGAAGGATGCCAATGCAATTAAGCTTGCACCAAACACCATTAGAGTGGTCTTGAGCCCTACTGGGACTGTTGTTACATTCCCAAATGAGATGGGATTGCCTAGCATTTTTGACCCCAAATCTCAGAGGTAGCTAGGGATTTATTTACTTCTGTCTCTTGTTTCTTCTCTTATGTTTCTTTACTTGTATTTATGTGGTATCTTCTCGCAAATATATATCATTGTGGGAATAGAAGAACATGGAAGGGATAATAAGTAAAGAAAGTTCAAATGGGGTGTATGCATGCTAATTGCTTGTGATTATCTGGATTTTCAGTTATCCTCCTCCTCGTGAAAGATGTGCGGGTCCATCCTGTGCCAACCCTTACAAGTACCGAGATTCTAAATCAAAGCTTCCTCTTTGTAGTCTCCATTGTTACAAGGCGATTCATGACAAGATGCAGGCTGAAGCTACCAGCTAATGTTGCTTTTGTCTTTTGCTGTGCCCTAATACAACGTAACCTTCACATTCATGTCGACAAATCCACGAAAGAGAGCTGTCTAAGAAGACACTTTGATGTACTGTGACAAAGTATAGTGATTAATGAGGTAGGAACTGAAATTAGTTACAAACTTTTTGGCGGTGTTCAGTGCACAGTTTTGGCCCAGTTTTGGGCAGTTTCTATTTTGCTTACATCATCACTTTTCTCCTTTTCTCTCTACCTCTCTCCACTTATTACACTTGCTTAAATCATCAAAACAAAACTTGTTAACCGAACAAGGCCTTTATGTTTTTTGGTTGTAATCCAGTTACATTCTATATGGCAGCTAGAACCTTCAATATATTTAATCCTATTCCTTGATTTATTCATGCCCTGTGATATTGGAATATAGCACCAGCAAAGCTACTCGATTGGATGGGGTTAAAGAAAGAGGATAACTTTTGGAGGGGTTATAAGGCTTGATGTGACACATTTAATATGATTTAGCTGGGCAAAAATGCAGGGGATAAATTTTCACCCCTCCAAAAGTTTGGAGTTATCCCGAACAGGGGGATAGAGTTGTATAATTTTTTAGCACCCCTCCCCTTGTCCAAAAGTTATTCCCGGGTATAAGGAAAAAAATAACACCCCCCTCCCTTATTTTAACTACAAAAAATCTTATCCCCACATTTTATCCTTCATTCAAACCAAATACTATTTTTTCTCTCATTTTTTAGTACACCATCCAAACTAACAATTTTTTTATTCTATCTCCATAAATATCACATCAGTGTGGGTCAACTCTAAAAGAATAATACCTTCTCTTATCTTGTATTCCTTCTATCCAATTGGGAAGGGTTATCCTTTGGATTATGATGTCAACAATGGGTTTCATCCATAACAAAAGATAGCAGCTTCATGACACCAAACTGATTTGAATTTCCCATGACGGGGAATGGACTCCATGCTTGGAAATCCTCACAATCTGCTTAGTTGTTGTCCATAAAAGAAAGGACTCTTGCGGTGCTTACTTTGGACTCTAATGGGTTCGGCTGCAAATTTTAAAATGAAGTCTGCAGTGTGGGTTGGGATTCTATTTTGGAATGGAGGGAGTATGATGTATCGATGTATTGAGATGCAGCACCCGAAATGGAGAAGGGAAAGTCATCCGGGGTAGTGAAACCTCTTTTGACCCTATTTGTTTCTCAGTTTAGTTTTAGTTTTGATGACATAATCATTTTCCTCATTTCTCTCTCTATCTCTCTCCACTCGTTACATTTTATAACATTATCAAAACTAAACTAAATTATCTAATCAAACACAAATACACAATCTTTGTCATTTTCTGTATTGACCTCCTTGTGAATAGTTTTTGAACTGTTTGAGCTCCTTGTGATTGAAGAGTGAGCATCTCCAATGGGATGTTTTTCCTTCAAAATGAAGAACTGAAGTGACATATTAAGGGGAGATTTTGTAATTTATTTCATTTTTTGCTCAAAAAGTTATACTTTTTGGAATGACCCATCCTCCTTTTTGGAGAATTGGTTCTTCAAATTTAAAGAACCAAAATAGATTTGAAGAATGAATGTGACAAAAAGGAGGATGGGTCCCTCCAAAAAGTATAATTTTTTGAAGAAAAGAGAGTATAAATTACAAAATTTCACCTTAATATGTCACTTCGATTCTTCATTTTGAAGATTTGAAGATGCATTGGAGATGCTCTTACTAAACGAACTGGGGTTTCATCCTTTACTTTGGTTGCATTTGTTTTTGGATAGTGATTTCTACAACCTTTTTTGATAAATGTACCCCTTCGTTTATTTTTTAGTAAGACTTTCACAAATTAAATTTTACTAAAAGACAAAAAAAAAAAGGGTTCGCTTATAAAAAAAAGTGGTGTAAAAATCATTTCTCCTGGTTTAACTTTAGCTGATAATTTTGTGCGCGTCGGATGAGTAACAACATATATGTTTCTTGGGGTCACTAGGGGTTATATTCAGTCATTACCTTCAAGGTTCTAGAATTAATCGAGGTGTGCACAAGCTGGTTAAGACATTCGGTTATCAAAAAAATAAAAAGCAACATATATGTCATGAATATGATAGAAATACAATTCCTAATACCCTTCTGGCCTCATTAGTATTAAAAATGAAAAAATGACAAATGCTTTACTATTTTTTTAGATTTTTTTTTTGGGTTAATGCATAGTGTGAGAATAACTTATTTAGTAGAGAATAAAAAGGCACTAAAAGAGAATTTACTTAAAAAACGGTTTTCTGGAACAAGACCCAACATTGAGTTTCTTGTTTAGAATACTAAAATGCGAAAAAGAGAGGAGATATTTGGTTCGAAGGATGGGTTTTGAGAGACCTCCAACAGGCACAAACCGAAATCGCAAAACAGGCAAACTCATGTATTCTAGCAGTCTGCGTGGAGCACAATGCTTTATATATTTCGTAGCTATTATATCCATGGCATCTTGTCAATTCTTTATGTAATTTTCTATTTTTTGTTTAGTGGAATGAATTGAGATCTATGAAACCAAATTCATATGATTATTTTCTTATAAAAAGTATTGCTAATTAAAAAATTTAAATAACTTTTTTGTCTGGTTGAAATAGTGTGTGGATTGTAAAATGGGGAGTGTGAAAATCATTTTCCGTTAAAAGAAGGGGTACAAATGAATTGAGACGGAGAAAGTAGTTCAATACAATATACACTCATTTTAATCAAAAATAATAAGTACACATCCTCTCAACTACTCTCCACCACACCCTCTCTTACATGTGTGGCTTACCTGGTGGGTCCCAATTAGAGTGTGTGCATTTTAGCCATTTTAGCTAACCTAAATCAAGAAAACACTATTAGGTAAAATACCTTTCACTATAGCACTTCTCCATATCTCCCGAAAGACACTAGGGGTCCTATTACTACCATTTTTCTTCCACGTCCTCTCCTCTCTCTCTCTCTCTCTCTCTCTCCGTATTGTTCACCGAGCTCCGTTGCCGGCGAAGAGCTCCTTCAAATTGGTACACCCTCTCAGTCCTCTCTCGACTTTCGTCTTTCTGATTCTGATAGAGTTTCCTTAAAATCTAGGCCTTTCAATTGGGTATGACAAAATGATTTATGGGGTCTCTTTACAATTGTTTCTGGATAAGATATCCGTTTCGTATGGACTGGGTTTGTAGTTTACTTTTTTGTTCTGCAACTTGGTTTTAATTATTTGTTTTTTTTCGATTTGGGTTTCTGGTGATTTGGGACTTTTTGTACTAGAAAACATTTGTCATTAGTGGATTGTGGTTGAATCTGGGGGTGGTGCTAGCTCTCGAAACCCCAAATCGTGTGGGGAAGAAGAAGAAGAAGAAGAAGAAGAAGAAGAAGAAGAAGAAGAAAAAGGAAAAAGAAAAAGAAAAGAAAAGAAATTGATATTTTAATGGAGGATAGTTAAAATGGATAGTATTGTTGTAGCGTTGATGCGAGTAGCTAACTGTCTAGCATTTTTAGCTCAAGATGTACATAATTTGTTGCACTGTTGCCATTGGTTTTTGCAGGTAAGCCTCTGAATTTGTGAGAAATTCGCATCTGAAAATGGCGCATTCAATGGTCTCTACATCGCCGGCTTCTCTTAGACTACCCAACGCTTCAGTCTTCTCTTCCTCTAACCCCAGCTCGTTTCCAGATACCAAAGCCCTTTCTCTCCCCTTCAAGCCCATTCGTTCCAGGTACTCTTTCCACCCTCTCTTCTCTCCGCTCGTTTCCAGGTACTCTTTTTTATTGCATAGAACACAGAATATGAATGTTCTATGATATATCTTTAGTAAAGACTCGATTTTTTAAGTGTCTTTGGTTGCTTCGAAATTGCTACTTAAGTGACAGGATTTACAGTAAGTTCACTCAGGCTGCTTAAGTATACATGGGTGAAGTAGAAGAAACCAAAGCATGAATCTTTGTGTATCATTTCACCTAAGAAACATTAATTTTTGAAACATGAATTGATTATTTCCTAAGTATAGGAAGTATTTACTAGTCGGAGACACTTATATTTCTTTCATGATTTTGGACTTTTCGGTTTATTGGGAAAGAGACGCACCATGGAAAGTTTATTATGGATTAGTGGTAAGAACAATAAAATGCAAGCATTTGTTCTACTCCTTGTTTCCCCACTATTTGTTCTTTTGCTTGCATAGAATCCTTGGACCAATAGAAGAAACCAAATCTCGAATCTTTTGCAATTCTCCTTCACTTGGAAACTTATGTCTTCCAACTTTTTCGGTGGTTTTGGAAAAGATGGGTAAGACATACATAAAAACATTAACATTTACTCATGTAGTTCCTATTGATGAGGGTATGTATGAGCGGGGGAGAACTAGAGACAGATCTAAAATTTGGTGAGATAAGCACAAAGTGGTTGTTGTCAGAAAAGAGAGTTTTGGCATTGAAATAGTGGCTCCCTGATAACGTTTGGTAATAGACCCTTCAATTGTTTTGTCTGCTTTTCTGTCATTGGCATTGATTTCTCTCGAAATGATGGAGCATGGGGTTTTTGTTAGCTACTCGGCAAGAAATATTGGATTCGAAGGTTTTATTTCTTATGCTATGTTCTTGGTAATTCTAGGCCAAAGTTGGGCTTCAGATCTGGATTGACTGCTGACTGAGCCTTTTTAATTTGCAGAAACTTGAAAAGTCTCCTTCAATATCAACAGAATGTTCGTAATTCTACAGTGAAGGTCATGTTATACAATAACTTTGGGGAGCCGGAGAGGACTTGGCGGAATGGTGTTTGGTCCATTAGGTAGTGTTTTGTCAGACAGTTCATATTGACAGTCATTAGTGTACTTCCCGTTTGAAAACCTTTGAATTTTGTTGCACAGGGATGATTTGCACCCCCCATCTTCACCATACTTTCCGGTCCTTGCGCAGTATGGTGAAGAAGGACCGCCACCTATGTTGCAAGAGCGTTTTTTCACTGTTATCAGTCAGCTTTTTGAGCATGTAAGGAACCAGTTTTTTTTTTTTTTTTTTCTTTTGCATTTTCATTTTCATTGAACTGTTGAACTTTGGTGGTATTTATTTGCTTGACCTTGGTGTTTGATTGAACCGAAAGAGGATTATACGTTGTGGCGGAGAAGTTGCAGACGACATGGCAAATATGATAGTCGCTCAGCTTCTCTATCTTGACGCTGTCGATCCTAACAAGGTTTGTATTTTGTCTTCTTTTCCTGCAAGTTTTTGTGAAGTTAATATTTTTAGTTGCGGATGAACTAGTTCTCAGTCCAATCTCCATTAACCTATCTGAGTTTCGATCTCAGAAAATCCTGAAAATCCACCACTGGCCTAAATTTTTATGCACCCGATTTCTCAGAAAAAAATGTCCTGAACTCTAAAAATTGTCTCTGGGATCTATTTCGGCTACATTTCGCTAGCAAAGCTTGTGGGAACTTTGTGATCGTCACAGGCTGGGTCTGACCACCAAGGGTCCTTAGTTAATACATTTAGGACACAACATAGTTCTTATGAGTTGGCCTTCTTATCAGATAGTGAATCAGATTTTGCTCGGGCATTTTAGGACCACACAATTACTCCGTTCACCCAATGCATTAATATTTATTTTTCAAAGCTTTTTAAATTATAATTATATTAATCACTCATTTGGCCTTTTATCTTTCTATTAAGAGTCAGGATATTACACCATATGAATAATAAATTTAGTTTATCTTGTGAATTTTGACAATCACTTGCAATGAAACTGTGAACAACATAAAAGGATGGACTGAAGCTACAAAGAAATTTTTTCTATCGTTTGTCCATGTCCATTGCCACTATTCTTGAATTGTTTGGAAAGTTGAAACTGTGGGTATCCGGAGTACTCCTCCGCAATACCCCTTTAGGTGCCTCCCCGAGGCACCTCCTCCAACGCCTTCCGAGGCACCTCCTCTTCAGAGCCTCCAAAGCATATCACAATGAATGTGTCCAAGCATCACCTATGTCTGTACACAATTTAATTAGGCTCTCACAAGCCTAGTAACTCTACACAAGACCCTAGGTTGGGAGCAGGGCCTGGGTACCCGCTCGGGAGCTAAGGAGGTTTTGGCTTGGAGGCTAGAGTGAAGGGATTGTCAAGACTCACCTCCATGAGGTGAGCTCCATGACTAGCCATAGAGAGAGAAGGGCTCGCCTACGTCACCGACATCTGACAGAAGGTCTCTGCAGCATCCTGGCTGACATGCCGATATAAAGAGTCTGTATCATTCCTACCATCTGGCCATGGCATCCCAATATCACCCAATTGTCTCTGAGAGTCCGATGATAAGAACCCCAATTCTGATCATAACACTCAAAGGGTGTACTCCGATACGCATTAATGAGGAAGGTAAACTTCCTTGCTCTCCAAGGTTTCAAGGCTCCTATATAAACAAGAGTTTAGCGTTCAAGATAGAGACATTCAATACCATAAAACCAGAGGACCACCAACAGATATCCAGTTTCATGGGAGATCGACAACATAGAACCAATTTCAACAAACAGAAGGCAGGACTAAGTATAAGAACTTAGTAATATCAATTTTTTTAGCCCAAATGTGCAGAAGCAAAAAAAAAATATGTTGAAGGTAGCAACTTTGTTGGCTGAGAAAAATGGTGAACATATAAATCTTTTTGCTTCTGCACATTTGGGCTAAAAAAATTGGTAGTACTAAGTTCTTTTGCTCAGTTCTGCCTTTTGTTTCTTTAAATTTGTTCTATTTTGTCGATCTCCCTTGACAATGGTTCTCTGTTGGTGATCCTCTGGTCCTATGGTATTGAATGTCGGCGTCTTGAATGCTGAACTTCTGTTGTTTATATAAGAGTCTTGAAGCCTTGGAGGGCAAGGAAGTATATCTTCCTCATTAATGCGTATCGGAGTGCGGTTTCCCTTTGAGTGTTATAATCAGAACTGGGTTCTTATCATCGGACTTTCAGAGACATAGTTGGGTGATATTGGGGATGCCAGTGTATCATGGCCAGATGGTAGGTATGATACATGTTCTTTATATCGGCGTGTCAGTCAGGATGTTGCAGAGATCAGATGTGAGTGACGTAGGCGAGCCCCTCTATCTCTATGGCTGGTCATGGAGGTCGCCTCGTGGAGGTAGTCTTGACAATCCCTTCGTTCTAGCCTCCAAGGCAATACCTCCTTCGGTCTCGAGTTCTGCTCCCGACCTAGGGTTTGTGTAGAGTCGCTAGGCTTGTGAGAGCCTAATTAAGTTGTGTACAGACCTAGGAGATGCTTGGATACACTCACAATGATGTGCTTTGGAGGCTCCGTGGAGGAGGTGCCTTTGAGGGCACGGTGGAGAAGGTGCTATGAAGGAGGTGCCTAGGGGAGGCACTTAGAGGGTTATCGCGGAGGAGTAGTATTCCGGATACCCACAGAAACTATGTTCCGTTTGGTCTCTTGTTCCCAATATCTTATCATTGGATCCATTCATATACAATATTCTCTTTTTTTCTAGAACTTGTAGTATGGTTTGACTTTAAGTAGTTGTGTACATTTTGAATGATGTACTCGTAGACGTAGCTGATAAAGCAATTTTTGTGCACAGGATATTGTCATGTATGTGAACTCTCCTGGAGGGTCAGTTACTGCTGGTAATATTGCTTTTTCTACTAATTTTACCCGTGTTGATTCATTATTCTTTCACAATGCCTGCTTATTATCTTGATCTTATTATTTTCAATCCCTTAGGTATGGCTATATATGACACGATGAGGCATATACGACCTGATGTTTCCACTGTATGTGTCGGACTAGCTGCTAGGTAATTTGTTGATCAAGGTTTTGTTGATTTCATCTGCCCTGCATGCCTTTATTTGTCTTCTAAGGTGGATAATGATTGATTGGTTTATTGTTGGAGTTTTCTCAACATCATATATTCTGCTCCTTGCTTTAGATGCAACATTACTGTTATCTTTTAATGATGGAAACTATTTGTTTCTCCTGGTGAACAGCATGGGAGCTTTCCTACTTAGCTCAGGCACAAAAGGTGTACATGTCTGTCAATTTTGGTGTTATTTTAACCATTGTGCAGTTTTACTTACTGAATTAACCGACATGTTTCTTTTTCTCACTGTGGAAACTGAAGGAAAAAGGTTTAGCCTGCCAAATTCGAGGATAATGATCCATCAGCCTATTGGTGGAAGTGAAGGTGATCTAGAAGATATGCAGATCCAGGTATCTCTCCAGTTTCTTGATGTTTTCTGTTCGTCTCTGACTCTCTGTTCATTACACTTTGGCATAATTCCATTTCTGGTCATGGTATTTTTGTCTTAGTTAATGAAATTAACAGGGGATTGAAAAAAGAGTAATTAGCATGAAAATAGAAACTTACGAGAAGCAGTAAAATTGATTGGGTTTGATGTTTAAAGAAAATAACTCTTGTGGTTTGGTCGATGCCATTGTCAGAAAAGGAAAAAATTTGGTTTGCAAGATGTGCAAATAACACCAGTAAACCACATAACAGCTAAATATAAGGAGTTTAACTCCAAATGTTTTCTGAACTACTGTGAGTTCAAAATATCCATCTAACTTAAATATATAAGCACCTAAAACTCCAAATGTCTCTCCACTACTGCCAGATCAAAATTTCCTGCTTTACAAATGTGTTTGTGAATGTTATTTTCCACCTGATAACTAGCATGCTGAACCAGTTTATGATTGGGTATGGAGTGATTTTGATGGAATGATCACTGTAATGTCCACGACTTCTCAAAAACTAGAGCCTTTCCCTATTTCACAGGGGAAAACCATTCATCTTCTGAAAACTCATGTGTTGTCTATTACAGATGTACGGATGCTATTTATGCAGGGGAACGGTTGGGCTTTTGTTCATGTAATGTAATGAATCCATCAAACATGAATTTTCTTGAGAAAATCCAAGAAAACTGCAACCCTAGTCTAAACCTCTTAATTCGTGTCCGATACAAACACTTTTGGCCACGCTCTAGAGGTGTCCAAATGTGTCAACTAATCGCATCTTATTTGTATGGTGTCCCTTAGTCTTCCAACAGGTATTGTAGGCGTTCTTTATAAAAATCATAGTTGATGTTCAACGTATGCCGAACAACAAATGTGTCCATGTCTGTTTCGAATTTTATAAAAAATTACGTGGCCTTGTATTGATTTGATGAACTGTATGTAGCCTGCTTCTTAGCATACCTGCATATGTAACTTCGGTGCAAATTTGATTACAAATTTGATTACGGTACAAACATTAACTAAGTAGTAATTCTGGCAATGGGATCCAAGCTGGCCCATTCAATTGGTATTAATTGTAGAATGTTTCAGGAAAAGCCTCCCGAGGTATATCTCAAATCTCCCATTACTATATAGGTCTTGCAATAGAGCTCGCACAGAATGCCCAGTGACAGCTCATATTCCCTACGTACTTTTGGTTACAGATATTTTGACAAATTGGTTCAGTTGTCATGATCGTTTTATTGGAGTTGGCCCTGTCTTTCAAAGTTCGAGTGATTTGATTTTTTAACCGAGTCGTAATCTTGCTGTTGATGGTGTTATTGGTGCACTTTAGAGAAACATCATGAGCGACTTACTAATGAATTTACAAAACCGCAATCGTAGAAATGGCTTTTACTGTAAACTAGATAAGGGCTATTGTTGATATTTGGGATGCAACCTTAGTAATTGAAATAGAAATAGTGGAGCACTGAAAGGTGAATACTACTGGATACCAGGTTTAATTACTGTCTTCTAGGATCAATTTATTGTAGAGAAGGAGGGGTAGAAAATGGTTAATCTTTTGCATCAATTGGGCTCGCTGGAGTGAGCTGTACTGCTGGCGTCACTTTATTGGGGAGAATATTGGACAACTAAGAAACAACGCAGTAGGCTGAACACATTACGAGGGATGTGGCTTAGCTGAAAAGATTCATATTCGGAAGCATGTGAAGATATGCTTAAGCCTTCCTCTTGCTTATTATCAAATATCAAGTTTCAGCTAAATATAAGCTACTAATATAATCTACACAGAAAAGGGCCTTGTGTTTATGTATGAAAATTTGCATTGGATTTTTACCTTCTTGTAGTTGCCAAATTTGTTGCTTACATATCTATTTCTTCGAAAACCTGATGAGATCCATTGCCTACATAATGCGGGAAAATGGATGACATCCATTGTATATCTACTCAATGGTTGGGGAAATAGATGACTTGTGTTATTGCTAGGTGTTGTCAACCCTCCCTATTCTGTAGGTTATATATAGTCATGTCCATTGCTTTCTTTCATTGCTCCTGATACTGATAAAAAAGAAAAAGAAAAAAGACCATTGGATTTGGTGAGTATTACACCGGTGACTCTTATTGTAGGATCTATTTTGTTGATATCATGTGATTCTGATTAGTGGCAACTTTTTGTGTAGGCAACTGAAATTTTACATCACAAGGCAAATTTAGCGGGGTATTTGGCTTATCATACTGGTCAAAGCTACAGTAAGGTCCTCGATGACACAGAACGTGATTTCTTCATGAGTGCTGAAGAAGCCCGAGATTATGGGCTTATAGATGGAGTTATCATGAATCCTAATGATCTCCAGTCTCTGGCAGCTGCCGGAAGATAAAATCTTGGTGTGTAACCCTCCCATGTAGTACGTGTTGCATTAAATGGCATAGTAGAGGCAAAATTGTTGGACTTCCATGGGATTATCTTTAGCATTTGTACTCAATATTTGTTGATCATATGCACCTTCGATCAGGGAATGGAAATGAGCTTTTGCAGTTCTGTATCCAAATTCCTAACATATCTTGGGATAGAGCGAACACCGCACACAAAATGTTTGGAGTATAAGATGAAGAATTCAAAATTTCGTTGGGGGCTAGTGAGTCACACCTAGTAATCAACATGTCCAGATACTTGACAAACTAAAACTGAAGACATTGTGGTATCCAAAATGGACCATATTGTTTCACAATGTTCTAAACTCAGCCCACTATCACTTTAATTTGCCAATAACCCCGTTATTGAATATATACTACAGCCACATGATATACTACAGCCTCATGTGGCGAAAGAGGTAAGTTTGAGGTGCCAGACCTTTTGGTTCAATGACAGCCTCACGTGGTGAAAGAGGACATTGGTGCCAAGCCTTTTGGTCGATGTAAGCAAGATGTCACGGACTTAACTTGTTCCAAGTGATCCGTGCGGCACTTAGACACTCACACTTGATCTTGACCCGATCTAGTGATGCTAAGTAAGCCTTTGTGTGTGTGTAAGAAGAGTAAGACAAGTAACACTTGAGTTTGGGAAGATGGAGAGTGTATTACACAAAGAGAGTTTACAAGCTCTTGAATGATTTCTTGGTGCCTTGGCCAAATGAGGCCACACCCTTTTATAGGCACTAAGGGAGAGTTCTAGAACAAACTCTAGAATCTTCCCACCTCCTCAATTGGGTTTTTCTAGATGTGTGTATAGGAGGTTCTTGAATCCTCCAACACTTACAAGGCTTCTCTAGAATGTTCACCATCTTTCTAGAGTATTCTACAATGTACAAGAATATACAAGAATATTCAAGAATTCTCTAGACAAGTCTAGACTAGTCCGGAAGCTTTAAGATTTCTCTAGAAAATTCCGTGGGGCGTAACAAAGAGGTAACATTGAGGTGCCAAACCTTTTGGTTCCACGACAGCCTCATGTGTCAAAAGAGGTAACGGCCCGATTGGATGCCGGATTAGTTTTAGGGGTATTAAATATGGAAGAAGTATAAGATAGCAGGAGGTAATATATATGGAGGGTGGCCCCACAGTGATGTGATATTTATGGATGGGGGATTAAGTAGTACTTGGTTTGGATGATTTTGTGAGAAAGGAGATTAAATTTGGATGGATGAAGTAAAAAGCTGTCAAAAGACTTTTTTGCCCTTATGTGAATATTTGTATTAGTTATGTGTTTTTTTAATTAGATAAATCTAATAATTAATTTATTTATTATTGAAACTCAATAACTAATTAAGCTATAAGATTTAATTGTAATTAAATTTTATATTAATTGTTTTATTATAAAAATTAATTTAGACGTTTACTTTTTTTTACGATCTTTACAACTCTAGTGGTGTAAAACATAAAGATCAAACAAATGTGCATTTTTCATATCACAATTTTTATACTTTATATAGTTTTTTTAATGTTTTTTTTTATCAAATTAAAGATCTCTATTAGTAGTTTAATTTGGTGGAAAAAATAAAAAACTATGTGCGGAAGTATTTTAATTTTTTATCCGAGTAGTTGATTAAGTGGGATTTTATCAAACTAAAAAAAGTGAACCAATACCGTTCAATTGTTGCCCAACAAACAATTTTAATTTGGTCGGCATTTAAGGCCCAAAAATCTAAATATATTTAGAAAATTGTTGATTGAACAGGATTTATGTCGTTAGTTCGCAAAAAATTCAAGATTCAAAGCCATTTTTCTGATCTGAAATCATCATAGGTGACATTATTTGACTAAAAATTTCAAAAAAAAAAAAATTAGATCCCTTGACAGATGAAGGGATTCTCAATTAGGCAGTGACCTACTATATATTGCATTCCCAGAGTCCCATGTGGAGTATTAGGCCAAGAGGGAGAGGAAAGGGGGATTATTTGGGGCATTTTGGTAAAAATACAGGGGTATTAGGGGGTGATAAATATGGACACCCCCTAGGCTGTCCATAAATAACACCCTGGGCTGTCCATAAATAACACCCCTGCAGGGGTGATATTTAGTCCGGGTGATAAATAACACCCCTGTACTTTTTGTAGGCAAACCATTCCATATGCGTAGGTCTGGGTATAACTAACACCCTCCATATTTATGCCCCCTTAACGCCCCATCCGAACGAGCCGTAACTGCCAAACCTTTTGGTCAATGTTAGCTCTAGTGGAAGGTAAGCCTGCACGATATAAAAGAAATAGCCAGTTCCTAAGCCCCTTTGGAAACAGGGGCACTGCAATTGAACACCCTTTCATTCTTCGGATCCTTGCTGACTTAAGAAGGAGAAGTCTATCTCGATAAGCAACTTGCATTGCTGAGTTGCTTAGTGAAGTTATCTTTGAATCCGATTGTAAAGGCTTAATTGATTGTCTTCATGAGTCGAAGTCTGATGCGCCTTGGATGATAGCTTCTATTGTGAGTGATATCAAAGCTTGGGCTAAACACAGAGGATGGATTTTCAGGTGGTGTAGGCGTGAGTGTAATAGAGGGGCACACTGGATAGCAACTAATGGTAGATCTCAGAGTTCTGTTTTTTCTCCGGGTTGTATTCCGCCCGAGTTAGAATCTGTATTGCAGAGAGATTTCCCATAGTTCTTCCTTTTATATAATTCTTGACATTTCAAAAAAAAAAAAAAAATTGCTGAGTTGCGACATGTTTGGGGGCTAGAAAAACTCACCGTAGAAAGTGGAGGGGTTGTTTGGAAACTAGTCTAATAATATTCTCATTGATTCCCTGAGAATAGTTCTTTATTTTGTTGATCTTTTTGGCATCATTATTTAGAGGGGAATCTGCAACTGCTGAGACACCAATAAAAAACAAAAAATAAATAAAAATCTCTCATACAATACAAGGCTACAACTACAAGAAAGAAAGAAACTGCCAAAGAAAACAAAAAGGCTAACCACATGTGTAGCAACTAAATTATCCCAAATCAACCACCCACAAAAAAGAGAGAGACATCTCATCCCACATAATACATCGTTCGGTCACCTACCTCGTGATTTTCGCGCCTTTTCTTAAAACAACTATCGTTTTAATCTTCTTGAAAAATACAATAAGACAAACAACGAACCTCTCTCTCTCTCTCTCTCTCTCTCTCTCTCTCTCGTGTGGGGCTAGGTGGGGTTCTTTCATCTCTATCTAAAGGGGTTGTGATATTATGCCTAATTAGCATGCCAAACCCTTTCTTCCGGGGTAAACCACAAACTTTATTGCTCCCAGAAACTTTTAGAAAGCACCACAAATAAAAGCTTTTAATAATTAACCACATCAAAGGCAAAACCCATAGAGGAGGGCCAATCTAAGGAGGCTACCCAATATTGGGTAAGAAATTGCATATGCACAAAAATAACTGGTACACATTTCTCAAAAGCAACAGAAGAAATTTGTTTATATCAGGAAGGGTAGACCAGAATCCTATCATCAAAGAAATTGCTAGTCCTCAGGAAATTGCTTGTGAAAGACGAGGAAGAAGATGAGGAGGAGGGTAGTTCTTCTAGCTCATCATAGAAATCGTGATCATTTTCTTCTAATTTGAGTTGTGATTTCGATGAGAAACTCAACATAGGAGGAGGAGGAGGAGGAGGAGGAAAACAGAGGAGGGGCTCTTCCTCAAGTAGAACACTAGTAATTGGGTCTCCATCATCATCAAAAAGGTCTTCTTCCCTTTTGCTCATTGTTATCATGTCTTGGGAACTGTTGAAGGGAGATTGAGAGTAGTGGAAGAAATTATCTTCATTTGCATCTTCTTCTTGACTGTCCTTGGGTTCCTGCTCTCTTTCTGCTTCTTGTTGTTGTTGTGGTTGTTGTTGCTGTTCTTCTTCTTCTTCTTCTTCTTCTTCTTTGGTGTCTTTAGTGGGTTGGATTTGCGTTGTTTCGGTAGTGGGATTAATTGGATCAGGACCTGGGTGATTGTGGGTGGAGGTGTAAGTGATGACTAGCATAGAAGCATCTGTTCTGCATCTTTCTACTTGCTTTTTAGCTGAACAACCTTTTGATGTGCTGCATCTGTAGTAACCCCTGCACCAATCATTGCAACACCCACTAGTCAGATAACATCTCTCTCTCTCTCTCTCTCTCTCTCTCTCTCACACACACACACACACACACACACAGAAGAAGAAGAAGAAGAAGAAGAATCCTACACATTCTGGTATTTTGCTTGCAGATTATACGAACCGAGTGAAAATAATTCATTTTTCCTTTTAGGAAGTATTTAGATCGGGGGTTTGGGGAAGGATATTTTAGGATGGAAAGAGAAAAGTGGAAGAAAATAATGAAAATGGAGTGAAGAAGCTAAATAAATTTATTTGACTCCTATCTTTTCCTTCCACTTCTTCCTTTGGAAATCTTTGTCCAAAAAGCTTGTGGAATCTGAAGGAAGAGGGAAAATAGAAGAGAAAGAGAGAGAGACCTGGGATAAGGAGAACCTTTGATGGGTTTTTGGCCATATTTCCTCCAAGACCAACAATCAGAAGGTGCCCCTTCACTCCTCTGTTTGCCCTGCTGCTGCTGCTGATGATCATTCCCTTCTATCTTCACTCTCACCACTGTCTTCTCAACCAACTTCCTATCAATTCACATGGAAAAAAAAAAAACCGACCAAAAATACTTCACATATTTCCAATAACTAAAAAGATCTCTCAACTTGACATGCATAAATTTTTATTTAAAAAAAAATAAAAATACCTAGAGTGCAAGCACTTGCCTTTTTTTGGATGCCTGAGTTTCTGCTTCAAGTTCATTTATATCCTTCGGTGGGGAGTCCAATCCTTCAGAGAGAGAAGCGTCCATAACAGATGAATTTACTTCCTCCTCCTTGTTCTTTTTTGTTAACAAGCTAAAAAGCTTGTCTGGGTTGCAGAGTAGATGAAGAAGTTGCAGAAGCAGAGCACTAAAGAAAAGAAATTGATCAAAATCAGAGTTTTAATTGATTAGGAGAGAGAAGATAGAGAGAGAGATACTGGGTAAGGATAACAAAGAGAGGACAAACCCACAAGTGGCTTTCTTTCTTTTTCGTCCATTAAATATAAACGCAACTACATGCATTTCACCAGCCCCCACTCCTATAATTAATTCAAAACCTGTCCTTGGCTCCTTGCACATTTACAATACAGAGCACAGACACAGATCGGAGATATTTCCACGTTAGTAGTACAACGGTTATATTAGCACGTAGAGGTGAAAATATAAACCGGTAAATCGAAACCCAACTCCCATCGGTGATTTATGTATTGTTCTTGAATGAATTTTATTTCACAAAATTTAGTTTTGATAAAATTTAACATTCCCAACAAATTTAAGCAAAATTAAATTTTATCAAAATCTAATTACAAAATATCTTTATCAACCCTAGATTTAATTCATTGGAAAAATAAATGTCATTTTATCACATCTATAAACAAAACTACTTTTTATCAAAATTAGTTTTATTTTTAGAGGTAAAAGGTTAATTTGGCTCGGTTAGAGATTTTGTCAAATTGAAAAAAAAATTACTCCTATGTACCAAATTGTTACCGCTATTTTGAAAACCAGGAGCTAACCCCTATTTGTTTTTGTTATACGTCACTATATGATAAATTGATTTTCGCACTCTTCTTTTTGTCATTAACCCTCCTCTTTTGGTTTTTATTCATGTGAATTTACATTAATTCATTGATGTTTGAAAGAGTAGACTAATGAGAGGGTAAAAAAAAAACATTTTTCATAAATAAAATAAAAAGAAAAAAACTGTAAACGAGAATGGTGGGGCTAATAAATGTGTATTTTGCGTAATGGATACCACCACATAAATATTGACACTATTAATGCTACATATACACTCTCGCTTACACCAACCTTGAATTACTCATATTGACACCACCATTTTTTGCATTGTTGTACGTGGAGTATTTGTTTGGGTACATAGCTGGACGAGTGTTCGGATTGGCTGGCCGGGGGAGAGTAGGTCCCTCTGCGTGTCCTCCGTGGCAATGAATGATTGCCGCGTGGATTCATGTGGTGCCTAAATTAGTAGTACTACCAACTCTCAACTAAATCCACATTTTGAACAACTTTCCAAACACACACAAAAGCCCCCCCATGCCCACATTTACATAATCAAATGCATATATTGCAGTTTGATTACTGGATTTGGTGCGGATGACCTCTCTGATCACGAATGACAGTTGACTTTTAAGTATAAATATATTTTTAGATGTGCACATTTTATTGAGAGAGGGACAAATTTATTACTCCTCCCTTTTGATTTGCAAAAAGAACGGCCTCTTGAAAACCGACTCTCACATGCTTTGAGTCCCACTCCGTGAAACAAACTTGTTTCATACTGAGTTTGGATGCAGAACATTGAGAAAGTATTGGAAATTGGTTTTGAATTTCGAGACAGGTCTTTAGAGTTTTCATTTTGAATGACACAGTTCCTTAGTGAATCATCAAGAGCAATATTAAAATTGACGAATTTGACGCCAATACATTTTACAGATAATTAAGCTTCATCACGAATCTAAACATTTGGAATGAATTACCTTATGCATCGTAGTTTAGTGTATGTAACTCTGAGCAACGAGATTCATATTTTTGTCGGATCGTTTTCCTACCATCTCTCATCAAATCAAAATGGCATTTGACGTCGCACTCACAAGTCTATATTTGAAGCGTTCGAAAGGAGTGATATTGTGCAACCAAATCCATGGGCAATGCCAGACCCACATTGGAATCAATGTAAGCGCGGGCCCACAGTCAACTTCTTGGAAATTACACTTTTGCCTATGACATAAGAAAGTTTTTAGATTAAACTCTCTTCAAATTATTTATATATGGTCCTCTAGTTTGTCCCGTTAAATAATTGAAACATATCAACAAGGTCGCTTACATAAGAACTTTGGTAAAGATCAAGTTCCGATTACATTTATATCGCACCTACTTTAGTGTCATTGTGAAAATGAGAAAATGAGAGATATAATGTTTCAAAAACTAATTTCTTTTCTTATGTTCAAAATATTTGAAGTATGAATGAAAGCAGACATAGTCCTTATGAATTGAAGGAGAAAATAAAAATAATTTGTGCCCCCACTAAACTACTCCTTGTAACTCTGTTATTTTTCATGGGGCACTCTGAAGCCAACGGTATTATTACGTACTAACAATTCGGGCGATATACATTCTCATGTTTTTGTTATAGGAAAAAAAAACATATAAATATTGTGTTTATATTGAGGCTGGTTTTCTATCTACATATAAATCCTTTATCTACTGGTACATTCAACAAAACTTCACCTAGAAATAGTTAAAACTTCCAACTAACTCATCAAATTTAAAAAAATGAAAGTATTTAACGGACAAGGAAAACCAGACACTTTAAATAAATAAATAAATAAACAAAATGAGGCATGTAAAAGACTATTTTATCGAGGGAATCGGCACCTCCTACATATAATGGGATGGGCGGCCTGTTGTGCCCAAGAAACGGGCACCATCTCGAGCCAAAAAATTGATCTGAATTATTCACTATGTAGAGTTTGACGAGTAGAATAATATTGTCAAAAAACTACTCGATCAAAATACCAATAAGTCGATAACTTAGTGAAAAAACTACATTTTGCCACAGTATAATTTTTCGGACTTTTATAAATGCCCAGAAATGTATAGTTTGTTTCTTGTGTTATCAATGTTCGATCAACTTGATTTTGGACAAGTTTGTTCTACGCATCAACATCTGAATAGTGAATGGCTTGTTTTGAGCATTGATGCCTAATGTTGCATGCCAGCCCTCTTTGTAAATCGGAGTCTTCTTATACATTGGGTACAGCAATTTGAATTTACAATGTTGCATGGGGTACATCAATTTGAGTTTACAATGTTGCATAAAAATGATGCTCACATATGAAGTTGAGCTCAAATGGGGACTAAAATTATGTGGCCGAGGTTTCACAAACAATTAGTAACTAACTGTACTGATCACCTCAATCAAAGACAGTAAACTGGGCCAGGGAGTTGGTGGATTTTCCACCCCCTTATTTAAGTGGGGCTAGAAGGGGATAAGGTTTATTAAACCCGAGGCTTGTCCGTGGGTCACCGCATGCTCAGATCAGCAGTACTGTCTTGTTTTACACGTTCTCTAATTTATTAGTGTATCGTGCTTTTAGTTTTCAGGTGAGTTTTCATTATAATATTTTTATTAATTAGAATGTGATTACGAAAATATCAAAAAATACTAAAAGTATTTTTTAATGTTAACTCGGTCTTCGCACGGCAAAGAAAAATTTAAAAAGAAAAGAAAAGAGAGTTGCTAGATATAACCTCAAACTGAAGGGTTGCAATGCTTGGTCTAAAGTGTGGTTATGATGTGAGAGTCATCAAGTCAAATTAAGCAATGGGGTCATCTGAGTGTCATCATATCATAATACACCGTAATTACTTCCTCCATCCCATAAAGTTTGATCATTATGAAATTACGTACAATTTTTAAGTTAATAAATAATGTGCTTACGAAAATAATTTTTTTGTCAATATGAATCTTGTTTGATAGATCTCATCGAGAACTTTTATACAATGCAAAAACAATTCAAAAATTATTTTGGCAAATACATTATTTTTTAGTTTAAAAATTACACGTAATTTCGTAGTAATCAAACTTTATGAAACAGATGAAGTAGTTTAATAAGCAATAGCAACACAGACGTTCCACTCGAGCCTTTTTCGTTGGGTCACTTCGTCCACTCTACTTGATGAACCAAGGGAGTGAAAGGAACCTCTCAAGTTCAAAATTTCTCATAAGCTATTAACTCTTATGAGATTGGTTCATACAGGTATTTGCGTCGACTTTAATTAGACTTTTCATTATTTAGTGATTGGATTGAGTTTCAGAGATTAGTTGAGATACGTGAATGTTAGACTTTCCATTAATTAGACTTTCCCTTTGATTTGAAGATTTTCGACTAACATTTTTATCAAGAATCCCTGCTGTGCAGACCCCGTGTAGTGTGGAGTTTCAATTGTCTATTGTGAAAATGCACGGCTTAAATTTAATTCAAGCAACAGACAATTTAGATTTACATAGGGCTCGAATTAAATCCGAACTGTGCATTTTAAGCAATGGACGACCGGATACTCACATCACACGGTGAAAGCAGAGCCTAAATTAAAGCACCACCCGTTTTTTCATTTTCTAGTATAGCCAAAGGTGCTGGTACAAGAATTGAGGAAGCTATCATTTTGCCATAGTAACCCAACGGAAATATGGAGCATATACAGAGGACTCACCATCAACGTTGAAAAAGGATGGACAAACGTGCAAATCGAATCGGACTCTCAAACAGCGGTAATTCTGTTCACAGATGGACCAAATGCCAACCATCCCCTAAGCAACATTCTTCATGATGGAAAATATTTGATCAATCGTACCAGGAGCACTATCACTCACATTTTCAGAGGTGCAAACGAAAGTGCGGACTGCTTAGCTCATTTGGGTGCAAGTCAGAGTGAAGAGCTTGTGGTTTCAACTACCCCTCCGTCGGCTGTTGGAGAATTCCTCACAAGGGAAAGACCCAACCTCCACCAAGTCCTCTGTAACTGATATTATGTCTACTTGGGTCTGTAACGTAACTTTAGCACATTTGATGCGGTTTGACATTTCACTCTAGTTTTTAATATATTTCTGAAGTACCAAAAAAAAAAAAAAGAAGGTGCCGGTACTTCTCTTCCCCTTCCTTTCCCACGAAAACACACAGAGCATACACTGATACAAGTTTACCTCGGAGCCCTTTAGCCTCCTTTATACCAAAGGGAGAATTGGGAGTGGCGAAAGTGTTGAGCAACCCAAACTCGCCTTGAGTTTCTGAGAGTTGGGAGCAAAACAATGGTGAATAAATTGTTGGAAGATGAGTACAGAAAATTCCTAACCCTAACCCTAGTGTTACCAATGCTCCTCTTTTCTGCATCTCTCCTATTGTCCTACTACTCTTGCAATCATTCAACTATCACTCCTCACACCAATTTGACTGATGAGACTCAAGAAGACTCAAACAAACTGATGGAGATCGTCACTTCTTCAAATTTGCCTCCTGGGGTGAAGATTGAGAAGAACCCTTCTGAATCAAAGCTCACTCAACTCGGTGTCTCATCCTGGCCCAAGTACGCCTCTTTCTCTTTCTCTTTCTCTTTCTCTTTCTCTTTC
Organism: Vaccinium macrocarpon; assembly: GCA_022606695.1. Lineage (NCBI taxonomy): Eukaryota > Viridiplantae > Streptophyta > Magnoliopsida > Ericales > Ericaceae > Vaccinium > Vaccinium macrocarpon. The sequence goes on along the minus strand of CM040178.1, from coordinate 40,946,616 downwards.
CAATTGTTTCCTTCACTTGTTTTTTTTTTTTTCTCCTGTCATCGTTCCTTTCTTTTACCTACGTTATTTTCTTCGCTACTTTAGGTATAATTCAGTCATCCTTTCACACTCTCACTGATACGACTACAATATCGCAACCTAGGATTTGCTTTTAACAACTTAGTTAGGAGTGTCCGCTAACTGAACAATACGATAATTTCTCGCATTAAGTGGTTGATCTTGCTTTTCTTTTTCCAGTAGCATTCGTGAGTTCTTGTCAATTCACGTGGGCATGAACCGTTCTTGCCTATTCTTTTGCCACTGAAACAGGGCTTGCATCCACTGGATGAGACTCTTCAAAATAAAATACTAAAAGTGTATTTTGGTACGTAACATGACAAATTTGAAGAGTGAACTTTTGTGTTGTGTGCTCCAAGAGGCCTTTCAAGTGTGACTGCCTAAAACCCCTTTGGATTGTGAGAAAGGGTGAGATAAAGAAAGAGTGATTTGGTAAGAAACTCTTAACATTTTCTTTTCTTTTCTTCTCAAATCCCTCAATCCGAAGGGTCTGTAAGTTTTTTGTGGAGACCAAACTCCACTATGATTACCTACGGCCTTGATTGCAATTTGCTTTTGTTTCATTTGGGAACCTTACGAAATCGAATCTGGTATTCCTTCTCCTCAACTCTCTTGCTACTTGATTAGGTAGACTATCAACAAATATAGTAAGAGGTTTGGTTTTGTCTCCATTTCTTGGCGAACCAGCACCCTTGTAAGCTTCATCGGCTTCTTATTTCCGCCATTTGTCAATGTCCATTTGCCTTTGTCATCATTCGTCTGTCAAACCTTGGGATTATTTTAAGATTCTACTGACTGATTAATTTTCTGTAAGACAACCACAAACACAGAAATGCAGTGGTCACTACAGTACATACTGAAAATTCAGGACCAAGGTTTTAAATCTTGGTATCGGTGTATCGGTATCGGGATATATCGGTGATACGCCGCGGGAGTCGGCCGTCTCGGCCGTGAATTTTTTAAAATCATTAGCACTATGTAGAAAACTTGATTTTATACTCTCTTTTTTTCTCTCATTAGTTTAATTAGTAATATTTTAACCAATCTTAGCACATATAATTGAACCAAACCACCATGATAAGGTTATAATACGAAAATAAGCGCACCATAGAGTTCTTACAACACGCAATTACGAGCCATAACAAGATTCAAGCTCAATAGCCTAATACATAACAATAAGCACACCATAGAGTTCTTGGTGTTGTAAATTATAATCTCTCATTTTCTTTTCTTTTTTTTGCTAATTTTTGGTTCACCGATAATTTTTCAAAATGTTTGAGCTCTGTTTTTTTTTTTTTTTTTTTCGTATCGGCCGAGACACTAATACGTCTCGGATATCGCCGAGACAGGGTGCGATTTTTCCTCACACCGAGATATCGGCCTCTATCCGTATCGGAGGCCCCAAATACCGGAACGTATCGGCCGATACGAGATGTCTCGGCCAATATTTAAATCTATGTTCAGGACTGCATATTCTTTTCGCCACTATGATTTATGTTCCAATATTTGTAGTAGTTGTGTCAATCCTCCTTCAAATTATTAATATCTGTAATCTGGGATTTTTAGGTGGGAAGGTGGTCCGATCAAAATTCCATGGACATTCAATACTAAAGAGACAATGTACCTGCTGGAGGGAAAAGTTAACGTCTACACTGAGGGTTATGATGGTTTTTTCGAAATAGGCGCTGGTGATTTGGTTGAATTCCCAAAAGGAATGAAAATCACTTGGGATGTCATTGAAGCTGTTAACAAGCACTATTACTTGGAAAAGTAATGTGAGGCTCTTTTTAACTCAGTCTGCTTGAACCACTTTGGAATACCTGGACTACTTTGGAACTCTTGTTCTTGTTCTTGCATTTTTAATTGGAAATGTACTGCCTGGCTTGTTAGTCGCTCGACTTTCAGTTTCCTGGGTCTCTGTCTTGGTTCTATGTAGTGGAAAACTCCTCAGAAAAAATACCACGGGGTCTGGTGTGCATTCCTCGCGAAAAGAACTACTGTAAATGAACTGTTGTTCCGAAATTTGTTTGTGCAACTGATATACATCAATCTTTTCTCTAAGCACTGAGTATGTTATTTGTTTGGAAAACGACATGTACACCACATTAACCCACCCTGTTACAAAAGTATCGCATAGAGACGTTAATTTGTATACTCTGGGGATAGACTGATGAGAATTTCCGGTGTGGAGATAAGGGGAAGGGAAATTGCGGTTTACATCCATTGAATTTAAAGCCGCAATACTTGATAAAGAAGCTTCTCATACACTTGGGGCCAATCCATTGATCTAGTAATAACTGGATTTACTTTCAAACCGGAGTTGCCCACCAAAGGCAAGCATGCCCAAATTCAAATTAATAAATCTTGTTTTGTTGGTCTGGTACATTGCAGTAACGTAACTGTTTTTTCCATTTTATCAGCAGAAGAAAATTACATTGAAGCTAGTGGGTGGGGGTTTATACCTGAATGAAGGGTAGTGGTTGTGGGTTGTTTTTATGCCGTTTTCATAGAGAAACCATACGCAAATTGAACAACTTAATTAAGTAAGCTGAATAATTGCATCGTTTCTTGGATGTGAAGTATTAAAATATACTCCATATGACTTAGACTAAAGAGCTAATGTAATATATGTCAACTGAATAGGTCGTGACAATCACTTCATATTCTACTCCATCACTTTAGTTGTTATGTTTCCATCACACACAGATGGACCTAAAATTATCATCCTCCTTGTTTATATAGCCGAACATATCTCTTTTGGCTAATTGCTAATTTTGGACTAAATGGGTTGGAAGATATGGCTTGGGAAGAAGCAGCTCTTGACTTCAGCCACCTTGATTCAACCATTTTACCTCCTCACCACCACCCTCCTCAGCCTCCTTCTCCCTCTGTCATTTCTCCTTCTAGCAAGACTCTCGGCCTCGTACGCTGTCTTCACTTCTGACCCGTATCCCCAACCTCATCCTTCCAATTATTCCTCTATCCTAATCTCTCTCTTCATCAAAACAAACCCCTCTTTCCTCCATGCTGTTGTTTCTCTCATCACCGCCGCCACTCTCATCCACAGCTTGACCGGTCAGAAACTTGTTACAACTGAATCACCGGAGCCAAATTTCCTGCCCCATTTGTGTATTTCATGGATTTTGCTATGCACTTTACAGCTTTGCATTGGTTTCGGTATCGAAGGGATCATAGCCGCTGGGATCGATGGCTATGGTTTTGGTCATGAGAGAAGTTTGTCAAGTAGAGTTGTCTTCTTTCTTGGGTTGCACGAGGCTATGTTGTATTGGTGGAGGGTGGTGGTGAAGCCGGTGGTTGATGACACGGTTTTTGGGTTTGTGACAGAGGAGAAGTGGGTGGAGAGGGCGGCGATGGGTGTTGGGTATGGTGCCTTATGGTGGTGGAGGTTGAGGAGTGAGATTGACAGTCTGGCGGTTATGGTGGAGGTTAAGAGAGAGATGGAAATGGGTGTCGATATTGCTGACTTTGTTGGGTGGTGGTTGTATTACCTAATTGTGACGATTGGGATGGTGAGGATTGTGAAGGGAATCGCGTGGGTTGGAGTGATATTGCTTTGTGGGAGGGTGGAAGCAAACCCCATCCACATCGACTACACACAGAATGAAGACAAGGTCTAAAAATGGACCATATTTCACTTTTCATTTTGAACTTGTAAATTAATTTTACAATTGCTGGTCAGATTGTATCTCCCTTAATTTGATTTTTCTGATCAACGAAATCCCAAATGTATTTCTTTTTTATTTCACCACATATCCTTTGTTTAAGTACGGTATTTCAGAATCGCAATGATTCTTAATTGTTAATCATTGTTATAACCCCTTTTGTGTCTTTTGCAATACAGTATTTTACATACATGCTGGGTATTGTGAAGGAGGCATGCAGAGATTACGGTGTAAAAGTCAACCAGAATGACATCGATGCTTCTTTTTATTTTATTTTTTGACAATGGTCTTCTTTTATTCTTGGTGTTATCAATTTACCTAATTATTAGTAGTATTCCATTTTCCTTTGGGAAAAGTACATAAAGAATTTATTATTATGATGGAAATTTTCTAATTTGCAGAATAATTAAGGACGAAACAAACAGTGTTGTCATACAATGATACAAATGAAAAGAGTTAAAAGTCTTGTCTAAGCAACTTTCTTTTTCCCTAAAAGCAAAACACTACGCTGAATCACTTATGTAAGGTAACGTTACCCGGGTTATGGTCATAAATTTATGATCTTCAAACATACTACCAATCAACCCAGAATCCAGATGATCAGACAATGGGAATTGGAGATCCGCACTCTAGGGTTTTAGTGCGGCATCCGAGTCATTGATCGCACAATCTATGGTCCTAATTTCCCTCGGCAATTGCATGATCCAAGCCATCCATTGTCAAGATAAAATCGAAACCATTTACCAAAATCAACAACTCGGATGCCATACTAAAGGATTGTAGTGCAGCTCCGGGGATCCCAAATCCCAGATGATGCCTCTTTATTGGAACTCCCGACAAAATACAATTTTCTCCCTGCTACTCTAGTCTATAATAATGGCCATATGTAACTTCCGTAGCACCCAAAAAAATAAAATATGGCCATATGGAGGAAAAAAGACGAGAAAGAAAGGGCAGAACTGTCACTATCAAACTCAATTCAAAAAAACCAATTTCACCAAAACTCAATTCAAAGAAACCAATTTTACAATCCTTTTCTGCCGCCAAACCAAATAAACAAATTTCAACAACCCTTTATGAAGTTTCGGATTCAGAATTTTAAATAAATTATATATACTTACAAGCTACCCATACCACCAGCACCATACCCGTTAGCAATCAGAAGCTTCTTTAGCAAAAGAAGTCCAATAGCAATGATCAAACCAACAGCAGCATATGTCAAAATTCGATCACCAACAAACGGTAATCTTGGGGCATCCGGTTCGTTCCTGACAGGTCTTGTTGTTCTCAACTGTACACTAATACCAAATCTATAGGGTCCCAGATCACCATGCCAATGAAACTCACGAACTACTTCCACAAACTCACCTCCAGCTACAGCCCCGCCATTCTGATGATTAAGTTGTAACCCTTCACCCTCTCCATGGGTGGAGTGCTCAACAAGCGTCTGAGGAAGTTGGGGAATGGGGGGTGGTACCTTACTCAGCATATACCGGTGAATCTGTCATTTGAGGCTTCATTAGCAGGAGAGTCAGGAGACAAATATACAGTTATATGCTAGGACATTACTAAAATAGCAAACACTTTCCTCATTTCTTTTTTCAGCATGTGAATTTTTCCTTAGAAAACAAGGAAAGAATGTGAGACATTCTATCTAATTCGTGCAAAATGACCATACTGACCTTTTGCAAAATTCCAAAATCTTAACAGAGAGATGAACAAAGGAGGTGATCTTTTTCTTCAGAATTTAGGCGGAACTAACCTCATTGATCAAAGTTTGACGTTCAGGGTTCCCAAACTTTGGCGGTGCTTCACGTGATTTCAATGCCAGAGCACGTCTTACTTCCTTTGGGTAATCCAGGGCTCCCAAGGCATGGCCAGGTTCAGTAGGCATAAATGCAATTAGTGCAACCAAAGCTGTTCGAACTGCAGATAGGAGAACAAAATTAACCATTCTCGCTAAGGAAATAAACCGGGTACCCCCATATGCCACCACTTGCATTGCAGGAGGTATTTACAATTTGGAGGGATAAGCTCAGAGACAAGTCAGGTCTAATTGTCTTGTATGGACGAGAAGGTGAATTTTCCTGTTTCATTTGTCTTCACCTCCTTTAGCCCAATCTCCATATGTGTGTGTGTGTGTGTGTGTGTGTGTGTGTGTGTGTGTGTGAGAGAGAGAGAGAGAGAGAGAGAGAGAGAGAGAGAGATCCACATACAAGATGCAGCCAATATAATTCAACAGCACCGATGTTACGCATCACGTGAGCATGCGTCGCATTAATGAAAGTGAACTTCACTTGTTCTCAAACCATGTAACACAACTGGGTAAAAGAAGGAAATGGACATTTATGACATGAAATACAAGGACAGGAAATCTGTTTTACCACTCCATGATGGTTGCCAATGCTCAGGGTGATAGTTTGAAATGCTTAAGCAAATCTTCGTTTGTGTTTCAAAACGGCCATTTGGCTGAAAAAAAGAAAGAAAACATTAATGTATAGAAGTGACATGTTTGCAGCATACGAAACAATATCTAAGTTACAACTCCAACACAAACATCCTCCACACAGAGAGAGAGAGAGAGAGAGAGAGAGAGAGAGAGAGAGAGAGAGAGAGAGAGAGAGAGAGAGAGATCCTAAGGAGATTAAGTGATTACAGTTAGAAGCATGAATGAAGGAGGCTTGAAAGGATATTCAGCAGGCAACTGGATCCGTCCATGGAAGATTCCTCCCTCAAACTCTGTATCAGAAGGCCCCCTGATTGCAAACTGCCATTCGAACATATCATCCTGACCAAATTCACATAAGAAATTAGATGATTTTCAAGTCATGGATGGTAATTCCTAACATGTGGAGGAACGTCACAATACAGCATTCAATGCTCAGGAAAGAAACATTGAAGCCATGAGACTGCAGCCAAATCAACAAACATCTTCTTAATATGATGAAAAGAAACCAACATTGCGGCAACCTTGGAGTATCGATGCAACAGGTCAATGCTGGGATTACTAAACAAAAACAATCTACTAAGAGGATATCAACGATCAGGTGAAAAAATCCATGCAAACAAATTATAAAAACATTTCATTTTTACATTTTCAACACTTTAGTAAAGGCACTTTCTGTCTCAATGCATGGCAATGATCTGGAGTTATGATGTCAACAAACTCACAGTCAACCAGGACAACATCTCACTTGGGCAAATAAGGAAAAATAATTTACAGGACTTATCAGCGTTAGAACTTTTCCACCGAACAGAGCACCTAAATAAACCTAAGGAGCCGTCCACCCAAATTCATCATTGCACTTCTTAATAGCACTGGTTGAACAATCACCAAATAAAGTGCGTCATCTTCGAAACAAAACTTCAAGTGAGGAACTGAGGAACCAAGCTACGGGAAATGTCAACTTCTCTGAAATAAAAAGTACTGGTGGACAGGCCGTTACTGACAAACACTACCTTGGGACAACATGAAACAAAACAACACCTTCTAAGCTCTACAATACAAGCACCTTAAAGGCAGTGCCTTACAGAATCATGGAGTAAATGGATAGTCAGTCACTGAGAGATTTTAATTGAGCACACCTAGATCGTCTCAAGGCAAACAAGTGAACCACATCCATAGTTGGTAATTGAGATTTGAATCATCAATCTAGATCCTACTACGGTGAATCGTGTTTAATGGAATCAGATGGAATCATGAATTCTAAGCTCTAAATATAATCCTAAGGGCGAAATCACTTCAGGAAAGGTTATGATAAATATTTGTTATGGAAATGGAACAGTGGACAAATGATATGACACCCTGTCACCAAAAGACTAAGGCTTAGTTTGCCAAAAGATAAAATGAGGTGGAGGTGATAAAATATGTCCAGATTCATTGGAGATAAAATCACCTCCCCACTTCATTTGCTAAAATCAACCTCTTGATTTTATGAGATTTCCATTTTAGCAAATGGAAAACCAAGCCTTAAGATAGTAAATAATCAAACCACAGAGTCCCAATTTATTTGATGTCAATCAACTTAATGACACGTCGTACTGCGACTCGTCATTTGAGGCAGCTTACTATAGGACTACTCCCAAGGATGGCATTAACAGCTTTAATTTCGTTTCTTTCCTTATCTTGTGATTTTTTCTCTATCTAACAATAACCCAATACCTTTAGCAAATTTAGAATTCAAGACATTTAAAGCTCCATCGCTTTGTTTATAATGACACCCAATTAATACTTAAAGTGGATTGCAATGTTACCATGTATGGTATTGGGTAACACCATAACGGTGACATTGAATAGTTAAGGTCATGTTCCCCAAAAAAGACCTGATTTTGAGTGTCCCTAACTTCCAATCACCACAAAGAAAAAGTATGCTGAAACAGTGAAACGTGTGGAAAACCTGATGTTCGATTTGGAGTTGCGTACATAAAGAGGAAGATTTGTTTGTAATATAAATCTGCCATAGGGGAGAAAAGGGGGGAAAGGCAACCGGTACTTTATCTTCAAGCCCTAAAACCTTAGTTTTTTGGGAAGAAAAATAATAGATCTTCTGATTATTAACTTTAAAAGGCCACTGTATTGCACGAATTGTTTTCGAATTATGATTCACAAGATTTGCACATGACGGATAGGTTCATTACAATAAGGCTTTCACAGAAAATTCAAACCACGTACTATCTCGAGTCGTGAACAGTAACCATACATATTCCAAAAGACATTACATACTCTTATATGTCAAAAACCATTGAAAATTGAGCTTCCAAATAGGGCTACAAATGAACCAAGCCGTTCGTGAACTACTCGAGGCTTGACTTGGTAACAGCTCATTCGAGGATTAAACGAGCCGAACTTGAACTCAATTTTAGGCTCGATTATTAAATGAGCCAAGCCTGAACTTGACAGTATTCAGCTCGGTTAGGCTCGCGAACTAGGAGTATATGTATATATCTCATAAATTTTCACATATAACCTTCGATATGTATAAAGTTTTAGATGTAAAATTTTTATAACTTGTACATGTATAAACCTTTAAAAGTACTATATACTTACAATAATATGCTTTTATAATTTTGTACATGTATGAACTTATTTATTTACAAAATGAAAATTTTATTAGTTGTTCTAGACCTCTATTAGACAATAAATATCTAATATTTTTGACTTCTTAAGCCTCGTGAACAAGTTCGAGTTCGAATAGCGATTGCTCGGCTAGTCAAATTTTCATGGTGTTCGATCTCGGCTTAAGTTCGCTTAAAACCTTAATGAACGAACCTAAACAATCTTAAGCTTGGCTCGATTTGGCTCATTTGTAGCCCTACTTCCAACAGTAAATAAAAACTTTTTGATATAACTGCCACGCAACTGTAATAAGTAAATCTTCTTAGGAAAGGGCCTCTAATACATAACACATCAGTTTCATCTCAATCACAGCAGCTATTGCCTCCATACCCAGACTATCTTTGTTTATAAATTTTGGGTCCACGGTTTCATACTAAAGCAGTGAATATTGCATGCCAAAACATTTATTAACTCTTATAAAAGATTTATTCAGAGCTCAATTGTTGCTTTGCCGAAGACATTTGATAAAACTAAAAGGGCTGGCGATTCGTGCATGGCAACTGGCGACATGTGCTTCCCATAATTTCCTATTCTTCCCACCATAACCAAAGAAGAAACAAACTAAAACAAAAGGTCATACCTAATAGATGCTTTTGGATGGATTACTACTCGTTATCAAGTGGGAAGCATATGTCGGGCAGGAAGCAAGAAAAACATTTCTCAACTCTTATAAAAGATTTATTCAGAGCTCAACTGTTGCTTTGCCGAAGACATTTGATAAAAGGGCTGGCGATTCGTGCATGGCAACTGGCAACATACGCTTCCCATAATTTCCTATTCTTCCCCCCATACCCAAAGAAGAAATAAACTAAATAAAAGGTCATTGCTAATGGATGCTTTTGGATAAATGTGGATTTGAGATACATTGATTTAATTTTCAACTTCAAGAAAACAAAAAAGATATAGCTTTGGGTAGCTTTTGACACTAGAGTGGAAGATGAATTAGGGTTCAAAGAGATTTACTTTATATGGATATTTCTGTAATTACAATCCTTAACATGAAGGATTTCAAATCATTCCAATTTCTAACAAATTAACTATTTCAAATCCATCACTATAAAACTCCGATACTCAATGTAAAAGTCCATGTGTAAACTCTCGTATAAAGTTCAGCTGTTCTCATCTCATTTAAGAATAGCAACAATCCTGTCATTTGAAATCCATATCAATCCTTAAGCATATAGCGGGAACACCAGATATCAAAATATTATTCAATCCAAGTGGAACTTCAATCAAGTAACTAGCCCTAAAGAACATATATACCTACTCAAGTATAAGAAGTGTTATATGCACCAAAGTGGAAGAAATGCTTAATTCATTTCTGCAGGAGTATATATCGACACATGTCTTCAATCTTTTGAACAAAAAATTCGCTTATCAGTTTAAAATTGAAACCTTAAGAGACAACGATCACTAAAATTTAAACACGAGGAAGAAAGAAACAACAGAAGTACGATCAAAGTTCTAGAAAGAAACAGGGGGAAAAGCCTGAGAATTTAGGGTTGAAACTGGTTTTTGAAAGGTTGGTGAACCTCGAGAGGAAGGCTGATGAAATAATCGGAAGAGGTGCCTTGCATCTCCTTCAACTCTTGCTGGATTCTCTTCACGGCTGGGATCTTCACCTTCTGCTTCTGCGACGCCATTTTGGAGACAGAGTGTGTGTTCTCTGTGTGTTTTTTTGATATTGAGGGAGAGAGAGAAGTTCTACTTGAAAGTAACTTGGTCCTTACTTCAACAAGTTTTATATACTGTAATAACGAAAAGATAAAAAAAAATAATATATGTACAACAACTTAGCTCCAACATTAAATAAACACACTCCGATAATGTGTTGGAGCACTGTTGTACATGTATGTATTGTTGTACATGTGCTGTCATTTTTGGTGGTGCAAAATCTTGAGTTTCCACCATAAAGATTTAGACAATCCGACTATTAATACAGAAGGGAGGTGTACATAAAATGTACCGACAGTTTATGAGGCCCATTTTTGGATATCAGACCCACTTTTGAATCTTGTATGGATAATTCAAACAATTTAATAATTAAAAAAAATCTTTTGATTGTTCGTGCAAAATTTCAACTCAATTAAATATGCAGATGATCCAAACTTAAGTTTTTGTTTAGAAGTAGGATCCTAAACGAGAAATTGGAAGTTTGTACTTACACATCTCCAATTGAATTGAGTTTTGGAAGAGTCACTCAAATTTTTATTGTAAAATTATTGAACGATTTGAATTGTTTTTATAAAACTCAAAAGTGGACCCGCACTATCAATACACTTTTTTATGTAACCACGTTTTTGTGCCCTGTAGGGTTTATCGAAGGTCCACAAGTCCAAAACCCAAATTGGAGGTTTTTTTTTTTGGTGGTACACAAGAGGGCCTAGGCCCTAAAAAGTAAAAAGCATAAACACTTGACGCAGTAGCTCGAAGAACTCCAAGACCATCCCAATCCTTGCGCAAATCATCCAACACATCCGGAGGCACTTGACCAAACACCTGCTCAACTGCGTTCCAATTGAATACCTAATCTAGCAAGATTATGTGCACAACTATTTGCTTCTCTCCACTCGAAAGTCAAGTCACAAGTCCATCCCATTTTAAGTTGCTCATGGAACATTTTGATCAGATTATAGTTAGGATCAAAAGGATACTTATTTGAAATCTCCCAAAGGGCAACTTGTGAATCCGTTTCCGACACAACATGGCGCAACCCCAAATCCCACACAAATTTAAGACCTCTTCAAATACCCAAAAGCTTTGCTTTTAAAGCATTCACATTCCTAATTCTGCAAGCAAAACCCCTAATCCAATTCCCCCCGTCATCCTAAACTACCCCTCTAACCGCAGCACGTCTCAGACTTCCATTGGAAGCGCCATCAACATTGACTTTGAAAACACCACTAGGAGGAGCCTGCCACTTCATAACTATCCTTTTACTATTGAGCATTTGTTGGAAGGCTAGAGTATGAAGCACTTCAGCCACAGAACTTTGAATCTCCGATATCGATTTTCTTGGATATACAAACTCAGGATCCCACATTTGTTTGTTCCACCAGTACCAAATTTTGTCCAAAGTTGTAGCAAAAAAAGTGTCCCAACCCATGTTTTCAATTTTAGCCCAGGGAGGATTGGCAAGGTTCTTGTCAACCCATTGTTGGATGGGAAGCGAAAAAAACACGTCCCAAAATTCCACATCCACCACACCTTTCTACAAGTTTTTGGTGAGTGAGCAATCTCTTATGGCATGAATTGTTGATTCGTCATGACGACCGCAAATATCACAAGTCCTATAATGAATAAGGCCACGCTGAAACTTAGCTACATTCGTTAGCAAACAATTCCTCCAAACTAACTAGAGCAAGGTTCGCCATCTTTGCCACCCTGTAACTTTCCAAAAAAATTTACAGCCGCTATCTTCTGCCTCAGTGAATCGCCAGAAATAAATTTGTAAGCCGATGCAACCGAAAAAACACCAGTTGGTGAAGACTTCCACAAAATCTTGTCTTTATTATCAACTATCCCAAATAAAACCTGCCCTCTTAAAAGATCCAGAGCTTCTTCGGATATCATTGGATAAAAAGAGGTCCAATCCCAATCTCCAACCGAAAGCCAATAATCACTAACCTTTTTAGATAACTCAATCGCTGGGATGTCCATGATAGCATAAGTAATAAGCGTTGTGTCCCCTACCCAGATATCAATCCAAAAAATAATTGAATCATCATTTCCCAATTGCCAACCAAAGCCCTCTTGAACTGCGCCTACCCCTTTGCATATTCCTTTCCAAGTTGACAAGTCTGCAAGCAAAGAAGTGATATTACAACTTCTAATTGAAAGTGCAATACTTACTTCGAAGAACCTTGGTCCACAAAGCATCCTCTTCATGTAGCATTCTCCATCCCATTTTTGCAAGCATTGCAAGATTAAAATAATGAAGGTTGTGTAAGTCTATCCCACCCAATCCTTTTGGGTTTGCATATTTCATTCCATGCCACCATCGACAAGCGTTGTTTGTTATCAGATCCACCCCATAGAAAACGCCGGTTACTCTTATCAATCTCATCAAGAACCCCCATCGGCAATTTAACTATTTGCATAGTGTAAGCTGGAACCGTCTCTGTGACTGACTTAACAAGAGTAGAGCGGCCCGCTAACGATATATTTCTCGCCTTCCATCTTGAAAGCCAAGCCTTGACCTTGTCTACTATATGTTGAAACTCGGCTTTCAAGACCCGAGAATGCAATAAAGGAATCCCAAGATATTTCCCCAAGTCATCCCTTAACTTAATCTCACACGTGGAGCTAATAGTTTGTGCCACGTCGTTGACAACATTGAGAGAAACAAAAATTCTGGACTTGCTAAAGCTAACTCTTTGCCCTGCATCCACACAAAATTAATGAATAATAGACCGCATTGTTGCTGCTTGAGTGCTTGTACCTTCCCTGAAAAGAATTAGATCATCAGCAAAAAAAATAGATGAGAGATAAGAGGCCCAGATTTGGCCGGCTTAATGGCCCTCCATTTCTTGGCGCAAATTGCCTTATTAATACGATTGCTTAAATTCTCCATACAGAACACAAAAAGATATGGGGACAGCGAGTCACCTTACCATAAACCCCGCCCCATTTTGAACTCTTGAGTCTGCTCCCCATTCCACAATAGAGACATGGTTGTTGACGAAACACAATCCATGATAAGGCTGATCCAATTATTCGGGAAACCCATATCCTTCAAAATTGCATTTAAAAAAGGCCAACTCACCTGGTCGTATGCTTTCTCCAAATCCACTTTGATAGCCATTGCCCCTTTCTTACCTTTCAACTTCCTCATAGAATGAATCATCTCTTGCGCCACAACAACATTATTCGTTGCTTGTCTACCTTGGATGAAGCTAACTTGATTAGGACTAACAAACTAGTGTAATAGAAGTTTGAGAAGGTTTGCCAGCACCTTAGTGATGACTTTGACACACACGTTACAAAGACTATTGGGACGAAAATGGCTCATATCTTCTGGACGGTCAATCTTCGGTATAAGCGTAATAAGTGTTTAATTGATGCCTTGAGAGAGTTTCCGTGGAAAAAGCTTGTAACGTAAAACATCCAATCATCCGTGGACACATCACCAGATTGCGCCCCCGTTTCACAACCCAGACAAATAAAAAATATTCCATCCGTCCCAATTTTATGATCTCTCATTCTATCTTAATCGGATAAAAAAATAATTATATTTTTCAATCGATAATACATTTTATTTGCAATATAAATCTTAATTTAATCTAATAGACAAAGTATTAAAAACACTAAAAACAGTATAAGGTATAAGATATAATATTTGAAAAAATGATACGGAGTCCCAAAAGAACTATAAAATTAATTGGGACGGAGAGTATCAAGCTTATAATACACACACACTCTTCTCTCGCGCGATCGAGTTCAGGGAGCAGAGCGATCATGACCTCCAAATTAACCGACTCTGCAACTAAACCCCGAGTCAGTTTCTCACTCTCTCTTTCGTTTGATCTTGGAATTCTCTACGTTCCCTCTTCACGCTACTTATAATTGATGGAGTATTTTTATTTTTATTTTTCTCTTCGTGCTTAATCGGTAATTCAGATAGGATTTTAGTCTTTTTCTGTAATCCAGTTTAGTCTTTTTTCTGTAATCCAGTTATTTTCATAGAATGTTTCTACTCTAGGATTAAGTTTTTAATCCGTTGGATTGAATTAAAGGTTGCAGCTGAAGTTTGTAATTCGCCTTCTCTCGCGTTATATTCGTAGGGATTTAATGGTTGAATAAATCATCCCACTGATGCAAGGCGTCGACTAAATTGAGCTTGTCTAGCTCGAGCACAATATTCATGTTTATTTATCTTCCTTACATTTTGTTTGCTTGTCTCTCAAATGACAGCATATCACACAGCTCCTTGAAGAAAGCACTGTTAGATTCACAAACTACTTTTGCTCTTCTTCAATGTTTTGATCCTTTTAATCATAGAATGACTATGGTAAGGGTAGCATATGGCCTATGGTCGATGGTCGAAAATGGATATGTTTCTGGCTCTCGATTGTGTAATGAGGTACTCAGTGGCTTATATATTAACTGTTTCCGGTTAGAGCCAGATAACGAAGTTAAACAGAAATCTCATAGATAAAACTACTATTTTGACTTTCTCTTCATCTCTTTTCCAACATCCCATCAACTCCAAAGAGTCTGGGGAACTTTCGATTGGAAATAAATTTATGAGGTTTTATGTTTTATTTGAAGATTCGTTTGCACTGGATGCATTTCCACTATCTTATATCATCGAACATCATGATACTATGTGTTCTATTACTTTGACAGAAATTGCATGAAGAACAAACCAGTGATGGCTTTGGAAATTTAACACGTAAAATACAACAGATGAAAAAGCAGATTCAAGTCGACAGAGTTGTTTCAATCAAAGTAAGTTGCTTATTAGCAGAAATTGCTACTTGCAAGTCACTACTTTCTATACCCCCCTTGTCTTTTTGCAATTTTTAGTGATGAGCAAAGGATTGCCAACACTCTTTTCTTCCAATGATTCTTGTTAACACTTTCTCTCTCTGTTACATATGTTGTATTGATGGTTTTCTTTCTGAAAGTAAACTGAGAGGCATGCATGGAGAGTGCTTCTTCTTCACCACATTGCCAAACGGCAACAGGTTACAGACTTACAGTCAAAACCATGCAGAAGTTTGATTTAGTCGTGGAGCAGTTTGAGTCACAGGAATTAGCCTTGTGCATCTACCTACATACTACCTCTCCTAGGCTCCGCTGTAACAGGGAGCCTTGTCCATTTTGTTGTAAATCATGTGTGCTGGTGTTTTTTTTTTTTTTTTTTGACTGGACTAACAAACTATTTTCTTGATTTTCAAATTTCAATTTAGCTTCACTCTTAAAAAATCTTTTATTGCATCCATTATCTTCCCAATTATATTCAAAAGTGACAAAAAAGGGTGCTGATATGCGTGTTATGAGTCTTATGACAATGAAAATTACGGAAGGGACCTAGATGTAGGTGGGGATTTGATCCCCCAAGTTTCGGCATGACTAGAGAGTGACTGAGATAAGCCAACAGGTGCCCTTAGTTTCGCGTCCAATGAAGCACATGGAGCGGGGAGAAGTGATTGTTTGGATTGACGGCGAGGACACAACTATTTGAAAAATAAAATGCCAAGGTTTCTGTGATAATACAGAATGGGATTGAGTCGATTGACACATGGCCTTTTCTTGCATCTCTATCCTAATTTTCAGCCTAATCCTATGGGGCATGATCAAGTTCTATGGTCTATTTCTCCTTCTTCTGTTTTTAATGTCACTGCTATTTGGAATGCTTTAAGGTCTCGAGCTCCTAAAGTCCATTGGTATCACCTTACCTGGTTTCCCATGTTTATTCCTAGACATTGCTTCATCTTCTGGATGGCTTTTAAAGGATGCCTAAGGACAAAGGATAAAATCATTAAGTGGGGGATTCAAACTTGCCCCCTTTGTCCTCTATGTAATTTTCAAAATGAGGACATCAATCATCTCCTTTTCAGCTGTCCTTTCTCAAGAACCATATGGCAGAAGGTCTGCCTTCTCTCTAAGCCTTTGCAGACCTGTGAAAATGAAGTGAATTGGCTCATTGGAAAGTTTAGTGGCAAGTGCTTTCCCAACATCACATGGAAGCTGGCTTGGGCTGCTATGGTGCATTATATTTGGCAAGAAAGGAACTGCAGAGTATTTCAAGGAATTCAGATATCTCCAAGCTTATGTTCTTCAAAAAAATACATTTTGGCGTTAGGATTCAAGGCTCTCAGATCCTCAATGTTAAACCCTCCCCTCTCACTTCTGCTTTATGCCATTCTTGGCAGATTAGTCCTTGGTTTGCTCCCTCTCTTTCTACCCAAATGTAGCTACTTGTTCTCTTGTAAATGTTGAAGGAATGTCTTCTTTTGTCTTGTCTCCTGTAAATTGGAAGGAATGCCTTCCTTAGTCCTTGTATATTGTTTGTTCTTTCAATAAAAGCTTGGATTACCAAAAAATAAAATAAAAAAACCTCATTTTACGTCCTTCACAGGAAAAACTCGAAGAGAACAGAAAGAAGCTTGAAGGTCATGTTTCTCTGCTTGCGTCATTGGCAACGTCAATAAATGATGCTTCAGTTATGGATGCCAATGGTCGAGGTAGAGTCCTTTCTTCAAGAATTGAAAATCCTCTCTTTAAGTTTGGTGGATTTGCTCAAGCATCAGGGGACAAAGACTACCTCAACGTTCAAGAAGTTGTTTATTCAATAACTGCCAAGCTTCCATATGTTGAGAATATACCACCTTACACTACCTGGATTTTTTTGGACAGGTATGACCATTCACTTTTCTTCTTCTGGGTTTCTAGTTTGTGATATCTAAATGTCAACGACAACTTGGAACTAGTTATATAACACCAACTTGCCGATGATACGTGGACACTTTTTGTGGAGATAAATTTGGCTCGTGACATTTGGAACGTCTCCTTGTTATTTAGAGAGAAGAGAGAGAAGGTGTAGGGTGTTAATTAACCCCAAAACATAACACTGTTATTTTAACATTACTTAGACAAGCGATGTGGGACAAACGTAAAACTACTAACAAAACTAATTCTAACACTCCCCCTCAAGCTGGAGAATAAATATCATAAAGTCCCAGCTTGTTACAGAGCAACTTTAACTGTGGCTTGAACGATGATTTGGTAAACATGTCAGCCAATTGAGCACAAGTAGACACATATAGAGTAGCTATCACTCCATCAGTCAACTTCTCACGCACTAAATGATAGTCAACCTCAATATACTCAATTCTAATACTGGATTGGAGGCAATGTGAATAGCGGTTTGGTTATCACAATACAGTGGCATAGGCAATTGCACACTAAACCCTATCTCCTCAAGAAATGATCGTACCACACAACCTCACATGTCGTGTCTCATGGCTCTATACTCTGCTTCTGCACTAAACCGGGCTACACTGTCTGCTACTTGCTTTTCCAATTAACAAGATTTTCACCAAGAAAGACACAATATCTAGTAGTAGATCTCCTATTGGATGGTCCTCCTGCCCAATCAGAATTAGTGAAGGCTTCAACGCATAAGTGTCCACTGGCTCGATATAACAAACCTTCCCCTGGATGTAGCTCAAGAACCTCAACTTCTTGTTTCAATCAGACCACCAGAAGTGGAAAATAACAGTGGAACAAGGACATACACTACCAGAAACCAAGCTGTCTAACCCAGATCTACTGTACAAAGCAAATTCCAACAGAAAAATCAACTTACATCAAGTCTGAGTCCAAATCGATGGAAAATAGATCAAACATCTATTGTGTGAGCAGTAACAGAAGCAAACAAGAGTCAATGAGAGATCTCCAATGGTCGGCGAGTGGTCGCCGGAGTGGTGTGACGATCGGCGAGTGGTCGCCGGAGAAAGACGATGGCCAAGGAGCAGTGGCAATGTCAGAACAGTTGTTTAAGTGTTGTACAAATACTGACAAGTGCGTGTTAGGGTTGATGGGTTTGGGTTCGTTTTAGGGTTTAGGGGGTTTGTATTGGTCGAAATCTACTGGGCAATGGATTTTGTGGGTTTTGGAAAACTGGGTATGGGGTTTTGAGGTCGTACAGAGTCGATTGGTCAGTTAAGGTTTCGATTGAGGGGCAGGAAGAAGATGGTCTGATTGATGCTCGATTTAGGGTTATCAGGTTAATTAGGGTTTCGATTAAGGTATTTGGAGGAAGATGAAGGTCTGGTTGGTTTGATGGAGATGGTGATGACACCAAATATGATGATGACGTCAGCAAGGTTGATTTAGGGTTTTGTATCCAGGTTGGGTTAGGAAGAGGCTCCGATACCATGTTATTTAGAGAGAAGAGTGAGAAGGTGTAGGGTGTTAATTAACCCCAACACATAGCACTGTTATTTATATCATTGAGTCATATAACATTACTGAGATAGGCGATGACAAACATAAAACTGCTAACAAAACTAATTCTAAGAGGTTTGAAGTGTACGTCGTGTTAAAATCACATAATTGTGCAACTTCTTAGGCTTAGGTAAGGAGAAAGACACATACTCAATATCTTGTCATCAAACTTTGGATCCTTACTGAGTCCCTGGTATGATATGGTTGGAAATAGTGGCTATTTATCTTTCAAGATATAGAACCAATTGAGTGTAAATTGGAAAGAAACTAAGTTTGCTTGGGGATGATTCAGCAACCAGTAACTATGCATGTGATAATATAAAGGAAAGTGAGTGTTTGGAGGGATGCGAAGCAGTGCCAACTCCTGATAGCATCTTGATAATCGTTGGTTATAAAAGCAGATAGCATGAAGGGCCTAAAGTATTAGTAGCAATAAGTTGGATTTTTTATTTCCTACTGTTCTGAGCAAAAGAGAAAAAAGACATACCATAGTTGTGCTTTTTCTAGGTAGTGAACAGCAGATAGATTTAGTGGTTGGTGGGTGCAACCAGGGATGGATTTAGAAATTTGCATTAGTGGGGGCGCACAAATTAGTAAACATAACCCGACTTATAACTCCTTGAAATAATAACATTTTTTTCCGGTAAAATAATATATGGGTGACCATATATGTAACTTCAACTTATAATTAACAGAATGAGTGTATATGCACAAAAAGATGATGTGAAAATTTAGCATTCTAGGAATTAGATTGACAAATATCTGCATAAAGGAAATTTAGATTAACTTTATTGGAACACTATGATAAATTTATTGGATATATTTGAAATATTTAAGAATAGAGATATAACTTTACAAAATCGAATGGGGCCCCACTCCACATAGGTCTGTCCCTGGGGGCGACGTGAACTATGTTGTAGTGGCAAGAGCTTAGGATAAATGAGTGTGTGCTCAAATTTATTTTTCCTGTTCAAAGTGAAGTTTCTCTTTCGTATTAGTATATTCTCAAATTTGTTACGCAGCACAGGAATCAGAGAATGGCTGAAGATCAGTCGGTGGTTGGGAGGAGACGCATTTATTATGATCCCCATGGCAGTGAAGCACTGATCTGCAGTGATAGTGAGGAAGATATTGTAGAACCAGAAGAGGAGAGACATGCATTTTCTGAGGGAGAAGATCGCATCCTACGGTAATTTTAAAAATATGATGACATTGTTATTTGGAAGTATAAAAAAAAAATCAGAGGGAAATTGTTTGTATGTCAGACTGTTTGAAATGTTAACAATCAGGTTGTGTTTATATGTAGTCTTGTTTATCGACAATTACATTGAAATATGTTTTTTTATGTGGCATGTACCTCCGCAAATTCATATACTCTTTGGAAGGTTAAGGAAAAATGTGACTTGAATGTGAAACTTCATGTTTTACCTTGAAACGACTACAATTACTTTTAATGGAGGAGCTTTTGTCAATGAGTTTTGTTCTTATTACCTTTTGCCTAATCCTGAAATTGTGAAAAATGAATGAAAAAAGGACTTGGCAGTCTTCTCAAACCTAAGTTGGTGATTGTCAAATTTTTTGCATGCTACATTTCAAGACTTTAGTTGGAAAATCAATTTGTCAATCTATGGAGTTGGAATTTTATCTTGACCTCGGCCCATTCTGCTTTACAGAGGAGGCACGATTTTGCATGCATTCTTTCTTAGTTTCTTTCTATATCGTGGTGATGCTTATTTTAAACCTGTAATGGGCATTTAAAATCCAGTTTCTTGTTTTGCATGATAAGAGTGTATGCATTTATTACTTAGTCTGAATTATGTAGGATGGTCGTCCAGGAGTATGGGTTTAGCGAGGAAGTTCTCAACATTGTTAGTCAATATATTGGAAGTAATGCTCCAGAAATCCAGGTAACTTATTTTGCTTTGAATAGTCTTTTTCTTTTTCCAGGGAGTGTCAGCTGTTTCTGTATTCCTCCAAGCACTAAGTTCATTTCTGTGAGATGTATTTGTTGTTGCAATACAGGAGCGTTGTAACAGGCTCAACGAAAAATCTCAGGAAAAACACGATCAAAGCTTCAGAAATTTTGAAGGAAATGGATCAGAACATAACTCCATTCTTGGAAAAAGTCTAAGTGCTACTTTAGATTCTTTTGACAATCTGTTTTGTCGTCGGTGTTTGGTACTTGATTTGAAACTGATATTGGTTTACAATTAATTTACATAGGTTGCTTCAACAATTAATATATGCGTTGCAGGTATTTGACTGTCGTCTTCATGGCTGTTCTCAAAGTCTAATTGGCCCTGTAAGAATTGGTTTTATATTTTTAGTAGACCTGTCCTCAAACTGATAATTGGTCATATGAAAATTCTGAATGTTTTGCTTGATAGAGCGAAAAGCAGACGTATTCTTCTGAATCGGATGATGATGGGAACCCTTGCAGTGATCAGTGTTACCTAAGGGTATGGCTTTTTCCTTTTAGACCCTTGAAATACTTCTCGACTGTTGAAAGGTTGAAGTTTTTCTTGATTTGCTTTTGTATCTGCATTTAAACTGAGGAAAGTAGAACATAAAAGGAAAGTTCCAAGCAGTCTTTGAGTGTTGTTTTGGGATGATTTTGGTCTCATTACCTTTTTTCTGATTGTTGATTATTGACTTCCTTGCAAGGGTGAAGGGTTGTATGGTGCCCATCCTCCCATTGAGGCCCATCAGTAAACCCCCCCTTCTGTATTCATAGAATAAGAAAAAGGCTCATCAATGGGCCATGCTGGGGTTTTGTGCTCTAATGATGTGGTGATTTGCAGGGAATCTGATTTTAACCTATCCTAAGAAGCTTACATTGCTTCCTTAGTCTTCCAAGTTCTGTATCCAACCACGCCATTAGCATAAGTTTGTGCTTTTCTTAGGCAACCTACCTGATTCTTACTACTTTTCACATAAGACTGCAAAAATCAAAATTACCTATATAAGAGACCAATTTTCCATCCTTTTGTCTGTCTCGCACAATAGTTGTATTTTTTGCTTTGGACATGCAATACTTTGATTCCATGCGTCAAGGAACTAGTTAAAGGAATAAGATACATATATAACATAGAAGCCACATATCATTTAACAGGGAGTATTAATAGAACGATACATTTCAACTTTTCCAGTTGTGCATATATTGCCGCCATGTTCATACTGTACCACCTTCCTGACTCTCTCCTCTTTCTTTGTGCAATCTGATTCGCCGACACATGTTTCTGCCATTCTGCATGGGATTTCTGTGATGTTGATCTGCAGTTAAAAGTTGTCAAAGACTTGCCAGAAGGTTCAGCTGTTAAGTCCTTGCATAAAATTGGAAGCAAAAGCTCAGATGAGGAAGAACGGTCTCCAATTTCTCCTAGTGCTGATGACACCGATGATGATGGTACATATGCTGTTTTTCCTTTCTGACAACAGATGCATCATCCATGGCTGATTTAATGGTGATCATTACATTTTCACAAATTTGAAAGCTGCTGCTGATTTTCTAAATTGGATATCTCATGGCAGTAATGCACTACGGAATCGGAAAGCATAAGGTTCCAAATCGTGCAATTGAAGTGCTGGAAAACATAACCCTGGTTTCAGATGATAACCAGGTTTCTTGTAAAAAACAGAAAATGTTATCGACTCATAATGCAGTTACTCTAGTCTGCGATGGGAATCCAACTGCAGATTCTGGTTCAAGTGAAGACGGCAGGGACATCGAAATTGAGGTCCCCAATAACAAAGAACTCCTTATGGCCACCATAGCGGAAGACAAACCCAGCTGTTCACTTCGGCAAGAGAGTGAGGACCATGCCAGGTATGAAGCAAGAGGCATTTGCCACATTGCGGAAGTTCCTGACTTAAAGGAGGCATCCAATTCCACGAAAGGACAAGGTTAAGGGGTTTTTATTAACAGTGAGTGGAAACCTCTTGAGAAAGAACTGTACTTGAAGGGAATAGAGATATTTGGAAGAAACAGGTAATTCATTTTCCAGAAATGTAATCATCTTAGATATCTTGTATGGCTGTGAGTGTGGATGGCAGTGAGGCAGGTATAAGACCCCAAACTGCCCTACCAGAAAATAGTTCATCCAAACTCTGCCTGGTGCTGAAACCCTTGGTGGGCTCTCACATTGGATCCCTGACGCAAAACCTGAGGGGTCCTGGGGACCCTGCCGTGTGTTTAAACAGTGATGTTTTGGTCTCCAATTGGTTCTCCGGCTCCTCTCCACTTCTTCTCCATTTGGTTCCTTTTTTTCACCTAGCATTAACGCATAAGTTCTGGCGTATGTATGGTTTTGTTTATGTTAATTTGTTTAACACATAAACAAATTACCCAGCATTAACACATTTTTTAATTCTCCGTTTGGCCCCTCCAGGATTTTGATACAGCGGTGACTAAATCGTACATAAACTTTTGTCACCCAAAATTCTGTCTAAAGATAAAGTTGATTATTTGGTTAAGAATTTATTGGACCTGATTACTTTGTGTTTTTTAGTGCTACTATCTACTTCCTGCTAAACTATGTAGATACTCATTTACATTAGTGAATTTTTTTTTAACTTAGGGGTTCTCTTGAATCCCTTAATAACTAGTAAAGCTACTCTGTTTGTTAACATAAGACAGGTATCAGTCAATGCAAATTGTAAAAGTACTGCTAGAATCACTGCATATAACCTTGTACAATCTTATCTCATCGTACAATTGCAAAAATGGAGTAATATGCATGGCCACTGCGACCATATTTGTGGAGTTTATTTACATTTATAGGCTACACTGTTTGTTAGTAAATATGCATATTCTAATTGTATGAATTTGAATGTTGGTTTATTTGCAGTTTTATATGTCTGTCGAATGTTTGGACCTCATGAAATACTTGTTTATTTTTTGTGTTTTAGCTTAGTAAAAACTTCATGCTTTGCAGTTGCCTCATAGCCAGGAACTTACTTTCTGGCTTGAAGACCTGCATTGAGGTATCCAGTTACATGTACGATCATGGAGCTGCCATGTCTCAAGGAGCTATTGGTATTCGGAGTTCAGTTGCTGAAGAAAATGAGAAATTTGATGCAGATCTTATGGTTTGTTCAGTTTTCTTTTTACCCTTTACTATAAGCGGGTAGGTGAGGAAATTATTCTAGCTAAGGTGGGAACTTGGAAGCACTATTTAGTGCTACCTGTGTAACACCGGCACGGATTCAGGCACTGACACCAATACGGGATACAGGAACTCTAAAAACGTGGACATAGGCATGGTGGGGACTCGGAAAAAATTAATACGTAACTAAAGAACTATATATAAATATATCATTTATGTATGTTGTAACAGTTTATATACATAGATAGGTTCCACTTCTAGTCCGGACTCCGGACTTCCGTGATCCGAGCATTTTTTTTGACGATCCGATCCGTCCAATGTGTTCAGAAGGTGTTTTCAAGGGTCCACGCGAAAATCTTCAAAAAAAAAAAAAATACCGGAAAGGGCTTGATCCAAGCAAGGTTTTTTTTTTTTTGAAGATTTTCTGTGTGGACCCTTGAAAACACCTTCTGAACACATTGGATGGTTTGGATTTTCCAAAAATAATTTGCAAAACAAAAAAAATCATTTTTTCTTATTTTCGGGAGGGTTTGGACTAGAAGATTTCCCTACATATATATACCCTTTTCTTTTGATATGTAAGATATATACAATGTTGTGTATCGGTATATATACACACGCATGGGCGCGTGTGTATACAACGAGAGAGAACAAGAGTGAGGGAGGGAGAGAGAGATTGTGAGTGGAGATGCGGGACACGCGTGTCCATGCTGTGTCCCCTTCCAGAAAATAACTTAATGCGGTGCCCAATATGTGTCCCCACATGTGATACGCGTGTCCCCGTGTCTAATACATGGACTCGGGGGCCTCTAGGAGTGTCGATGCTTCCTAGAGTGGTACCGAGAACAGAGTTTACAGCTGAGCCAGTAGACATCTTCTTTCTATCATTTTCAATTGTACTGCCTATGTCTTCTTGATCAATGGAAAAAATGTTGTCTTTAAGTAATAAATAACACTCAATTTTTTTTTGCCAATTCCGTATAGACTGGACTATCTTGTCGCTCTTTTGAAGTAGCCTTTTGTTGCTCCAACTGAATTTAAAGCGCTGTAAGTCATCTTATAGCTCACTAGTTGGAGAGCTACCTTGGGGTACTTGTTTGTACACTTTTAAAATCTGTAGACTTAGTCCATATGAACCAGGGTGGTAATTTGAGCATGTGTATTCAGCTGTGGTTATTTGATTGTGTTAGGAGCGAGAGATGCCAACAAGGCCAAGGTTACTTCGTAAAAGGGGCAGAACGCGGAAGCTTAAATATTCTTGGAAGTCTGCTGGACATCCATCAATGTGGAAAAGAATTGCAGACGGAAAAAATCAGTCTTGTAAGCAATATATACCATGTGGATGTCAGTCAATGTGCGGAAAGCAATGCCCCTGTCTACATAATGGAAATTGCTGTGAGAAGTATTGTGGGTAAGTACTAAATAAATGAAATGTGTAAAGCCTTGAAAAGTAGTCATTGCTCCATTGTTTGTGAGATGAGGCTTGCTGATTAACTGCTTTCCTTGGAGTTCTCCACCACTTTCAAAGTACTTGCTATGTGTAATAAGGCTGATTACATGAATTAGATGTATGTGCTAAAATTTCACAGGTTCCATTTAGTTTCAGAAATGAACTAACCAATTTCTATGCTACCTGGGCAATTCAGTGATTACGATTAATGAACTCAAGACTAAGGATAAAATTCATTCCAAATCACTATTTATTTGCAGGTGCTCCAAAAGCTGCAAAAATCGGTTCAGGGGATGCCACTGTGCAAAGAGTCAATGCAGAAGCCGGCAATGCCCATGCTTTGCTGCTGGGCGTGAATGTGATCCAGATGTTTGTCGAAATTGTTGGGTTGGGTAATGATCATGTGCTCTTCTATGTCTTTCTCATTGTTGCAGGGTATATTATAGTTTCACACTTCGTGCAGCTGCGGGGATGGTTCATTAGGTGAGCCACCAAAGAGAGGAGATGGCCAATGTGGAA
This sequence comes from Vaccinium macrocarpon, assembly GCA_022606695.1. Lineage (NCBI taxonomy): Eukaryota > Viridiplantae > Streptophyta > Magnoliopsida > Ericales > Ericaceae > Vaccinium > Vaccinium macrocarpon. The sequence goes on along the minus strand of CM040178.1, from coordinate 40,920,729 downwards.
ATATGAGGCTTCTTCTTAGGCAACAACAAAGGGTGATTAATTCTGGAAGTTTCATTTCTCAAATAAGCATCACACTTAAGATGTTTGAGAGAGATACATTTAACATCATTTTTACTTCTTTTTAGATCCTTTTGGCAAAATCTGAGGTAGCCGGATGGGGAGCCTTCTTGAAGGTAGGAAGATAGTGTATCCCTTTTTCTTTTCTTTTCTAAGATATGAAAAAATGCATTGTCACTAGTTTTTCAAATTACTGGAGTATTTCCTTTCAGAATCCTGTCAATAAAAATGATTATCTGGGAGAATATACTGGTGAATTGATTTCTCACCGAGAAGCAGATAAGCGTGGCAAAATTTACGATCGGGCGAACTCTTCTTTTCTTTTTGACTTGAATGACCAGGCAAGTGATATTGTATAGATGAGAATTTGTCTCTACTTAATATTTTTATATTCGCCCCAGGTGTAGCAAAATGACTTTCCATTTTTTAAATCTGGACATTCACTATTTTGGTGAATCGAGCCCCGGTTTTTAAACCGTAAGAAGATATGAAAATGCCTATCTTATTTGATGCATGGTTCCATTCATACATTCTTATTACAAAACATCATATTTAGAGAGTCAATTATGATGGTTTGCCATGTGGAACTTTTGATCACATTGTAGGTATAACTAATCATGTGCTTTTTGTTCTAATAAAATGAGAAATCTTAAAGCAGCTCTTCCTTGCGTCACAGTTTGTTCTTGATGCCTACCGCAAAGGAGACAAGCTGAAATTTGCGAACCACTCATCAAATCCCAACTGTTATGCAAAGGTGAGGTTGTACTTCATTAATCTTCTTGTGGAATTTGATCGGTCAACTAAGCCAAGGGGACGGTTTGTTTTGTAACTAGGTTATGCTGGTGGCTGGTGATCATAGGGTTGGTATATTTGCCAAGGAGCATATTGGAGCTAGCGAGGAACTCTTCTATGACTATCGCTATGGACCTGATCAAGCACCTGTGTGGGCCCGGAAACCAGATGGTTCCAGAGGAGATGATTCATCCGTTTCTCATGGTCGAGCAAAGAAACACCAATCTCATTGATGATTATATGAGGTACCTCATTTTAGTAGCACTTCAAGTGTGCTTTTAATATTCTCTTAGCTAGACCAGTTATAGACACCGATCCTCATTTACCGCAGCATAGAAGTAAGCTGTACATATTATATGAACGAACACAGAGCTTGGCAATAAGATAGAACATAGTCTAGCTGCCATGAAAATATACCCTGGGAATAATAGATTGGGAATTTGTCGGGGAATACTACTTAGTTGGGGTGCAATCTTATGATGTAACGTGATTTATAATAGTGAATATATGTTGCTCTTTAGATGGTAAACAAGTTTTTATGTTTCGATGATTTACATGAAAATGAAAGCTATACTTATATCAACAAGTTTTTATGTTTCGATGGTTTTCCTGGGGTGGGGGTTGGGGCTGTGCCTCCCTTCCTCCAATCCCCCCTCTCTCGCCCCCCCCGCCCCTCCTCCTCTCTCCGCCCCAGCCCCTCCACAGATCCATCCGTCCGTCCTCCTCTCCTTCCTCCACAGATCCGTTCGTCCTCCTCTCTCCGTACGCCTCCATCGGTTTCAATAGAGCGAAGAGTTGAAGGTTGAAAGGGCTGGTTGAGATCCTCCGGCGAATAAGTCGCTAGATCCGGTGCGGCGGCGCCCGGCGACACCCTACCGGACCGGAGTTTAGTTAGTTTTTCTTCTGTTTTTTTGTTTATATTTTGCTATCCCCTTCGTGGGATTTATAGCCCCTTACGGGTGCTTTAGTTGATTTAATTTGTATTGTTTTGCTAATGGGTTGAGCTGGGTGTCTGTTTTCGGGATTCTTTACTGCTAAATCAATGACAGACTCTACGCCGACCTTGTGTTGGTCTGCCTTTGCAGTACGTGTCTTTTGAGCCTGTGGGCCGGTGCGCTGTTGCAATTGCTCGTGTCTAGATTTTGGTAGTTTTGGTTTAGTCTTGTATTTTGAGATGAAATCTTTTGTCTTTATGGCTGTAGAATGAATTGTTTGCTTTTTTCAAAAAAAGAAAAAAAAGAAAGCTATACTTGCATCCAATGACCGATGAGAAACAAATAGAAATCTGTCTACTTCCCAAAAAGGAAAATTGCAAGCGAATGGGATCAAATACTGTTTCTTCGCCAGACAACCAAACTAGGAGGTAAGGTAAATTCCATGCCAGCTAAGATATGCTGATTTGGCACCTGGGGCTCTTATATTAAGTGGTTAAATAGCTTCTTTGTGGTGGCCAACGGAATTCCACTTCTTCTATCGAAGCAAAATAGTAAAAATTATTCAGCAAGTTATCAACGAGGAAGACAGGAAGCTTTACTGTTTATAGTTATGCTAATGAAGACAAACCTGAAATGAGAAGGTGCTAAACTTCAAACCTTCCCAAAAACACCGGCTTCTCACCCAAAAAACGCTTGTTGAATGCAAGCAAATAAAATCTGAGGTATATCCGACTACAGAACATCATGTACATGTTTGCATTAGGTTGAACATCTATAATTGATATTTGTGGAGTTCATAATTCGAATGAGGACAAGAAAAAATTCTGCCTGTGAATACATTCGAGGCTAAATCCAGTAGCGCCTTCTTGAGTTGCAAAATTCCACTGTTGAGTTGCAAAATCAGGGTAATGTATGTTCAATGATTGTTAGGAAGACGCGGCAGTCAGGGTCTTCATTATACTGCAGTTGTTCTAACACTTCGGAGGCATCTTGTGCCAAATCCGTGTGAGTTGCAAAATGTGAATGGCTCTCCACATTTACACGGATTTGGCACCAGAAGCCTCAAAAGTCCTCATCAAAAGGTATCCGTATAGGTACAAGTTTATCGAAAAAGAAAAGCTGTGGATAAAAGAAAAAAATTCGAGCGGAAACCAGCCTTGGACCGCCAACGTCAAAGTAATAAGATAACTTTATAGCTTAAACCCTTTTTCAGATAATCCAAAATGAAAAATCCGTGTTGGCTAAATCATACGGGTCAAAGTGAACTTTGTCCTTCCATTTTCACGCCTGCGTTTTACATGGGGATTGAAAGGAAAAATCATGTCCCACAAACATAACTTCTTCCAATCACTGCGCCTTGACCTGCTGCTTTCTTCCATAGTGAGGGAACCCGCTCATTGAACGGCTTTGCTCTGCTGCAATGGATGGCACGCAGAGGGTTCGTAGTTGGCACGCAGAGGATTCATAGTACCCTACCCCGATTGAGCCAGGGGAAGCAATAGAGTGATCCAGTAGCAAGTGGTCAATAGTCATCGCGAAGGGAAACCACAATTACAAGTGATTTTCCTGCTCTTGTGAGGTTAGTGGCAATCCATTCCACCCCGTTGCCTCAACCCAGCCCTACTCGTCACCTTCTGTTGCTCCAGTCCGTACCCACCATTGGTCACCCGGCCCCAATTATCTGTCCTGTATGTTATATGAAATAAAATGGACTCTTTTTACCATATCTACCTGTGACAACACTAAGATTATCGTAGCAAAATTTTTGTATGAACATCCAAAAAAATTATGGCCACAAGGCCCAACAAATTTGGTTCTTATGTTTACCTTTCTGATGCTTCTTGTCCAGACCCATAATTATTCAAAAAAAAATTTACGAAATACTAAACCGAAAATTCAATATTTCTTTCAGAAAACAAGATAAGCACGGTTGTTTGGCCGATAGATAGTGAATTGCGGAGACACGGAATTGCTGATAGATTCATTACAGAAATTGCAGAATCTCTTTATTCTTCTGCTGCAAGTCTGCAACAATGTTGATTTGATTTCACCTTTCTCTAGCAAATCATAGAATGCCCTTGTTTTTTTCTGCTCATTCCTGTGATGCATCTATTCTAATATATAAAAAGACTATTTTTAACGTGTCATTATTTAATCGTTATGGGCAAAATAGTAATCGAATCAATCATGACCACCATCTCACTATAAAACGTGCATGCATAGTGTGTACCCATCTTCTTTAAATAAGAATCAGGGACGGAGGCACCCTTGGGCTATTAGGGGCCAAGGCCCCTGCCCAATCAAAAATTGCCACTGCAATTTTTTTTTTTTTTTGATAGTGTAAAACCTTGATTGGCCCCCCTACCAAAATTGAGTTGGCCCCCAGCCAAAATTGACCACATTTGAGGAGAAGCAGAATCAGAATCAGCTTACGAGGTAATGACCACATTTGAGTTTGTCTTTATGTTGCATTTGATGAAAGAGATTATGTTGATCACAGATGCACTCTGCCAAGCTTTACAGCGTAAAACTCAAGACATTTTAAATGCCATGAATCTTGTTTCATCTACCAAAAAACTTCTTCAAAATTTTAGAGATAATGGATGGGATGCTTTACGTGCAAATGTGAGGGTATTTTGTGAGGCACGAAATATTGATGTGCCTGACATGAATGCTCGCTATATTGAGAGAGGTGGTCGAGCTCGCCATCAACAAGATGATTTTGCTATTGAACATCATTATCGAGTGGATTTTTTTTGTGCTGCGATAGATTCTCAATTGCAAGAGTTAAATCGACGATTTAGTGAGCATGCCATGGATTTGCTTAGTCTTGCCTCAGCTTTGGATCCTCGAGATGCTCATGCATTTTTTAGGATTGATGATATTTGTCGTTTGGTGGAGAATTATTATCCAAAAGACTTCACTGATCATGAAAAAATATTGTTGAGGATGGAGCTTAATCATTTTGAGCATAATGTCGTTCGACATCCGGATTTCAAGAAATTGGAAAACATTTCCAAGCTATGTCGATGGTTGGTGGAGACTAGAAGATCAATAACCTATTTACTAGTTTACAGAGTGCTGGTACTTGTGCTTACTCTTCATGTTTCTACTGCAACTACAGAAAGGGCATTTTCAGCTATGAATATCGTCAAGACTAGGCTTCGCAACAAAATGGAGGATGAGTTTCTCACAGATGCTTTGGTTTTGTTTATCGAGAAGGAGATTTCCTCAAAAATCAGTTCTGACTCAATCATGGATGACTTTCGAGATCTGAAGGAGCGTCGCATTTTATTATGATTCATAGTTGAGGTAACGCATTGAGATAATTTTATTTATTTTACTTTCTCGTTGCTTTTGATTTGTTAAGAGCACTTAAATATTGTGTTTTGCATTGGGTACTATCAAGACATTTGTTAAGAGCAATTAGATATTGTGTTTCTAAAATTTTGTTGTCTATGTTGTGGCCCCCTCGGATAAGAAATCCTGGCTCCGTCCCTGATAAGAATAATGCTACATATACAACCATTTCGGCTCCAATCATTTACAACCCACTCACATACGTGTGGAGCCCAAATACAATTATGGGTATAGGTCTGGCGTGTATACGAGGGGGTTGTAAATGGTTGGAGCTGAAACAGTTGTACGATAAGCATTTTTGTTTAAATAATATGGAAAGCTTTGTCATGTTACTGAGATTTCCTTATTCCACTACAGTTGACATTGCCTCACCAAGTCCAAATTTCTAACAACTAAACCAATCATTCGTTGGAGCTAAACATACCTCTAAAAGCAACTCCAATGGGATTGTAGAAGTGGTTATTGATAGTCTAATGTTCTAATAGTTCCACTTTTGCAATAATGGCTCGACGTTTTAAAGTTGTTTGAAATTTGGCAAGCGTTTTAAATAGTTGGACATTTTACACACGCACACACACACACTAAACTTCCAATCCACACCCTTAAAGTGCGGACTTTGTCTACACCTTATAGTTCCCAATCAAATTTTCATGATCCGAATCATTTAGGGTGTTTAAAATGTGTTTTAAGGGTTCCCCGCGAAAATCAGCAAAAAAAAGTATCGGGAAGGGCTTGATCTGAGCAAATTTTCATAAAAACTGTATATGTACATTTTTACGGAAAACTTCTTGGATCAAGCCCTTCCCAGTATTTTTTTGTGGCTAATTTCTTGTTGAAGCCCCTTGAAAATACGTTTTAAACACTTTGAGCGGTTTGGATCGTCGACATTTGGTCTGAAACTATGTCGACATTTGGTCTGAAACTATGAGGTTCGGATGGAGTTTGCAACTTAAGGGTTTCAATTGTCTCTCTCTCTCTCTCTCACTAACTCTATGTTTGAAATAGGAAGAAATGAGGATGAGTCAAGACACGTGTAAGGGTATGACCCGCATGAGTGTTTTAACCTGACTCCACGACCCGCGAATTCCTTTTCTTCCCACAGCCATTGGATTAGATCCAACGGCCTACGTTTGGAGCCCGGATTTTTGCTCCTTCTCGCCTGGATTGGAAAGAAATTATATATATATTGAACACTAGTTGAACATTTTTACTATTCCTCTATTGTTTAACTATTGGCATGGAGGAATCGTGATATATGAATAGTTTAGTACTAGATGGGAAAGGGTGATGTTGGAAAATTAAGTAAGAACGCATTCAATTCTTTAACTTTGAATGGTCGAACCAAATGCTTGATAAAAATTTATCCTTTTTTTAATTTATAAAATTCTCACATGAGCAAAACACTTCAATAAGATTATTCATGTATCACATTAACCAGAATGAAATTTCCATGAATAGGATACCCATTCCTGTTGTGCACTCCATTGTATTCTTTAAACTCTAAATATAATATTACCTTGTGCACATTTCTAATTTTGTTGATCTACATACAACATGCATTCTACACTACAATTTATATTCTTACATTTATATATAATGAATACATATGACTATGATCAAAGCATATGTAGTAAGGGCTCCCTTATATAGGTTATGGGGCGGAATTTTTTGTTGGACATCGAATTCCGAAGATCCAAACCGTTAAATGTGTTTAAAACGTGTTTTTAAAAACATCTGGATTCGTACAAAAAAATACTCGGAAGGACTTGATCCGAGCAATTTTTGATTAAAAAAAACACACATATACATTTTTATCGAAAACTGCTCGGATGAAGCCTTTCCGGATTTTTTTTTACAAATCGTCACGTTGGACCTTAAAAACATGTTTTAAACACATATAACGGTTTAGATACTCAAAATTTGATCCCAAACAAAAAATCTCGCACGATAAAATTTAAGGGAGCCCTTATTGGATATTTGTTATGACTATGATATACTTGTTTATGCTTATATATTTTATATAAACACACAAATATAAGTCGGCAACAGTAACCGTAACGGCTTGTCTGTCGAATGGATAAAATTTTGGGTAGATAAGGAAGAAATTGAGGTGGATAAGAGGTGAATATGTTATATGGTTTGATATGGTTTTCTTTCTTCTTCTTTTTTTGCAAAAAATTATGGAATTCTTCAATGATAAGAAGTGGATAATTATAATGTAATATTATTATACATCTATATTATTTAATTTTGGATCGATACAGAATCTATGTATTGTGCTAAAGATCTAAAAAAACTCTTTTTTTAAAAAAAATAAACAAGAAAGAAAGATGGAATTCGTTTTATTTGCCTAATTTTCCCCCAAAAAAGAATTCACTCTTAAAAGAGGCTTCTTGATTACTATACAGAATTTGGAGACCGACTTGCTCTCCATTGTGATAAATCATGTTGCGATGGATCAAACCTCACTACCTGGAATTGAGAGAAAAAAGCGCGTTGTCGAATTCAAAGTCTTGCAAGGCACCCACAACTGCTTACTTATACTTGAGTTGGGTAGTAGTTGATATGGGTGAATAAAGTGAGTGAGTAAGAGTGGGTAACGAGAAATTATTTAATTGACCTCATTAAATTTTTTAAATGGGAATATTAAAAAGTTTTGAAAGGTAATTTATTATTATTATTATTATTTTCAACCGAATTGGCTAATTCTAGGATGAGAGTGGTGTTAACTAAGACCCTTAGATGGGGATAAGCTATCCCTCTTACCTATTCCCACCCCCAGAAGGGGATAAGCTATGCAAAAGCTGGGTCTCACTACTCTCTTAACCCAGTTCGAAATAGCATAAACCTTATAAACAAACATACTGCATAGATTCGTGTAGTGGACCTCTCCGAAACCTATTGAAGAGGGCCTTTATTCTTCTCTGCTCCGCACCTTCCATTTACATCCGATTTGATCATTTCTTCGTCTCAGTTCTCCGCGCAGCAGATCTTTCAATTTGGCTACCAGGTACAAACCTTAATTTGATTTTAAGATCGAATCATCAGTAGCCTCCACTGGGGTTTTTCTTTTTTGTTATGTGGAATGTATTCGTGGAAAATGATTACTATTACGTGTACTTCTGGTTACATAATACACACAAGAAGAAAATTTATGGGTATATATACGCGTGTATGTGGTTCTTTTCATGAAATGGAGAAGATCTTTTGTAGATTATTCTTGAGTGATTTTGCTCATATAATAAGTATGCTTTAGAGAATTCCTGCTTGATTGGAATGTTGTAATTCATGCATTGTCTGTGGATATAGATATAATTTGAGAGTATGTAAAAAGAGTGAGTTCCAAGAAGAACAATTAGAAATGAGCTACTTGGTATTAAATTACCATGTTGGATCTTGTTTGGCTATGTCATCTCATACCTGTACTGTGTTCTCACTCGCATACTTCCTCTCCAAGTATAATTAGCCTTTTTAATCCCTGAGATTTTCCGATATTTAGATGCTGTCAACCTGTTTTTGTGTTTGTCTCTATTTTTATTTGTACATGTGTTTTTGTGAGCATAAACTTAAGGTAGTTGAATCCTATCATTGAGTTTAGAGTAGAATAAAACCGGATTGGGCGAAGATGCAATCTATCCTTAGAGCAGACCGAGTAGTTGGGATTGGAGGGAAGGGAGGGAGTTGATGCAAAAAATTGAAGTTGTAGAACGGTAGGTGACAGACACAGCAAGTGGCAGTAGTAGTGGACTTTTCTAATTTGCTTGTATCATAAATTGGTTGGAATTTTCGTTTATACGACAAGGCAATGAGTTTCTACCAACAAAGTGGCTTTTTGGGGATCTATTAGTACATGTTCCCATATGGGTGCCATTGCAATCCTTTTGAAGAATCATGATAGGATTAGTTGAGATTAGTGTTTTACTAATTCATACTTGCGAGAAGGAGGTATTTGTGCAATTGGACCTCTGTGTCAAAGTGGACGGGGCAGTGAATAATGAGCAGTTTGTGTTGGCTTAAACATGCGATTTAGGAGAGGGAAGCTCCATTCCAGCCTTGACATCTGTTCGTTCCTACTTGAGCCTAAGTAGCATTGCTGTAAATAGGGATCCCAGTTAAGAATAGAGAAGTTGAGCTCTTCCTGGAGCAGGGCCTTGGTAATATTACAATTGAGCTATATTTCAAGTCCCATGATTTATGAGATGACCCCATGTTTTAGTGGCTTGGAGTTCTCTCCCCATTTGACGGAGATTGATAGCAGAGGGGGATTTGGAGGGAGTTGCAGCAATCTTGAATGATTTTAGTGGGGAGTGGAGGCAAGTCCCTTCCCTTAGATGCAAGGATGATTGGTTTCACCTGAAGGATGGAGTTTTATGAGGGAGGAGGTTCTGGCTGTGTTGCCTTCTTTTTATTTGATGTCCTTCTGAACATCCTTCGAATAGCTATGTGGAAGAGGCAGCCTTTCAAAGGTTGCCTAGGCTTAGTTTCATCAGATGGTTGCTTTTTCTAAGGTCATGGCAGTATGGGATAATGCAATGATTTTGGGGTAAGACGGGCTTCTGCGTTGCTTACTAATATATGTTTCTCTGCGGCATTTATGTGTCAGTGGCTAATAGAATTGATAAGCTATACTAGATTGATTGCATAACTCTTGGTCCTCTTGTGGTAAGGCCCTTAATATGGCTTAGTATTGTAGTTATTGCTCGATAATGTTTGTCTGATCCCTTATCAGTCTTTTTTCCCTTCCCTAGTACCAAGGTGTGGGAGATGCTGTCTGTGCCCTTTAATTCCTTTCAACTAAAAGCTACATCCTTTTTATCTCGATTTATTTCACTCTTCCAGTTATTCTTCTGTTGCTTATTTTACTTCTGTAAATGTATTACTGTAATTATTGTGTGGCAGATCACAAGAATTTAATATCATGGAAAGCTTTGACATGTTTAACTTTTATTCAAAGCCATTGTCAATACATGCACACATACTCTAACTGGTCATTATCTAAGAAGAATGGACATGGATGTACTGACACAGAACTTGGAGGTACATTGTTTGTTTTTGTTGGGTACTTAGTACTTTGCTATTTAATCAAGCTATAACTTGATTAAAATTTAATAGTTGAGTTTTGGAGGACCAATTTGCAGTTAGCACCCCTGCTACTACTGTCCATTTCAGAAATTGGTGAGGGAAAAGTAACTCTTGAGATGGAAACTATAGAGAAGATATTCTTTTGGAATTTGAAAGCTCCAAAGTTATTGTTACAATATTAGAAATGGCTGGTTGTGGGGAAAACACAACATTTTTCATTCACACCTGTTTGTCTGAATGAGGCCGACTTTGGACGTATATTTGAGCCGACTTTGGATGTATATTCGAGACCCGCTATTGCTTCTGGATTGAGATTGATGCTAATCAATCAATCTCTCTTTGCATGTAATATTTTTTTTCAGTTACCTTGAGCTCTACTTTTTTTTTTCTTTGCTTTTTTGTCAGAACAGTTTCATGCGTTCATGTTTAATCCAAAAAATCAGGCACTTGATTATTTGTGTGGTTTGCATGATTATTTTCTCAGTGCCTAATAAATGAGAGAAAGATGTCCTACTTGTTACGTGTTTGCTTGCAGGTTCCCAAGCTTCTGATTAGAGAGGTATAATGGTTGCGCATAAGGTTGCTCATGCGACTTTGACAGGGCCAAGTGTGGTGAAGGAGATCATCATTGGCATCACGCTTGGCTTGGCTGCAGGTGGATTGTGGAAGATGCATCACTGGAATGAGCAGAGGAAAACGAGGGCATTCTATGATTTGCTAGAGAAAGGTGAGATCAGTGTTGTTGCAGCAGAAGAATAAAGATTCTGCAGTTTCTGTAATGAATCTATCAGCAATTCCGTGTCTCCACAATTCACTGTCTATTGGCCAAACAAATATGCTTAGCTTGTTTTCTGAGAAAATAAATTTATTGCATTGAATCTTGTGAACCTCATCGATGCGCTAGAATGCTTGTCAGCTTGCTGGTTTTCCCAGCAATATCACATTCTGTGGATGTTTGACCTGGGATTTGTATGTGTGATTATTACTTTGTGCAACTTGTCTGCAGTTCAGTTTCCACTTTATTCTTGAATGTTTGGTCAAATGCTTTGTGCAGATTCTTCTGATTGCTTCCTTATGTTCCGCTCATTTGGCCAAGGGTCAGAAAATTGTTAACTTTTTGAGATTCGACTAGTATTGATGTTTAGAGAATTTTTGGTTTAGATTTTGTTCAAACTGACTATTTATGCATCTCTATGAGAAAAATCAGAAATGTGAACATAGGGACCAAATTTGTTGGGTCTTGGGTCATAATTTTAAACTCAGATTCAGTTCATTAAGATGAATGATCAATTTGATACAAATCAAACAAAAAAATTTACAATAAGCTTTCAAAAAAAAAATGACGCGTATAAACACACCCTGACTTTTAGTGAAATGAATTGAAGATGTTTCATCTGCATGGTAATTGGGAAAAATGCTTGTAGATCAGGTGATATAATAGTTTGTTTGAAGCGGCCATTAGCAATTGCAATTTACTCTATGCTACAAAGTACAAAGAAAATGAGGAAATACGGTAAGAAAGGAGGCCTATAAATCATGCGAGATAGAGAGTAGAGGAAATCTCGTTCGTGCATTTATTGATTGAGTTCAATGTTCCACACTTCCACCAGACACCGGATAAATTCAAATATTCGAAACCTTGTAGTAACAAGAAAATAATTAATAATAGCAAACTGAGCACATCCTCCGTCATCAAATCATAATTTTATACATCATTGAACTTGACCTCCTAAACTCTGAAATAAAATCCTTTTACATTTCAATTCTCCTTTGCTGGTGCTAGGAGAATCATACAACAGAGATGCACATTTTATCGGGTCATGAACAGCATACTTGAAGGCGACAACTGGATCACTTGGAATTTTGGATGTTGAGCACTTCCTTTGCAGAGGCCAAAGATGCTGTTCTGGCAGCTGTTTATATATTCCAACTTACACCCTGTCAACGGTAGTCAGCTGCGGAGTGACCCATCTATACAAGTTGGTGATTCAAAATAAATTAAGACGGAAAAAAAAATGCAACTGTTCAAGCATCCAACTCAAAACCAATTGACAATGAATCCGCCCAGGGTCATACTACTTTTCGAGGTGATAACTGACCGATGTGGGGCAAATTCCAACACTCCCGCGCACGTGTGACCCCTGACTCGCACTTGGAGAGGTCAACAAAGGATCCGGAATATACGGATCACAATGAAATCAAAGTTCTAAAACTTGTTGGGCGCTCCCAGGACAGCCAGGCTCCTTCTATCTTCCAAGGCCGAGTACTCTGCGCCTAGTCAGACAATTAGTCGGGCTAGTTGGTCTAGTTGGCGAGAGGCCATCTAATGCGTAGGCTGCAAGTACTCAGCCTTCCAGACCTTCTTTTAGATCACTGAGCAAAATAAAGTGCAACTATGGCACAAATAAAGAGGAAAAGCTTTGAAAAACCTAGTTTTGATACCATGTTAAAGCATCCAACTCAAAACCAATTGGCAATGAGTGAAATCCAGGCTCACATACTAGTTTTCGAGGTGGTAATTAACCGATGTGGGACAAAATCCAACAATACCAATGACCGAATATTTATAATTAACAGCAAGACTGCATCCACATCCATGATAGTGAAATGAAGATGTTATTAATGTTAGGCCATGCTAATCAAGTTACGTGACGTTTAAACTAGAGCCTGAAGAATTCCCAAAGGCAAGCCAGCAACCCTACCACATAAACCATCCCCACTAGAATGAGGAATTTTGAATGGTCATATAGCAATTGGACAAAATTTGGAACGTGGAAAGGCAGACGACGGAGCACCTTCAACTTTTCACATCTTTTTCCTCTTCCATTCACAAATCCTTGATCCAAATAGAGCCCCAAAGTTATTATGGGTTTGCTAATGCATTGTTACATCATTACCCTCTAACATTAGCCTAAGATTTTGAAATAACAGGAAGTTATTAGCGGAAAGGAAAAAATAATGGATGAAAATAATCCGTTTCTCATTTTGCTTTCAACCTGGATAGAAATATCATAGATGAAATTACCACAACGATGACCTTTGCAGGGAGTGAAATCTTCCATGCTCAAGATCTGTCATCTCCAAGACTCCCCCTCCAGTAGCACCAACTGCTTTACTATCGGAATCCGTAATTGCTTTACTTGTATTGTCTTTGCATGCATCAAGTTCTGCATTCGCATTCGAAGTGTTGGACACACAATATTTCTGCAGCCACCTGTCTGTCTCCCAAAGGACATGCATTATGCTTTCTCGTGCTGCATATCCATGGCTCTCATACGGAAGGATCACAAGGCGACAAAGTGCACCATGACCTTTCAGCGCGTTAAAGAAACGATCCGACTGCATCAATGGGAAGAATGCAGATAAGAGAAAGTTTACCATTTTAGAACAAAAGCAGTGGGAGACAGAAAAAGAAAAAAGTAGCAAATTATTGTATGTCTGAATGAGCATAAGGAAACGTTGTTATTTTGATCTAAGGGACACGATCCAAGGATTGTCCTGTTATAATCACACACACGCGCGCGCAGAGAGAGAGAGAGAGAGAGAGAGAGAGATGCAAAACGACTGAAAGAGGGGACTTCTAATCATACCTGCATAGTCAATGTTCCTGAATTATTGTCTTCTTCTCCATGAATGAGCAATATAGGCTTTTTAATTTTGTTAGCTGATATGAAAGGGCTCATCTCAACATAAGTACTGGTTGCTTCCCATAGCGTTCTGTCCTCGTTCTACACCAATTAGAGTAGATAAGTGAATGTCATACAAAGAAAATCATGGGTGTGGACCGCAGCACAACTTTTGCCAGTATTGTAGAACACTACCTGAAATCCAAAAGGGGTGAGGGTTCGGTTGTAAGCTCCAGAGCGAGCAACACCACAACTGAAAAGATGAGGGGCATGTGCTAGGAGGTTTGCAGTCATGAATGCCCCATAGGAATGACCTCCAACAGCTATTTTATTTGGGTGAGCCACCTTAAAGAGAGTCACCAGACAATGTCAGTTTTCTTTTTTATCACGACCCTACTGAGATTCCCTGGGAAAGGAATGAAGATGCTTACTCCACGTCGGATAACTTCCTCCACTGCAGCCTCAGCACTTCCAACCAGTTGTTCCACATACCTGGGGAAAACAATGCTTGACTGTTTAGTGATATTGATTCCACAGAGTAGAAATGAACTGAACAAAGAGCGGAAACCTTTATCTTCCAGTTCTCTGTATTTTGGAGGAAAAATAGTTGTGATCCCCAAGCAGAACAGTGACGGAGTTAAACAGTGAAAATAATTAATAACCCCAAGCACAATTGGTTCAGAAAAGGCCTAAACTTAAGGGGAGGGTCAGACTGTACCGCTTTTCAGATGCAAATAGGTGCCCCTTTGGCTGCTCCTCTTATTCCATTCATTATCAATAGCTTCTAGAGGCCCAGCACAATTGGTTCAGAGAAGGCCGAGTTAGGTTATAAAAATTGATTGACTTGTGTTTTACATGCAACCCATGGCGCTTGAGTCAACTATCTAAATACCCCTTTATATAACTTTGAAGAACTCCCTTTTAAATGTCTTTACTTATCCTTGACTCGTTGATTAAGAACTTACACATCGTTGGTGACTCTGTCATATCCATTTTTGCGAGAGCTTGTCCCAAAACATTCATCATTAATCAAATTAGGGTAGCTTCTCCAGTCGATAATAGAATGATACGTATTATAACAACAAAATCACAATTATTAACCCTATGGGAATTTCTTGTGATTCCCAACACAAAAATTCATTTTACAATGCATTTGGAAAAGGAACATCTTGTACCTATCATTTGCCTCTTCGTCACCTTCACCAATGATAGGAATTGTTGGTCCTGACAAAATTGCAAACCTGCAAAAGTTGCATTCAAACGTTAACCTACTTAAATACAGCAAACCCAGCCAACAACAGGGAGCAATAGAACAAGAATTTCAGAAAGCATGATAATATCAGCTGAAGACGAGTTCAACAATAAAAGCAAAGAAAGAAAAGGGAAGATAAACGCCCGACAATATTCCAAAAGCACCAAAACATCAACCAAAGAGGAGTTCAAACAAAGAAAGAAAACGTAAGGTACCTTCTTGCCAGCCAGAGAAGGGCAGATGTTGGACCAATGCCAGCAAACTCATTGGGAGATCCACGAACTTGTCCAGCTGCATCTTTGCTTTTGAATTCTCCCGGGTATGACCAAACAAGACAAGGCAGAGAGCCATCCCTTGAGGGATCATAGCCTGGTGGAAGGTATAGTGTTGCAGTAAGTTGAACTCCATCCTTCCTTTCGTACCTGATCATTTCTTTTTGTAGCGACGCCAACTGAGGGTATGGATGAGGAAAATTTGTAAGTTGGCTTGTTTTCTTATCTGGCCAGCTCTGCATATAATATTGGGTGTTTTCAGTTTTAGATTCTTTGGAAGTCAGTATTTTTAACTGATTAATGTCTAATTCTCCTTCATTCTCATCAGACATCAAAGCAACAACGGTCTCATAGTATTTTTCCTTGTCACTCTCCCATATTCGTTCTTTAGTGCCAGTATTTCTGAAAGAATGTGTCAAACACTGAGTCAGCAAAGATAAAACAAATAAGAAGTATCACAAAATCTGAAACAAACAAGGGAATACAGTGCAAATTGCGAAAAACTTACATGTCAAACAAATCCAGGAATGGAATATTCCCACTCGGAGTAGCACCACTTCCATTTAGTAAAATATAAGTGCCTTCATCATTTTCTTTCTTAAACTTTGCAATTACATAAGTCCCAGCAGGCGTTCTTCGCAACATAGGGGACCCAGGATCAGAGTACACATCTTCGGATGACCTATCAAACAATATTCTTGGATTCACATCTTCCGATTCGGGAGACATCACCCAGGTTCTTATCCGCCTTGTCTTGTACCAAGATTCATAAACAAGAGCCAGAGAATCATCACCCCAGGAAATACCTCTGCAACGACACAAGTGGGAATACAAGAATATTGAGATACACTACATTGACATTCATGGTTTTCCATCGTACATACTTTTCCTAATTTTATAATGCATTTCAAGTGGAAAATATGATGCAACTCAAGGAAAAATACAAAGCTCCAGACACTACAGTTTTTAACTACACATCGCAAACAAAACCACATGTTTTTATGAATTAATCACAAAACTATAATTCTGAAATCAGTATCAGTATACCAGAACATTAGAAAAAATAAATTTCATAAAGTACTTCTACAGCTTGCACAACAAAATGCTGACAATTAAATCCTTACAAGTAGCTGGGATTTTTTTCCTCTATTACAGGTATACACTCTGTGTGTGTGTGTGTGTGTGTGAGAGAGAGAGAGAGAGAGAGAGAGAGAGAGAGAGAGAGAGAGAAGTACTTTTCCTACAAAATTCTGCAAAGAAAGGCAAAATTGTTGTATATTAACAGGAAAATTGTGAGCTGTGCAGGGGCCCAGACCACCGTCTGCACCCTCTCAGTCTGCTCCATGCCGTATGAACACAACACAAATGCTACACCTCATCAATGTGCCAAAAGCCTGTTGTTTAACAGAGACAAATAGATGCTATTATATCTTGTAACATCTGAAGCAGAAAAGCTTCCTAGCATTTAGGAATTATTCCCACGCCTGCTGATATATTTACTTCACTGCAAAACTACCATATTCTGGTAAACTACATCAAAAACAGTTACTACCTCTGTCATCATGGTAAACTACCATGTTAGCTAGTCACCTTCTTTTTGTTTTGGTAATGCAAGGACTCCCGGGACAGCTTGCCACCTCGGTCTAATCCCTACAGCCTCTCCCACAGCGGTTTCACACGCTTATGCATGGGGGTGAGGTGGCCCCAAGAGTTGCTGCCCGAACCTGAGACCTATCCAAGGCCAAGGCCAAGACCACCAGGTCAAATTTGAACTCTATGTCTCCAGTAGATTAGGTCTGGTCTAGAGGAAATACCATTATCATCAAGCATATATTAGGTCGCATCGAATTGAAAAGCTTTAAGAATGAAAGGTAATAAAACAATAGCAGGTAGAGTAACTAAGGCTGTGGAGTGCTCAATGTACAAAAAAGAGGGCTTCCACATAAGTGAAAGCAGCATAAGCAGAGTAATTCTCAGAAATGTTTGCAATCTCAACTCTTCGAACCTAGTGCCTGACTCAAACTCACTGAAAAGGGAATCCAAACATCCAAATAAAAACAGAAAAAGATCATCTAGCTCATTTTCATACCCATAGCGAAGATCAAGTTTGTGCAAGACTCTCGGTTGTTCACCTTCAAGCGGCTCTGCAGGTTGTGTATAAATTATGTCACGTGGAGAAACTTCCACTTTTGCATCTCCACCATCTTGCGTCTCCACCCTTCAAACAACACAGAAAAACAATAACCTTGTAGTGCACCACAGAGAAATGCGAATGCAACAACTAGAATTCTGCAATATGCAAGGCCGGCTGCTCTAAGAAAACTGGTAATTCGAAGTTAGTTGAATAGCAAATGATTGAGCCAGCAGAAAGTAATTCTTCTTATGGATTGTGTTTTATACTAGAGTGGAGAACCCCAAAAATCTGACATTACTTTCTGCTTCAGCGGTTGTCAACTTTTACCCTCAACTCCGTTTCAGCATTTTTGTCCTACCTTAATAGAAAATCCTTTACAATGTCAGGACAAGCCTCAACCATATCCATAAGATTATTAACATTGCTTATTTTCATGAAACTAAACAAGTAGGAGTAGCAATTATATTTCAAACCTGTCTCAAGAAACAGACTAGATCAAAGTTTACTTGAGTTCAATCCCTCATCTATACAGTGTAGAGAGAGAGAGAGAGAGAGAGAGAGAGAGAGAGAGAGAGAGAGAGAGAGAGAGATATTAAAGTTTCACACCAAATCTTTATGTTTCATTCTCAGATCACCCCTATCATTTCCAAAGCCAGGCCCAGCTAAATCTGTTGAAATACTAATACAACTAAGTAAACAAAAAATTCAAATGTATACCAGTAGAGTGTTGAAGGCTTGTCTGCTCTCCAGTTGATTGAGCGCATTCCCTTCCTTACACTACTGAATGCAATGGGAATGTCCTCAGCGAGAGGTAAATTGCAAAGTTCTCTGACAAATTTTCCATCTGTTGTCCACACATCAACTTTCTTGGGAAATCTTCCACAAGGTACAATGTAAGAATATGGCCGATGAAGTGCAGTGATCAAGAGGTACTTTTCATCAGGAGAGGGGTCCATTGATGTGAATATTGCTGGTGGACCAATGGGATTCACCAAACCATCCAAAGAAGCCAAAACAAGCCGTGAGGTAGCATAGTACTCGAACAGATCTTCATCGTACTCATCCTTGAGCAGATCTTGGAAGGTTCTGACTTGAACAACATTTTTCTGCTCATTAGATTGAATCTTGGGACCAGAGGGAACCAAAGGCCTCTTAGGTGGATCACCTCGAGACAAAGGGATGGTGGAAACTAATAGAGTTGAGTTATCCACCCAGACAAAACTGGGAAGTAAGAGACAGAAAGCCATTAGCAAAAAAAGTAAGCAAATAAGCAGACAAGATTTTGTTTGGGAAAGGGGTGCCTACTTGTCAAATACTGCATTTAGATGAATATCTGGTGACTGAAACAAAGGTCTAGCGTATCCAGTCTCTATATCAGCTACCCATACTGTAAGCTTACTGCTAGTGTTGTCCTCCTGTTCCGGGTTATGTTGTAGAAAACAAGAGCAGCTTCAGGGAAATTCAAAAGACCAAGTAAAAACCAACCAAGGAGTCATATAGTACAATTGCATCTACTTTCGATATAGTCTCTATCAGTATGCTTTAGAAGATGCAGATCAGGCAAACATTTTCCACAAATGAGTCAAGTATCGACAGTAACAGACGACGGAGTCCCTGCGATACTTTTCTAGCATGTAAATCAAAAGCCACATACCAGTATTTCATTTTACACCAGCACTCAAGTGACAATTAGTGGATCAGTTACCTCATCAAGTCGAACACTGAAGGATAAATGCTTCCCATCATTTGACCTAGATGGAAGGAAAAAATATGATTAGCTCTAAAGAAGGCATCAATTTCCAGTGAACTATATTATGCCGTTGTTCACATTTTTAGCAAACGTATCTTACGTATAGCAAAAGAAAATGGTGCAAATTTCCCAGAGTTTTATTGACAAAGTAGAAGAAGGCACTTAAGAGGAGTGTTTGTAGGTATTCATTGCACACCAATGAAGTGCAAACGAAAGAAAGAGCACTGAGTACCTGAATCTAATATGAAGTCTAAATGAAGGACAACGGAGATATTATGGTTCAGTCTACTAGAGATAAAGCAGGAGTTGCACATAATGTACCTGAGCAAAGGTTCTCAAAAGGAAAAATAGAGCAGAAAAAGAGTTAAAGCAGGAAATCACCAGGTAACAAAATTTAATTTAGCACCATCTGGAAGGCCATGGACCTCTGTCTCTGGGCCAAGTGTACCATCATCCAGTAGTTGGTGGATCCCAATGCCAGTGTAAAATGACCTAAAAATGGATACTTAAAAGATCACTTTGACAAAGATTTGATAAAAATAAAGAAAGAGAATGCGAAACAAACATAACAATAACAAAGATGTCTATCACATCCTTAGTGATGCATGGAATAAAATCTTCATCATCACTCACATCCGACTTCGGGTATTAGATTTTCCATCAATCCGAATGCCAGCAAGCTTTTCCTCCGGTCGTGCCAATTCTGACAACGTTGGTAGAGACCTCCGCTTTAGAAACAGTATTTTATCCCTCTGGGGTGAGAATGATAATGCGGGAAGGGGTGGAGCATCAACAATGTCTATAAGCTCCTTTGGAGGAAGACGATATCCAACAAGTGATTCTGTATCTGCACCAATGCCAGATTAGACGCATATGCTATTAAGTTAGTTAACAATCATCATACTCTGCTTCCAAAAGAATGATCCTCCGCGCAGTGGTGGGGATCCCGAAGACCCAGCTACCCTGAGTCTTGACCTTAAGATTAAAAATTCTTCCAATCTATCTCCTTCAAAATTATATTCTCAGTTATCATATGCTCGGCTATTGCTTTCACATCTTACTTATGACCCCGCCATTGCTGGCAGGTCATCAGATTGATATTCAATGTTAAAGAGTAGTGTCAGCTTGTCACACTACCATCCAAAATTCGCGAACTGCAATCCATCCATCATAATTCCCAATACTCTTAAGTTAAAATTCTACATGCTAACACAAATAATGGTATCACTCATAGTCTGACTTCGCTGCTGAATTGGGAAAGTAAATTACTCCGAATAAAACATTCAACTAAACTTTGTCGTACATCCATATCTGTCACTTTCCATTCCAAATTCCACGTTGTAACAATTAAAAGAGAACAAAAACAAAAAAACAAAATTCACTAATTGTTAGGTACAGTATTTATAAACATAAAGTACCTTCTTCATTTAAAGTATCAGCAGCAGGGGAAGAAGAAGCAGAAACGGAACTGTTCGAACCGGTGCCGGCGCCGTCTTCGGCGGCAACGGCGTTGATAGGGACGAGATTGTGGAGTCTGGAGGTGGTCATGGATTTGATTGACTTGAGAGTGGTCCTTGAATGTCTTGGAATTGACAAAGATCGATGGGGTTTTAGAGAGAGAGAGGAGGAGGAGGAGGAGAGGGGTTTGGGGAACTGATGAACAGACGGAGGTGAAGAGAGAGAGAGGAGAGAGAAACGGTGATAGACTTTGTGAAGGCGCATGATTTTTTCCCTTTGAGGGGTTGAGTTGTAATAACTGAGTTTAGATAACCAAAAAAGTGAACAGCTCAACGAATCATTTATCGTACGGTACGCGCGAGTATATCCCGCTCCATTTGTTCGTCGCCAAAAGGAGCCCACGTGGACCCGTCATCCGCCGTCCGCAGCTCGAATTCGTTGGTTCTACTAGATTGGCCCAACCCAGTCTGAAGAAAAATTGGGCCACACTTGACTGCCCCATACTGTACCGGGGTCAAAAAGTGTAGCCCCTCGTCCAAATTGGTAAAAAAGTGTAGCCCCTCGTCCAAATTGGTAAAAAAGTGTAGGTCCTATTGCAAACTAATCTCATTAATTCATTACGTATTAAAATGTATTGATCCTGTGAATCATACAAATTTTTCATCAATTAAAGTGAGGCTAATGTTCACTCTCTCTCTTGATCGGACCTAAATATGATAATTATTGTACATCACAAAGTTTACACATGGTAATTATATCAGTTGGTTCAAACTTGTAAGCAGTCTAGGTGTTTCTAGACGTTCAAGTCATTTGCTTTTTTGTCTTTGTTTTTATAATAAAAGAGTAAGTGTGTGATGAAATTGACGAGTGTTTTGAGTGTTGGAGGCAGTAGATAAAAACGATCAAAAGTCCCGGGGAGATTAACCAAAAAAAAAAAAGTCCTCAGGGCGATGGTAATCTCCATTTGAATTGGGCATGAACATGCACATTATAAGACTCGAGCGGCAGACAAGTTATATTACTTATTAGTAACTTGTACAGCCAGTGGAAGCAATCCTCAAGTAGGATGGAAATTTCACAACCCACTAGAAGTCTAGAACAGCGTACCATTTTTCTTCGGTCTAGTTTGTCAATTGATCTTGATTTTAGCAATCGAAGAAAAAGTTTGATAAAATCTCAAATTTTTTAGAGATTTTTGCATTAAAAAATCTGAGATTTTATCAAATTTCTTCCTCGATTGATAAAATCAACACTTGATTTTGTCAATTGGCAAACTAGGTCTTCTTCCTTTTTTTGGGTAATTTTAGGCCTTCTTCCTTTCTTTGTTGCTGCCTATAATTTTTATTTATTTATTTGTTTTGGTAAAGAGATAGAAGTATATTAAATCAAATCAACCAAAAACGAAAAACAGCTAAGAAACATTGTAGCCATCGTTGGAGCTGTCACCACCCCGCCGTTGTCGTCGTGGTCGGATATCCGGATCTAGAAACCCCATATCCGACTCCTCCCTTGCCCAAAAATTAGTTTTTCGACCGCTCATGGATAGAGGAGAGGAGCTCGATCGCCACAAGGAGTCACCGGAAACTAAGTGGGTGAAGTAATAAAAAGACAGGAGAGAAGGAAGGAGGAGGAGGAGGAAAATGAGAAGGTGGAAAGGGGCGGTGGGAGAGGGGAGGTGCGGCGGCAGTAGGGGTCTTCTCCCACATAGCGCGCACCCTCTCTCTCTCTAAAACTTCCCTCTCACCTCTTTTACGACTTTTTGCCTTATTTGGTTTTTTTTTTTTTTTGTCAATCGCTAAAATTCTATTGCATACGGAATACTAAGAGTCCAAAGAGACTTCCTGTTGGACCCAAGTTGGGAAATCACCAACTTCAGTAACAGGACAATCAATACTTAGGGCATATTTGGCTAAAGAATTAGCCACCCTATTACAATTGTGAGAAACAAAATTAAACGACAAAGATGAAATCAAATCAACAAAAATAAGAATATCCTAGATGACGATTTCCAAGTTAGCACTGGTGTTTGGTTCTTTTTACTTCTTTGCAATGGAAAATAATTGTGTGCGAGCGTGCCAGAGAGAGTTTCAATCTCCTCCCTCAGATTAACTTTGGAAAACCAAACCTAATCAGGCGATTGTGTTTTGTTGGTTCAATTACCTCAATTAAGATGATTTTTCTTAATAAGTGAAGCAATGCAAACCAATAAACTTAGGAAATTAAAGAACAATAAAGAAACAAGACACTTCGATTAATAAATCAAAGATAAACTTACTTCGAAATTGTCTCCAACTTCAAATACAGAGTAACAGAACTTCGAACAGGTGATTGTTGCAAGAACAACCGGGATAGGGGTGATTGTTACAAGAACAATCGAGATAAATCCTAGTCTAAATCCTAATCTACTTCGAACTGTGTTCGAGATCCTAAACTACTTCGAACTGAGTTCGAAATCCTAAACTACTTTGCCAATGAACAAACCAAGCATTAGTTTTTTGATAGCTGTTTGTTGAAGATTTGTCCGGGGCTTTTCACTCTTCACTTTCTTCTATTTATAGACGTTGCCTGTAGTTCGAACTTCCCGCTTCATGGATTTGAATCTAGCTTGCTTCGAACTCCAACTTCCACTCTGATGGTTGACAGTTATTCTTCCTCCACGTCTGAATTTGAATTCTCCATTCTCCTAGAAGCTTTAAATCTGCACGTTGGCTTAACAAACTCAAATGATAACGTGTTTAGGGAAATAACTGCTTCCCAGAAGTATTTCACGTGTTCTAACTGCCAATCGTCTTGTTTCTTAAGTTTACACGTGGAGCTTGTGCGTTCAGCAGTTGATATCATGGCTTCAAGGCCAATCTCAATTTTAGTAATGGCTTGTAACTGCCAATAACTACCTTTCTAAATTGAGAAGCAATACGACATCGTATTTGGTGCGTTATATCTTATTAATCCAGTGTATCTTCATTGACGAGTAATTGCCAACGTTTGGTACTTTTGATTACGTGCCAATTAATCATTGGATTGGTTAATTTTATATGTAAACATACCCCCCACATTAACATCTTTGTTCAAAGAATTTGAATAAGTGTTAATGTGCCTTCTACCGCTTCGAATTCCTGTAAGCTTCCAAAGCAGAAGTTATTGGCAGTTTCAATCACATCCCACGATGCAGTTATCAATAAATCTCTTCGTTCTTATGAGAGATTCATGGATAGTGGGCAATTAACAACCACGTTCTCCATTTTTCAGAATTCGAATCGTTTTTAAACTAGAATTCTGCTTATAAAAAGACTTAATCACTGGTAAAAATCAATTGCCAATTTGTAAACCGATCTTCGTCCGAATTCAACCATGGCTGATATTTCTAACACTCAAAATGCCTTCGAAAACTTGGCTCTTAATGACCCAATTTCTGCTGACATTAGAAATATTGTGACACCAATTGTTGGTGAGATTCGAAGGGATCAATCTTATACAGTTGCTCAAGTAGAAACTTCTGAGCCTATTGACCCATGGGATCCTCCATCTCCTCCTGCTCATAAACCCTTTCTATGGGGTTTACCATCTGAGATAGTGGTGGTAAGAATGGATGACCCTGCTGGCTATAAAGGCTGGAGCCACTATCGCTCATTAGCTATGAGCAAATATTTATTCCCTTTCATCAGACAAGATCCCAACATAATGTGCCGCTGACATGCCCTCATTGCCACCTGTTTAACTCCTGGCTTCTTTAAAGTCCATGAGGATGAAAGGTCAGGTTTTGCTGGATATGGAGAGCTTAAACAGAAGGCCAGTACTCAATTTATATACTGGTTGCATGAGGTTCGAAGGCCTCATTTCGAAGGAGACTTCATTGATCCTGCCAATCTTTCCCTTCGAGACCTTCCCGAGAATACGGATTGGTTCGAAGAGCTAAAGAATATCAAGTTCGACCCTACTCCTTACCATGCTAACCTTTCTTATTCTCTTTATCCCCATTCTGATTCCCTCAAAGCCAAAGAATTATTGGCTGCTTTTGCATTTTTAGATGTAGGCATTCTTGAAGAGGATATACCTTTTAAGAACTTTTTATGGGCTTGCGAAACTCTACAATGTAGTATTCAGGCTAGCCCTTTCTTTCACTCTTTTCTGAGTCAGCTTCCTCTACTTCGAATGTGGATGAAGAATAACACTGCTTCGTTTGGGTTTAATCAAGACCTTCACGATTATGAAGTGCTTCATGATCAGATCTCCAAACTTCATAAAAAGGTGGAAAACCTGAAAGGGCGTTCCTTCGAAATGCCTACTGACGTTTCTAAGAGGCTTCGAAGGAGGTTTAAAAGTCATACGAAAAGAAATGCTCTCAAATTGGCCAAGTTCGAAGTCAAAGCCAAAACCCTGGTTTTGAAAATCAGGCCATTGATTGAGAAAAAAGCTCCAAATCGATGAAGAAAACAAAGTTAGAATGATGGAAAAAGAGTTTTTCAGTTTTGCTTGGGCAAGATTCCATGCCTTAGTGACTTGGAGCTTTCCTCATTATTTCCAAATCATTCCTACTCCAACAGCTGTTTCACCACCAGTAGATGCTTAGTCTCCTCTGTGTAATAGGATCTTATAGCATGTACTTTCCTTATATCTTCAGTTTTAATGAAATATTAGTTCTTTCAATGGCTTGTTATGCATTCTTAAATGCTTTTCGAAGCACTTAATTATGCTTTAAACCAACTCGAACTCTTAAGAATAAGATACATTTCATGAGAATAAACCAAAAAGTGGTTCGAAGTATGAAATGATTTATTAATTTGAAAGTAATTATCAATCAAAAATTGAAACCAAACGTGGGCCGAAAAATAATCATAGGCCCAATAACTTTAAAACGGATATCTGGCCCGAAACGCTGCACCGCTTCCTCGTAACGTATAAATCTAGGGCTTGAAACATTCTCATTACGCGTTCAAACTTTCAAACACTTTGCTCTCCCTCTCCTTCTCTCTCACCCCTGCATCCATGGCTTCTGAAAGTGAGTTGTTGAAAGGTACTCCCTCTTACGTGCTTAGGAGTTTAGTTACTAATGAGATTCTGAAATCTACTTCGGGTTCTAGTCAGTTGCACAATCGTACTTATGTCGAACATCCAGCTGCGAGTAATATCCAAATTCTTGGACTAGCATTTTTTGATCTCCCCTTGACATTCACAGCATGTTACCCCTTTCTCGAAGAGAGTGACCTTGTGAAAGACAGACCTTTGGATTTCTCCAACTAGGCCAAGAAGAATTTCATCTGCTGGCCGAACTATGATAAAGATTGGGAAGAATGGTCCATCCGAATGGTTAAAACTAAAGGTAGAGAGTTAGAAACTGCTGGGTTGTCGCATGTAATATCTTTGCTTCGAAATGGTATCTTGCAAAACCCTTCACTTATACATGCTGCTTTAGCCTTTTGGGACCCATCATATAATTGTTTCAGATTCAATTGTGGCATGATGGCTCCCACAGTTCTAGATGTATCTTTCCTTATTGGACTTCCTCCATACGACACTTACTTCGATATTGCCTCACACACAGAAGTTCCATTTCTGAGTGAAATCGAGTATGCTGGAAAAAATGCTTCTACAAAGAAATTTCTAGATAATTTTGAAAGGAAATACTCAGATGAGGTTTCTAACAAAGAGTTGTTTGCATATATTTGGTATACCTTATGCAAGATGGTCTTCTGTCATGGAGGTAAGAAGATGGTACTTGAGTTCGCACCTCTGGTCTATGCTCTTTCACAAGGGAAACCCATTGATTTGGCTTCTTATTTCTTAGGCTATGTTTACAAAATAGGGTCTGATAATCATGCCAAGCTGCTTTATCAAAACTTAGGAGGTCCCATCTGGTTCCTACAATTATGGCTGTTAGCTTACTTTCCAGACCACAAGGTTACAGGGAGATACCCTCTTAGTGTATATGGGGATAAGTTCATCATACTAGCTTCGACTCCCCTTACCCTAGTAGGTTATCTCCAATATTTTTATCAATTGAGGGAAGACAAAGAAGCAGATGATCTCTTGCCTTTTCACAACTGGGATGTTGGGCCAAAGTGGTTATACAGGCTGATGACACAACGCGGTAGTTCTGCTTATCATGAAGCATGGGCAAGTATTCTTCTATCCAGGGAAATTATCATAGGTGCCTATGTGGGTGGTTGTAGACAAGCCCATGCCAAATTCCATCCTTTCGAATTTGCTAGGCAATTTGGATTGGTACAAGCCATCCCTTGCCCTTACCCTGGTGAACTCAACACGGCCCTTTCTGCAAGAAACAAGATTGATAAAAACCATATTGCACATCTTAATGCCGAATTTATGGAATCAAGAAGGAAATTTCAGCCATATTGTTTTTCAGTACTTTATGAGCCCCCTCATCCAAAATTCTCTAGGTGGTGGCACAATGCTACAGAGTTATATCTCAAGACTGCACCTGTCAAAGCTTTTGCCAGAGAAATTGGTATAGAAATTGAAGATGTAACTCATTCTGATTCGATATTAGATGATGGTTTTGGGGTAAACCTAGGAAGCACATCTCAATCAACTCAAGAAGAAGAAAAAGCACCAGAAGTACAGTCCTCTGCTTCAGTGCCTATTGCTTTGGATGTCAAACCTCTCAGGGTTGTGCCATATATGGTGACTAGATCACAACAACAAAGTATTGCTCATACTCCTTCTTCTCCGTCAGGTAATCCTTTGATGATTTGTGATTGTCATAACTTCGAAGCCCTTTCTGCTTCTTACCTTATGATCCAATTCATAGAATCTAATTTGAAGAAGAGGACTAGAAAGGAAAAAGAAGCAACTCCAATTTCTGTTTCAAAAATTTCGAAGCCAGGTATATCTTTCATCATTAAATACTCATGCCGGTATTCGAAATTCCTCTTGCCAAGTGTTTTACCTTCTTTTGTTCCTTTTGAACAGATAGAAGAAGAAAAATATCTCCAGAGCAAGAAGTTACTCATGAAAGAGCAAAACTTGTCAAAACTTATGAAGTTTCGAAGAAGAGAAAATATGTCTTGGCTGAGGAACGAGAGGAAGAAGAGAGAGAAGATGTCACAATAAGTCAGATTATAAGAGGTAAATTTTATAAAATTACCTTCATTATTCCTCTTCTATCCTCATATTCATGTGTTCTTACCTTCGAGTAATATCTTTTAGAGAAAACAGCCACAACAAAGCCTGTTAAAGCTTCGAAGGCTTTTTCAAAGTCAGCTCAAGACATTCCTGTCGAAGCTCAAAAATCAGCTGGTCCCTCTACTACTGAAGTCACTGAAGCTTCCAAGCCTACTTCAGTTATCACAAGGAAAACTGCTCTTGATGTTGTTAAGACATCTGCTGAAATGACACAAGCTTTAGTGCAAGATATGTCTCCTCCTGCCATCAGAATTGTAGCAAGAGCTTTGGCCTCGGAAGGCTGTCACGCCCTCAATTTTAATAAGTCGAATACAAATAGAATCCACGTAGGATCAATAGAGTCAAACAATTTCCTGTAGAAAGTCAAAGTACAATAAGTTTCTGTTCAAGGGTACCGTATCCATAAAAAAATAACAAACAAAAATGTTTTAAAATTATTACATAAGTTGAAATAGCCGAAAGCTTGGAGAAATTAAAGTTACAGGATCATCTTCCAAAATGTACTTAATATAAAGATAAGAAAATGACTTCATGATCATAAAATCTTCATGTCATGCATTCACACTCCAAGCATCCGATCTTGTGCTCCATGCCGTGTACTTGGGAAAGATAGGGTGAGCTCACTAGCTCGTAGGAAACGTCTATCAAATCTAGATATGATGAAATGATAATGGAGTGCATGCAACAAAAAAGGAGATTTCACAATATACTCACGGAAGCCCCAATTTTAGATATAAACAATTTGAATTCCATATGTTCGACCAAGATTAACCGGTGTGCCGTTGTGTCCGATACGTACCCGATATTCCGTAGGTGTCCAACTCACTCACACACCCCTTGCTTCATTTAATTTCATCATTTACTAAGATTCCGGGCATGCCATATAGGCCCCGCGTCATTCCGGGCATACCCTTACATAGGGCCCCGTGTCATTCCGGGCATACTCCTTGTGAGGGCCCCGTATCATTTCGGGCATATCCTTCCGTAGGACCCCGTGTCACATCTTTCATTCTTTCATTTACACCTCACATTCACTCCATGTGATTCATTTAGTTCGAAAGCTCGTAGCGTGTCGGTTATGGCAAAGTTAATATGTGTCCAAGAACGTGGGAAAATGGTGACAAAACATCATTCATACCACGATAGATTACCAAAGCTTAAAAGTCACGTTGAGAAGCTTAGAAAAGACCAATAAAGGCTCGGAGCATAGGAACATAAGAATGGAGTTACGAACCTCGAGAAAACCTAACACCTTGAT
Organism: Vaccinium macrocarpon; assembly: GCA_022606695.1. Classification (NCBI taxonomy): domain Eukaryota; kingdom Viridiplantae; phylum Streptophyta; class Magnoliopsida; order Ericales; family Ericaceae; genus Vaccinium; species Vaccinium macrocarpon. Next base: position 40,891,610 of record CM040178.1, on the reverse strand, counting down.
AGGAAAAAGCACATTTCTCCCAAAATACAAAGGCTATGAATATGAGACCAATTGGGTTTGAAAGTAGACTCATAGAGCTTTCCAACGGTTCAAGAATCACCTCAATCGGAGTTCGAACGAAGCCGCCGGTGGCATGCCCGCCGGTTGGGTAAAAAAATCTGCCTTTACAGATACCGGTATCGATACCCATGAAAGTTGTATCAATACCGGATCACCAAAAACTAGACGAGACCGGCGGGTATTGATACCCATGAAAGGGTATCAATACAGATCACCAAAAACAAGATTGAACATCGGGTATTGATACCCATGAAAGGGGTATCAATACGATCACCAAACACCGAATCGTAACGGGTATTGATACCCATGAAAGTTGTATCGATACCGTGAGCTGCTACGAAGCAGATTTCAAACCGGGTTTTTCTCACTTAGATCACAATGGGGCTCAACCCAATCACTTCCAAGGCAAAAATTAGACTCAAAGGCATCCAAGGAAATGAAACAACAACACATTTAACTTAGCACAACATCAAAAACGTGAATCAAACCCAACCAAAACAAGAAACATGAAAAATGGGTTTTCTTGCAAGAAATGAAGAAAATGATCAAATGTGGTTACACCACTCACATTAAACATCTCAAAACACTTAGAGAAGATAGAAATCCCTTACCTCAAGGATGATTTAGCTCCAAAAATGAGATCCCAAAACCGAATTCCTAGATCCCCAATTTGAGAAATCCCGTATTTGGTCCTCCCGGTGCAAAAAGATGGTACTCCGGGCTCCCAAACACACGTAGATGATGAATATGCGGTTGAATCTTGAGTTTGAGAAGTGTGGGAGGTGGATTTGTGGTGGAATTTGAAGAGAAAATGGGGAGGAAGAAGAGGGAGGGGCTGCTGCCTTTAGAGAGAGAAGGAGAGGTGCATTTTGCCGAAAAAATCAGCCCCAAATGTATATATATACACCCATACACTTGCACTTAAGCCCCTCATGTTTATAATGTGTTATAAAGACACCCTCAAGCATATATGCATCTCATATTGACCTCGTTTTGCATTTTAAAAATATTTCTCACATTTCTGCAACATTATTTTAGAAAAATGATTAAAACTCATGGGTTCTTACAAAGGCATTCAAAGCGAGCCCATTAGAATATCCACAGAGACAAGCTCTATCGCAGGGGTCACTACTGAGCAGGCTGAGGCTATAGTTGAGCAAGCTGTTCCTGATCAGCTTCCAGAAACTAATATGCCTACTGAACAAACTCAACCAGAACCCTCTCATCCAATTGAGTTAATTTGGTTCATTATGTTTATGCCTGCATTAATCACATCTTACTTCGAAGACTTAAGCCTAATCATGCTTATGTACTTCTTTGATAGGAAATTGGTGATCCTGCTAGCACCATTGTTGGTGATTCTCTTCCCCGAGCAGATTTAAACCGAAAAGTGAGTGATTTCTGTAATAAAATCACTAATCTCAAAGCTCCAATTCCTTCTCCAGAATCTCCTATCATCCAACTCAAGGTTGAACAAGGCTCATCTGCATCTGAGTTGGTCGAGCCTACCTTCTTACCAGAAGAGATTCAGGAGTTGAGGGAGATTCTCCAACAGTTCTCAAAATTAAACTTTGAGACCATTGCTGAAGGGGATTTGAAGATGTATTTGAGCATTTGCTGTCAAGCTGCTTGGGTTTTGAAGCCTACCTCTCAAGAGCTACATGCACAACTTTTGACCAAGGCTTCTGAATTCCAAGTAAAAGCCCTTCAACTCTGTGAAGTCCAAGAGAGGCATCTTCAAAGACAGAGTTGGAAGGCATCTTTGGCCAATCTGCAGGATGAAGCCGATCGTAATTTCCTCCTACGATCAAGATGCTGCTAAGCTACATCAGTTGAAAGAAGAAGAGGCTCGACTTGAAGAGGCTTTACTCGCAGTCAGAGGGGAGATTGCTCAAACTACTTCCCACATGCAAACTTACATAACCAAAGCTTCTTCAACAGTTGAGACCATAAGGGAACTTAAGAACCAACTGCAAAGAACAACTGATCTAGGAGATGTGTAGGAATTTCTTTGTAGTGAGGGTGCTTCTGTATTAGCTAGCTTAACAGACACAATTGTACAGCTTATGAATTAATCAATGAAATATTCTTGTTTTCCAATCTCATAGCTGTTCATTTGCTTGGAATGTTAATCTCATTGTTCGAACTATGGGTTCCAACCAACACAAATCTGCTTGTGCTTAATGTTTTACCTTGGTCAGCACAAACAATGAGAGATGAACTACTTTATAGTTTTTATCTTCTATTAAAGGACTCCCATATAGTTGGGACGTAGGCCTTTAAATATCTCCCATTAATCTTTCTTCTATGGACATAACCATTCAAATCTTTTAAATGATATGCCCCTCTTTTAAGGACTCTATGAATTTGAAAAGGTCCCTCCCAGTTTGGAGCCCATTTCCCAAGTCCTTGCTTTCTTTCTTTGATAAGCAACACTACTTTCCATACTAGGTCCCCTATATCAAAGCTTCGAACAACCACTTTCTTATTGTAACTTCTGGCTACTCTTAATTTTTGCACCAAGATCTGATTTAGAGCTTTAATTCTTTCTTCATCTATCCCTTCGAGCTCCATATGCATTGCTTGGTGGTATGCTCCAATATCCAGTTCATTCTAGGAAGCAACTCTTTGTGACTTTACCACAATTTTCATTGGTAACACAACATCATGCCCATAAGTTAGAGCAAAAGGAGTAGCTCCAGTACTGGTTCTTTTAGTGGTTCGATATGCCCATAACACATTTAATAGCAAATTTGGCCATTCTTCTGGGTTCCTATCAACCATTCTTTGGATGCCGATTTTGATTATCTTGTTGGTTGATTCAGCCTGACCATTTGATTGAGCATAATAGGGTGTAGAGTTAATCAAGGACACCCCATGAGAGGCTGCAAAAGCTTTCACTGCTCTACCTTCGAAAATGGATCCATTATCTACTGTTATAGTTTCTGGTGATCCAAACCTATAAATGATATTCTTAATGAATTCAATTACTTGCTCTTGTGAGACACTTTCAAAGGCTTGAGCCTCCACCCATTTGGTGAAATAATCAGTATCAACTAATATAAATTTATCCCTATTCCTAGATGGAGGGTAAATCATATCAATCATATCCATTGCCCAACCCCTAAATGGCCAAGGTTTAACTACATTCTGCAATTCAGTGACTGGCAATTTTTTAAGAGGTCTTGTCTTTTGACAAGCTTCACACCCTTTTGCATAGTCAATGCAATCCTTTAAGATAGTAGGCCAGTAATATTCATACATTCGAATCAACCATCTCATCTTGATTCCTGCTTGATGAGCTCCACAGATACCTTCATGAACTTCTGCCATAACCCTAAAAGCATCGACTTTGTTTAAACACTTAAGCAGCAATCCATCTGCTCCTCTTAAAATGAGCCCCCCATTATACATGATGTAGTTGACAGATCTTAGCCTTGTTGCTCTATCTGTTTTGGCATCAGGTCTTGTTAAATAGTCAATTAATGACTACCTCCAGTCATTTGAACTAGGAGAAGAAGTGATTTCACATACTTCGAAGTTCATGTTTCTATCTTTAAGCATTGGCAAAGATTTTCTTAGAGTTAATTGACAAAACTCTTTACTGTCATCAGGGATAAACTTGAATCCTGATGCTTTTTGAGCCACTGCATCAGCTTCTTCATTGAAAAACCTTGGAACATATGTAAAAGAAATCATGTGAAATTGCTTAATCAATGACCTCACATGTTCATAATAAAGTTTTAAACCAGTGTTATGGCAACCAAATTCTCCATTCACTTGGTTTATAATCAACTGAGAGTCTCCAAACACTTCTGCTATATCAACTTTCAAAGTAAGCAATAGTTCTAAACCAGTGATTAGAGCTTCATATTCTGCTTGATTATTAGTACATTCCCCTTCATTTATTCGAAATCCAAACTTGGTTTTCGAACCTTGAGGAGATTCCAAAACAACTCTAATTCCAGCCATCTGAGATGTTTTCGAACCATCGAACCACATTTTCCATGGTTTGACTATTATTGCATTAACATCTGCTATCTCAGGAGTTTCAATTTCATTTGGGTGATCAGCCAAAAAGTTAGCCAGAGCTTGCCATTTGACTGATTTCTGAGGAATATATTCTAGACTGAATTCAATTAAAGATACAATCCACTTCTCAATTCTACCACTGAGCACAGGTTGGGACAACACATACTTCATAACATCAGTCTGAGAAATTACATAAGTTACTCTAGGCATCATATAGTACCTGAGTTTCTTCGAAGCAAAGAACAAAGTTAAGCATAACTTTTCTACTGCAAAATATCTAATTTCACAATCATTAAGAAATCTACTTAGATAATAGATAGCTTGTTCCTTCCCTTCCTCATTGTCTTGAGCCAATAAAACTCCTATTGAGTCATGGTTTGCTGCCAAATATAATTTAACTGGCTCTCCCCTCCTAGGTGGGATAAGAACTGGTGGATTGATCAGGTACTCCTTGATGGCCTTGAAAGCATCATCATGCTCCTTTGTCCATTCGAAATCCTCTCCATCCTTCAATTTCAATAGAGAAGAAAAGACTTTAGTTTTCCCTGCAAAGATAGATATAAATCTTCAAGAAAATTCAATTGACCAAGAAATTTCGTAGTTCTTTCTTGTTTGAGGGAGGTTTTGCTTCAATAATAGCTTTAGCTTTATTTTTATCAACTTGAATACCTTTGCTATGAACTAGATATCCCAAAAAGTTACCTGCCATTACTCCAAAAGCACATTTAGCAGGATTCAACTTTAGTTGATAATACTTCATCTTTGAAAAGCCTATTTTCAGGTGCTCTACATGATCATCAATAGATCCTGACTTGACAATTATGTCATCTATGTAGCATTCTAGAAAATCCCCTATTATTTCATGAAAGATAGTGTTCATAGCTCTTTGATAAGTAGCACCAGCATTCTTAAGCCCAAAAGGCTTCTTGACCCACTCAAAGGTCCCAAGGTTGCCAGGGGCTCTAAATGCGCTTTTATGAACATCTTCCTCGGTATGCAAATCGATTGTACCACTGAATGTCCATCCATAATAGACATGATTTTGTGGCCTGCAGAACTATCCACAAGCATGTCTACTACAGGCATTGGGTACTCATCTTTAGGGGTTGCAATGTTCAAGTTTCTAAAATCAATGCACACCCTAATTTTTCCATTTTTCTTGACAACAGGAACAATATTTGATAGCCATTCTACATATCTTGTTGTTCTAATAAAACCAGCATTTAAAAGATTTTGAACTTCCTTTTTAACCAAGAAAATGGTTTCAGGAGACATTTTTCTTGGAAGTTGTTTGAAAGGTTTGCAATTAGGTTTGATAGGTAATCTATGTTCAACCAAATTTCTACTCAAACCTGTTAGTTCTTTATAACTCCAAGCAAAGCATTCTTTGTTATCTTTAAGCACTGCGATCAACTTGGCCTTCGAAACAGCATCAAGCCCCTTATTGATTTGCACAGTGTTTGGAACAATTCCTTCTCCCAATTCTACTTCTTCCACAGGATCTTGAGATTCGACATGACCTATAAAGGCCTCTTCGAACTCAACTGGCTTCAACCCCCAGTCAAATTTCTCAGCCAACAATTCCTCCCAATCATTTGTTTCTTGTAATCTCTGCTCTATTTCAAGAGCCATAAACTTAACTAAAGCCAAAGTGTTGGCCTCTTCGAACTCTGTCTTGGACTCACATCCAAGCAGCTTCATCTGGTGGATTGTCTGATTCATAATCAACTGCTTGTTTGAGTTTGGATTTTAGTTCTGCCAATTCTCCCATTTCCAATACATTGGATGAAGAGGTGGCAGTTTGTGCAATTTCACTCAGAGGGATGATTTCACGCTTATACATCTCTGCCTCTGCTCAATTTGCTGAAGTACTAAAGGGGTGTGGGTCTGCTTTCACCTCTTCGACCCCCACTTTCCCATTTTCATATTTCACAATCATCAGGGCTTGGTGCATTGAGGATGGAATGCAGCCGTTGACATGAATCCAATCCCTACCAAATAAAGCATTATACTTACTTGTAAAAGTGTCCACCACAAAGAAAGCTGTATCAGTTTCTACTTGGCCAACTTTCAGGCGTATAGAAACAATTCCTTTGGGATTCTTACTTTCACCAGTGAACCCAGCAATGGATGTGCTTGTTGAGATCAGTCGAACTTTTTCTTTTCCCAACTTTTTCAGAGTCCTAGAAGGCAAAATGTTCACTGCTGCACCATTATCAACCAAAATTCTGTTTAACAAAATATCATCAAACAAAGCAGATATGTATAATGGTTTTAAATGGTGCCTCATATCATTCAAAGGTGATTTGAAAGGATAAGAAAGATCAGCACAATCCAAATCAACAATCAAAGGATACTTGGAGTCATTTTCTGTTTCTGGAATGAAGATTGCTTTCTCTTTGGAGGTTACTTCTGGTTCTTCAGTTGTGTTTACCATAATCATGAAATCCTCCTCCTCCTCTTCCTTTTGAATCTTGGAAATCAAAACTCCCCAACTATCATTCCAAACATTGTCATAAGTGAGATTGTATTCCTCATCACTTGATACATCAATAACTTCCATAGGAGCAACTGATGGTTGTAATGCCCTTCGAACTGGAGAACAATCTGGTCCAAAAGGTCCAAAGTTAATAAATGAATGAGTTACCATATTAATTTGGACTTCAGGTAGAGTCCCAAATTGAATGGTACTTCTTTCCTGCATTGGTATTTCTGACTCAACTCCTGGTGTATTCATCTTTTTCGCAGAGCTCGCTTTCTGTAAGTTTCCATAGGGAGAATGATCTAACAGGAGATGAATTTGTCTCTCCTCCTTCTTCCTGTTCCACTATCATGGCTTCTAACAAGCCAGATTGATAGCTTGCCAAGGAATTTGGAGAAGTTGGATTGTCCTGAGGTACTCCACTGTCCATCCTTGCAGCCAATTTTTCCAGAGTTTCTCTTTCTGATTGAGAAAATCCCTTTCGAAGAGATTCCTCAGAATCCTCTCTTCGAAGTCTATTAAACCTTGGGTTGAACTCATCACCCCCATTAGGTTTCTCCTTGCAAGCATATTCTTCCATTTGGAAGCTAGTATACCTCCTTTGCAACTTCCTTTTCTGTGTTCTGGTCAACATAGGAATCATTTGAGGTGTCTTGGTCTTTGGATCTCTAACAACTACCCATTGACCAGTAGGAGCACTAGGAGGTTTAACCATTTTGTTCCCTATTTTGGTAGAGGTTCTACATTCTTGGAAGAGTTCTGGTTTAATCTTTTTCAGAAACCAATCAGGAACCCCTTTCACCAAAGTAAATTGCTCCTCTTCTCCTCCATTTATTTGGGCCATTGGGGCCTTTCCAGTGTTAACTTTCTTTGAAGGAGGATAATCTCTCTTCGAAGCTGGTGGGACTGGACTAGAAGGTACATTTCTCTTTGAAACAGACCAAGGCCTCTCATTTCTTCCTTGATTTGGATTAATCCAAGGCCTTCTTTCATTGTTTTGATCCAAGGCTTTTCTTTCCATCCTCTTTGGAAAGAAATCAACCCCTGCCTATCCAAAACCTTGAAGATCAAATAATTGGCCCTGCATTCCATGCACAAACATTCCAAAAAGGATGCCTCGAGCATGAGAAGATGGGACTGCTTAAAGCCCTTACTAGAAGAACTTCTTGGTGAAATATTTTGACGATAGGTCTTCACATCACCATTTCGAGGTTGGCCAACTTTTGACTTTCCTTTGCTAAATTGCACTGAGTTCATTTCCACTTGCACCTGCTTGTTCTGCCACATTTCCTTGACAGTTTTAGCCAGAGATGTTGGCACATTAGTGTTGGCAGTCACTTCTTCAATTTTTGGAAATGGATCAGTATCAATTCCCATAGCCTTTCCTGGAAACATGATCCTTCCTTTCTTGATCTGCTCTTGAATTCTATCATGGAAAACATTACAATTTTTAGTGGAATGAGTCCAAGAAGCATGCCATTTGCAATAACTTTTTCCCTTTGTTTCTTCCAAAGTTGGAAGTTGAACATTTTCAGGAAGTTTGATAAACTTTTTCTTCAAAAGGTAATCAAAAATTTCATCTGCCTTTGAAATATCGAATGAATAAACCTTACTAACTGCTTTCTTGTTAGTTCTTGGTACTATAGAAGAATCCTTTCGAACTAGACAGTCACACACACAAGGTTCATGCTCAACAATTTCAGCAGCATCAATTTCATAAATGGGTTCTTTATAATAGGTTGAATAAGAAGAGTTATTTCTATCAACATCTTCTTCTAACAAAGACTCATATCTTGATGCTTTGTAAGTTAAATCAACCAAATCTCTAAATTTAGTAGAATCGAATTTCTTCCTAAGTTATCTACTTAAGCCATCTTGTGCTATTCTTACAAACTCAACCTCTGGTAATTGAAGTTTACACTTATTTCTAGCCCTTTTAAACCTAGCAATAAATTGAGCGACCTTCTCATCGGGCCCGCTTTAATCTTGCTAAATCACCATAGTAACTTCAAAGCTCGGTTTGATAAAATTGTGCATGGAATAATTCTTCCATCCTTTGCCAATTTGGGCCGACTCGGTGTCAAGTTAGAATACCATTCAAGGTCGTCCCCTCGTTAAAGAATTAGAAAACAATTTCAACTTAATGAACCCATTATTGCCTAGTTCTTTACACTGAGCAGTGAATCTAGCAATATGTTCAGTTGTGGATTGTTTTCCATCTCCATGGAACATAGTGAAATCTGGGATTTTAAACCCCCTAGGGACTTCGAACTGTTTATCAATCCATTATGGATAGGGTTTTCTATAAATTTGAGTCTGTACCCCCCCCCGTTCAAAGGTCCATAAACTTCTTTCATACGACCCAATATTTCATCTCGAAGGGTTGGATATTCCCCCAAAGGTACCCTTGAATTAACAGGTGGTTCCCAAGTGACATTTCTAGGCATGTGGTCTTCTGGAATCCTCTGATAAGGATCATCAAAAGGCCTAGGTTGCTTGAAACCTCCTTCCCCGCTTCACAAAAGGTTCAGAAAGATAGTTCAATGTACCGCTTCCCATTTCCTCGTATCCCCTCAATACTTAGGAATTCCAACCTCTGGATTAGGCCTTTTCGCACTAGTCCTATCCTTTTCATTAATATGATTTCTAGGAGTATACATATACTCATCAAATCCATAATCATAATTCCTAAAACCTTTCTCCTCATGTACACCATCATAGTTAGGTTCGAATGAGACTTTAGTGTTCTGTTTGAACACTTTCTTAGGTTTAGGGATTTGATAATCATAATTTTTTGCAGGCTCATACCAAGATTCTGGTATGTCTTCTACATTTATAGGCTCTTTTCCAGGCCTTGACCTGAATTTGCTTGTGCTAGCCTCTCCTTATCCTTCTCAAGTGAAGGCAAAGGATCACTTTTATGCCCTGATTGCTCTTCCAGTTTTTGTAATATAAGCTTTTGGAGTGCCAAATTCTTTAAAGCCGTAGCAATCATTTCAATAAAGTAGTTGGATGACACATTCCCTCCAATTTCTGGATTCTTTGGCTCATCACCTTGCACAGTTTTATTTTTTCTAGTATTCATTCGAGAAGCCTGACCAATTCCCATATTTAAGTCTTGACCAGTACAAATCTCTGGTCCAACTTGAAGGCCTTCGATTTGTTCATTCTCTTTAGAATTACCATTGTTCTCATCTTTTGGCGTTTGGCCAGCCTGAGAATCATCCACTTGCTTCATAAGTTTTGGAGCCATTTAACACTTTCTGGTGTCCCACTGGGCGTGCCAAAAAAGATGTGTTTGGTTCTTTTTACTTCTTTGCAATGGAAAATAATTGTGTGCGAGCGTGCCAGAGAGAGTTTCAATCTCCTCCCTCAGATTAACTTTGGAAAACCAAACCTAATCAGGCGATTGTGTTTTGTTGGTTCAATTATCTCAATTAAGAGGATTTTTCTTAATAAGTGAAGAAATGCAAACCAATAAACATAGGAAATTAAAGAACAATAAAGAAACAAGACACTTCGATTAATAAATCAAAGATAAACTTACTTCGAAATTGTCTCCAACTTCAAATACAGAGTAACAGAACTTCGAACAGGTGATTGTTGTAAGAACAACTGGGATAGGGGTGATTGTTACAAGAACAATCGAGATAAATCCTAGTCTAAATCCTAATCTACTTCGAACTGTGTTCGAGATCCTAAACTACTTCGAACTGAGTTCGAAATCCTAAATTACTTTGCCAATGAACAAACCAAGCATCAGTTTTTTGATAGCTGTTTGTTGAAGATTTGTCCGGGGCTTTGCACTCTTCACTTTCTTCTATTTATAGACGTTGCATGTAGTTCGAACTTCCCGCTTCATGGATTTGAATCTAGCTTGCTTCGAACTCCAACTTCCACTCTGATGGTTGACAGTTATTCTTCCTCCACGTCTGAATTTGAATTCTCCCTTCTCCTAGAAACTTTAAATCTGCACGTTGGCTTAACAAACTCAAATGATAACGTGTTTAGGGAAATAACTGCTTCCCAGAAGTATTCCACGTGTTCTAACTGCCAATCGCCTTGTTTCTTAAGTTTACACGTGGAGCTTGTGCGTTCAGCAGTTGATATCATGGCTTCGAGGCCAATCTCAATTTTAGTAATGGCTTGTAACTGCCAATAACTACCTTTCTAAATTGAGAAGCAATACGACATCGTATTTGGTGCGTTATATCTTATTAATCCAGTGTATCTTCATTGACGAGTAATTGCCAACGTTTGGTACTTTTGATTACGTGTCAATTAATCATTGGATTGATTAATTTTATATGTAAACAACTGGTAGCATTAGTTCCTTGTAGCATCTTGATTACTCTTCGAGCATCGCCTTCTAAAATGTAATTGGAGCCTCCAATCTCAGAAATAGTCTTCGCCGCTAATCGAAAACCCAAAGCTTCCACCATTTAGGGCATATTTGGCTAAAGAATTGCCTTATTTGTTAGAATGTTGTCAAAGGTGGATTTGAACATTCAAAAAGCTTTTAGTGGTGTTAAGCAATTATTATTAGTGAACACATTTCGGGCACCCTTATGGGAATTGTTCAGCATGTTAGCCTATTTGCACTAATATTACTGTGTAATGTCCGGCTATGTCAATGGACTGGATTAGATCTGAATTTGAAAAGTTTAAATCCGAATTTGTAACCCAATCTACAACCCTTTACATATACGTTACAAAAATATGAATGAGTCCCACTTCAATTTTTTATTTTTATTTTTTCTTTAATCTAACAAACACTAAAAACACCTCCAAAAATATCTGGCATAGTATGTCAATTTTATGAAACATGCTCTTGGTTTTCACGTCTTACTCTTACAAGTTTTTGGTGCATTTACTTATGTAGTTGGTGAATCTGAATATTTAATTTTTTGGGGCATTTACTTATGTAATAACAAAAACTTGTAAGAGTAAGACACGAGGATTAAGAATGTGTTCCATAAAACCAAAATACTGTGTTTTACGAGACAAAATAAGCTAATAAGTCAATTATTGGAACAAACTCCTTATTTTATTTGGTGATCATAAATTAAGGCACGATTCATATATGGAGTAATATGTTTTGCGATCGTTCACAGGCCAGAAGAATGTATACATATTGTCACGTGATGATTGAGAGAGGGATCTTGAATGTGCTCTTAATTATCGATATAAGGATGAATTTTGGAATTAAAACTATGAATAGGACCATTTTTGGGTAATTATAAATAAATGGAGAATCCATATTATATGTTTCGTAATGATCAGTTACTTACCTAAACACCACGTATATTGCCCCGTGGTAATTCTCAAGTACGTATATTAAACTGAACCGTTTCATACTCTTTGAATTGGAACCATATATTAAGGGTCCATATATAGATTCAAAAAATAAAAAATCGTGACTCACAATCCGGTTTTGAAACTATGGATTAATTGAACTGGACTATTATTTACAAAAAATATATTTATTGCTACATATAAAAAAAAATATGCACATATAAAAATATAAAAATAATTTTACCTACATTAAAAATGTTTTTTTTTTATCTATTTAGTATTTTATTTTAATGTGATATGGTGTATATTAGTATAAAATTTATGGGCAAATGTTTATTTTATCGAGCTGGTTTGGAACCTTGAATTTGAACCTATATATATATATATATATATATATATATATATATATATATATATATATATATATATATATATATATATATATATATATATACGAAAATCTTCTTATCCACACTCCCTGAAATAAGAAAAAAATGGGTTTTTTTTGTGTTACAAATTTTTTTTGGGAAATCCGATCCGTCCAATGTGTTCAGAAGGTGTTTTCAAAGGTCCACGCAAAAAATCTTCAAAAAAAAAATACCATGAAGGGCTTGATCCAAGCAGTTTTTGCAAAAATTGTATTTATATATTTTTGCAAAAACTATTTGGATCAAGCCATTCCTGATATTTTTTTTGAAGATTTTTAGTGAAGACCCTTGAAAACACCTTCTGAACACATTGGATAGATCAGATAGTCAAAAAAATTATTGGATAAAAAGTCCAAAAATGAAAATTAACCATATATATATATATATATATATATTTTGCTTGCTGGTTTTTATATTTTTTTGACATTATGAAAAATCTGTAGATAAAATTAGAACCGATTCATGATTTGCAGATTGGATTAGAACCAAATCATAAGATATTTTGTTCAAACACAAATTGCATTTTCTAAATACTGTGACTCGCGGAGGTCCAATCCGATTGGAACCATGAGCAACCCTAGCTGCAAGCATAAAAGTTTTTATCAGTCACCGCAAATGACCCCTCAGTTATCATCACTTAGAGAAATCAAAATTTAATGCAGACTCATTCAAAAAAAATTCACACACGATAGCCATTAATGAGCTTTTTAACTGGCTCAAATTATTATTGCCACGGTACTTTTTTTAACGAAGTATTTTCTGGTCTTATAGTGATTTAGAGTAGTTACATTCTTAATTTCCACTCAAACTTCTTTCCTCAGTCAGCCTTTACTATTTACCATTTACTTTTATTCGAGTAATTGCATGCACATGGATAAACTTACCTTGTGAATCAAGTTTTTTTTTTTTAAATTTTTTTTATCATTATTGTTGGCTTCCATCGTCCAAGTTTTGCGGTTATGAAATAAGGAGTACAATATAAATACATACAACACTCAACTCTGACTAACTAGACTTTAGAATCCATCCACACTAAATTGTTAGTACTACCTAATTACCAAAACTCAAACTCTTAGCATTTTAATCAGATTTAAACAACTTTATCACAAACCATACTTCTTTTTAGAGTTAAAAATGTAGAAGAGAGTGGATAACAACAGTGATTTGCAAAAAATGAAATTAGCGATTAATGTTCAGTTAAAAAAGGTTAGTTGATTTTGGTTATATAATTTATTGGCATGATGGGATGCGATCGTAACTGCTGTCCGGCTTGACTCTCCTGTCCGATTCTGTTCTTAGTAAATGTGGATTGATCTAAATTACTAACGTTAGACAATGAAGGTTTGGTCGGAGAAGTTGACTACTCTATATATAGAGGGTGGACATTGTTAAAAATGAAAAGTCACGTTGCTTTGAATAGAGAAAGGTGCAATAGACGGGAGTAATTTGTTACAAGGATCAAATTCCAGGGGTTTCTTCGTAATCGTCCCCACATATACACCCGCTTTCTACGCGTTCAGAACCAGCCCAAATCGAGCAGGTACCTCTCTCTCTCTCTCCCTCTCTCTCCTCGTTATTATCTCTGTTTTCTGTATTTGTGTGCTTAATTTAGATGCTAAAACTTCCATATGTCTGGGGCCTAGTTATAAATTCTCTTTGAAAGACTTTTGGGATGTCCGATCCACAAACCAGGAGTTAATCAATTTAACCCAGATGCAGTAATAATACCATTTTCTTTTCGGGAGCCTTCCTCTTAGCAATTTTTATTTTTTGGAGGAGTTGGGGTGGGGGTGCGGTGGGGCGGGGCTGAAGCAATTGCTTTCTAGGCTTCCACCCAGGGCCATTTCTCTCATCTCGTCAAGCAAATGGTAAATGGTACCGATATAGTGAAAAACTTGTAGAACTACGCGTTTGGTTTGGATCAATTTACTATTTTTTACAGAGTGTCTCTGACTCTACAAAAAATGACACCGAGTAGCTCAGTAATCTCACCTTGGAATGAGGTTCCCATTTCATTCAAGCTGTCTCAATATGTTTGTAAGTAGGCTCGAGCTGATCAGAGCGCCAAGTGATTAGTCTTACCCACATAGTTTACGTGATTTTGTTACGTACGATGATTTCATAAAAGATATACTGTGTTTTTGTTTAAGTTTTGCTAGGTTGGTAAACAATACTGTCATGCTTCGACACGATCGGATTTATTTTCCCCGGTGCTAACACCGTGAGAGTTGCCAATAGATGTCATGTTGTGTGGAAACATATTTATTGTAGCTTAAAGGTAGCTCCATCCCCTCCATTTTGAACAAGAAACTGAACAAGATATTCAGTGAGTTGTTATTTGACATGGCCTGTTTAAGTGCGCATCCTTCCATTTTTCCAATTTGGATCTTCCATGGCACTCGAAACATTCAGCTCTAACGGCGCTGTATTTTATGTAATGAATATGCTTCTTGAATTGAGGAACGATGCATAAACTGATAGTCGCCTGAATAGCTAAGTTTATAAGCAAACGCGAGTGTCAAAAGTTTGTACTCGATTGTTGTCATATAACGAGATCAGTGGATTGACAAGAACTTTTTTCATACTAAAATCTCTGGCTTCTAAGTTGATTATGTATTTGCAAGTTTGAATCATTAAATGTGCTGGTTCTGAGCATGGCCTAGTCCATAGCTGTCTACTAAGAATGTATCTACAATATATTGAAGACTTTAAGACTTCAAATTAACCCACACCAGCCCTTTTTTTCTTTTTCCTAGAGCTTTCTAAAGGTTGCTAGTCAGAGCAAACACCTTTCGTTTGCCTCAAAATTGACACTAAAAATGATCGAAGCACAAGTCTGCTTAGAGAATGGCTTTGATTGGCTTAAGTGGTGCCCCTCAAGGATGGTGTTCAGAGCAAAGATGCTTACCCACAAATAAAAGATTAGGAGTAGTTTTCTGATTAGATTTGCTCGCTGAAGGATATTGCTGTCCAGCAAGCATGTGGCATTGGAGATAATGGAACGTTTCAACTTCTTTTTGTCAAATTGTGCAGACAGTTAGATCTTAACATTTGCGTAACACAACAATATCTCCACTGAAATTTGAACTTAGACAGCATATATGCTACAAAATTATGGCAACTTTTAAAAATGCAAAAACAGGAAAGAAAATGAAAACATAGGTGACCAATCAAACCAAGGGTACTCTGGTAGTAGAACATCCATTAATATTCAACCAAATTAATACATTTACCATAATTAATACTGGAAACTTGGTATAGGGCATAATCTTTTTCTTCTTCTTCCTCTTCCTGTTTTTGCATTTTCAAAAGTTGCCATAGTTTTGTAACATACATCCGAATGAGCTTCAGTTTTGTGTGGATATATTGTTGTTACCCATTAATTCGTGTAAATTAAAGCGTCTACCGGTCGTTATTAATGCTGAAAACTTTGTATATGGCATAAGCTGCGTAACTTTCTTGACATCTTGGCTTGTTATTAGGTGATACATGGTATCTTGACTTATTGGTTTGGTATGAACCTGTATTTCTGGAAACAAGTCTTAGCGCAGTAGCACTTTCTTTCCGAAGAGAAGGTGTATTTTTGTTGATTACATTGATTATCTGCTCTGTATGCATAATTTCTGTGGATCCATTGTGCTTTTGAATTGAGGGATTTGAGCAGATTTTTGTTTTATTGCTTCAGGTTGTGCATGATCGTATGGATATTCAGAAGTGCACATCTTTTATTGATGCATGTTCTGTCAGTATGGAACCATTGAATTGTTCCATTAAGGCGCATGAAAAGGTTCTAGTTGAAAAAAGGGAGACAGTAGCTGATCCTGATGTTGTTGCAGATGTAGATATTGATATTAGAGAAATTTACTTCTTGATTATGCATTTTCTATCAGCTGGGCCATGCCAGAGAACTTCTGGACAGTTTTGGAATGAACTTCTGGAACATCAGCTCCTACCTAGGAGATATCATGCCTGGCATTCAAGGAGTGGGACACTTAGCGGGCATGAAAATGACAATGGAGACTCCTTTCCATTAAGTTATGGTAAATTAGTTGAAAGGTACCCATGCTTCTAATATCTTGATTGCCTTGTACTCTTTTCTGTTATTTTCCTTTTGTAGAATTTTAGTAAGGAAACTTACTTCATATTATCTCTTTGACTCTTTATCTGTATGATAGTTTCCTATTAGTTTCAGTAAATGATGACATCCATAGTTCTTTGACATTTATAAATTTCCACTGGTATTTAAACCAAATTGCTCAGGGATGAAGGGTATTGATAAGTGATGAAAATATGTAATTTCTGTGTATTAAGTATGTTGATGGATGATAAACATATGAAAATGTGTATCCTTTAGGGTACTAGAAATAATTAATCTTAGAACAGTTGTACCTTTACTAATTACTCCCTCCAACGGTAAAGATAGTCCACTACCGAAAAACTTTCAATTTTCGGATAAAAAATTAAAGCACTTCTGTGCGTTATTTTGTACATTTCTTGACACAAATTTAAAGATCTAATTGTAATTTTTATCCAAAAATTGCATGTCATTTCATAATAGACTATCTTTGTGGATAGAGAGAGGGAGAATATATCGATTTTGGGTGCCTCGTCCAAGTCAGAATCTTGGCTCCATCCCTGGCATCGCTGAAACAAAAATCCTGGATACGCCCCTCGTTTTTGGGTAGCAATGTTGATGTTAATAGATAAATTATTGTTTACATATATCTATGGTCTCTAAAGATAGTAGAGATTTCTGAACACCCTTCTAAGAATTTCTAGTGCCGCCATTGCCTACAACTGTGGTTAACCCTTATCTTGGGGTAACCACCAAAATGACTATGATACATGGATTCGTCATTTTTAGCGGTGTAGCTGCATCGACACGACACGACAATGGTGCGGATGTGGCATATGCGTCGGGTGCGGTTACTTATACTCGGATAGAAGAGGGGAGGTAGGTAGGTTTCCTTGCTGTTGGCCAACTTGCAGTCTGGTCAAGACGAGGACACTGATGTCCTTTTCTCTTTCTTTTAAGCAAGGCCTAGGGTAACTAGGTGGTCATGCTGGGCCAACATATTGTATTGGGCTTATTTGAAGTTGGTCTATTTACCCAGTCTAAGATATAATATTGTGTAACTTATATTCCTCTTGTTCTATGAAATGGTATATATATATATATATATATATATATATATATATATATATATATATATATATATAGGTAAATCTTCTAGCCCAAACCCTCTCGAGAATAAGAAAAAATGATTTTTTTTGTTTTGCAAATTATTTTTGGAAAATTCGAACTGTCCAATGTGTTCAGAAGGTGTTTTCAAGGCTCTATGCGGAAAATCTTCAAAAAAAAAAATACCGGGAAGGGCTTGATCCAAGTAGTTTTTCGCAAAAACTGTATTTTTATAGTTTTGCGAAAATTGCTTGGATCAAGCCCTTCCCGTTATTTTTTTTTTTGAAGATTTTATGCTCAGACCCTTGAAAACACCTTTTGAACACATTGGACGAATCAGATCGTCAAAAAAAATGCTCGAATCACGGAGGTCCGGAAGTTTGGAGTCCGGACTAGAAGTGGAACCTATATATATATATATATATATATATATATATATATATATATATATATATATTTTTTTTTTTTCCTTTTTGATCGGGCAAAAATGACTGATATATTGGACTGGGCTAATTTATTAATATTGGTGTCGGAAAATGGGCTGATATGTTGTGATAATTACGGAGAATTAGTGCCTTCAAAATTCTTTATGGACTGCTCTGCTATAGTATCATATGATGGTATTTTGTTGTATTGTTTTCACAATAGTGGGGGAAATTACTTTTTTCACCCTTATATCATCTGGAATAGTGTAGGTAATATTGTGTAAAAAATAATTTTATAATGTATCCTAGTGTCCGTATCCAAATTTGGATCCATAACACATTATCTTCTATTTTAAATTTTCACGTATACGATCCTTAGATATACACCCGCACCCTACACCCACAATCACATCGGTGTAGCATGGTGACGAGGCTAGGACACCGTCTTCTGGAACAAGCAAGAGACCTGTTGATAGTATTTCAATTTTATCCAACTTCAGTTGATCATCTTTGTTGTTCGTTTGGTTCTCTTTTCTATGCCATATATGTTTTTCTTTCTTTCTTTTTTTCCGCTGGTCATTCCCTTTTATGCTCTTCCTGAGGTTCATTGACTTATCTTCCCTGGAATGTTTAGGTACCCACACATTGAAAAGGATCACTTGGTAAAGCTGTTGAAACGCCTAATAGTGGATGCAGGACGTACGTTTGACAGCATAGGTGGAAGGAGTACTCCAAGTGCAGTTGATGTTCCTACACTGCTTGGAACTGGTTCCTTTTCTCTTCTGGCTTGTACGTACTCCAAGCGTCCTGCTTCTGTCTGTGCTATGGAACATTGAATTAAGACATCTTCTTTGACATCGCCAGAAAAGATTATCTTCTGAGAGCAATTTTATCATTCTTAATGGCTCATTCAATATGATGTTTGTTTATTAATGTTGTCATAATATGCAGCTGACCGGAAGGAAGTTAAGAAGCAAGTCAAGCCTCTGCCTGCATACTTGCGTTGGCCTCACATGCAGGCTGATCAGGTGCGTGGGCTGACTTTGAGAGAAATCGGAGGTGGTTTTCCAAAACACCATCGGGCTCCATCCATTCATTTTGCCTGTTACACTGTTGCCAAACCCTTAACGATGGTTCAAAAGATGCAAAACATAAAGAAACTGAGAGGTCACCGTGATGCTGTTTATTGTGGTAATTTCTTATTCTTAAGCTTTTATGGTTATGTTCTTTTATTTCTAATATTCTATTTGTGGTATTCAGTTGTTATTAGATGGCGGTGGTCTAATATTTCATCAATGTTTGGCACTTTTGGATCACAAAGCTTTATGTCTTCCCCCATCTATTTGCCACCCCTTGTTCTTCTGCTAATAGTGTATCCGATAACAATGAGAAACAAATAACTACTCTGTCTAACCGTTATATTTGGTGATTACATTGTAATTTATTTGCATATTGTTCCTTGAACAGAATTACCAAATTTGGGATCTCTTGGGTTGAGGGCTAGCTGCTTAGTTGTGGTGTAGGTTGGATGCTATGCCTGTCCTTTTGGTCCTGTTTTCTGTCAGTCTGTTCTGGCGTGTTGGATGTGTTCTGGGTTATTACCTTCAGTACCTGCATGGTTTTGTTGTTTGAGACCAAATTAACTTACCCAAAAGGAAAACTTTAGGGATGCATTTCATGTAAATGTCTGTGTGTTGCAGCTATATTTGACCACTCAGGGAGGTACGTGATTACTGGATCAGACGATCGTCTGGTCAAGATTTGGTCAATGGAAACTGCATTTTGTTTAGCTAGCTGCCGTGGACATGAAGTGAGTAAAGAGTGTATATATAGTACATAGATTGTCAACCCCAGTGTTTTTCTTTCTTTCTCAATATATAAAATCCATTTTGTTTCCTATTTTGCTTATCTGTTGTTCTCAATTGTACCAAAAGGGTGACATTACTGACTTGGCCATAAGTTCAAACAATGTTTTGGTGGCATCTGCTTCAAATGATTACAGCATTCGAGTTGTAAGAACTCCTTCCAGCTTCCACTTAAGTGACCTCATTGTGTGTATGCCTCAGTGACCTTATAGTTTTTCTTTGTATACTACAGTGGCGCATACCAGATGGGATGCCTACCTCAGTTTTACGTGGACATACAGGAGCTGTTACTGCTATTGCATTTAGTCCCAGGCATAACTCTGTATACCAGCTTTTATCGTAAGTTACATTCACATCTAGAATCCTCTTGACAAATATAGTATATACCAGCTTTCATTTTGATGAAAATGAATAGACTCTTTGACAATCTCATCTTGCAGCCATGCTGTTCTTCTCTTGCTCTGGAGATTGTTATCATAGGTTTTCGTATATATAGATGCTTCGTAGTTGACCTGTGTTCTTTAATCTTCCCCCATTCCCAACCCTCCAAAACCACCACCACCACACACAAACACAAGCAAAATCATAACAGTTGAATTGGGTCCTTCCAAATTTTCAAGTATATATTTGTCAATTTTCATGTCAAAGAGTCAAGAAGCATCAACTTATATGTGAATATGAATTATGCCGTTCAAAAAAAAAAAAAAGTGTATGAATTATGTTGCTTGTGTTTTCAATTTGAAGATCATGAATGCAATAGGATCAACTAAACTATGAGCGCTTTTCTGTATTTCCTCTTAGGGGTAGTTTATTGTCTGGAATCTCCGAGTATGATATCCGCACGTAGTTCAGTTGTGATTGGAACAGCAGGTTGCTTAGAAGACAGCCTTGGATGAGGAAATGGATAAATGGACATAGAAAAAGAAATGATCAGAATCAGGAGCATGATTGTCTGCAGTTCAGCTAGAAAAAGGACAACTCGCAAGACTGATATTTCTCAGTACTTAATAAATGAATGATATCCATCATTAATAAAAGTGTACTGGAATTGTGCAGAGAACGCTCCATGCGAAGCTCCATTATAGTCCAATTAGACTTATTCAGAAGATGTATATTACCTGCAGACTTAACATATAATGACAAGATGCAGCCACATTATCTTTAGTGCTTGAACCTACACCTCCATTCTTGGTGGTGGCAGGAAGTACTGCTGAGTGCGGCTGGCTGCTAATCACAATTTATGAAGAAGTGCATATATATGTGCATTTATTTGTTTAAATTATCAATTTATTTGGGAATTTTTTAGCAACCTCTGTGAGAAACCAGTTTATAGAATGCGGCATGATTATAATTCAAAAATCTTTTTGGAAAACTGAACACAAACTAAAACTCCCAACAAATTCTGCTTGCTTATGCAGCTTAGTTTCTACAGGCAGCTAGATTATTTTGATCATTTTTCTGCCTTTCTTGCTTTTTTTTCTTCTGGAATTTGAAGGTCATCTGATGATGGAACTTGTCGGATTTGGGATGCTAGATGTTCCCGGCCCAGTTTACGTGTTTACCGGCCTAAACCTGCAGATGGTGTTTCTTCCTTAGGTTATGGTTGTTAATTTGTCTGATACATCAATTTACATTTGTTTGGCAGGACTTCTAACATTGGTTTTAGTGCAGGAAAGAGCCATGGTTCCTCGTCAATTAATGCTCCATCCTCAAGCGATGGTCTGCCATCTCATCAAATACTATGTTGCACTTATAATGCTAATGGAACCGTCTTTGTTACTGGTAGCTCTGACACTTTTGCAAGGGTACCTTTAACCAGAACATCATTTGATCAGTTCTTACCATCCATATACTGTCACTCTGGTGGATTAATATTGGTAAAATTTTTGTAGAAAATGAACTTGGGCGATTTCTTAAGAATTATCTACTCACAGGTTTGGAGTGCTGCTAAATTCACTACAAATGACTCAGAACAACCACACCATGAAATGGATGTCTTGGCTGGCCACGAGAATGATGTCAACTACGTGCAGTTCTGGTTAGTTGGAACTTGGAAGTTGCTGGAAGCTAAATTTCTCTTGTAAAAGTTTCTCATAATCTCTTCTGCCTTCTATCTGCAGTGGCTGTTCTGTGGCTCCACGGTCTTCAACGTCTGATTCCACTGAGGATAACAAACAAAAGTTCAGAAATTCTGGGTTTGTGAACATCTTCTGTCTAATCTGTAAAAATCGTCATGGTTGGCCCCATATACTTGTGGTTCTAAACTGGCCAATAAAACCTACCTTTCACCCTGTATTTTAACTCATTAAAAGGGAAAGTCAGGTTTCTCAATCCAAAGACCCTATCTTTTCCTTACTGCCGGTATGCCATGTCTTTGTGTATGATTTTCCAGGTTCAATAATGACAACATAGTCACATGCTCACGTGATGGCAGCGCAATTATCTGGGTTCCAAAGTCACGTAAATCTCATGTAAGTTCTTTTGTTAACCCCCTGCATTTATAATGTGTGTTTAGTTTGTATGCATTATTGCTGCAGAAACTTCTTACATTTAGGTTTGTTTTCTTGTCTGTTGAACTGATTGCTTTGGTTCAATGTCCTTGGGATGGATTCAAACACGACATTACTAGAGTGTCTGTTACCTTGCTGTCATAATTCTTTAATCATTCAGGGAAAAGCTGGACGTTGGACACGAGCTTATCATCTCAAAGTTCCTCCTCCCCCAATTCCTCCTCAGCCTCCTCGAGGGGGCCCACGTCAGAGACTTCTTCCTACTCCTCGGGGTGTTAATATGATTGTGTGGAGTCTGGACAACCGATTTGTGCTTGCGGCCATCATGGGTAATCACACGATGTTAAAACTTTTCCCCCCATTTGATGAGTAAAAAAGTATTTTCTTAGTATAAGCACAATGGGGCTTTTATCTTGTTGAATACAATTGTTCTTTTCTATCATCATAAGTAGTGGCTTCACGCTTGTTTAATGTCTGTTTTTGGCGTGGTTACTGCTGATACAACTTTAGACCACTGACTTACAGAAGTTATATGAAACTTTGGAATATAAAATGTTTACTGAAACATGTTGGAGGACATCAACGTAGCCCTGATACCAATAATCTGGAATACAGGGCACGTTCAGACTTATATTCAGCTTACTGAATGTGGATGTTTATGCAGTTCCATGTTACTCCCTTGAATAACTGACTACTAGACATGATTACTGACTAGCTGAAAAGAATATATAGCCACTTACATTTTACAGTTGATTGGTAAAATTTACTTGGTGTAATAGTAGAAAGAGAGAATCGCATTTTCTGTATTATGCAGTTACCAATACCATAAGTTTGTCGAGGGTTTGATCCTTCCTAAACCCCCCCACCAAGTGGTAAACCATTTGAGGGTGATTATTTTGACGGTTTTTGGAGCACTAACTTTTTTACTCGTTAAGTGGCAACTCATGAGTCATGACTTATTTTATTTCAAGTTCTCCATTGTAACAATCTCTTCTCATTTTTTCCTTGCAAATTCTATATCGATGCCTTTCTAATGCAGATTGCAGAATATGTGTTTGGAATGCTAGTGATGGTAGCTTAGTACACTCCTTGACTGGTCACAGTGAATCTGTAAGTGGTGTCTATCTCTTTGAACCAGATTGTGGGTTTGATCAAATTCATACTTACTATAATGCTATTTTATCTCAATTTTTAAAGTGGTCTGCTTTTCGAGATAGACTTGTGTAATTCTTTCAATCCATTGTTACCTAGCATTCTTGCTTACTGTGGTACTTGTTTGAAACGTTCCTGTTCTGGTATGGGTAGCATATCAATCTCGCTTGTTTGGGCCTTAGGGCTAGGGGAGGGGATTGGTTACTGTAATGTCCCTAAAGGGTAGTGCCACCTCGGTGGGCTACCAGAGGTTCAATGGATATGAAGGAAAAACACCCACTAGCTACATGGTACATCCGAGCTTAAGTTTTTGAGCCATGTTGTTAGGCAAAAGATTTCCATGATCAGCTTGTGCGGGTCATTACAGATTGTAATGTCCCTAAAGGGTAGTCCCACATTGGTGGGCTACCGAAGGTTCAATAAATATAAAGGAAAAATGCCCACCAGCTATATGGTATATCCGAGCTTAAGCTTTTGAGCTGCATGGTTAGGCAAAGGATTTCCATGGACAGCTGGTGTGGGTCGTTACAGTTACTTCCAACTGTTTGGTGAAGAATTATTTCTTGTTGGTATGTTCAGCATAGCCGTAGAGAAATGCTATACCATGCTTGTCCAATGATTCTTTTCCAATAAAACTAGTAAGTAACTGTATGAAGTTATTTTACTGTATTTCCGTTCCATTTTGTCTGTGGAGACCTGATTCACCTGAACACCAAAAGTAATCTGTTCATGGGATTAGAAACTAATTGGTCATGAATGATTTATTCCCTCTTGTAGGTAGTTGATTTTTCCTTGCAAAAGCTTTATTCATACAACACCACTAATTTTGTGTGAGCAGATGAGTTGACAGTGAATATTTTTTTAGTTGGCTACCAGTTTTGTCTATCTAACAGAAGGGTTCTTGACACTAGGAACTGGAATGATCGAAGAAAGTTAAAACGGAGAAAGTATAGGTGGTGGACTTCCAAGGGGATTAGAGGAAAATGTTATTCTCAGTCTCTTCTCATAAGACAAAGATCTATTGATCTTTGTTGACTTAAAATCGATCAGCCTGTTACAGCCGGTTGTTTCTAAATGTATCGCATCTGATTTAAAGCATAGTAGTAAGGCGCCTTAAACGACATGCATACATTGTGCTCAAAGTATGAGTAAATTCCCTCCTACAGTTGGAATGCTGCTACAGTGCAAATTCCCAAAATTCTGCAGATACATATTCAAAAAACAAAAACAAAAATGATAGGGAAGAGCCAAGAGCTATAAGGCTTGATCCAAGCACCATCTCGGTCATCATATTTCTTTTCTCGTCCATTGCAAAAAGATATTGGGTGCTCTTGGGCACCACCACGTGTTACTCCATCATCTTTCTCCACCACATATTCATGTGGGGCTGCGGTATAAGTGTATGGACCCCACATATTTATGGGCACCACGTGGCGGTACCCCAAGATCACTGAATAAGTACTCCCACTTCGCACCTTGAATTTTGACTGTGTCAGAAAAATGCAGTTTCACGCACCTCAACCTGAAACTGTCAGAGGAACCGGAAAGATCACTTGGTTGACCTTGTAGCCCTCTGGTTTAGGGCTTATGGATGTGAGGCATGCACCGTTGGTGGAATTCTTTCTCAGATAGAATGGCCTGAAAGGGAAGAACAACTTTTGCTTGCGATGGTTTAAGAAAAACTTTTCCATATTTAGAAGTTCTTTAAGGTGGATAGTGGTTTTGATTCATTTTCAGTGGAATATCCTGATAAACCTGCACTTCTAATTTGTTCTTAAATAAGTGCATATCATTGTAGAATGTGGTGTTTTTTCATTCTTTCATTTTTTTTTTACCAACCTTACCCTATTGTTTCAACTTTGTCTGTTGGCAGACTTATGTGTTAGATGTTCATCCTTTCAACCCCAGGATTGCCATGAGTGCTGGGTATGACGGGAAAACCATCGTATGGGATGTGAGTTTCTCATTCTTCTACGCTTGTCATCATTCCATCTGTTATTTTCTCCTGGTTGTTGAGCAGCTTGTATGTGGTGTTTCAAGATATGGGAAGGCACACCTATCAGGACCTATGAAATTGGACGCTTTAAGTTGGTTGATGGAAAATTTTCCCCGTAAGTGATTTAGTTGGAAGTAATTCTTCTTTACCTTTCATTGTTTTACACTTTTACTTGAACAAGTACTCAATGTAATTTACTCTTTATCTGCAAAGAATGACATTTGTGATTATGTCTACACTTGTATTTGTCATAATACTTTTCTTCAGCTATAAATCGATAAATCCTCAGTTGTATTTTCCTCATTTTACGTCCTACAAGTGCTACTTTTGAAATTCTATGACAACCCCCAAATCTGTTCTTGTTTTGGTTGGAACCCTTTCCCTTATCCCTAATATGTTGGCCATATTCATTATGTGGACAATTTTCTTTTCAGTTTCAAGGGAGTTTTGTCAGTATTGTATTCCTTTGTTGTGTCCTTTCCTTGCATCTAGGAAGATCTTAGTCTCTTCTTCGAAGGTACCGTTGCATACTTTTCATGGCACAACCAGAACTCTGTACATGGGATTATGATTTAGTTTGATGCTGAAATAAAGGATCAAGGAAACAATAGATTGTATTTTTGCATTGTCTGGCTTAATATTGCTACTAAATATAGACTTTATAAGTGCTAATGCTCTATGCCTCACCTTGTGGGGGAATATGATTTGCCTTAAGCTATATAGAAGTGTGTGTACCCAATGTACATCAATACCTCATGGACGGGACGTCCATTGCTCACAGGTTATCTTTCCACTGCTTAAGTTAAAGCTTTTTCCTTAATGAGAAATAGCTTCTCTTTGTAACACAGGGACGGGACATCCATTGTTCTTTCAGATGATGCTGGACAAATTTATCTGCTAAACACTGGCCAAGGCGATTCCCAGAAAGATGCGAAATATGATCAAGTATAACAGTTTCTGATAAGTAGAGCACCTATTTTACTTTGGTTAGTTTTTAAACTCCTGTGAGTGATAGCTGTTCTTTGTTGCCTTTCCAACAGTTCTTCCTCGGTGATTATCGCCCCCTTTTTCAGGACAGTGCTGGTAATGTTGTCGATCAGGTGAGTTGACTAATATTTTACATCATTGCGCGTGATGTGGTTTTATCTCCTACAGTGTTGGTCCACAGTTGTGTATGCGAAGAGATGAAATGGTTTCGTTCATGCATAATAGAATGATGTTATAATGGAGAGTCAGCAACATTATTAGGCACATGGCTATGCCACAATGCATTAGCAGGCTCCTGATTTTAGCCAAAAATCTTGCCACATTTTGAAGAGGGGTACTATAATTTCCTAGTACGTTTGGACATCTGACGCAGGAGTAACGTATTTAAAAAATATAAAATGATGCAGGAGACACAGCTTCCTCCATACAGAAGGAATATTCAAGATCCTCTCTGCGATTCAAGTACGGTGATGGCTCCATTTGTATGGTGATTTTTCTTATTGGATACCCCTAATCATCTCTGATTTGATGGGACATAACAGGTATGATACCATACGCAGAACCTTATCAGAGTATGTACCAGCGACATCGTCTGGGTGCCCTTAGTATTGAGTGGAGACCATCTACCATAAAATTCGCAATTGGCACAGATATTGGTTTAGGCCATGAAATTCTTCCCCTGCCTGACTTGGACAGAGTGATTGAGCCCCTACCAGAGTTTATAGAAGCCATGTACTGGGAACCAGAGAATGAAGTTATAAATGATGACACCGATTCAGAGTATAATGTTACTGATGAATATTCCAGTGAAGGTGACCAGCGAATTTTGTATTCTAGTGCTTCTAGTGATCCAGAGGGCAGCGAAGAAGACAATATGGCTGAACAATATCATAAAGATGGTCTCCGCAGATCGAAAAGGAGAAAACACAAGGCATCAGACGTAAGTGTTGTCATGATATTAGTCCATTCCTTTTTGTGTCGGCTTCCATTGAGTCTCAGTTTCTCAGGTCAAGTTGGTGACGTCATCTGGAAGGTGTGCCAAGAGGAGGAATTTGGATGAGCACGATGGCACTTCGTCAAGGACTAAAAGAGTTAAGAAACAGAAAAAGAGTGGCCGGAAAACATCTAAGAAGATTAAGGCAAAGGCATTAAGATCTCAGCGAGTTTCTTCACGAAGTGCTACAAGTCTTTTCACTCAGATTTCTGAAGCTTCAGCAGACGAAGATGAAGGTAGCAGCTCAGAAGATGATTCCTCAGAAAGCGAGATAACGGAGCAAGATTCAAACATGCAGAGAAATGAAGATGATTGCAACTTGCGGAATGTGCATTTGAAAGATCCAAAAGATGAACAAGCATATTTGTATGACTCTCGGGGTGTGTTCAAGCCTCCTGAACCACTTGAATCTGAGATGAGTATTGTAAAAAGACCAAGATTGGTGCTGAAGCTTCCATTTCGTGGTAACAGGAAGACTTCTGAAAACACTGGACACCAAATCGACAATCAGGCTAACTTAGCATCTTCTTCTTTACCTTCTCGAGAAGTTTCAAAAGAAGACTGTGTCAGTATGATCTTTGAGGAGCCAGGGCCGTCTTCTGCAAATGGATATGGTGCAAATGAGGTAGAGAACGACAACAGAACTGATTTTAGAGGTAGAGAACCTCAAAAGTTCGAGGGTCATTTGGAGACATCTATAGAAGACAAGGAGAGCAAAATCAGTTGGGGGGAGGTCGAGGGACAAACATCCAAGCAAATGCCGCTAGATCTCTTGCCAACAGATGCCTCCACTGGGTTTTGTGCAACTTTGGATGGCCAACAGGGAAACGAGAATGATGTCACTGCTCATGATAAACCACAAAATGAAGTTACTTTTTCTTCCCCCACTTCACTGGTCCAAGATTTTGAAGGCAAGTTGCTAAATGGCACTTACAGTGATGGGGAACGGTTTGAAAGTGGGGCGTCAGAGAGGATGGATGGTTCAAGATGTAGTCATCTCTCTACTGAAGATGTGCATAAATCTTCATTTTCTGATACACGCAGACCGTATGACATGGTTGGGGTCACAAACCACTCCAATGACTTGAAGGAGAACTCCGCACCCAAGCCAATAAAGTTAAGGATCAAATCCAACAAGGTTTCCAGGGATCCTGAAAGGCCCTCCCAACCAAATGATACTAATAGACAGACGGATGATGCTGGTCACAGTGGGGTAAAATTGAAATGGTCTAGAAGCAACCCAGAAGGTTCTAGTGTCACTCTAGGAGTGAGAGTTTCAAAGGCCACCAGCTGTAATGATAGTTCAGGAAGTGATCTCCCTGAAGATTATGTAACAGATGTGTTTCGAAGAACCAGATCCATGGGGTTGCATGCAACTTGTAGGGAAACAGATGCTGTGAACCACAGGTTTGAGGCGAGGCAGGGTCTAAGATCATCAGGGACTTCGAAACAGAAATCCTCAAAGAAAGCCCTTGATCAGCTCCCTTCAGAAGAATGGACGAGCAGTCCAAAAATATTGAGGGGAAATAAGGGAGGTGTTTATTGTGATGATCTCAGAATTTCTTCAGCTTCAAGGTCACCGCCCCATCCTAGAACATCTAATTGGTTAACGCTGTCACAGCAAGAGGAGGGTTGTCGTTACATCCCTCAACTCTCTGATGACGTCGTGTACTTGGTACAGGTAAATGTTACTGACTTGTCTTGACTAAAAATGGACAAACTGCATGTATCAATTGAATTTTTTTTTTAAAAACTTTCTCAAGTTCCTCTTTTGAATGACATTGTGCAACTTTCAGGGCCATCAGGGGTATTTGGCTTCGGGTGGCTTGTCAGAAAAACGTCCATGGGCATCAATTAAGAAAAACATTAGAGCTGTGGAGTTCTGCTCAGTTGAAGGCCTAAGTTATTCCCAAGTTCCAGGTTCTGGAGACAGCTGTTGCAGAATTACGCTGAAGTTTACTGATCCTTCTTCTGCTGTGTTTGGTGAAGCATTTAAATTCACTTTGCCTGAACTGACTAATTATCCAGATTTTGTGGTGGAAAGAACACGGTATGATGCCGCTATTAGGAGAAACTGGAGTGTTAGGGATAAATGCCAGGTGTGGTGGAGGGATGAGAGTGTTCAAGGTGGCAGTTGGTGGAATGGTCGGATTGCGTCTTCGAAGGACAAATCTGACGATTTCCCCAGCAGTCCATGGGAAAGGTTTGAGATTCAATATGATGGTGATTCCTCGACCACAATTTATTATCAAAGCCCTTGGGAACTGTATGATCCTGAAAGTTTGTGGGAGCACCCCCATCTTGATCGTGAAACTACGGATGAACTTCTTTCTGCCTTTGTGCATTTGCAGCAGTCAGTCAGAAAAAACCAGGTAACTCTCTTTACTTCTCTAGTATCCCTTCGCATACCTTTCTTTGGCATGATTTTCATTTTATTGAATATGTTGTGAATATTGCAGGATCCTTACGGAATTCTTAGGCTAAACCAAGTTGCAGAGCAACCGGATTTCATAAACAAGTATTCCTTTTCACCCACCTTGTTATTGTTTGCTTTCCCTTATTTCTGGCCTTTCATTTTGAGGATACTTGTAGATTTTTGAACTACTCTAGCTTTACTCATTTCAGCTATGTGCAAACTTGTGGTCGTAATCTTGGATGAGATGATTACTAGGAAGCAGTACCTAGTTATGGAATCTTATATAGGAAAGAATTCTTTTGGTAAATTTACCGACGTTCAACATTTGTTTTATTGTGGATTGGTCCTGGAATCTAATATTAACGTGAGCCAAAGGGAGGTGACCAAATTACTGAGTTGAAGATAGGAATCTGGGTTGGATTGGTCATCAGGAATCACATTCCTATCCTAGTTTTTTGGATCGTAAGGTTCATTGAGATCCGAAACCATATTCTAATTCCCCCTTCATGTAGCGCATGACTCTGCAGATCCTTTGTTCTGATGTACTCATTAGTGATGTGTCCTGGTACAGCGTAAAATGACATTTTGGATTAGCAGGGCAATAATTCATTGTGTAGCATGTCGGCCTTGTTTGGTTTGGTTCTTAAGAACTGGTTTTCTCAATTATTATTCAATTATTACTCCTATTTTTAATTTTTTTTTATATTTTTTTTTCTCTCTCTCTCCAATCATTAATACCTATTTTTTAATTATTACCCCTATTTCTCCCTCTAATCATTACAAAAACCAAAACTCAAAACTCAAACCAAACACAACCGTCATTTGCTGCATACAAGTTTGAGATATTTTCTCAAGTTGTAAACCAATTACCCAAATATAACGGGTTTATCTCTTAGGGGCAGAAATGAGTCATAGACTATAGACACGGTCAAAGAATTCTTCCAAGATCATTGAACTGATGAGCAAGATGCAATATGCAAGAGAATTCCTTATTTTGATGAACAATTTTTTTTGCAGGTTTCCTGCCCCCCTGTCACCTGATTTAATTGAGTCAAGGTTAAAAAATGACTATTACCGAAGCTTGGAAGCAGTGAAGCATGACATGAGAGTCATGTTGTCAAATGCCCAAACTTATTTTGAGAAAAATGCAGAGGTTGGAGCAAAAATGAAGCGCCTATCGGAATGGTTTACTAAGATGTTATCAAACCGGTAGTGGTATTCAGTGCAAATATGGTGTTTATTTTGTAAGTTTTTCTTTCTAGTTTCTGATCTAGTGATCCAATTTTGCTGAAGGGAGGAAGATGTCTTGGGAAATCAATAGTTTTGTTCTAGATATACCTGCGCACAACATATATTGATTTGAACTTTTGGTAGCCTACCATAATTGCCCATTTTTTACACTTTGCGTTCAATTTTGTCATTCTGATTCCCATTATCTTATCAATTGTTTTGCGCAACAGGTTCACTTGTCCATATATTGAAATCTTCAATCCTCCACATTTTTGTAATTTCTATTTTTCTTGAACGGATTACAATAAATCTAACTGAAAAATGCTAACATATGCCCAGTGGGCGTATGTTAAGGCTGAAAAAGTGTGTTGAAATGCGTAAAACGTTGCATAAAAGTAGGTGTAAATTTATTGAAAAATGTAAAAAGTGCACTAGAGTACGTGTTTTTTTTTCCTTTCTTTTCTTGTGTGCTTATTGTGTGCCCAGTGGGCACCTCGTGTCCCTATTCCTGACTTCAATTTATAATCTATCAGAAAATCAAACTTGCATACTCCTAGCACTAGCAGGAACTGTAACATTATCATACGATGTACAAGTACCATAACAACATGTTTATCTTTTTAGTTGTTTTTATGATCAAAATTAATGTTTCCAGTAACAAGTACTGCACAATGTAAAGTTTAAACTAGAAGAAGTTCCTTAATTTTGATGACTATTGCTACATACTTCTGCTATTGTGAATGTATAAGATGGCTTCCATAAGCAGTTCTCTTTTGAGTGGTTTAGCCAAATGGTAATCCATTCCAGCCTTCATCATTCTATTTGCTTCCTCTCCATTTGTATGAGCAGTTAATGCTATAATGGGTATGTGTAGCCCATAATATCTCTCCTCCTCTCTTATTCGTCTTGTTGCTTCAAACCCATCCATTACAGGCATCTGCTAGATTCAAAATATATACAGGCTTAATTCTCATAACACATCTGCACTTCTATGTACGAGTATGTAAAACAGATATGATGAAGCTCTATGACAATCATGAGTGTCGAATTGAATTATATTCTTTGTTTACAGGTCAGAGTAAATTTGCAAGCAAACAAGCAAACATGTAACTTTACAAAATGCGCAACGTACAATATCATGGGAGCTTCAATAACAATTTCTTGTTAATCTCATTATTACTCATATCAGCCCCCATTTATTTGTCCTTTTTGCAAGTCGTACTAATATTTCAATAAATAAAAAAAAAATAGCATATGCTCATAAACAATAGCAGTAATTCTTTTTCTTCTTTTTTTTTTTTCCCAGGCCAATGAAAAGTCTAATTGAAATCTTTTAAACGGTGTAAAAAGATTTAAAAAAATTATCAATGACTATCTTTTTTTGATATTGGAATGTTACACTAAATTCCTCAAGTAACTAATGGTTATGGACGGAGGAAGTATTACTCATATGAAATCACATATTCTGTAAAATTATATATACACACATTATTAGTATCACCATATAACTAGATATAAAAATCAGATGACAGAAGTGATTAACTAAAAAGATTAATCGGAGAGAGAACTTTACCTCGCAGTCCATCAAAACGTAATCAAAGGGAAAAAGATTAGAGCCAGTAGCAGCAGCAGCAGCTCCGTCTAATTTCCTTGTTTGATCACTTAGACCTTTGCAAACTAACTCCAAAGCTTGTTTACCATTTTCACATGACTCGACCATTGCACCAAGCCCTGATACATTAGCCACAGCCACTTTCCTCAACACTACATTATCCTCTGCTACCAAAATTCTCTTCCCACCCAACGGCTTCGCCTCACTGCACCCCCCCTGTTCTTCTATTTCCACTCCCTTTTGCACCACCAATGATTCCTTCCCTCTGCCATAGGATTTCTCACTCCCTCGACATTCAGGATTCTGTTCTCCTTTCCCGGGTGAAGCTGAAATCCTGTGAAATGTACCCCCAAACTCCGGTAAAAGCATGATCACATGGTACAATCGCGAACCGTGAAAAGGCTTAGAAATGATCAAATCACTACTAGGCATTTTGTCCTTGTCAAGGCCTTTGGAGTGGATATTGCTGTGTGCACCCGGCTTATCGATCCAAATTACCCTGCAACTAGTATTATGAAGGTCTCTTTTGAATTCTGCCACAGCTCTACTCAGTTCTCGAAATGGACCACCACTTGTATCAATCAAAAGTAGTACGAAATTTGGAGAATTTTTTTTCAAATCAGTCCTCCTGTTAAGAGGTGGTGGAATTTGATCAGTCCCATCTAAGGCGCTGAGAGGGACATTTTTGGAATTGTTTGGGGATAGGGCTCTGCTTACACTCCTTGAACTGGAATCTGACCTGCTTGAGAAGGAAAGGTTCATTTTGTGTTTTACTCTCCTTAGGGTGTTAGGGAGGTGCTCCCATTCTTTGACGGATGTCACTTTTACTCCGAGGGTTTCCATGAATTTTTGCAAAATTCGTTGCCGCGTTTCACTTTGAATGAAGATCACTACATGGGATGTCTCGTGCTTAGGGCTCGTGATGCTCGGTCCAGCTGAATGTTGCAGCGAGTCACTGGATATATAACCGCTATTTGACTCTATATCGTCTTCTCTGGCATTGATATTGGTCGAGTCATTTTCGCATGTAGCAAGGAAGATGTTGAACCTGAAACAGGTTCCCTTCTCACCGATTTCCTTGTTCACAATTCCTATTTCACCGCTCATTAGACGTACCTGGCAAGCAATTGTAACAAACATAATATCTTAGATACCGGAATTTAACTGGCGACCAACTACTAAAAGGAAGTTTTTGGCCTAGAGGACCACGACCAAAAAGAAGAATAACGGTAAGGTCAATAAATCTGCAATGTGGGTTAGTGTTGGATTCATGTAGAGGTAAAGATTAAAAATGTGCACATACCAGAGACTGAACAATTCCAAGACCCAAGCCAGTGCCTTCTTGTATATGATCAGTTGATGTCTCTCTGACTTGAACATAGTTTTCAAAAACGGAATTTTGCTTCTCTTTCTGTATTCCTTTCCCCGTATCATCCACCTCGAATATGAATTCCACACAATTTAGATTTTCTTGAATTGTGTTCATAGATACTTGTCCATTTTCTGCTTCATCTTTCTTGAAAAACAAGCATGGAACACAGTGCAAAGGGGTGTTACGGTTAGAAGAAAATATTGGGTTATCCGAATTGCGTTTTTTAGCCCAAGCCCGGACTACAACATGTCCCTCTGATGTAAATTTAACAGCATTGTTCAGCAAGTTGCATAATATCTGTTTGATTTTGGTCCGATCGCCTTTAACCTTTGAAAATTTGGAGAGAGAGCCATCACAAGGATCCAACACTACATCTAACCCTTTTTTCATGCCAACAGGATGATAAAAATCAACAACGTCCTCCAGTAGTTGAGCCAAGTCAAATTCTTCTTCTTCAAGTTGCATCTTTCCAGCTTCAATTTTGCTCACATCAAGAATAGAATTCAAAATACCTGCACAAGTTCATTTCAAAATGACTGCATAAATACTTGTTATGTTGTGGTGTTTTGCTCTTTCGCCACCGGGCATGGGGGTACGGTGTACCTATTCAGAAGGTAAGATTGAAGTGATCATGTAATGATAGCCATCTCACATGAAAATTTGCTAGTTTGTATAGAAACTTATTTCTAATGTACAGAAACCCCAAACATTAATCTCTTCTTTTCGAGAGAGTTGATAATACTCCTATACGAATCTAGCTATCATGCACCATTATCAAAATAAATTAGGCGCTTGAGACCAATTTCATAGCAAAATTATGTTTACATACCTTGTAAATAATCTCTTAATTTAGTCATTTTTTGGATAAATAAATTAAAAAAATAACTTGCATATGCATATTATTTTTGATCCTACTAACTTAAAAATTGTGGATCTGCCCATGATTACAATGTACAACAGGAGGCCGGAAAACCAATATGTACGACCGGTATGCAAACCCTAGTCTTGACTTAAATTAAAAAGTCAATGCATCAAGGTAAGCAAAGAAGACTGCAAAAACTTACCCAAGAGATCTTTTGTATTTTCCTCCATTTGCTTCAAATTTGTTTCCAAATCTGAACCGGGAGCCACTTGATCGCAACACATATCTATCAAACCTGTAATTCCGGCGAGCGAAGCCCGAATGTCGTGGCTCGCGCTTGCAAAGGCGAGGCTCTTGTTCAAGCTCTTCCTTTCAGCTTGTTGAGTTGCTTCCATTTGTCTAATGAGTGCAGCACACAAGCACATCTCTCTCCTGGCCACACGACCGATAAACACCACAAATGCCACAAGGGAGAGAACCATACCTCCAACCATCAGTATGACAAGAATGAAGGCAACGTTGATGTTGCTGGTGACAAAACTCTCTAGTCCCTTTTGTGGTAAAGCCAATACATATACCTATACCCCAAATATAATTCAAAACCAAAAAACAACATTAATTATACTTCCATAGGTGCAAGCTATGCATCACATAAGTTCGGATAAAAATTCCTAGGAAAAGTTTGTACTAAATTTGCATGTGCCGCACTCTAGTGAATGAGTTTTTCATGTATCGAATCATGCATTGATGTGGTAGTGTCATGCTTGCATTTTGGTATAATCATGTGAGTACTAGATCGGAACATACCGATTGCATGCCGACGATGTCAATTGGTGAACAATAAATCATGTACTTCGTATTCCAAATGTTCAACATCGAACCTGTAAATGTGCCATACTCGTTAGGGTTGCATGTAACGTTACCCACATCACCTATTTGAGAACCATTGATGGGATCCAACAATTCGAAGGAAACCGAATCCCCGAGGAGGACTAAGCGGGTGTTGGGGATATTCGTCCTTAATTGATCAGATAGTGATTTCCCATCTTTTGTTTCCAAATACAACTTCCCATCATGATAATCCATCCCAGAGAAGACATCCGTCAATGACTTCGCTAGAAACCCTAGAGACACAACTCCTTTTCCATGGATACCGGCTGTATTGAGGAATAGAAGATCCTGATCATTTTTCCACCCAGTTCCTGTAGAAGCACACCCATTTGTGCTATTCAAGGCTTCTTGAAGCCAACTTGTATTCAATGTGGTTATAGGATGGGTATTGATAGGTTCTCCATATAGCTTTCCAGTGACACAATTCACCGGTTGAGTGTACCATTTTGAACTTGCATTCGTAAGTTTTATGGAGGAATTAGAATACACGGCTGAAATTTGATAGTCGTCGGTGTAGTAGTACGAGAATAGCAATCCATCTAACCCGATGAATGATATCTGTGACAAGTATGGTATCGTTGATAATGCTTGAAATAGTACCGGAGCCACCTGCATCAGGAAATTAAGCATAAGCTTATTCGAAATTCATTCACATTAATTTTGAAAATAATGAAAGAGAGTACGAACATGAGTTTCGATGGAAGGGAGCGAGAGGTTTGAGCCATCTAGCGATGAACTGAAAAATCTTGCTAAGTTTGTTGCGGACGAATTCAATGGAGATAACAGTTGGGCTGTTTTTCCAATTTGTGATAGTACTTGTTGGCTGAGATTGCGGGAAATCAAATCCACTTCTTGTTCAATTCTTTTAGCCTTAATAATCCAACATGGAGTCAACAAACTCGGAATCAACAATATTATCAATGCCTGCAATGTTCACCAATTACATAATTTTTACATTAGCTCTTCTGTGTAGGGGAAATAAAATATTGCCTTGTTAAGTTGTCAATTTTGAGATAAAAAAGTTGTATAGTGTTTTAGTCAATTTTTTAGACATTTTAAGAAATGTTTTTACTTTTAGAATAGAGCTACTACATCATGTACATTAAAAGGTAAAAAACAAATCAAGAAATTGGCTAAAAAATCACTAAAAACGAAAAAACATAAATGACGAAGCGGTAAAAAATTTTGGAAACAATTTCTGAGAGGTGGAAAAGAAGAAAGCAGATTAAATATTAGTGCTATTCAAGATAATAATTAAACTTCATAAAACGTGAAGGAATTTATTTGATTACGACCATTTTCTAGTACTTTTCTTATCTATCTTTTTCTTCTTGCCTCCACCAAATTACCTAAGCCAAACGAGGAGAATACTAATTAGTAGAATAGGAAATAAGGAAAACCCTAGAAAGAATCCAATCATTTGGCTTTCCTAATACCAATGCTGTCAGAGAAAATCAAATATAGATTTGTGAAGTATTCAATCAGTAGTTCCTTTCAAAAATAAAAATAAAAAATCATTCAGTCGTAGAAATTACCATGAGGATGAAGAAAAAAACAGGTCGAACCACTATCAATGAGCCGAGCTTCATCGAACTTGATGATTATTATCAAGTTTGGCAATACATCTTCTGCATTTTCATGAGAGGAAAGTAGTAAATAAAAGATTTGGAGAGATACAAAAGTTTCCCTTGGAGAGTAAATCAAATCCTATAAGGAAACGAAATCTGGAGAGATACTGAGGTTTCAATGTGCATATCTCAAAGTAGCTCATGTAGATTACAGAATAGTAAGAAGATTGTCCTAAAGAATTTCCATCCAAAGAACCCAAAAAAAAAAAAAAAAGAAAGAAAGGAAATTGAAAAATAAATTCGAAAATGGTATCAGATAACATTAAAGTTATGTTCAATAACTATAGTACTTTTGGATTAAATCTTTTTTTATTATAAAGATCTGTTTCTTATGATTGTCACATTTTAAGAATCATGTACTGGAAATAGTTATGTCAAAGGTTGATTTTAATTTCATGTCCTGGAGATTGCGAATAACTATCTTCAAAAATATACAATAATTTGGGGTTTATGGTGAATTAAATAAAGATGATTCGCGATTTGAATGAGAAGAAAAAATAAAGAAAAAGAAAAACTTCTTTTGGACCAATTATAAGCTTCAAAGTTGATATCGGTCGATAGTCGACACAATTGTATGACCGATACTGTTACGCACATATACTAGTATCGTCATTATAACCCTTTCTCAGAGCTTTTTGCAAAAGAATTTCTAGGCTTCCATAAACCATGAAAAGAAAAAGGAAAGTTGAAAGAGTAAAAAGAGAAAAACTCGAAATAGAAACAAGAAAAAAGATACCAAAATTACCAGAAACAATTCATTGTAGGACTGGGATGCATGATTCTTTTCCTTTGATCCTTTGATGGTTGAGAAAAGATTATCCCCGGTGGCCCATTCACGGAGACATGCAAGGCTATATATATACACATGTATGCATTTGTATAGTAGTTCACTTTCTTCTTCTTTCTCTGCAACAAATTACAGAAAAAACCAAGTCAATATATAACAAGAACAGCAATGGAATTTCGAATCGCAGAAAAGATAATCAAGAATGGTGTATACATAACCACACTCGAAACAAGAAAAGACGCGGTCGTATATATAGTGGGGTGCATTTATATACACATAGGGAGAGAGATGCACTTATATAGTGAGTAATGTGTATATAGGGGGAGAGAGAGAGAGAGAGAGAGAGAGAGAGAGAGAGAGAGAGAGAGAGAGAGAGAGAGAGAGAGAGAGAGAGAGAGAGAGAGAGAGAGAGAGAGAGAGAGAGAGAGAGAGAGACAATGGAATAGTGACAAGAATTTTGGGCAATTTTGATTTTGTCTCACATGTTGGCTCCCGAAATTACCCTTAAATTGTGGCAAATATAAGTTTGTGGAGACTATGTTTCTCCTTTTCCAATGGATAACAAATCACATGTTGTCACTATGGGTGGGTCTATTTTAGTAATTTCCAATGCGTCAAAATTTGTATTTTCATTCCTGAACTCAAGGAATATTACATTCACGTTGTCCAAATATGGCGCCAAAGATTATCTAAATTGCCGTTGGAATTGTACTAAGAACGTTTATTAATTTAGTTTTTTTGTTAGAAAATCTCAACGACAGAAGAAGACGTTTTGTTCGTTGCGCTATGGTTAAAATGATATCTTCTCGGTAAGAGGTCAATCCAATGCGAATCTTGAGCCATTTATTGTATTTATCTATCTTTTTCGAACCAAATATGAAAGTACCATTATTGTTCATATATTGTTATGAAAAAGTTATTGTCATTGGGTGTTATAATAAGGTGAGGGTAATTATGTAATTTAATAGGGAAACTAAAGAGGGAAAATCCAGGTGGCTCCCCATGCAATACTGAACCCTCCAGCCTTTGCACCGTTGCACGTACACTTTGGTTAAATGATTAAATGACAACTATGCATTAATGGAATTAAACTTAACCCAGTGAATCCTTAATTAGTTGGTTAATAACCCTGATTTGATTGCATACATTGGTCTAAAATTTAGCAACAGAGGCAATGTCGGAATAACCCCGGCTACTACTCTTTCAAAAGATGGTAAGAAGACCATTATCGTCATTGAAAAGCATTCAACAACTATTTATCTGTAGGTTAACAGTTGGCAATCATGAAACAAGCCATTGGAGTTTCGGTGTCAACGTGTGCAACCACATATCTAAATAGATGAGAACACATTAATTAAAACCTTTTCTCTGAGATTTAAATGTGAGTCAAAAAGACGATACTGTATGTTTTGGCACATATTGGAAGATACAGAGCATGAACTACTGGACGGGGGATTTGAAAGAAAATCGAATACTCTCTCTCTTCTAAAATAATAGTCCGCTACGAAAATTTGTGTCATTTTTTAAATAAAAAAATGGAATACTTCTGTATATTATTTTTTTGAATTTAAGAGTAATTTAATTCGGTGCGAAAAAAATTCAAAAAATGATACACGGAAGTACTTAATTTTTTTATTTGAAAAAAATGACATGAGCGAGAAAGTGGAACTATTATTTAGGAACAGAAGTAGTAGATATCATGAGAGATTATTTAGTGTCTATGGGCCTTCAACCACCACAGACATTAATGTGAGACTAAGGTTAAGTATATTTTGGAAGGAAATTAAGGGGTTTAAGTATTCTAAGTATCAATTTCTTTGGTAAGAAAGATGACAGATTCCTAACAAGAACTTGAGGTCGAGTTCTTTGAAGAAAAGAAAAGGATTTGGGACAACATGTGTGTTGACCCCATCCAAGCCATCTAGGACCGGTGATTAATGACCTAGATCAATGTGGTAATGGAAGGTGCAAATTTGTTTGGGTCTGAGCAGATTTGGGTTGTTGATCTTCGAGCACGGACGGCTCACATGGGGTTAACAGTCATGTTGTCCTTTAAGGAACAACACGCCCCGCTTCTGAAAAGGAGAATGATGTAGCACAAGATACACACACCCTATCACTTATGGAAACATTATTTTGGTAACAATTTTTATTTTTCAATTATTATTAGATCTTATTTTTACTGTTTGTTTTGCACGTTCTTTATTTAGTTTTGCTAAGATTTGATGTTATTTCCTTTTTTTAATAGTCTTGGTTTTCAAGTATTGCTTTGCTTGATTGCCACTTTAGGTAATTCCTTTTTTATTATTTAGTATTACTAGTATAAATAAGGGTGTAAGTCTATGACATAAAGTATTCAATTATTCAATAAACAACTATGAGTTTTATCTCTCTTCTTGTGAATTCAAGTACCTATTTTGTTTGAATTAATATGCTAACTAGTCTCTTGTGAATTTTGCTGCGTCAAGTGGTATCAGAGCAAGAACTTTTCTGGCTCGATGGCACCAAACAAAGCAGAAACACCCTTTGACGTTACTCAAAAGTTTGTTGATCCAACGAAGATGGTGGAAAAATAGGCAGCACAAATAAGATCTCATAACAATAATCGTAAAATAATTTTTTTTACCATAATAATACATCCATAAGGGAACCACACTTCCTATCAAGGATCCCGGATTTTTAAAAAATCCACACCTCATTGATCCCGATCGAATTTTGATGATTTGAACCGTCCAAAGTGTTTAAAAGGTGTTTTTTAAGGCTCCCGTGAGAAATCAACAAAAAAAATATTGGAAAGGGCTTGATCTGAGCATTTTTTCACAAAACTGCTATATGTATAATTTTGTGAAAAATTGCTCAGATCAAGCCCTTCCCGGTATTCTTTTTTGTTGATTTGTAGTGAGGGCCCTAAAAAACATCTTTTAAACACATTGAACAGTTATGATCATTGAAATTCGATCGGGATCAATGAGATCCGATTTTTTTAAAATCCAGAAATCCCTAACCAGAAGTGGACTCTCCATAAGTGATAGGGGTGTGTATATATCTTGTCCACCATCATATATAGATCTCACAACAATATGCAGTTATGAGTTATGCATGGAAGGGCCTGCGAATAATTTTTCAGCTTTCATGGAACAAAAGATAATAAAAAATCTGCCATTCAAAAAAAAAAAAAGAAACAAAAGATAAAAGAAACAAGAAAATGTTACTAACATAAACGCCCTTATAACACTGGAACACTATTGTAGCATTTTTCCAAGATGAATTTATAACCCCAAGTCGATTAGGCCTAAACCCACCGTCGGAGGTGGTTGCCAGGATGGCAATTGGTGTGGGATGTCAATTTTCCCGAACCAGATGAATATCCACCCCGCTTATTTGCCGGCAAATATTAGAAGTACTAGTAAAACCCCCGGTTGAGCATGGAATGTGTATAATTTTGTGATAGCTACCCCAGTACTTATACCTATCTTGTTCCCACTTGTATATATATATATATATATATATATGAGTAGTGTTCTAGTCCGGGAGTCCCGGATCCGGGACTCCATGTTCCCGATATTTTTTTGACGATCTGAGCCGTCCAATGTGTTCAAAAGATGTTTTCCAAGGTCCCCGCGAGAAATCTTCAAAAAAAATATCGGGAAGGGGCTGATCCAGCAGTTTTAAAAAACTTATATTTACGGTTTTTAAGAAAAACTACTGGATCAAGCCCTTCCCGTATTTGTTTTGAAGATTTCTCGGGGCCTTGGAAAACATCTTTTTTGAACACATCGACGCAAATTTTCCAAAAAAATAATGTTTAAAAAACATCAAAATACCTAAAAAATGCCCAGTCCTAAAATCCGGATCCCTTTGGATCATCACCGTATATATATATATATATATATATATATATATATATATATATATATATATATATATATATATATATATATATTTTTTTATGTGTGTGTGTGTATAACTATATAAGTATACATACTATATGCACCTCCAAATTATAATGTGACACAATTTATATCACACAATAAGTGCATATATAGGACACACCCAAATAAGATTGTATATTATAGACTTTCCCCTGAATGAGCCGTACTTCTTTATATTGGATTCATTTTTTTTCCAAATGGTAATAAAAAAACTAAAAATTTATTTAGTTAAATAACAACGTGAACCACTCCACACAAAATTCCACTCTCCACTGAGAAAAGACAGAGAAGAGAAGAACCCAAAAAACTCTCTCAACGTCCTACTTTTCGTTCTTAACCGAGTAGTATCTACCGAAGAGATTTCTTGCCAGCAGAAATCGGGCTTGAAACAGATTAGAATCCTAATTGGTATGAAGAAGGGGCCTAGCCCATTACGAAGCTAAAATACCATATTTAAATTTGTTACCTTGTAGTAGTCCTCCTATATTGAATCTTTTTAATTATAAAAAAACCAAGGGTCGCATATTTTTTAAATTTGCTTCAGGCCTACAAAGTGTGAGGGTCATCCCTGTAAATAGGCAACCAAACTTGAGGTCAGGCTTGAACAACTCGTATTAATATAAATTGAAAGTGATTTTCATTGACCTTTGCATAAGTACTCGAAAATTGACCTGAGAGACGATGAATGGTGTAACTTAGGTTTGGTTTGGCTAAATTGAAAAAACTAGTTTTTTTGGTTTTTTTTGTTTTGTCCTTATTCAAAAAAAATTTGTATTCGTTAGTTTTCGGTCGATTTTTTGAGGTTTCTTGGCTTGTCTTGACGAGAGGAATCTAAAGGTTTTTTGGATTATTTTTCGTCTTTATTCACAAAACTTAAAATTTGGCTAATAATTTTATACTTTATAGATTCCTCTCGTCGAGACAAGCCAAGAAACCTCAAAAAATTGGCCAAAAACCAACAAATGCAAAAAAAATTTGAATAACGACAAAACCAAAAAACCAAAAAACTAATTTTTTCAATTTAGCCAAACCAAGCCTTAGTAGTCAAACCATGCTCGGTGGTCCGATCTGCAGCACATTGCTTAGATGGAACGGGGATGGTGCTGTGTGTCCTTGCTTAGACTCTTTTTCTATTTACTAAAATATTCATTCTGGAAATTTTGAGAGATCATAATAACTTTCTTTAGAGAGTTAATAGCGATCGATTCTCGGATACTTTCGAAATGTTTCGGCTTCTAGTAGAATATTCTAGACGCTTTGATATATTCCAATATAATCTCAGTTTGAAAATAGATGTGTAAAATCACTATTCACACTTCTAAAAAAATCATCTATATTTTGCAATTTATAATTTTTTTTTATAATTAAAAAAACTTTTTTTTAATAAAAATAAAGTCGAATCTATAAAATAAGATATTAGAGTGTAGGACGGAAGAAGTATATTAATTTTTTAAACTAGTACAATCACTTCTTTTTTTTTCGAGCAACACTATATATACACAAACAATTTGTGTGTTTGGGTC
The DNA here is from genome assembly GCA_022606695.1 of Vaccinium macrocarpon. Taxonomy (NCBI): domain Eukaryota; kingdom Viridiplantae; phylum Streptophyta; class Magnoliopsida; order Ericales; family Ericaceae; genus Vaccinium; species Vaccinium macrocarpon. Next base: position 40,847,949 of record CM040178.1, on the reverse strand, counting down.
ATTTGTAGGTAAATCGTTTTTGTGTATCATTTCTCTTTTTTTAAATTGGAATAGTACTACTCCCTGATGGGAACTGAGGGAGGTGTTGCGCAGCCCTATGCTGCGCAGAGTGCTGTGCAGTCTATTTTGGTGTTGTGCAAACACCAATTCGATAATCAGAGATGTCCACCGTGTAGAGCTCGTCGACTACTACAAACGTACGAAAGATCAAATCAATTGGATATTGTTAAATGCCTCATCGGAACACAAATAGGTTGAAAAAAATTGAAACACACATGTCTTGAAACATTTGATGAAAACCATTTTAATAATTTTTTTTAACATATTTGTGTTCCGATGAAATACTTAATGATATCCGATTGAGTTGATTTTTGGTGCACTTATAGTGCTCGACAAGTCTACACGGTGGATGTCTCTGATTGTCGGAACAGTGCTGGAGTGGCACCGAAATGGACCCGCATAGCACGCTGCGCAATACCTTTGTGTCCTCGTTGATGTGTACAGTAACGTTAAAGTAATTGGAATAGTACAGCAACCTTAAAAGAAGGCGGGTTTTTTAAGTTCTCAAAGGGGCAAAAAGGAAATTTAACTAAGGCTGAGTGGCTAAAATCAATCATGATTTTAGTATTTGGTAAACTCATTTGCCAAAATTATGGTTGATTTTAGCAACTGGGTTGCTAAAATCTTTTTAAAAAACTCAGCATAAGTTTCAATTGTTATTTTTGTGAAGTGGACTTTCATTTTGGGATGTCACAAAATGAAATAATGAACTATGAAAATGAGACCGAGGTGGTATGTTGTGCCCACAATGCTCTACCAGAATGTGAAGTCCTTGCCGAAGCAGACCCAACCCCTTGGGGATGGAATGATGAATCATATCAAAATGTTAGGAATAGAGAACTCAACGGGTAGCCGGCTCAAACCGTTAAAACAATACAACGCAAATGTAATAAAAAAAGTGTGCTAGCTATCTAGGGACTATGGAAACCACAAAAATGCTTAACGTCGTCAAGCAATTGGCGATGGAGACCTCCACCGAACAGCTATCCCTAACGCCACCACAAATGGACATAAATGCAAGAGAGCCTCCGCTGTCACGCGAGATTCTGGACGCTGGTATGCCTCATCAAGCATAGGTGGCCCCACACGTCTACGGCAGCCATGAGTTTCATTCCAAGATCAAGCAGTAGAATCAAGAGAGTATGTCCAAGAAAATCTATTACTAAAACTACAAAATAAATCATGAAAGTGAAACTAAAGACTAATCAAAACCCAATAAAGTCGAAGCAAAGCAAACCCATCACTAAGTCACGAGTTAACTCTGAGATGAACTGAGTTGAGACGAGTCACTGCTCCGGGTACAGAATCGATCGAGCTCCATAGTCACCACCGCCAACAGGATTTGGAAGCTTATTCGCCGGAGGATGCCTAGGCCACCATAAAATCATCGTCCCAGCAAGTGATAGGGGGAGGAAAGGCGGAGTAGAAAAAAGTGGAGGAAATGTGTACAGGTGGGATTTGCCAAATTCTCTCCTCTGTGGGAGCTCTTTCTCCCCTCTGTGGGAGTCTCCTTGGGTTTTTCCCTCCCTACCGCCGCCCTCTCCACCAAAACCCTATCTCTTCCTCATTCCCACTCCATCCCTCTCCAACTCCAACTCGAGATTTCCCTGGGGGAGGTGGGGCTGCCGCCTTTAACCTCCCCCTCGGTCCTAATCGCCCCACCACCATCCTATCACCACCACCACGCAACGCATCTTCCCATTATCAGTCTCCCCCACCGCCTCTGCCCGAATGTGATGTCCTTGGTTGTACGTTGTGCACACAATGCTCTATCATTTGAAATTCATCGGCACATTTGTGTTTTGTTTGGTCATCCATTCGTCTAGTTAATTTATTGCTTTTGCTTGTGCTAGTAGATTATCCCTTTTCAAACCGGTAGGATAACATGTATATTTTGCAGAATCGGGTAGATGTTTGGTCTGAATGTCTCCAAACTATTTATAGTGGAAGTTCATTATTGTAAGTGTAGTTAAGCATACCTCAATATATGTCTTATTTGTTATGAAAAAGAAGAAAGAATCGAGGTTCTGACAACTAGGTTTGTAGATTCTGCCAATTCGTCTCAAGAATTTGGAAAAAGTTTGTCCAAGCAGAGGATAGAATGGGTCGAAGGACATGTTGATCAGTTCGATTTGAGAAGATAGAGTAGGGAGTACATGATGCACTGGGCTACCATTCTACTTAATTGTAAGTTTACGGTTTTTGGAGATCCCCTCATTACTCACTACTACCTGCTCCTATCCCAGTAGTTGAATTGTTTCTTTCAGATATCGTTCAATTGCACATATCCTATCCTGCCTCAGTAGACTCCCATTGGACCATATATAATACTTAAGAAACCCCAACACCAAATAAGTGCATCTAACGTCAACCACCCTGAATAGGATTTATCAACAACAGAAGAAAAAGAAGATTTCCATCATATTCTCTCTCTCTCTCTCTCTCTCTCTCTCTCTCTCAACAAAGTTTTATTGATGTAGTACTATTTGTTTCATAAGGTCCCACATTTTGGTGATAACTACTTGCAATGAAATTCAAACCAACTAACTGAAAGGTTGGTGCCCATGACCAACCTCCGTACTAGTCTGTCTTGCTGTTGAGCTAACTTGTATTTAGGGATAAAAAAAAAAAAAAAAAACCCTTTTATTTTTAACTGCTTTTCTTTTCTTTTCTTATTTGATAACCGGACGTCTGGGTCACCTTGCATGCACGTCAACTAATTTTGGCAGCCTGGAATTATCAACCGGTCATATCCTCCAATGACCCTAAAGTTTGGAATGTTTTCTTATGTCTACAAGCACTTATTGCTTTCTCATGTCCACTTTAACTAATTGATCGATGCAGCTATATATGTATGTCTCTCACTTTGCACCATCTGAAATATGATGCGTGCTAATTTAGTTAGAGACGTGGCAAATGAAGGTATGCGGTATTTTCGTTTTAACTCGTGGGAACACTGTAGAAGTACTATATTCATTTCCCCCAACAAAAATGAGGGCATTTTCAATGATCAATTACATGAGCACTTATATGCATATATTGCTCTCAGTAGAATAGATGTGGAAGCTCTGATCAAAAAAATTAAACAAAGAATATAAGTGGAATCAGAGGAAAAGCTCTCAGGAGTGTACTTGAATTCTGTGATGTCCATCTTCTTCACATACCTACCAAACACATGAAAAGAATGACTCAGTTTCGGTTGCACTTCACTTCAAATTGTTCGAAGTTTTAACTGAGAAGTGCTGCAATCCAAAATGTTGGACCGGACAAGACGGTGTAGATGAGGATTGTCTCATTCAGTCCAAAAATTGGACATTTCCATTGTCAAATTTTAAACGTATAATTCAGTTATCATTCAAGAAACTAACCTGATATGGACGCTTGATACTGTTTTGGATGGCTGCGATTATCTGAATGAACACAAACATAGGGAGAACGATTCCGCTGGCCCGTATAATAAGCAACTGCAGAAAATTCAAACCACATAAAGGATACTTTCTAATTAGATGATTTATTACTTCGTTAGTGGTTGAGGCCACAAGGCAAATTAGAGTACCATCAGTTGTGCAGGAAGATAATTTTACTTACAGTCATAAGTGTAAACGGATAATGCTCTGTTCCTCTAGTGACCAATGCAAGTAGGTCTTGCGCCAACAGGAGAACCATAAACTGTCAATTTACATGAAAAACTTCAATGAATAAGAACTTTGTCGTCGTTGAAGAGAGTATTTTTTTTTTAATAACCACAAAAAATTAGTATTAATTGAGTTTCCAAATGCGGAAATTTGTATTTCTAAGTGGTGTTTATAGCTTTAAAGTTAATAATCATGTGTATCCCCACCTTAAGGAAGAAACTATGGGGTAAAAGAAAAACGCGGATGAATAAAATTGGACCCGAAATCAAGCTATGACATTTTTTAAAAAGATTGGTTAACAGTTGCTTTCTCCTATCACTTTTGCAGCTGAAGAGGGACTGAATCGGCGAACTACCGATAATCCTACCCGACTGATTAGGTATATGATAAATAAATGCTAAATAAGATGTTCCTGTAATAGGATAGAGAACGTTCAAACCAAATCTAAGATTGAATATTTATCCCAAAAAACTCTAAAAGATTGATCATCAACTCTCCAATCCAATAAACTATAGTTCAAGTGAGAAAAGCCATCTCTAATTTCGAATTTTTAAAAATACTTTCGCGTGTTATTGTTTGAAATTTTTTTGTATCAATTCAATGATTTTAAGTATGAATTTTGTAAGGGATTAAAATTATGAAAATGGAGTTAGCATTGTGTAAAGGGGAAGTCTTTATGCTAATGATTGTTGTAAGTTGGGTTGTAAAAACAGGAGTGTGAGTATTTTCCTTGTAGAAAAGGGGTTCTCCATGACAAACCAGAGAGCGGTGTGAACCTTCTAGGTCCATATGGTGCCTGTTTTTTTTGTACGGCTTTTTTCCGCGTGGAGTTGGGTCTGTCTTAATAATAGTCAAACTACACAATAATTGAGTATTCTTAATGATATAAGCCTAAAACTCTAGGAGATGAGAGAGAGAGAGAGAGAGAGAGAGAGAGAGAGTTCTTACTATGAGAGCCATTGTTCTGCAGTAAGTGAAACGACGATTAGCCTGAAATGAGCATTCAGGGTAGTCGGTCTCGAGCATCGCTTCTGCGGCTGACGCGGGTGATTCTGGATTTGGGATCTCCATATCTGGTCTTGGAACTTCCAAACTTCCTCTGTTGTCAATGTGTTGTACCCTTTTTAGTTTTTAATACATTTTTCTGGTATTTACCCACAAATAGTTTATAAACAACACGCACACCCAAAATCAACCACATGATCCATTTTCAACACACTTTTTTATTATTATTTAAATTATTACAATATTTGTTGCAAGACTCAGCAAAGTTGTAGTAATAGTGGCTGTGTTTTTGTTTTCCAGTTTTAGTTTAGTTTTCGTTTTGATGACATCATCATTATTCTCATTTCTCTTTTTATCTATCTTCACTCATTATAACTTTCTATATCATCAAAACAAAACAAAACAAACGAACACAGCGAGTACATTTTATATTACTAATAACTTGAGGGGAATCCAACAAAAGGGGAATATGCTATAATTGCCCAAATTAGGCACATGAAGGACTCGAGCATGCACACACTCACTTGGCAAAACCTGAATGCGATTGAAGAAAGAATCTTCCTTATAGGAGTATTTTTTTTTTTTAATTTGCTTTTCAATTATTGTATTTACACAGTCGGAGCTGGTTTTTCCAGAAACTCTAGGAGGAGCTGGCAGGGGGTGAACAAGTGTTTTGGATTGACAGCTAGCTACAAAAGGGGAATAGCCTTTTCAAGAGTTACTACTTTATGCTACTCCAACATAGGATAGGATAGGATAGGATAGGATAGGATGGATGAGGCCGGCCAGCCAGCCAGCCAGCCAGCCATATAATTTACGCGTAATGGATTCTAGTTATTAAACAAGTGTTTTATTAGTAATTGAAGAAAAATATAGTATATACCTGATAGTCACAACGGCATCAACCAGCTGTGACGCTTTGACAGTAGCAGGAGCTGTGTACCCAGGTTCAAATTTCTGTAACCAATACAAATACGTCCTTTTCTTTACAAACGACTAATCAAATTATCAACACACCCCCATTTCAACTTTTAATAGTAATATTCAAACTTCCACACACGCAACCCCAGAGAGAGAGAGAGAGAGAGAGAGAGAGAGAGAGAGAAATGGAAAACAATAAGAAAATACAAAAAGATTTGCTTAGCTTATTATACTAGTAGTAATTATTGTCATTGGTCGCATTCAAGAGTGGATAAGAGTTTAATTAATTAATTAATTTCATGAATTATGAATACAAAATAAACTATACAGAAATATGTAGGAGTACTATGCACATATTCTGTTTCTGGTGATAGAAAAAAGGAAGCTTGGGGCGAATATCATATGGTGTCTCCAAGAAAACCAAACCACAAAACCACAACAGCAGGTTTCTTCAAACGAAGAGTATTTCAAACAGCACACTAATTACTACTGATGAACTTGAAAAGACGTTAACAAAAATACTGGAAGATATTTAAATGAATATAATATAACAGTAGTACTGGAAATTGAGGTTGAGAAAAAAGATTACTAAATTTGGAAACACCAATTAAATTAGAAGACTAAACGAAATTTGTGAATAATATATAGAGTTTGAAAAAAAAAATTCAAACACAAGATCGAGAAAATCTAAACCCATTTGAACCGCAGCCCTAAAAATGGAGGTTCCCTAGGGAGTTTATATATACTACTGTAGATTAAAAAAAAAAAAAGAAGAAGAAGAAGAAGAGAGAAGCCATAGCCATGATCGATCATATTCCTCAACTCAACAGAATCAAAGATTCAAACCTGGAGACAAATTTCACAAACGGTGTTGCCCTTTTCATTACACCACCTTTGTATGCAGTCTCTGTGCGCAAACTAAACCCAGAAAACCAAGAAAACAACCTATAATCAGAATTCTCCAATCAACAAAAATTTCAAAAATTAAAAAATTAAAAGCCAAATAAAATTTTTGCCCTGTTTTTTTTGCCGATATAGCCTGCCTAAAAAGTATACCTTGACAGTTCCAGAACAAGCACAAGGTGCTTCCAAGCTCTTACAGCTCTCTAATTCTCCTTCGTGACAGATTCTACACAAAGATATTGCTATTGCAGGAGCTGATTTTAAATCCTCCACCATCAAAACAACATCCCCCATGTTTTCTTCTTTTTCAAAATTCTGTTCTCTCTCTCTCTCTCTCTCTCTCTCTCTCTCTCTATCTATTATGTCCGCCTTCGTTTGGTGCCTTGGACTTTAAATAAAAGGAAGGAGTTGAAGTTCCGTTACTGCCCTTGAATTATTTATATATTTATTAAAAAGGATAATGAGTACGAATGCATTTATATATATCTCCACTTGAAATAAATCAACACGCGGTATAGGAAGCTGGAACCCTCTCATTGTGTTGACCCCGTAGCATTCTTACACGTGTACATACATATACAGTATACTGTACATCGACACTTTTGTTTCAAATTTGAGTCAAATGGTCGCAGGCAAGATAAAAAACAAACAAACAAAAAACGGTCGCAAGCTTGCAGCATTCTTTTTTCTTTTTTTCCCCAAGGGTCACGACTCAAAGTGTTCGGCCATTTTACACACCCTTCGAATAATTTCTACATCGGTTTAGACAAATTTAGATCATTTATGTTGGGACTAGGGGATTCGTAATAAACTATTTTTTTGCATCTTGGCCTAAGAATATCAAACCATCAATTATGTAAATAGCAAACTCATCAATCAATCGATCGAACTATATCAGCGGAGGCTTTGTAGCATTCCTTTGAAAAAGAAAGCTATAGAAAACAATGAACCGGGAATCAGTTCAAACGGAACCGATCCGTAAATTTTGGATTGGATTTGTAGTCTTATGATATGGATACAAAAATTAAAAAACCATAAGATACATTTCGGTCTACGAATTTTCATTATGAAACTGTAAATTAACTGAACTGGACCGTGAGATATTTATACAAATATATATGTATGTAAAATTTAATAAATAATAATAATCTTACCTGTTATCATAAGTTATTTTTAACTATAATTGTTGGAAAAAATATTTTGAATATAATATTTTATTTAAAGTGAATGAAAATTGATTTGATTTGGAGTTGCATCTTTTCATTGGCACTTGTTCACTATGGACGGACGCGTCCTTTCGTGAACAGATGTGTTTTTTCTTCTTGGTAGAGTCACCGGAGAGCCTATATATATATGGCATCATTCATTCATTTTAGAAGTCAATTTTTTCCTACACTTTCATTGAGAGTCTTTTCATTATTGGAGAGAGTATAGACACAAGTTTGGTTTGCCTACCGAATAGATTGGAGTGCTACTTCCGTTCGGTGAAGATCAAGTAGTGCTAGGAGATAGACGTTCATGCAAACCGTAAGCACCGTAATGGGGGCGAATTTGTCTTAAGTACAGAGTGTTATACACTCGCCTTGATCATCATTCATTTCGTCAATTTTCAGGTTTTGCGTTTTGATTTTACTGCATTAATATTTTCGGTTTTATCACAAAAAGTAAACATATTTTCCAACAATATTATCTTCATGTGATATAGTGTATCCATATAAAACCCTAAGGGGTTAAAGTATAATTCTATTCCTACGAGAAGAAAAACGTATATTCAATTTGTACACCCTTTCATTCTATTTCTAGTTTTATACTAAAACTTATCATAACCACAGCAAATTTGATTGTCTTTAATGTAATGTTTGGATAATGCTTTGATATAGATGCTTGGATAATACTTTGAATTTTGATGTTAGAAACTGGAAGTTAAATATTTACTTCTTTTTTTTTTTTTTTAGTGTTTACTGTAATTATGAATTTGGTTTATGGTTGCTTTTTGAAATGTAAATGTAATCTGTGGATAAACCTAGGATTGAACAATAACCACGGCTCGGATTAAAATATAATCGTAGGAGTTTTGGTCCGGACATACATTATTCTTGGAACTGTGACTAGCTAGTGATTCAGTCAAATCAAGTTCTGGAAGAAGATCACGTATACAGCTTGGTTTCATTTCACTGCGTTCATGTTATTCCTTTCTTTTTTCTTTTTTAGTATAAAGAAAATGTAACGGTATTTGTCTGTTTTTCTTCATTTTACTATTGTTTAAAAGTTCTTTTCCCTTTATTGTTTAAAAGTTCTTTTCCCATTACGTGATGCTTCAAAACCTTTATTCATAGTAATTCATTATACTAAGGCTTGGTTTGGCTAAATTGAAAAAACTAGTTTCTTGGTTTTTTGGGTTTTGTGCTTATTCAAATTTTTTTGCATTTGTTGGTTTTCGGTCTATTTTTTGAGGTTTATTGGCTTATCTCGACGAGAGGAATCTAAAAAGTATAAAATTATTAGCCAAATTTTAAGTTTTGTGAATAAAGACGAAAAATAATCCAAAAAATAAGGACAAAACCAAAAAAACCAAAAAACTAGTTTTTTCAATGAAGCCTAAGCCTACGGAGATTTGCGGTGAATAAAAAATGGTGGAACACTATATGGCGGAGCTCCAATATCATGAAATAATTGGTCCACATAAATGCCCTTGGAATCTAAATTTGGGACCTGAAACTTTTTGGAAAGTGTACAGAACAGGAAAAAAAAAGGGAAACAGAACAAAAAAACAAATTGAACAGCAGGGATCCGGTCTGTGTACTGTGCGCATAATACACAGACCGAATTTCTGCCGTTCAATCTGTTTTTCTATTCTGTTTCCCGTTTTTTTTTCCCCTGTTGTGTATCAGGGCTCGAAACTTTTACTTATTTGGGCAGGCTGCAGATTGAACTTCTCGAAGCACAAGTTTAAATGCGAGGCTACCTGTGATCTAGAACTAACGGTCCTTAACAGTATCGAGTACCAGAAATTTGAAATGGTGGGCCCCTTCTCCTAGTACTTGCAGACAAATGAGTAGGCGATTCTCGATAGGCAATTTGGTGGGACCATTTTTATAGTAATAATAGATGATTTTTTAAATTTTTTCTCCTCCCCCTCTCCTCTTCCTTTTTTTTTTTGCCCCAATTTTTTTTTACAATAAACCATTTTTGAGTAAAGATTACCCTTGTACGGTATTTTGATATAATTGCTGACATTTGTGCTTATCCCCTCGTCGACCTTATCACCTTCATCTCTCTTTCACTGTCCAATAAATGCAATCTCTTCCTAGAATACAAGTTGAAATTGGACTTTTCCTCCAAATCAAGGCGTGCAAAAGTGACACAAATGGCTGCAGCCCACGGCCACAGACCCAACGCCATAGATGGGCTCGGCCGACCTCATTAAACGGGTTTCATAATTTTCCTTCACTCCAAGCCGACTCTGAGTTTTGTGGCACTTTTTAAAACAAACTTTTTTAAATGATCCCATAATATACTTTGCATAATCTAAAATACATGAGGTAAAAAAGTTATAAAAGTCATTATAGTCATTTGAGAGTATAAAAGTACCCAAAATCGATAACCACTATTCACTATGTCCCTTTTTAGATGTCCACCATAAAAATATATGCATTTTAGACCCTAAAAAGTGGAGTATATTTCTCTATAAAATTAGTATTTTAAATTGTGCAAAAAAAAAAAAATACTAAAATAATCTATGGAAATATATATATATATTTTACGTTTAAGGTTTACCCTTCTCGCGTTTTTGGCTGTAAATGTCCTAATTAAACTTGCATAATCAAGTTTCTCCAATTAGAAGAGTAGCTCCCCCCCCCAAACAAAAAAAAAAATGATAAGAATCTTTCATTTTTAGTTGTTCAAATATTAATTCAACCCTCTAGTTGTTTACTCTCGTTTATTTTTATACATGGAAAAAAATGTTTAAACCAAATTCTGTGACAAAAAAATTAAAAAGAATGCTTTATTTTTAGAAGAAAAAAGGGATGTTGCCTAATTCAGATCCAATTAAATAAATAGACTTGATGATTCATCCATTATGGTGCATTATCCTCAACCCCTCAACCAGGAAGAATAAATCAAATACTATCAAATTTTGAGGAGTCTGTTGGAGTATACAATAAAAACTTGTACTTGAATCAATGAATGAGGGATACACTGAATTTTTTTAGTTGAATGATGGATATATGATTAGCCATTTTTTTCTTCGAAGTATTTCAGAATTCCTTTTTTCTATTTTCAATTTTGATTACAAAGCTTCTCGTACGTGAGTTTTACCTTTGGATGAATCCACTAAATAACCCATGATATGCGTCTAAACTGGGATGGACTGGGCTAGGCTTCAGTTCATGTGCGGTAAGGCTTGGGGAGCCGTCAAATTCCACGGCCCAACCCAAGCAAATCAACAACAAAAAGAGCGAGTTACGGGCCGGTACAGCCCAATGGTAAAAATTACATCCAGGTACAACAGTCGCTTTCAAATGCACCACCAGGGTAAGAACGTGCCCAGCCGTTATGTTCCATGATTTCTCTCTCTCTCTTAACCCACTCTCTCCCAACCCCACGTCGACACTTCCAAGTGCTTAAGGCCTGGTTTGGGTGAATTGGTTTTTTGATTTTTTTAGTTGTCTTTATTTAAAAAAAAAAATTGTCTGGTTTTTTGGATAATTTTTCGTCTTTATTCTCAAAACTTTAAGTTTGGCTAATAATGTTATACTTTTTAAATTCCTCTCGTCGAGACAAGCCACGAAACCACAAAAACCAACAAATGCAAAAAAAAAATTGAATAAGGACAAAACCAAAAAACTAGTTTTTTCATTTCACCCAAACCAACCCTAAATAATAGGGGTACCCTATGAAAGTGTTTAAATCTAAACTCTAGAGTATCTTATGAAAGTGCCTAAAATCCTAGGATACCCTATGAAAATGTTTAAACCACTCAAATCCTATAATAGAAAAGTGAACTTAAAACCTAAACCTTAGGGTACCCTATAAAAGTACTTAAAATCCTAGGATATTCTATGAGAGTTTCTAAAATAGGAAAGTGCACCCCAAACTTAAACACCCAAAAGGAGTGATTTACCTTAATTGTAATTAAGAAAAAATAACTTACCTCAGTAATAATTAGATATCTCTTTCCTAGATCTAGAGGTAAAAATCTGCAACAAAAATTACTAGTAAAGATGCAGTAAACAAGCCGAGTTATTGGATGTTCAGGTTCGTTCGTTTAGTTTTTAAATGAAATCAAGCTGAGCTTGTCTAGGTTTGATTCAAACTCGAGTTTGTTCACAAGATATTTGTGCTCTCAATTAAAATTTTATTTTGTACATAAATTAGTAGTACAAAAATATATAATAATATTAAAATTTGGGTTTATAGTACATTTAAAAATTTATACAATGATAAGTTATATTTTTCATGATGTACGCATAAAATTTAAACATACTCAAGCTCATATGTTAAGATATACACATATGCTCATTGTGGATAGGATTCATAGGACAACACTTGCACCTTACATTTCATAGCACACCATAAGATCTGCCCATATGCTAATTTGTGTGCCTTTTGTTTCTCAACCTCCTTTTTCAGCCTTGTTGTCTTTAGGTGTATGCCGAGTTTTAATCTCCGCTACATTTTTTCCCAAAACAATTTGATTAATTTTGTAGAAAAACATTTGTTTGACAATAGTTTTTCAAATAAATAAAGCATTGAAACCAATTTTTATAAAAAAAACTAAAATTTAAGACTAACGGAAAAATTAACGAAAGTTAAGAGAGGGAGAATCTAGGAAATAGTTCAAAAAGCAAGAGAAGACGGTCCATTCTCAGAAATCACAGAGAAATGTCAATATATTTGTCAGAAATTTCAGGGGAGAACAGTGAAATTTACCCAACTTTATAATATTGAACCCATGCCAAAAATTATCGACTCCGCCAATGTTCGTACTCCTTTGAACCAGGTCCAAGTTGTTTGGTTTCTACCTCCAATCATGCTATATGTACAATCATTTCGGTTTTAATCATTCACAATCTTCTCATATAGATGTGGGCCCATACACAATTATGAGTGTAGATCCCACGTGTATGTGAAAAGATTATAAATGATTGGAATTGAAATAATTGTACAAATTGCATTTTTGTTCTACCTCCGTATTACGTTTTGTATGACTCCACAACTTCGATACGTGGAGTAATTTGGACGGAGAGTGCCATTGTGCCAATCGCTTGGCCTTGTAGGCCCAGGTTTGTGCGTGTCAAAAACCAGTAAACAAAGAAAATTATTACTCACTCATCAGTCTCCTAATGTTTTTTCATGTTTATTCCCGTAAAATGAGGACTAAAAACTGATGCATTTTTCTGTGACAAAATTCGTTCTGTAAATTAAAAAGACACGTCGATATCAGTTAATTGTTGTAAATTTTTTGGATTGTTTTAAAAAAGTACGTATTTATCTTTTAAAATTCTCATTTTATGCAATGGACAAATAATTTACAAAAATGATATATACACTCTCTAGAAGTGGCTCACAGGTAGGGCATGTATCACCGTTCAACAATTTAAAACGGAGCAAATTACAGTTATCCACGTTTTATTTTATTTTTTGAGTCATTCCTAATAATCACGGAGTCCGCAGCACTAAACACACGCTTCCACGTCAAACACTCGCCAGTCCCTCTCCCTCCCAAAAAATACCCAATATATATACACAGCATCACGCAAATTCTCAAAACATCCACAGCCGAAATCTAATCTGCATACTCCGAAAACCAAAAAATCCTTAATCGCGCACCAAACAAAGCAATTCAAAAAGAATACCTACCTCATGGGAAATTGCAAATCCTGTTGCTACGTGAAGAAGCCCCAAACGGCGACGCTCATCGACGCTCGTGGTAACCTCCTTAAAATCAAGGTCCCAATCACCGCCGCTGAAATCATGCTCGACGAACCAGGCCACGTGGTATCTCCTGCGCTACTGATTCGAAACACTCGCCGGATTCCGGTCATGAAAGCCGACGAGGAGCTCTCCGCGGGGGAGGTATACTTGGTTGTTCCGGCGAGTAGGGCCCGCTCTCAGGTTTCCGAATCGGAGATGGCGCTGATTGACTCCGCTTGTGAGAAGAGGCGGCGCCGCCCAAAACGACGCAATTCTAAAGTCTTGCCGGCGGTGACTGAGAGTTCCGGTGACGAAGTTGTGATTTTGCAAGGGAACAGTACCGGCTTGTCCGGTCACCAGTTGACGAGCCGTCGGACGTGGAAGCCGGCACTTGATCCTATTACGGAGGGAATCTGAGAACGCGTGGGGTTTCACGATTTTGCCACGTACGATGGAATTAAATATACCGTGATGTGGCAAGATCCCAACTCTTGAATTAGTGCAGTGGTCGTTAAAAAAGAAGTGTACATTTTACTTTTTCTTTTCTTTTCTCTCATTAAAGGGAGCTAGAGGGCTAGGAAGCAAAGAAATTCATTGATTTGTACTGTAGCAGTTATTGATTGATAAAACAAGCTATTCACCCTTTTATACGTTGTATACCGTTGTGACTTGTGAGTGCGTAAACTAGCCCATTTTTTGCTTTGCATACACCAGGAAAACGTCAGTGAAAACTAGCCCAAATTTTCTCCATTATTTCGTGCATTAGACGTACGGGTGCAACACTAATAAGTAAAAATTACTAATTCTTAATTTTTGAAAATGTATAAATGTAAGACAAAAAGAAAACTAACTAACTCCAATAGGAAACGCGCTATCTCTCTCTCTCTCTCTCTCTCTCTCTTTCTACTAATTAACTTCTGCCCCTCTTTCTCTAATAAATCTAGCATTTTCTATGTACCTCCTCCCCTTCCACTCTCCCCACTAGGATTTCAACACCCAGAAGAAGTGCAAGAGGGGAGGGCATCCCTCCTCCGCACCAGCATCCTTCCCCTCGATCTCTCCCTTCTACTGTCTTTCTCTCCCAGCCACTATCTTCCTTTTCCCAACTCCAGAGGTCTTTCGACTGGAGCGCACTGTTAGATGTGGTCGATTTTCACCTAATGGCTTGTTAGCTTCGGTTGCTGATACCACCGTTCTCATTGCTGAATGATTTCGGTATAATGGGATTAATAGGATTTCTCCAAACTAACTTAGCCTAAGTTATCACTATGGTATTTTTGTTTTTTTTTAGTTATATTTTGTCAGTAATTATTCTCCTCACATGCATTATCTGATTTTACATTTAGCGGAAACAACATACACTTTGGACTACAGTGTTAAGACGATATTTTTAGTAAAAACATAGCTTTAATATAAACACCAAGCCCTAATTATACCATGTCTTTTAAAGCACGGCTTATTATTGTACATTAAGGCTGAATTTCCATTGAATTATTTTTGGTATTCTTAAACTACAAGTTGTCAAATCAACCTAAACAAGTTAAGCTCCTTGCGCAAATCAATTTCATGAAATAAGGTAAACTTCTAAGAGCATTGATCTCCACTCCTACACCAAATTTAAATTTTAGTAAAAATCACCAAAAAAACCCACTCCACTTCTTCACCAAATTTGCTCAATACCAAATTTACTCAAATTTTTTACCAAATTTTCTCAACACCAAACCCAACATCAAATTATCAATGGCTATATTTGTTCAAAGTAGGTGTATTATTTGTTCCTTATTTCCGCAGAAGAGGATGAAAAGGAATTTGTTCACTGCAAGTTTTGGAGGTAAAATAATATATATATATATATATATATATATATATATATATATACATATAGATATATATGTGTGTTTTGACAAAATGGGGAAAAAGTTTTGGAGCCAAAAAAAAAAAACCCCTTTTTGACAAAATTTTAACTAGAATTTGGTAAAAGAGTGGTTTCCCATTAGAAGAGGTGATATCAAATCAAGTTTTTGACCAAATTTTTACTCAAATTTGAGTAAAAATTTGGTAAATTTGATGTATAAGTGGAGATGCTCTAATAAATCAAATTTTGTTTGGTGCGGCCCACAATAAAAAATAATAATAAAAGGGTCTAAATCTAGTGTGGGTGTTCATGTTATTTAATATGAATACTTGGAAAAATTCTAAGAAACTAACCAAATGCACCTGGAATTAGGAAAATTCTGAGAAACTAACTAAATGCACTTGGACATTGTCGTTGGACAGTCCAATATTCAACAAACGACAACTCTATTGCTTACGTTAAGTCATTGGTTAATAAGGTTGTGTTTGGTTTGGGTTTTGAGTTTTGGTTTTTGTAATGATTAGAGAGAGAAATAGGGGTAATAATTAAAAATAGGTATTAATGATTAGAGAGAGATAAAGAGAAAAATTAAAATAATATTTAAAAATATGGGTAATAATTGAATAATAATTGAGAGAACCAGTTCTTAAGAACCAAACCAAACAAGGCATAAACCTTTGAGACTTAGAGGTTTGTTTTTTAATAAGATCTTATTTTGAAACATTCTAGGTGTTATTAACTTGTTTTGAGTTGGTTCATACTTTAGCTTTTATTGAGCTTCTAGCTAGCAAACGATACAATTAAACCGTCAGAATTAATCGAGGTGTGAATAAACTTGTTCACAGTTGTAACAAATTAAAAAATAAAAAGGAAAAAAAAATGACCTGGTTAATTCTGTTGAACGGTTCCTAATTCCCTTAGACTTCGCCTTTCCCATTAGGTTATTAGGTACGACTTCTACAACTCCCACAAAAAGAAAAAAAGGTAGGCCCCACACAACAAATTCGTGGACACTGCATCAGGACCCTCCGATCAACCCCTCGTGTCAAATCACGACCCTCTCAGTTTCCATCTGTTAATTCCACGCCGTTGGATTTGAAGACTTCCTTTAGAGGATTAGGTCAAAGTCCTCTTCGTAAATTTGGTGGGTCGTTAGTTAGTTAAATTATCATAGTCCACCATTATTATATCCGTCACATGATGGAGCGGTTTAACGAACACTGCCCCGCACAGTATCCTCTCTCTTGTTTAAACGTTACAACATCCCCAACGCCTTCTTCATTTACTCTCCCCCCCTCTCTCTCTCTCGCTCTATAACCGCCTCTGAAACTAACGCTGATCTCACTCTCTCATGGGGAACCACATTTCCAACCGATCGTCGGGGACAACCGGAAAAGTAATACTATCGGATGGTAGCGTGCACGAGTACGAAAAACCATTAACAGCGGCGGAGCTCATGCTAGAGCACCCGCAGCAGGTGGTGGTGGAGTTTCGGTCAGCCTCGACAGGCGGAAAGAGGCCAAATCCATTACCGGCAGACGAGAAGCTAGAGATGGGAAAGATTTACCTAATGGTTCCAAAGAGACGAGGGAAGCCACCGGCGTTGTCTCCGGAAGAAGCACGGCGGATACTTGCAACGGCGAACTCAGTTTTGAGTTCTAGGCGGCCTATTTTGTCGACGACGACGGGGTTTGTTCCGATGCTTGCGAGGTTGTGCACTGCGGGAGGTAGAGACGTGGAAGGGTTTGTGGTGAGTAGGCCGAGAGAGAAGGTGGTGGAGGAGAGGAGAGAAGAGGTTAGAAAGGTAGAGTTTTTTCCGCCGGAGATTACGGAGGGAATGCAGCCGGAGTTTTTAAGCAGGCAGATTTCCGGTGGGAAAGGGTGGAAGCCCAGTTTGGATACCATAAAGGAGAAAGCTGTTAAGAAAAAGGTGTCTCATTGGTTGTTCTAAATTGTTTGGGGAATTGAAATTAGGTAGGCTACAGTGACATATCGATGTCCAGATCATGTGCCATATATCATACTCTCTTTCGTTTCATAATATTGGTCTCATACGAAATTACGTACAATTTTTAACTAAAAAATAATGTACTTATGAACATAATTTGTTTATCAATATAAATCTTGTTTGATAGATCTCATTGTGAACTTTTAAACGGTACAGAAAAAATCCAAAAATTATTTTATAGATGCATTATTTTTTAATTTAAAAATTACACATAGTTTCGTAGGGGACCAATATTATGGAAACGGAGGGAGTATCATCTTTCTATTCCATCTGATTTTTATGTTTTCATCCCATGTCGGAACCATAATAACCAGTATCCAAATTAACCTTATTATTGAATACAACATACAGTACTATATTTCCGTATACAACATATCAAATTGTTATGTTTTGCGTTGTAACTCTTGTTGAATAGACCACGTCTGTATAAAAAGAAAGTGGTCTAATCTCGATAGACACTAAAGTTTCCATTCCATTAATTTCGTAAAATAAATAGTTTCGACTGAAAATCATTTTCCAGTCATCATACACAATAAAATTTTGTAGTATTTTACAATTCTCTCTAGGGAAAATCTATGGTACGCCCCTTTTTTCAAGGGCATACCATACATCCCCTTATTTACGTATGTTTTTTTTTAAAAAAAAATGATAAAATCAAGTCATTGATTTTATGCATTGGTGAAGAGATTTGACAAAATCTTAGATTTTTGCATTTAAAAATTTAGGATTTTATCAATTTTTTTTACCAATGGATAAAGTCAGGCGCTTGATTTCATCCGAGAACAACCCCTAAATTGGGGGAAGGGAAGGGGAATCCAACCAAAAGTTGAAAGAACAAACGAAAACACCCAAATAATTGAAACTCAAACAACAAAAAACATCTTTAAAATACAGGGGGAGTTCCACTAACAAAAAATTGTTTTTTTCTAAAATTTGAGACAAGTCATTTTCTTACAATACATCACATAGAAAACTTTGAAAGTCAGTTAATTGAAAAATTAAACTACCTCAGTGAAACAGGCCTTAATGGGTAAGGGTAAAATAAAAAAATCAAAGCCAAGGGATATGCTTCTAGCTCAGAGTTGGTGAAGTGTTAGGCATGTTCAACTTGTAACAGTTAAACAGTTCCATCCATGAGAATTAAAGACTTTGGAATATTCGTGATTCACCATGTGATCGATTAATTAATAATTTTAAATAGATGACCCAAAAGTCATACTGATTGCAATAAAAATATAAGTGGGTGGAGCCCTGCATTGAGATATCCTTAGGATTCATTTACACAAATTTCCTAAACTCTTAAAACGTACTCTCAACCCTAGGTAGATCTTGTCCATATGTATTAGTTGTAGGTGTTTTTCTTCGATCTCTTCTTTGTGGTATTTGCGCGCAGGCTTTTATATATGTACGAGTTTGCAGTAACATTAAAATGTTTGAAATCATTTATATTTACTTTTAAATATCTTTTACCTGATGATTCAAGTATATATGTTTAAAATAGAAAACAAAAAAGAAAAGAAATAAAGAAGCAGCTTCTGCTCCTTGAAAAATTAAAAAATTAACCAAGAACCAAATGTGCTCATTTCCCCATTGAATGTCAAGAAAATGAACAGGCTCTTTCATCTCTGTGTAATGAACAAGAGTTTTGTGTTTCTATTTCTGTTTCAAACTGAAATTCAATATGAGTTCAAAAAAACTGAAATTCAATATGAGCTTATGAAAGTCGGGTTCCCTCGGTTGGACTCAATTACACTAATTGTGACTAGTAATTGTATTTATTTATTTTTGGAATGCAATTAATTGTAACTTGTACTCTGACTACAAAAATTGGGGCTCCGTTTATGGGTCCAGAGGTGGCCACCCGAAGTGTTCGCTTCCTTGGCAAAATATGGCATTACTCTAGATTTTATTTTTTCTCTAAGTGAGGGAGAGTTGTTTGTCGAACTTGGAATGAAGTAATTGCAAAAGCAACTCAACACCTGGGCTAATATTGTCATAACCGGGCGAACAAGTAACTTACAATTTGAAGGCCGTCTGTCCAAGTCCAACAATGAAAAAAAATGGTACTACACATTCATAGCTCATGTAACCATCAATATTTATGTTTTATTCAAACGATGATCAGGTATAGAAACTTAGGAAAAGGTTGTACACACTCCTTATTCGGACAAAAGTTACGATTTTTTTTTTTATATATAAAAGTTATGAGACGCAATAAAATATTACGAATTATAGAAAATATTATGAATCATATTGCTGAAAAATTACGAAAAACTAAAAAACATTATGATTGCCAATGAGGTAGCACAATCTGGACCATATAATATGTGCAAATGGTTCACACTTTTAGTGAGTGTGTATTGTAGCCATTAATATATACATATTATTCATTGTGAAATGCAACCAGTATAAACTTCTATGAATCGTGACATTATAATTGAATTAAAAACTTTAGATCGATATCATACTAATTGCTATGTTACAAATATATATATATATATATATATATATAGAGAGAGAGAGACAGAGAGAGAGAGAGAGAGAGAGTCCACTTCCAGTCCAAACTCCTTTATTTTGTTAAGTTCCAGACCTCATTGATCCCGATCGAATTTTGACGATCCGAACCGTCCAATGTGTTTAAAAAGTGTTTTTCAGGGTCCCCGCGAGAAATCATCAAAACAAAATACAGGGAAGGGTTTAATCCAATCCGTTTTTCACAAAAACGGTATATTTATAGTTTTGTGAAAATGGCTCGGATCAAGCCCTTCGCGGTATTTTTTTTGATGATTTCTTGAGGGAACCCTAAAAAACACCTTTTAAACACATTGGACAATTCGGATCGTCAAAATTCGATCGGGATCAATGAGGTCTGGAACTTAACAAAATCCGGGAGTTTGGATCGGAAGCTTGGTGTGTGTGTGTGTGTGTGTATATATATCAATTTGTCACCTAATGTCCTATTTTTTTTTTAGGAAGCTTGCTAAGGGGGTGTTCAGTTCCACTAATAAAAAACTGTTTTTTTCAAAAATTAAGACAAGTCATTCTCTCACAATACATCATATAAAAAATCGTGAAAAATCAATTTTTTTCAAAAAACCACTTTAGTGGAACAACCTCTAAGTGCTGACGTAACCTCAAAGGTTCCACAAGTAAAGGGGGCTCAGCCCATTCAATGCAAGCCCGCACCAATGTGATCCAAATATATGGGTTCTATTAGGGGGTTTAGTTTTGAATGAACATTTCGGCATAAAGATTCCCGGGCCCATTACTCATTGATATCGTATATTCTACCCGGGAAATGAGTCCGTTTTAGAACGTTACTTGTAAGGGTCCCACTCGATTACGAATGGCAATGAAACGGATGAGTTTTGCCATACTCAATGGCGATTTAAGGAGTTCAAAAGTGTTTTAGAAACATTAAATACTTTTACAAACCGTAAATCAAAGAAAAACATAAGCAAGTGCAACTAAAAATCTTGTTTCGATAAAAATAACATTTAAAACTCAATTTAATAAACAAAAGATATCATCGAAAGACATATATTAATAATCTTTGTTTTTCAATTTTCACCACTGAAAAAAAAAAAACTACACAAGCTTCCATAATTGCATTTGACGCGGTCTCATATTCAGAAATTGTTGCATGATAGTCTCTAGGTCAATACTATCAAATAATACATCTCTTTGGATTTTTTTATTCTCCTCCTACCACGACCCTAATCCTAAAAAATAAGGTGAGTTCAAGGCGGAACAGATTGAATTGCCATGAACAGTGTAAGCTCCATAGGCCGAGCTCTCTCGTGGTTGGCAATTTCATGTCAAAACACACATTTATGTGTATCCCTTTGTTTGTTTAGGATGTGCAATGAAATCAATGTGTCAATATAATTTAGAGGTAGATTGATAGGTTTAGTCAAGTTTTAGATGTTAATTGTTGGAGAAAAGAAGTTTCAACGAAATGCTCAAGCATTTTCAAGCCATGGGTCCAGCATATGGGCTGTTAGGAAAGTGCTCAAGCAACTTTTAATGTGCTCGAGCAGTCGGCAAAGCTTATGAAAGGGCAGCAGCTAGGGTTTCGAAGATAACAACTTCGGCTGCCATATTTTTGACGTCTAAGAAGAGAGAGAAAGCGGCCTTGCGATTGGTTTCTTCCTTTGAGTCTTGGAGTTCAAGTTATGATCGTTCTTTGAGCAACACAATCAACTCCAAGAACTTTCTTACAACCTAGATTCTTTTCTTGCATCAAACTTCGATGGATTTCTAAATGTTTTTCGGAAAGCTTGAGAGATTCAAGTTGGTGGCAATCAAGCACGGGGTACGGTGAACGAGGATTCGGCTATCGTTCTTGAGTCAATTGCGAGGATTCTCAATTGTGTAGTAAGTTCGATTGTAACCGTACAATGTTTTTCTATAGTGCTTGATTCCTTCCCGTGATTTTTTACCCATCTAGGGTTTTTCCACGTTTATCGCGCGTTCATCGTTTCTTCGTTTATTTTTAATTCCTATTATTGCTTGATTATTCGATTGCTAGCAAAATAGGATTTTTCAATTGGTATCAGAGCGGGTTGCTCGTTATATTAGGGTTTATTCCTAGAGTGGATCCTCAGTTAAGATGAACATGCACACAAACATGTATCATTCATCTAGTCGTGTGCCGATTTTGGATAGTGAGAATTTTGATTATTGAAAATCCAGAATAAAAGCTGTTATGAGATCAGCAGACGAAGAAATTTGGAAGTCGTGTGTTAATGGTTACAGTGAATAATCAAGCAGTACCCAAACCTAGTTCCGATTTATCTGTCGTAGAAAAGGCACAATTACAGGCAAATAATAGAGCCTTGGATATTTTATTTAGTGCAGTGGATGTGAATGAACACCGTAAGATAGCCAACTGCGAAATAGCAAAGGAAGCATGGGATATTTTAGTCACTTGTCATGAGGGTACTGATGTTGTCAAACAATCCAAATTGCAAAGGCTTACAACCGAATTTGAGGTTATTAGAATGCAAGAAGATGAAACATTTAATCAATTCTACTCTAAATTGATCTCTATTGTTAATAGTTGCGAAACCCTCGGTGAACCTATCCCTGCTTTTAGAGTTATTAAGAAAATTTTGAGATCTTTGCCAGAACGTTTCAAAACTAAGGTCACGATTCTTGAAGGTAAACGTAAACTTAAGGAAAAATCTGTCGAAGAAGTTGTTGGTCTCCTTCAAACCTATGAGGCAGATATGTTGCAATCTGAATCTGAAAAATTGAAAACAAAATCTTCAACTAAGTCAATTGCTTTCAAAAGTTCTAAAATTAATAAGATAGATTCAGATTCCGATGAGGATGATGAGTTTGATACTGAAGCCATCAATTTATTTCTCCAAAAATTTAAAAAGTTTTTCAAAAAGAAGGTTTTTAAAAATGATTCCAATAGTAAAAAGAATAATGGTAATGGCAAAGAAGATTTTCCTAGTGAAAAAGAAAAAAAAAACGGGTAAAACGACCTCCAGCGGGGCCAAAGTGTTATGAGTGTCTGGGGTATGGTCACTTAGCGCATGAGTGTATTAATAAATTGAAGAAGAAGACCAATTTCAAGGCTAACATAACTTGGGATGACGATAGTGAATCCGATAACTTTGAGGAAGAACAAGTAGATAACGCAAACTTTATTGCTTTTGGGGCATCTTTAAAGTCAAACTTTAGTGAGCAGGAATCCTCTGATGAGAGTGAGAATGAAGAAAGTGATGAGGTTTTGAGTTTTAATGAGTTGAAAGAGTCTTATGATATGCTATATGAAGAGAGTGTTAAGATTAGTGAGACTAATTTGAAATTGGCTAAAAATATAAAAAATTCTAAGGTGGAATTGATGACCGTTAAAAAGCAAGTTGAAAGAGTCAGCAAGGGTTATTGAACAGTGTCACTAATGAGAAAGAAAAGTTGAATGATGAGGTTGAGAATCTTCAAGAAAAGAACAAGGTCTTAACTGATTTAAACACCACCTCAGAAGAAAAAATAAAAAGGTTAAATATTGAAATTGATAATGTTAATATTCTATTTGAGCGTTTAAACACAGGGTCAAAGACACCGGATGATATTCTCAGGATACAAAGACCAGCAAGTGACAAAACAGGGCTTGGATTTTATGAAGCTTCACCCTCAAAAGCACTCAAAGGTAAGGCGAATGAGTTGAAACAAAAAAGGTAATATCGAAATTTCACACTATAAATACTGCCGATAACGTGATTGAAAAGGCTCATGATATTAAGGAGGGTAATTATGTTAAATTTATTCCTACCTGTCATTATTGCCGAGTAAAAGGTCATATTAGACCTAATTGTTTCAAACTTCACGGCTACCATTGTGTTGATCATAACCATGTTCGTCACAGTAAAGGTGTTTTCAAGCATCACAACGCTCATAAATCTTTGGTTAATCATGCAAACTATGGTAATGGTAGAAACATAATAGTGAGAAGCTCTAGACCTACATTTGGACCTAAAGATCAAATTGAGACATCTCAAGTTAGAACTCGATTCATATGGGTCAAAAAGTGTGATTTGCATTGCTTTGTTGCTAAAACAGCATCAAATGCTAAGAACTCTCCCATGTGGAATTTTAATCGTGATTGCTCATATCATATGTCTGGCGATAAGTTTGGTCGGGGTATGCCTCGTTGATAAAGTCTCTTTGGAGTGCATTAGTAGTGTTTTGGTTATTTTATTTCTTTAATGTATTTTTTTTTTTTGTTGATGCTTTTAATTTTTTTTTTCTCATGATAAAAAACTACAAAAACATTCATATATGAAAATATTTGGGCTTAGCATGTTTTTTTGAGGATGAGTAGTCAGCCATGAGACTCCCACAAATGCACATCTTCGGGAATGCATGCACAAGTTTTGTTAACTCCACTCATGAGATGCATTAGGTAATTCTTTGTAGCATGCCTTATGACTCGGATAACCACCCCTACACGTCCAAGGTTAGTAAGATTACATAGAAGAGAAAATTGAATTCTCATGCTTTGGTTTATATCTTGTCCTTTCTCTCGGCGATTGACCATTTTTTTTGGCATAATTTTTTGGATACAATGGCTCATTAAGTGCAGCTGAAGAAAAAAAATAGAGAGAGAGAGAGAGAACATAAGTAGCAAACTGCGAAGTAGCAAAGAAAGGGGAGTACTGACGAAAAAACAAAAGCATATGTATATATGCTTATCCGGCGCTCATTGAGTAAATCCGCAATTGGGGTGAGGTACTCTCCCCTCCGAAAGTGTTCAAGTCAAAAAGATGGATAGACTTTGTGAAAGCATTAGTGATTGAACCATTAAACTTAGTAACCCGGCATTGGGTCCGAGGTACTCTTTACTCCCAATATTAAGCGTCAAACAAAGAATGGGGTAAAAGCAAAAACACGACTATGAAATTCTATCAAATATTAATTGTTAAGTTGAGGGGGAGTTGTTTATTTTCAATGGCACATAATTTGTATCGATGAGTGCCTGGTTTGACTTCGTGAGGGGGAGAGTGCTTGATAGTCCAAGGATCCATGAGAATTTTTTACTACTTGGATAATAGTCCTAATTTCCTATGACGTGTCACACACGCACCTTGTCACAGATTCATAGTGCATGCTGCAACTTATCCCCAAAATTCACTCACGATGGGTTTAATACAAATTTACTCATGCATTGCTCAATCTTGTGATATTGTATGAGCCTCATTTTTTTTATCGCTTATTCTTCGGACAACCGTGCGCTTTGCATCAAAAAATTTGGATATCATCGCCAAGATTATTTTTCAGTTGTGTGTTAAGTGTTTGCTCTAAAAAAATGCTTAACCTATGTTCAATCATTGCTTGCGCAACAACCCCATTTTTGTTTTAAACTCTCTCATATTAAACAATGTATTACTTTCTTCTTTGGGTTGTTGATCCCCCATTAGGGCTCTCTTCTAATTCTTGCGTCTTCATCCTTTGATCGTGCCTTGCGGTTTTCCATATTTGGTTTATTCTTTCTTTTTTATTTTTCATTCTTAGAACGTTTTGGTTCAATGGGTTTCAATGGATTTGTTCTAAATTTTGTGCGCCCCAATTCCCAATGCTCATTTGTTTAGTTATATGGTTGCCGTATGTGGCGTTTTGGCATTGTGGTTAGTTGGTATTTTTGGATAGTGGTTTGATGCTTATGAATTTCTGACAGTTGAGTTTTGGCAATTTAAATACTGGTTTAGCTCTCTCATATTTGTGCTCTCTTATTGTTTTTTATATTCACATCTGGCCTATTATATGTTTGTGTTCTTTTCTACCTTTGTCCTTCCGTGACAAAAAGGGGGAGTAATATTCGCTTTGGTTCTAAATGTTGTTTGCTTTTAGTGTTGTTGCGCTTTTGGTGTGATCACATTCTGTTAAGGGATAAGTTTTTTCAATGTTAGTGTGTTTTGTCATGGAAGTGCCAAAGGGGGAGATTGTAAGCTCCATAGGCCGAGCTCTCTCGTGGTTGGCAATTTCATGTCAAAACACACATTTATGTGTATCCCTTTGTTTGTTTAGGATGTGCAATGAAATCAATGTGTCAATATAATTTAGAGGTAGATTGATAGGTTTAGTCAAGTTTTAGATGTTAATTGTTGGAGAAAAGAAGTTTCAAATCTAAATGCTCAAGCATTTTCAAGCCATGGGTCCAAAGATATGGGTCGTTAGGAAAGTGCTCAAGCAACTTTTAATGTGCTCGAAAGTCGGAAAGCTTATTAAAGGGCAAAGACTAGGGTTTCAAGATAACAACTTCTTTTGCCATATTTTTGACATCTAAGAAGAGAGAGAAAGCGGCCTTGCGATTGGTTTCTTCCTTTGAGTCTTGGAGTTCAAGTTATGATCGTTCTTTGAGCAACACAATCAACTCCAAGAACTTTCTTACAACCTAGATTCTTTTCTTGCATCAAACTTCGATGGATTTCTAAATGTTTTTCGGAAAGCTTGAGAGATTCAAGTTGGTGGCAATCAAGCACGGGGTACGGTGAACGAGGATTCGGCTATCGTTCTTGAGTCAATTGCGAGGATTCTCAATTGTGTAGTAAGTTCGATTGTAACCGTACAATGTTTTTCTATAGTGCTTGATTCCTTCCCGTGATTTTTTACCCATCTAGGGTTTTTCCACGTTTATCGCGCGTTCATCGTTTCTTCGTTTATTTTTAATTCCTATTATTGCTTGATTATTCGATTGCTAGCAAAATAGGAATTTTCAAACAGCTATTAAGGCCATGTTCCACTAACAAAAAAAACTAGATTAGTTTTAACTCAAAAATCATTTTATTCCACTAACAAAAAACTAGTTTTGTTTTAACTCAAAAACTTTCCTATTCCAGTAACAAAAAAAGCTCCAAAAAAAAATCAACTACCTTTTACAATAAATTACAATTAAAAAAAAACACTTTAGTGAAACAAGTTGTAGAGTTAAACTACAACTACAAGTTAAAAAAATTAAAAAACCAAAAAACAAGTTAATGGTACACCCCTAATTCAATGACCCTGTATGTTTGTTACATCCTTCCATCCCCCAGCCAGCTTGCCCATAATTTGCATTCAATTATTTACAGGATAGCGTCCCCCACTCCCACTTGTCATCCCCTCTCATTACCATCATCATCATCGTCTTAACTCTCCCTCTCTCTCTCTCTCTCTCTCTCTCTCTGTGTGTGTGAGACACCGACAACTGGTTGTGGAACTACCCACATAATTGAGCGCCAAAGAAAGAGTGTAGTGAATTATAGTAACAATCAAGAGAAAACCAGCTCACATAGGACCTCAAGAGCAGTTTGTTGTGCCAGATTATTTTATTTCATAGATCGATGTTGGAAAAGCAAAATTGGTACTACCACCAAGCAATTGTGTCAAAGTTTGTTTCTACGACTAGTATTATTCTATATATATTTCGAGTTTTTTCCTCAACAACTTGCTTAGTTGTATAAATTATTCTCTCACAAATGACAAGTGTATAAATCAAATGTCACAAGAAATTTTTGTTAAGTCTTATATACAAACAAATCTCTGTTCTACTCTACACACAATGGCCAACTTCCCGTGAAAACACCTGACAAAACAAACATAGATATCTATGTAACAGACTGTACTACAAAGAGGGCTGCCTTGCTTTTCCTAGATCTCTCGCATTACCCAACCTAGCAGTGCAAACCAACCGAGCTTTGTATGTTAGTTATTTTGGTTTGGTTTTTTCCGGGGTTGTTCAAAACACACTCTGATTCAATCGACTCTATTAACTTTGAATTATAATGGGTAATTTGAATAGGGGGTAGTTTCTCACGTGATACTCCTTCCTTTGCCTTTGTTTTTTTTGGAGTTGTGAAGCCACTTGAATTCGACAAAGGTATAATCATCACGGCATTTCATACATATCATTTTTTTTTATATATTCATATTTTATTAAATCATATTTTAAAATGCTTTAAATTAGTTTAAAAAATACTAATATGGAATTTTTTTTCTTGACCCCTACATCATGCTTAATTTGGGGAATTTACATTTCTCAAATCTTTTATAAGTTTCCTAAATACACTTTAGGAATTTACGTTTATCCCTATAGTATAAAATACTCCAGTCAAGATTTATTTTGTCCTTCCTTTTTGCAGAATTCGGGGGAGGCGCTGTGCGATAAGTGTTGTGCAACAAAACTACTGGCTGCGTTTAGTTAGATAGTTTAGTTTAGTTTTGATAATGTCATCAGTTGTAATGAGTGGAGAGAGATAGTGAGAGAAATGAGGATAATGATGACGTCATCAAAACTAAAACTAAAACTAAACTGGGAAACGAACATGGCCGTTTTGCTCATTTTCTTGGTACATCCAAGGGCCCTGTTTGGAGAGGTAATTTTAGGGTTCAATTTTAGGAGATTCAGGCTCTTTGGGGTAGGATATAGTGGATTTAGGCACTTCGGGTTTAGGCACTTTAGGTTTAGGGTTTAGACACTTTGGATTTAGGTACTTTATTGTGGTTTTTTCTTCCTCCAAACAAGGCTTTCGGAAGCTTTGGAGTTATACACAAAAATTAAGCAAAACGACATAGTTTTGCTGCACAACATGGTATACAAAACCTACCACATAGCACCCACCCTGAATTCCTCTTTGCATCTCTTTCCATCAAAATTTTTATTTACCTTACCAAACACAGAACCACTCGTACCAAATAATGGCGGGATCTATAGCAATATTGTTTTCGAAGAATATTACCGTAATGTTTCTGGAGTAATAGATTACTTGATCATTTCCATTATGCTACCCATTTTCAAATTCATAACCAAACCAACAGAAACGTGGTCCATTTCGAAAACTTTGGAAATCGGCTAAAAATAAATAAATAAATATTGGATTTAGTTTCATATTTCCTCTTTAATTTATTAACCATCAATCTTTAAGCTTTTGTTTTATTATATATGGACACATCCTTTATTCCTTTCGTTGACATCTCGACACTTTTGCAAAATGAAAAGAAAATTTTGAGTGCTAGAGTTTTTCATTATTTTGTATGAGTTGACAATCAAATCAACTCATACATTGTGTTTTGTTACAATCTAATTCAACATTCTTGCATCTTGCATTTGTCCGAATGTTTTTTATTGTCTTGTTTATTCCGCATATCATTCATCATTCATCTGGTGATTCGTTGGTGCCTTGTTGTTGTTGGCGGGATTGATGAGGAGTCTATTTGGAGCTAGTTAATTCTGGGGATCGAACTTGAGGTTCGTGGCAAGCTATTGAATAAAAAAGAAGCTCTAGGATCATCGTGAGATGGTGAGAATAGGTAACGCTTAGGGGTGAGGCTTGAGGTAATCTGTTTTGCACCATAACTCTCTTTTTGATTAATAGAAAATAGTATACTAGGCCGTGGATTTATCTTAGGGTTATTCAGAACCTAAGGTTTTTCACGTATATCGCGTGTCTTGCCTCCTGATTTATTTTCTGATGTCTTATTATTTGTTCTAATTGTTTGATCTCTTTAAAAAAATATCTAATAAAAGTTTCTCTTAAAAAGGTTATTTTTTTATTTAGTCCTATTCAACCCCCTTTAGGACGTTTTTAAGCTTCTACGTAATTTCACTGTAGTGTGCTCGAACTTGGTCATTTGTAAATGAGTCAACCCTTTAATGACCCTAGTCGGGTTCGTTTACTTAGCAAGCTTTTATAGATGAGCCAATCAAGTTCGTACAAATGGAGCCGAGCTAAATTTTAGACTACTGAACTTAGCTTAATTATTGAAAGATTTGAGCCAAGCCCTGAGTCGAGTCTTGAGCTGTTTCTGACAAGCGTGGTTCATTTACAACATTCCTGCCAAACCATCACTTGAATCGATAGAGGAATCTGAAAGATATAAAGACGTGGACCAAAATTGAAAAAAGTTCATATAAAACAATACTTCAAACAAAAAGACATTTGTTTTGTATTTGTTTCATCTTTAGTGAACTTTTTCCAATTTTTGGTGATTACTCTTAACTTTTGGAGTACTCCTTTTGTCGAGATAAATGATTAATCTAAAAAAATTACAAATCTAATAAAACTTCAGAAAAGGTGAACAAATTAAATACAGAAGGCAAAAAGACAAAAATATTTTAGGAGAATGAATAAGGATATTTATTTTTTCACAACTTTCTTATTCTAACCACCAGATAAGGTTATCATTCCTACAATTTGCTAAGGCCATCCGTAGTAGTGGTGTTAAATCTACAAAATAGTCAGTCACTAACCCAGTTAGCTAGCTTTTCTCCTCTTTTTTTGTTTGTAATAGTGTAGTTAAGGGGTGGTTAAAGTGTGTAAGAGTTGGAAAAAAATTAGCCTAGAAGTTAACTGGGACATGTGTTCTAGCTACAAGAGAAGAGAGAGAAGAGAGGAGAGAGACAGAGAGAAAAGAAAAAAAAAATGTACCTTTAGCTCTGACACAACAGGAAAGAAAACGGCTGAAAGATAAAAGTAGGAAAGAGAGAACGGATGAAAGAAAGATGAGAGGGGATGACACGTCAATTATTGGTGCACTTTTTAAAACTTTAACAATATTTTAACACCACCACTACAACACTTATTAACTTAACAACACATTTTGTCATAACAATACATAAATGAGTCCTATTTTTTACACTTTTGTGTCATAACAACACAAATTTAACTCCACCACTACGGATGGCCTAATAGCATGACAGATGGCCAACAGAATTGGACCCACCATTAAAAAATAATATAAAATAAAGTGCACCGTACAAGCAGTATGGGTTTCTGGACCTTTGGAACACTTTGAAGCAAGAGTTCTAGAAATCATCAAGATTTGAGTGCTCCCGGATATCCAGACTATGGAAGGTAAAGAACTTGTTAATTTTGGCTTGATTTGTTTAATTTTACCCTTCACTTGGGGAGATGAGCTGCTGGGCCTTTCCGTATTTTAGAAATTCTGTTCGTCCAGCTCAGTCTATTCACATGCTTTCTACAATTATTGAATTAACCTTCTTAAATTTGAGCATCGGAGTGTCATCTGGCATATTTAGGCAACGTGGCACTAATGGATGTTGCTTTTTGCAAGCACATGGAGCTTGGAGGAAGACAAGTTGAACTGATTTGAGCAACCGTGATTCAACACCCCACTAAAGATTGGTGATAGAATGTAAAGGTTGGGCATTGTGCCATGGACTTTAAAGTTTGGTGAAATATGGAAGAGATAAGTGATAGAATGTAATGCTTTGTAATTTGGGAAAGCATGGCTATAGGCCACAATATCCATCCTTGATTAATTCTAAAATGGAACCAATTTTAGAACCTAGCCACTTTAGAACCAATTTTTGGTTCCCGTTGTTCCCTGATTCCAAATTATAGTTAGGCAATATTACACTTTTCTATGAAATGAGATATGGTAATTTGTTGGCTTTGGAAAAGAAAAGCAACAAATTTGATTCTTATTTCACCGTCCCAGTAAGAGTAAGGAGTACTAAACCGAAGTTTCCCCACTGAGAGCATCTCCCTTGACCTCTCTTGCAAGCGAAGCTACACTCATACAAAAGGTGCTTAGTTTCCAATGCAATTTGATTGGGGGCATCTTCTTTCAGCGTCAGTGGTGACTTTTCTGCTAGTAATTCGTATAAGTAATAATTTTTGTTTTGACTAAGTATTTTATATGAAAAATTTTTAAGTGCAGAATATTTGAATTTTCGTAATTTTGGAATTCTGTTCAAAATTGACTGAATAAGTTTTTGTTAAGTGATTCACTTGAGCTCTAAACTCGGTAGGTTGAAAATATGTACTATAAGTTACTAAGTTAACAGAAACAAAACTCAAATCACGTACCGTCTACGTGAATTAGCTCAAACTTTGTTCACATATGAATCTGAATGAATTTGCATGTGCAACAAAATGGATCATTTTCAGAAGTGATGCAGTAACTTTAGGGGTAATAGTGTTATTTTGTGTCATTAATGTTAGTGGGTCTATAAATAAGTGTGTGAGTCTTTCATTTTGGTAGTTTTTGATATATTGATAAAAGAATATAGAGAGCTTTTGCTCTTTGTATCCCATTTGGGATCATCTATCTCTAATTGAATCTATCCTTTGATTTGGTTTGCATCATTTCGTATCAGAGCATTAAGTTCAAATCCTGACCATTCATCTTACCAGAAGCTCGCCAGAGCTTCGCCGGAAACCCAAATCAACCCATTCCACTCGTTTTCTTCAGATCTACCCATTTGAACCCAAAATTGACCCATAAACTCACCATTCGACCCTTTTTGAACCTGTTACAACACAAATCGAACCAGTTTGAAGCAGTATCAACCATTTTCGCAGCTGTTTTCGTGATTTTCATCAATCAAACCCACTTTCGCAAGTGACCTGGCACAAATTGACCCTTGTCAAGCAATTTTCTATTGATTTCGAGGGCTGTTGAAGGTTTTCGAAGGCTGTTTGAAGCATATTTAGCCAATTTTGAACTCGAAATCTAGGACTAGGCTTTCAAAAACACCATAACGACCCTCGATCTGTTGATTCAAAGCTATTTCAAGCCCAATCGAAGGTTGTACAACCATTTCGAACTTGATTCTTGTTGTATCTTGCTCGAAATAACTCGACCCAGTCTTGAAAAGCATTGTTCAGCACTCAACTGCACTGTCACACTCGATTAAGGTACGGACAAAACTCTACAGCACTCAAATCTTGCTGTGTGGAGTTCGAATTTGGGTTTTAGCACTCGAAACTCCATGTTTGTTACTTGACTCAGTGATTTCGAGTTGACCCAGTGAGTTTAGCACCTGTACTGTGATATCAGGTTTGATTTCTTTAAGTTTGTTGCGATTTTGTTGCTGTTTATTGCGGGTTTGTCTTATTTGGGGTTATTCGTGTTGATTGACTGTGATTTTTTGAAGTTTGGGGCCCCAATTGATTGAGTTTTGCTTGATTGGGGTTAAATTGATTATTTGGAGTTTGATTGTTGGTTGAAATATGACTTATAGAGGTAAAGGAAGAAGTGGAAGTGGAGGTAGAGGTAAGGCATTCATGGTGAATAATGATGATGGAATTGATAACTTTGGCAACCAAAATCATTTTAGGAATGAGATTAAAGAGTTGAGTATACAAATTGCTAGCTTAAATGCCAAGGTGCAATTGTTGATGATGAAAAGACAAATTGCTACCTTAACTAAGAAGGTGCATCGTTTATCAATGGTTTTCCCATCTTTGACGAATATCCAAGTGAAGGACTTGAATGTGTTCTTGAAGATGGTTGTGTCTTTGAGATCGAAGGTGAGTGCGAAGAGTTGCCCATTTTTTATGAGCCTCGAAATGAAGACTTTGTAGGTGATTTTGAGGGAGTTCCCGTGTATGATAGTATACAAATGAGGATGATATTAGTGGTGATTTAGATGACAAATTTGAAGAAGAGTGTAATGTTGACATTGCTGAGGGAAGACTTGTTAATGTGATCAAAGAAAGGTTTGTTATGACCAATCAAGAAAGCAAGGAAGTACAAGGAGAGAACGAAGTTGGTGTGTTACCAAAGCCAGAAGAGGTTGTTTTTAATGTCCCGCTTGTTTTAGAGGATTTCGTAGAGCCAAAGCTTGATAGTTGCTTCCACGAGATGCCTCTTGAATTGTCTTTGGTGGAAGATGCTCAAGTTTGTAATTTTGTGGTGCCCAGACAAGTTCCAAAGTTGCCAAAAGAGAGTGTGGACTACTTAGTGCTTGAAGATCCTTTGGGTATGGTTTTCACTCAAGCAAGCCTTGGCTATGAGGTGAAGTTGGATTTTTTGCACATCCTATTAGATGGTTCTTGATGTGGTGCGTTGGGCACAAGTGTGATGGCCTATTTTTATGATGTGATTCTATATAAGAGACATGGCAAATGGGTGGTTTCTTGGCACATAAGAATGGACGCGGTGGAAGTACTAAAAAAGAAGCTCACATTGAAGATTAGTTGTGTTGAGGGTGACGCTTTGATCAAGGAACGCAGCAACATGTCTACTTTGAAGTTGCACAATAAAACTTATGTTGTCTTTATTTGGTGTCTTATGTCATGTAGTCCAACTTGAGGACAAGTTGTTTTCTTTAGAGAGTCCTGATGCAATAACTTTAGGGGTAATAGTGTTATTTTGTGTCCTTAATGTTAGTGGGTCTATAAATAGGTGTGTGTGAGTCTTTTAATATATTTAGGTAATTTTTGATATATTGATAAAAGAATACAGAGAGCTTTTGCTCATTGTATCCCATTTGGGATCCTCTATCTCCAATTGAATCTATCATTTGATTTGGTTTGCATAAAGAAGGACCTATATATAATTTTTCACACTCATTTACATGAACTTTCGTAATCTTAACAAATGAAGACCTAATCAAAGGATCAGAAGAAAATTATAATAATTTTAATTATTGGTCCCCGAACAAATTATCCCTACCTGAAGATTGTCTGAATTGGTAGGTTAAGAATTGTGGGGTCATTGATCAATAATATAAGTGATTGAATTACCAACTAAGGTGAAGATTGTCTGTGGTGGAGGTTGACAAAATTATCACAAATATGAGGTTTGAGTTGATGTTTTTTCCTTTACAGCTCTACTTATTTATTATTATTATTATATTAAACAGAGTGGGGCTCCAATCCAACTTGATAGAAAGACAAGCGAAAGGTTATCGACAGCTGGGCAATCCCATGAGCAAAACAAGAAGAACAAATTAAACAACTTTTTGGTTGAATACTACAATTTCAGCAAACAGAAGTTTCTATTGAGGCCAAAAGCCAAATTTGAAAGTTGCAGGTGCATTTTCCACATGGATTATGGCGATCTTCACTTTAATGCATATAAGATTGCATACATTATTCATACAGTTACATTACGATGATAAATACTTTGGGGCCTCACGCAATAGATTTCACAATATTCGTTGGAGGCTGAGAGAATTGCAGGATAAATTTCTATCAAATTTTAAATGGTTATTAGTTACAATAACCCTCCTCACTATACTGGAGATGAGGAGAGGATCGCTGAATAATTTTCGTCTAATATTGACATGCATATATGGTTGTGGGTTACAAGACATTGTTTTAAGCGTGTTAATTAAAATAAATAAAGCTGACTAAATTGAAAAAAAACTCTTTCACACTATGGCTAGGCATTAAATCAATTTCATAAATAAAGTTGACTCAATTTTTAACTCTTCCCTTTGTAATCTTAAATTCATACACATTTTAACTCTAAGGGTTGGTTTGGGTGAACTGAAAAAACTAGTTTTTTGGTTTTGTCCTTATTCAAGTTTTTTTTACATTTGTTGGTTTTCGGTCGATTTTTTGTGGTTTCTTGGCTTGTCTCGACGAGAGGAATCTAAAAAGTATAAAATTATTAGCCAAACTTAAAGTTTTGTGAATGAAGACGAAAAATAATCCAAAAACTTTTTTGGATTATTTTTCGTCTTCATTCACAAAACTTTAAGTTTGGCTAATAATTTTATACTTTTTAGATTCCTCTCGTCGAGACAAACTAAGAAACCACAAAAAATTAACCGAAAACCAATAAATGCAAAAAAAATTTAAATAAGAACAAAACCAAAAAAACCAAAAAGCTAATTTTTTCAATTTACCCAAACCACCCCTAACTCCCTTCTCCTGCTGTAAATATGAGGCTACATAGTACATACACATTTGTCGCTTAAACCATTCACGCAAATTCTGACCTGCTTTACAACGTAGGTACTCCGAAGCAATTTTTAGAATCTATTATTCTTTTTTGTGAGAAAGTCAAATTTATTTCTTACCATAAAATTACTTTATTAATTATTACTACATGCCAACTTGCATTCCTAGTTCCCACCACACGAAAAAGGACATTACTGAAATCATTGAAATCTACACCATAATCACACAGAGATGAAAGGATCCATGCACTAGCATTTAGTACCATGTGGTATTACCATGTACATAAGGATAGAGCAAGGGGTTGTCGCTCCTATTATAATTTTAAAAAAGCCATAGTATTATATAGAAAATGTAGGTATATTAATAAATTATATAGCACTATTTCTGGTTCAAAGATATAAGCCGTCTCCCTACACAAAAAATTTAGCTCTATCCCTGCATGTACGTGGCAATCTCCACAAATAAAATACCATCACCATGATATGTGAGTCACTTTTTATCTTTCACTCACCTAACAAAAGTGTAAATAATAATTGTTCCTTTTGATAATTTGGTACATATACATGGTTAAAGTATTTTGAAGAAATGCAACGTGATACTCCGGTAGCTCTGAATATAATTACTCCCAATAATAAAAGCGATATTCTTACATCATCTCTGCCAAAAAAACGCACCACAGAGCACAGCTATAAATATACACCCAATCACCCTATCTAGCTCGAACCATAGGGAAGAGAACCATTCTTTAATTTATTTTTTCATTTTTGAAAAATGAGTCACTGCATTTCTCTTCCCTCTTCCCCATCTCTCCTCCTCCTCCTCCTCTTCGTCGGCTTATCAGCCGCCTCTCGACCACCGTTCGCATGTGACCCCAGAGAAAAAACAACAAATGACTTCCTATTTTGCCGGGAGAGTTTACCGGTGGCGGAGAGAGTGAGGGACTTCATCGGACGGCTGACATTGCAAGAGAAGGTTAAGCTGCTGGGGAACACGGCGGCAGCAGTGCCGCGGCTGGGAATAAAAGGGTACGAGTGGTGGTCGGAGGCTCTTCACGGGGTGTCCAATGTGGGTCCCGGGACCAAGTTCGGCGGGGAGTTTCCGGGGGCCACTAGCTTTCCTCAAGTGATCTCCACCGCAGCTTCTTTCAATGCGTCGTTGTGGGAACAAATCGGACGGGTACGTTTATCCATCTCATTCAAAAGAATTCCTGAAAATTTTGGTAATTACGTTTTACGACATGTTACATGTACTTCTTCTTTTCTCTTTCCATTGAAGTATTTGTTTTTAAAAAAAAATCTTAATGCTTTTTTTTTTATTAAATTGTTTTTATATTTTTATGTTCCAGTATTTCACATAAACTTGTTCGATAAAATAAGAAAAAAGAAAAATAGGGAAGAGTAAAGGAACTTTTGCTTTGTCTTATTTGGGCTTATCCATTTAGATTTTTAAATCTGAAGAAAAGGAGGGTATGGATGGTACTTTGTCCTAAAGAAAGTTATAGTGCTGCTGCCCACTAGCTCGAAAATAATGTAGCAATTTTGTTGGCGATGTTAACTTTATTCCATATTCCGCAAGGTATGCTAAGGAGACCACAAAAAGGCTCAATCAATTTTACTAGCTATATAGATTGCGGTAGCCATTAGATCGTAAAACTCAATTTTGCTATATCCAATTCTGAACAACCTGATTTTTTATTTTATTATTATTTTTTTTTTAAAAATCTGAATTAGACTTTCCGATTAAGTACTTTTTTCTAACAAAACAATTCATACAAAATATGTTATTTTTCGATAACCAAAACGAAATCCGCAATATATTTCACCGAACATGGATGAAATTACCCTCGTCCAATATGAGTGGAGCAAAATTGCTGTTGAAAACAAAATAAATGTAATACGAAATTTTTAATTAGTTTTCCACGGCTTTCTAAGTGCAGAGAATGGTTGTCCGGCCATAATCTCCATTTAGTGAAAACATGGGTTATGATGCGCAGGTGGTGTCGGATGAAGCAAGAGCAATGTACAACGGAGGAATGGCGGGGCTAACGTTTTGGAGCCCAAATGTAAACATATTTCGGGACCCGAGGTGGGGCCGGGGACAGGAGACTCCCGGTGAAGACCCTGTCTTAGCCGGTGAATACGCGGCCAACTACGTGAGAGGGCTACAGGGGAACGACGGTGACCGATTGAAGGTCGCAGCTTGTTGTAAGCATTACACGGCCTACGACCTCGATAACTGGAGTGGAGTCGATCGTTTCCACTTTAATGCTCAGGTATGTCGCAATCAAATCAGTGTAAGACAATTACACGTGATCTCTGATCGCTCTTTTCTGACCGTTCATCACATTTAGGCTACACTGTCTTCCATGATCTCTATAATAAGTAGACCAAAGGACTTGCGTAGTATCGATGGATGGTTAAAGTTATTGCGTGGAATTCTGGGGACTAATGACCGTAGTAGGTTGGATGATTCTCTGCAACGCGCCCCGTGAGACTGCGGGAGGAGACAAAATTCCTCTGTTACGGCAGTACGTGTGTTTGAGTGGGGAGTCCATGCATTCACCACTTGCCATCGCATTATCAAATTAACGCCCAAGTAGTTACCGTATGTGGTACATGAGTAACGAATGAGATTTTGGTGTATTTGCTGGTTGGTTTTTTGAAATACAGTACTATTTTATTTTATTTTATTTTTATATCAACGAAAAAGTTCAAAAATATCAAAAACCAAAAATTAGTGGCACGGGTCTTTTGGCCATGAAACTCCCAAATGTGTACGCTACTATTGGCACAGTGCAATTGGTTATTTCAAATGGAGACGATTAGGGTGTTCCTCAAACAAAAAATTATTTTTTCAAAAAATTGAAACAAATCATTCTCTCGCAATACATCACATAAAAAATCATAAAAAAAACCAATTTATTATAATAAAAAAAAACCACCTTACTGGAACACTCACTAAGGGTACAGAAAAAAGGCTCACAAAAAATGTACAGATCGATTGTGGGGCCCGCTCTTGGGTTTTACATGAATGATCTGAATCGCTCCTTAATATTAAAATAATTCTTTTAGTCGCCTACAAAAATCAACTCACTTGAATATGCATAAGTAATTGATCCAATATTCTCATATTTCATTCAGAATTCAGGTACCTAAATTTTGAATGAAAGGGAATATGGGATCATCCACGTTCTCATATTCAATTGAGCTAATTTTTTGCAAGGCTACTAAAAGAATTATTTCAAAATTAATATACAGTTTGAATTATTTGTGTAGGATCCAAAAGTGAGCCTCGCAATAAGTCTGTACATTTTATGTGTGCCTCTTTTCTGTACGTACGCATAGCATTATGGTATTTGGAATGGCCCGCAGAAAATTTTGGGCTTAAGTAAATTTTGATCTCTTGCTTTGTCATTCATATTGTTGTCGTCTTTAGTGGTTTTCTTATTAAATTTTTATTCATTTTTTACTTTTTTAATGCATATGTGATATATCGTACCACACTACCACTATTCAAAAAGTAAGAATGTTGGTTAAAGAATTTTGGCCACTTGACTGAAGACAAAAATTAGAGGACTCCATGCAAAATTTTTATCTAAAAAACTTAACTCAAAAGGACAGCCAAACAAGTATTTGTTTTCGGACTGTTTTTCTTTTCTTTTTTTTTTCTTTTTTTGTCAAAATGGTAGGAGCTTCATTAATACTTAATGAGATAATCATCTATAAGTAGCATTCGTCCATAACCAAAGAACTTGAAAACTACCACGAAAGAGGGTAGCCTCCCCAAGTAGCAAATTATGCGTACATAACTTGCGAAAATTTCCTTGTCTACTTGGCCATCTTGGATTCAAACCATTGCTATTTTCCCAAGTTGATATTTGGGCCTCTTATTTCAATCTTTGTTTCCCAAAATGCCTAGTTGGCCTCTCAAATTGTTTATCCCTCTATTTCACACTGTTAATACTTCCTCTGCAACTGATCTGGCTTCTACTCCTTTGTCTACACGTTTCTTTTTGGTCTTCCAATTCATCAATTCGTTTCCCTTGTCATCTCCATGATCTGATCTAGCTGTTTCTCTCTCTCTCTCTCTCTCTCTCTCTCTCTCTCTCTCTCTCTCTCTCTCTCTCTCTCTCTCTCTCAGGTAAGCAAACAGGATATGGAAGATACATTTGGCGTACCTTTTAAGGAGTGCGTGTTAGAAGGGAAGGTGGCGAGTGTTATGTGCTCTTACAATCAGGTCAATGGCATTCCAACCTGTG
The DNA here is from genome assembly GCA_022606695.1 of Vaccinium macrocarpon. Taxonomy (NCBI): domain Eukaryota; kingdom Viridiplantae; phylum Streptophyta; class Magnoliopsida; order Ericales; family Ericaceae; genus Vaccinium; species Vaccinium macrocarpon. The sequence goes on along the minus strand of CM040178.1, from coordinate 40,808,237 downwards.
CTGATCCTAAACTCCTCCGCCACACAATTCGTGCCAATTGGCGACTCAATGGGTTCGTTCACTTTTCTCCGATTGGATTGAGTACTTCTTCACTGTTACTTTCATGCTTTATGAAGTAGTACTCCAGTATTAGCTTTTACTAATTGGCTTCCAAACAGATTTATTAGTTTATTTCACACTTGCAATTCTTTTATTCAATCGTATAGCCTTGATTTGTGTGTAGTGGCGTCACTGATTAGTAATTTACATACTAAGTATTTTTAACTACCTAAAGGTACATAGTTTCGGACTGTGACTCGGTTGGAGTTCTCTATGATAAACAACACTATACATCAACGCCCGAAGAAGCAGCTGCGTCCGCAATTAAAGCAGGTTAATCTTATAACTTAAAACCATATGATCTGTTGGATTTGTTTTTTACAAAATTCTTTTCCCTCAGGTTTGGATTTGGATTGTGGGCCATTTCTTGGGATACACACAGAGGAAGCCATAAAGAGAGGGATTTTAAGAGAAGGTGATGTTGATGGAGCTTTAGTAAATACGGTAACAATCCAGATGAGACTGGGGATGTTTGACGGAGAGCCATCGGCCCAACTGTATGGGCAATTGGGTCCTGGGAATGTGTGCACCCCTGCTCACAAAGAGCTCGCACTCGAGGCTGCTAGGCAAGGCATTGTTCTTCTTAAAAATCGCAAAGGTTCCCTTCCTCTCTCCCCTCACAACCACCGCACTGTTGCTGTTATTGGACCCAATTCGGATGTCACCATCACAATGATTGGCAACTATGCAGGTAAGCCTTGTTTTCGTTGTTCTGTGTTTGGCTGGGAGTATCACGGGGGGACTGTCACGAACCTGGGGATTTAGAGTTACGAAGGTGAAGGTGTATCCGGGGCACATATTGTCTTTTCTGGCTTGTGCTTCTCGGCAGCTATCTGGCATTGGGTGTATTGGGATCTAGAAATATTTATACAAGTTCTGTTTTTTTTTTTTTTTGGTAAGTGATATTTATACAAGTTCTATTGTCTTAGGTTAGCGCCTTTCATGGGATAAAACTAATTGAGTCAGAGATCCTAATAACACAAATATTCTTTCGTTTCGTATCTTACAGAATTTTTAGAAGTATTTCATGATAGAGTATATGTTTATTTTTTCGATTGTTGATTGGGAATACAGGTGTTGCATGTGGGTACACAAGTCCAGTACAAGGAATAGGAAATTACGTAAAAACAATTCACCAACAAGGGTGCAACGACGTGGCTTGCACCAGCGACCAGCTATTTGGTGAAGCCATTGAAGCCTCACGTCAAGCCGATGCGACGGTACTAGTAATGGGCCTGGACCAGTCCATTGAGGCAGAGTTCAAAGACAGGGCCGGGCTTCTACTACCAGGACGTCAACAGGAACTTGTATCCAAAGTTGCCATGGCCTCCAAGGGCCCAACCATATTGGTCTTGATGAGTGGGGGCCCAATCGATGTGACGTTTGCCAAGAATGATCGACATGTGGCAGGCATCATCTGGGCTGGATACCCCGGCCAAGCCGGAGGATCTGCCATTGCTGATGTTCTATTCGGAACGCATAATCCAGGTACATGCTTAAAGTCTTTCACAGTTTCACAACTAGACTCTTTTTAGTTTCACAATTTGGGCCTTAAATGTTTGATTTCTATACAACCATGTCATACACGATCAAAAAATTAAAAATAGTATCAAGTCATACTATTCCATTCCATTCCATTCATACTGTCTTTTTTAGGTCAAAAATTTAATTTACATGAATAACAACTATGACTTGATACTCGACAAGGCAGGGTATTTGCCTTCTGAAAGGTGTTTGCCTATATGGGTCACTGTGGATACCCCAAATCTGAGTTGTAGCTATTTTCTCACGTGTGTGTATTTTAGGAGGAAAGTTGCCGATGACGTGGTACCCACAAGACTACCTCTCCAAGCTGCCCATGACGAAAATGGACATGCGATCCAACCCATCAAAATCCTATCCAGGCAGGACGTACCGATTCTACAACGGTCCAACAGTGTACCCATTTGGGCACGGAATGAGCTACTCAAAATTTATTCACACCATCGCCGCTGCTCCGACCATCTTTGCAATTCCACTTACCGGCCGGCACCATGGATCTAATAACGCCACCATCTCTGCAGGAATGGCAGTAAGAGTAACGCACGCCAAATGCAGCAGACTCTCTATCGGCCTACACGTAGACGTAAGGAATACGGGATCCAGAGATGGTTCCCACACTTTGCTCGTCTTCTCAACCCCGCCGGGGGCCGGACATTGGGCCCCACACAAGCAGTTGGTCGCGTTTCATAAAGTTAACGTGCGCGCTGGGAGTCAAGAGCGAGTTGATGTCAACATTCATGTGTGCAAGTACTTGAGTGTTGTGGATAGATCTGGAATTAGGAGAATCCCTATGGGTGAACATAGTCTCCACATAGGTGATACCAGGCACTCAATTTCCCTTCAAGCAGCTAATCTGGGGGTAATCAAATCATGAATTCCCAGCAGAAAGAAAGATCCCGCTTAATTTTGCTTTTTCATTGTTTGACATATGTATCCCAGTCTTTAATTCTTTCCCAAGTCCAGTCTTATTTAAAGGGTTACCGAAAGTGGCAACCCAACTGATTCTTACTACAGCTAATTCCCAAATGTTCCTTTGGAAGTGAAATTTTTTGTTTTTCATTCTTCCTTTGTTGTTACTGTAGTACAGGACTAGATTCAGTCTTTTTTTTTTTTTTTTTTTTCTTTTTTTTGTATGTGCTTCATTATCTAAATAAGGATCAGATTGGGTTTATTTACATTCTCCTAATGATAGACGAAGTAGCAACCCTTCTGGCTTCGGATATTCCAGTAACTACTAGAATATGGAATTCGCCGTCACTTTGAAGTCATTGCAAGGTGATGAATTCGGATCGGAGTATAAAAGTGACTACTACTAAGGACAGTGAAATGGAAGTTGTAGGCATGCAAAGACATTATTAGTCCTGCAGAGGAGTATAAACCTATGATAGCCTAAAACAACAATAATCCTCAGCTGCAAGTATTAAGGGAAGAACTATATGTCTCCGTCTATTCAATTGATCACTGTCCAGTGTCCGCTGCCACTACTTTGAATCTAGTCTTTGCTTCCACGGTTCTTCCTGAAAATATCATCCATGTGATGAGTCATTTCATTCCTTCCACAAATCCGAGAAGCCATGCATCACCTCCAAAAATAACCGAGAAGCATGAATAATAAAGTGGACAAATTTTGGCTGCCATGGCAACGTCAACATAAACATTCTGTTTTTTTTTTTTTTTTGAGAAAATGCATGGGTCGTTCACAGGGTAAGGCAACAGAGAAAGCGTCTTTCGTCATTCAAAAAGCCATTTACCTATGGCAGCAAACATGGGAAAGTGCAATTGTACGCAAAAATATATGAATTTTTAGTGTACTTTTCAAACACAGGGGCTCTCTAGTGCAAACAATGTGAATGCCCAAAAGGATTATTTTACTGTCCGCCCATTAATGCAATTTATGACCGGTCATAAACGTATTTATGACCGGTCATAATGCCTTTTTACAAGTTACTGTAGCTGTAAAAGGGTATTATGACCGGTCATAAATTGTTTTTATTGTCCGTCCAATGGGAAGACAATAGAAAGATCCTACACAAAAATATACAAAATTTTAGTACATTTTTTGAACTCGGGGGGTTTTCCTTGAAACCCCAATGAAGCCGCCCCTGATTGGTTGGAGATATGTCTCGGAACTTGCGTAGGTGGATCCGTTTGACAAACAGAATGAGCATGCGCCTTTTATCTACTCTGGTCCCCAGTGAATGCACCATCTAGCTTCTTTTTGTTTGAAAGGATTGCAACTTCTGGCTTGTTTCTTCAAAATTTGGATTCTTTCTATCTTTGTTGCGAAATTACGCTAGCTTTTGAGAATTCTCTGAATACTTACAAAAATCAATGCCTTCTCAATTTTAACAACCTGCTTGGTTTGAGCCACCTCTGTGGTTGGCATTTACTGATTTCGATGTTAGATCCATCATATTTGATGCAATAATTGATTGGTTGATTGAGATGTTGTGATGCGTAATTGAAGGTTATACGTACATTCACATGTCTATGGGACACTAATTACACCACTAAATTCAGGTCAAACAGGTTTATTCCACACGACTAAGGTCTTACTACAAATTTGAAACTAGTAATCCAAACACTTCATAGTACTCCCTCCGTCCCAATTTTATAGTCTCTTATGGGAGTTCGTGCCACTTTTCAAAGTGTTATATCTTATAATCTACAATGTTTTAGGTGATTTTGAACATTTTGTTTATTAGATTAAATCAAGATCTATCAAACAAGATCCATATTGCATATAAAATGTATTACCGATTGAAAGATATAATCGTTTTTTTATCTGGTTAAGATAGAACGAGGGACTATAAAATTGGGACGGAGGTAGTATTATTTAGCGAAGTTTTATTACAAATGGGGCTGAGTTCCTATGGAGCCCCGAGAGATAATGATGTATCCCAAAATAAGATCATCGTTACAGGCATTTGGAAATATTGACACCGCCAATTCTTAACAGAAATAGAACTACAATCGAAGTGCAAACCAAAGTAGAACCTTTCCACACATGTTTTGAAAACTCGCACTTAAACAGCAAATGCTCTACTTTCTCATCCTGCAAATCACACCAAGACAGATGAGATCAAAATCCAAGCCAGGATCCCAGTTTATAAGATCAGCCACTCTAAAATTGGTGAACCATCAATACGAAGTATAGTTAATATATGGATTACGATTCTTGAAAAGTATAGAAAATGGGAAGTCACATTTGGTGTTTAATGAGAAAAACTTTTGTACCTCTTGTAATATTTTGCGACATGCTACGTGTACTTCATCTATTGTATTCCTTTTTGGTATGATTTGTCTAGACCAGATTACTTGCACCTCCAACTAATCGCCTCCCAGTCCGACCAAATGAGTGTCATTTACGCTGGAACTAGAGAACTCAATTCTTGTAGCCTAGCCCCAGCCCCCAAGAGTCGAAGCCTGAAAGATAAAAGAGTTTGAAGCACACCCGCCAACCACCCGAACTAACCCTCAAGAGTTCTTCTATTGTCTTTTCTTTGAATTGTTGTTTTTCTTGGTTTGATTTTTAAAAGAAAGTTAGTAGATTTTATCTTAAGAAAAGCAGATTTGGATGTTAAATTTAAGCCGGGTGATAGTTCAATTGGTTGGATATTTTTCTCTGTGGTGATAGTTCAATTGGTTGGATAAAAGTTGGATATTTTTCTCCGTAGTGATAGTTCAATTGGTTGGATATTTTTCTCCGTAGTGAGATGGTGAAACTCACAGAAAAAGATAGCTCATGTAAAATCCAAAGTGTCATTTATCGACTGATGCAGTACATCGGTAGTCCTTCAAGGTAAGTCACGACTCAGACATCCAAACAAGGATAATCAACATATTCATTAATAGTGCCCTGAAAACAAAATTGGTGTGCGAAAATGTAATACAGCCCTTGAATTTTTGTATTAATTTGACAATCAAATGTTGTTCTTCTACAACCAATTTGATAAATTCCACCGTCTACAACCAATTTCCGAAGCTATCTAATAAACCATGAATCATCACTCCTGCCTGCCTGCCTGCCAAGTAAGAATCAACCTACACAGTATTCCCCTGGAAATTCATCGAAAACCAATCACGTTTTGTGTGCCAACAATTAACAATCGAGCGGGCAAGAAAAGAACTACAAGCAAATGCATGTGTTGTGATGCAACAAGCCGAGTGAACCGTCTCAAAGACTCTCTCCGGTTCTGTAAAATACCGGAGAAGTTAAATTGGGCTCGACACACATTACTCGACGTCATGGGCCCAACCCCAATCACACCAGCATTACTGCCGTGTGGGACCAACAGCGGCCACCAAACTTTCCGCCGGCGTTCTCGCTCCGCCTTTCTTATGCCTTTTCGCTCGTTGCGGATCACACTCCAAACTGCTTTCCAGTAAGAATCCATGTCGTGATCTCTTTGAATGGTTCCATCCGAACCATACGCAGAGCGATCACTTAAGATCTCGAGTGGGTGGGGTGTATTCAAGAACACAGACTGAGCTGCCTGGAGTAGCTTCTCTGCCTCATTTGCATCGGATACCAGGCAGCTTAACAGATATAGACCACTGCCCGAAGGAAGAAGGTCATGGTTTGGAGACAAATTCTGGTCAGGTTGTAGAATCAGGAACTCGCCCATTGGAGCATACAACAGCTTCTATGGAAAAAAGATACGCCAGCATAAATTAGGATAAGGAAATCCATTTGTCGGATAGTTCCAGACAAAATATTCATGACACTCTGAAGTTTTACTTTCTTTTTCCTGGGCTCATTTTTCTCTTTTCTGGGTTTTTTTTTTCTTTTTTTTTTGCTTTAGGTCAAAATTCAATCTATTCTGATTGTCTCAGTGAGGGGGCGGAAAAAAGAAAAACAGGGGAAGCAAATTCGAAAAATGTTCACCAACAATGAAAAAGGCCAAAATCCAAGCCCATTTCTACTTATTTTTTGTCTTCCCTGAACTTTTTCCAAACATAGTCCCAAATATGTTTGACAATTAGTTAAAATAAGCTCAAGAAAGACCGAAAAAGAAGCTTAAAAAGCTAAAAAGTTGAGGCATCTCAAACACATAAAATTACAGTACCTGATTATTAAGACATGGATGGTTCCGGAAGTTCCAATTGATGGCCTTAAGAAGCTCTGCCACATGATTAGGATAATTGCAAGAGAAAGCCCGGGGCACAATGTCTCGATGCATTGTGATTGCTTGAACATGACTTCGAGGCAATCCAAGCTCCTGAAGTAGCCGATCCCCTCCGCACATAATTGACGGCGCACCAAAAGTTATTACAGGGAGTAATGAAGAACGTGGCACTTCACCCCTTATCAGTAACATGAGATTTATAAGCAAGGACAAGCTTCCGCCTAGAGAATGCCCAGTGAAACGAAAGGTGGCACGATCACCGTGAGATTTAAGGTGGTCGCGAACTTCAGGCAACATTAGTTCATACATCCCCTTAGCTGCCTCATATATACCCCTATGCACAATTACATCAAGTCCCTGGAACAGAAAATGCATCAGTTCGACTATTTAAGCACTTTATGAAGTGGACTTCCTATATGACATTTATGTAGGTTCTACTAAGGCTGTAGAAAAATAAACTAAACAAAAATACACTTGTAATGGCTCAAAACAGTTGCACCTTTCGGGTTCTAAATTGCCATGCCCAAATCCTTGATTCAAATACATCCTAAAGCTAAATAGACGATGCTACTTATCTAAATCATCTCTAAGGGCAACAACCATCACCTAAAACCAAGAGCGCATGAAACAGCTAAACAAAATATCAAGGTGTGGACAAAACAAAAAAAGTTCACCTCAAACTGAATGGGCTCAAATAGTAGATTGGCTTGCCATGATGCAAATGACTCTGACCCCTGCATGTTAAGAAACATGAGAAACACCCACAAATGAAGCCAAATTTTGGCGACCAAATGTTTAAAGTCATCTCAAGGAAAAAATGTTATTCCGTGATGAAACAACAGATAAGCAGTATAAACAGGGTCAGCCATTGACATACCTGAATAACAAATAATCTTGTTCTACTGAGATCATCATCACAAATGAACCATTCACATGGCGACGAGAGTGAGGAGTTCAAATCATCTGCAACAGCCTGTTTCACTTCCTCCTTTGCAGCAACCACAGCTGTCACAGAGTCGGTGGTTGCCATGAAAGAGGCCACTTCATTATCCATCGTACTGACTTTGCCGTTCATTCCCCTACATTTGTCAAGCGAATCTTCACTTGACTTGGACGTAAAAGGAATAATACTCTTTGTATGAGATTGAAGATAAGAAGCGGCAGAAGCAGCCACATGATAAGCAGCCGATGCACTTATTCGACTCCCCATATTCTTCTGCTCCTCCGGCTCCTTTGAGGTTTCTTCAGGTTCTTGAACTGCAGCTAAAACATTCTCCTTCTCAGCTTTCATAGCCAGTTCTTTCTTCTCTAGCGACGATGTCACAAACCGTAATCCGTGAGATTTTAGAAGGTTTCCTGGCTATAATCCCCCCAAAAGACCAAAATTAATCTACTTTCATAGAATAAAAAGCTGATAAATCATATAATTCGCACAGAATGCGCCGTGCATTAAAGATACCAATAGACAAACGAAGAAACTTTTGTCATAAGCAATGCAATTTGACCACGGGGAATAGAACCTCCTCGTAGTTGATATAGAAAAGCATTGCAAGACTGGCCTCGATGCAACTCAACATAATTAAGTCAAAGTACTGTTTCAGATGCAAATTCACCATACTAGAACTTAATATCACTTACCATAATAAAATTAAAGAGAAAAAGATTGGAAAGGAATTGCAGTAATGAAAGGTCAGGCAGAAAGCATCATATTATCAGGTTTCACTCAGTGGCAGAGGAACATGAGGACCAATGAGGGCACAGGCACTCACTTGATTTTTGCTTTCTTTCTTATGTAAATATATATTAGAAGTTTCATTTGTATATAACCTTTTTTATAGAAAAAAAAAATTATTGAGTGCTCTTGGAGAGCAACCACGTGGTGTTATAACGCCATTCTCCTGCACATATTTATGTGTGGCTCAAGACTAAACACATGAACTTCACCTAAATATGTTATGATGAAAGCCGATAAAAAAAAGTGATAAAAAAGGTATTAGGGAACTACATGGTGACGCCTTAGGACCATTGAATAAATAATTATTCACAAGCAAACCTCAATTCAGTGAATTGTTGCTCGAAATTATTATGGCTGTGTTCGGTTCATAGTTTTGAGGGAGTTTAGTTTAGTTTTGATGATGTAAGCAAGTGTAATAAGTGGAGAGAGAGAGAGAGAGAGAGAGAGAGAGAGAGAAGTGAGAAAAATATGATGATGTTAGCGAAACCAAGAATGGCCCAAAACTAGGCCAAAACTGCCAACCAAACAAGGCCTATGTGTTTACGGAATTACAATTACTAAACTACCATAGAATGAAAGTCAAGGGAGACTCGTTTTACATTCTCCCCCTTATCTCTCTTTTTCTTCTTAAATCTATCTACAACTTCTCCCTCCTTTGTGTTGAAGATAATGTGATAATTAAGGACAATTCAAAAAGGAATGTATCTTAAAGAAAGTTTAAATGAGATCAAGGCATGTATGATTTTTAAAGAAGAGAGATTCTTTTTACACAACAAAAGTATTGGAATTTTTTCATTGTGCCCTCACTGGAATAATTTTTTGGCTACATCACTGGTTTCACTCCTCCAACATGAAAGAAATTTACAAGCTTTAAAATGTTGCATGCAACTTGTTAACTCTAGATGTAAGAACCTATTGCATGAATACGATAACCCATCCACCAGTTAAATGCTAGTCGAGCAGAAAGAACCTATTGCATGAATACGGTAACCCATCCACCAGTTAAATGATAGTCGAGCAGATTGAAACCAGGCCAATTGAAAATTGAACTTGGGTCGGGGGCATGTTGGCTGTCGCGTCCTACTCCTACCAGCATCGACCATTAATTTTCTTTCTTGCATTCTTTCATTGCTCTTTGGTTAACGATTTTCCTTCTCTTTTGGCAGTACAAACACATTGTCTAAGAAACAAGTTCATACTTCACCGAAATCCTCTTAAGGAAACAAACTTCTACATAAGCAGACCTTATATTAATTTAAGGAGCAGGATTTTTCCTCCATTCAATATTTCAATTGCTGTGAAAGCATTTTATCGGAAGTACTATTGGAACTAGGTAACACATGGCTCAGAAAACAATAGCCCGCACAAGAAATGAAGGGATGGCTAAGAAACCAATAGCCCGCACAAGAAATCCAGAACCTAAAGAGTCTTGAGTTCTTGCTAACCTTCCCAATAGAACACCTCAGTTGGTTCAATATCTCAGAATCAACATGAATCCACATGGGTTTCTTGAGATTCACTATCCTCTTAGGTCATAACACAAGGTGCACATAAAGAAGTATTCAAATCGAACAAAAAGAAAAGAGTGGTACCTTGATCTGAGATATGGAATAAGCCAAGTTCCCCAAATAGGACATTTGAGCATAAAGATTGGCATCGGCCAACGACACCCTCCTCAGCAGTTTCGAAAACGAATCCCTGTCAAATTCAATTCTTTCGTCGTCATCATCAACTCTACAAGAATCACACCCTTGTTCGTCAAGATCACCATTGTCAGAAGAACAAGAGCAGTCGCTGCTTTGATCATCAGCAGCCGCAGAACCATTTTCTTTCTCCTCTTTTTCCCTAAAATCTTCAACCCCACCCTTCACGTGTGCTTCCCTCCTCACGTGAAGAATTTTCAACACCCAATTCCCATTTCCCCCTTCCCCTGTATCCCCTGTATCATCACCGCCCTTTTTATCTTCCTTTTGTTTCTCCTCAAGCAGAACGGCGTCGTCGAGGGCAATGGCGTCGTGTCTTTTGCTACCTCCTCCACCTGGCCACAGAGATCTGATAGGGTACTTGAACGAAAACCCCCACGGCCGACTCGGCACCGCCCCAACGGTAGGTTTCTCAGCCGTAATCGCATTTCCGACCGCCGTCGACCTCCCCAAGGAAGCAGTCACGTGAGAGGGACCCGTACGGACGTCGATGCATCCGCCGGCGATGGCGATCTGTGGCGTCAAACACAGACTATCCATTTGATTTGAAATCTATTTTTCTTTCCCAGATGTATATGTTTCTATCAGTTGTGTGTTGCAAAAGTTTCCTGCTGAAACCAAACCAGAAAAGAAACAGGTTCCACGATCTTTGGAATTGGGGCTTCTTTACCCTGGATATGTTTGAGTTTGATTGATTAGTAATTTCTAGAGAGAGAAAGGGGAAAGAGGGGACAAGCATTTAAGGAGCCCGAAAGAGGAGGTATCGCCTACTTTTGGGCAAATTTCAATAACCTCCCTTGAGGTTTCTGACACAAATACAAACCTCCCATGAAGTTCCTAAACTATTACTGGCTTCCCTTGCTTTTAGGTTTGTGGAAAGGAGACCCCGCTCCCGCCAGAAACAATTAGACAACGTGAATCACCCCGTTAACTGGTAAGGAATTGACCGAAATACCCTCATGTATATAAGTGAACCCTTGGGGTTATTTTTTGCACATTCCAGATATTTCATTCAGCATCGAAGAGAGAGAGAGAAAAGAAGAAGAACAAGAAGATGAAGATGAAGGTGCTGCTCTAGCAGAAACGATGGCAATCACGTAGAGAGCATGGAGATCGCAATTTGTACGTATGGGAAAACGTGAAGATCTTCGCTTGATTGTGTAGAAACATACAGATTAAAAGGAGAAAGCTCAGTTCAGTCATTAACTCGTTCTAGATCGCTACATCTTCATCTAAAATATGTAACTTCGACATCTGTAATCATCTATAAATCATTTATGTAAGTCATGCAACTCGTTTTTCTGGGTTTTTTTTCCGTTTTTTACCTGATATCCCAAATTTAGGGTTTACAAAATTTTGGGCATTTGTGATTTACAATTGAAATGGATGCTAATCCCATATTTTGGCGTTTATCTTTTGTAAATTAGGTTTCTATACTTGTTTTGTTTCAATTTTCCTTGAATCTGAAGTTATGGCTCTTTGTCACTCTCAAATGGGTTACTATTTGTAGATTTTTTTGTGTTTATTTCTTACAAATACATGTAGTAGATATCTGATACAATTATTTGTTGTTGTTAATCCAATACTTTTTTCTTGTTTTTCATTTCAACCATGCCTCCTCCATTTTTTTATTTGCTCATCCATCATAATGGAAAAGTTGGTAGGATACATAATGTTGATCCTGAAATGTTTTCCTATTTTGACATGCTGGCTGATGTTAATGAGTTTATGATGTCTGCTTATCCCCCTGGCTTAGGGTTAGCTTCTCTGTGTTTTGTGAACTTGCTGGTAGTAGGCATAGGATTCACTTTGACAGTGACAAAGCCATATTAGACTTGTTCTCTATGGATGGTATACCTGGCACTTTAAACTTGTTTGTTGAAGTTGAAACCCCAAATTCAAGTCAGGTAGTTGACCCTAACCAACTTAAGGTGAATGGAGACCAGAGTGACGTAGGGGAGGGAAATGAAGGTGATGGCCATGTATATGGTTTTTGTGATGAAGATAATGGCTGGATTGGGGATTTGGAAGGTGAGGTGAAGTCAGATGATAGGGGTAGCCTTACTGTTGAAATTATTGGGGAAGATGAGGGGTTGAATGACTACCAATCAGGTGATGACGAGGGTTGCAATTCCAATGTCAGTGATGTTGATATTTAGTCTAGGGTTGGCTATGATACGAGTTATGGCGGGAAAGAGCCAATCTTAGATTCTGAAGGAGAAGTTGTATTGGAGGAAAACATGATATTTGCTAATGTACATGCATTTAGGGCCAAGTTAAAAGACTACACAGTAGAGAAATGGTTTAAAATAGCAAAGGACAAAAATGAGAAAGGGAAAGTGACTGCACATTGTGCTTTTCTGGGTTGCACTTAGAGGATTCATGCCTCGCCACTTCCAGATGGGGTTACATGTAAGATAAAGAAAATGAATGTTGAACCCGCATGTTCTAGGGTCAATCAGAACCAAGATGCTACCTCTATTTGGATATCCAAGAAACTTCTCAAGGATTTCAAGGAGAACCTAATTCTTGATTTGGATGGATGCAAGAGAAGTTGAACAATAGGTATGGAATCGAGGCCTTAAATATTCAACTATATAGGGCTAGAAGAAAGTGTATGGATGTGCTTGAGGGTAGTTTTGGTGGCCAATATAAACTCCTTCCAACATATGTTGTAGAGGTTAGGAAGACCAACCCTAGAAGTTTATTCAAAATGCAGTATAACATGCCATGTATCACATAAAATCCCATTTTTATGAGACTATTTGTATCTTTTGAGGCTATGATAAATGGCTTCTTAAATGAATGGTTGTCACCTTAAAGAGTTGAACACAAAGGCACATGATAACCTAGTGAAACTGGTTGTTAGCTCATGGGCAAGGCATGCTTTTGATGAGAGGGTGAGGTCTGATCACATTACAAACAATGGGGCAGAGTCCTATAATAACCGGCTTAGCAATCTTAGGGGGAGGCCAATTTTGACCATGCTAAAGGGGATAAGGTGCAAAGTAATGTCTAAAATCCAAACTAGGTATCAAAAGGGAGTTGATGAACCTGCAGCCGGCACAAGTGAATCAAAGAGGTCACAAAATGTTAAGTGCACATGGTGCAAAGAGTTTGGGCATAATAAAAGGACCTATCAAAGAGGACCTGTTAAGGGCAAAGGTGGACCAATAGGTAGGGGAAACACACATAACAATGGGAGAGTTTGTGCAAGTGGCAATGAAATTGGAGGAACAGTCACAGCAGCAAGTACTACTAGCAGTGGTAAAGGTAAGGGCATTTATAGAGGAAGAGGTGGAGGGGCAACTAGAGGCAGGGGCAGTACTAGAGGTGGGGGAACCAAAGGCAGTACTAAAGGTGGGGAAACCAGATGCAGTACTAGAGGCAAAACCACTACAAGAAGAGGCAGTAGTAAAGGAAGGGCACCAAATGCAACTTCCATAAATCAAGTAAGAGTTTACATGACTTATTTACATGCCATTTTATACACTAGTTTATATACCATTACATATACTTATTAATGTTTACAAGTGTGTACTTGTGTTGCCAAAAAAAAAAGGGAAATCAAGTGGGTACCTCATAGACACAACCTTCACAATGTGTCACCCAAACCCAGCTATCAAACTGGACCCTTTTCTAAGTGAGTAAAAGCTCTTATTCTTTTGTTGTCGAGTATGCCTTTGATATTGTAGTTTCTTATAACACTAAAGTAGCACTTGATATTGACCTGCAGATGATGTTGGGGATTTTTTTTGCTGAGCTGAATGGACATATTCAAGATCACTTTTTGTATATGGTAACATAGGGCTGAAATTGGTGCTAACTTTTGCAAATGGATACTTAGAGCAATGTGTTAATTGTTGTATAGGGCATATTAGACTCACTTTTTGTTGCCTCATACTGTAAAGCTCTGTTTTGTATAGCCTTTTTTTTACTTAATTTGGTATGTAACTTAATCCCGTATGTAATAAGCAGTATTGTCGACTGCTATTTGGACGAATGCTAAGACAAAAACTTGAATTGTTCACTACAATCTGACTGCTATTTAGATGAATGGCATTGATTGCTAATACTGCATTTGATTAACTTTTGTAATTGCATTACATTGTTGCATTTGATAAGGAAAAAACACATCCAGAAAACACACTGGAGCAGAAAAAACACATCCAGATACATGTTGCATTTGATCAATATACATTTTTGCATTTTATAAGAAAATTCAATGGGTGATCAATATACATTTTCTCATTTTCTGCACCAGTGAGTTTTCTGATGTAAGTCTGTATGATAATTGCACCAGTGAGATATATATCTGGTTAGCACCAGTGATGTATTATTTTCTAATTTTTTCTTGCTTTTTGTATCCTAGTGTGAGATGGACAATGAGAGTTGTTTGTATATATAACAAAAGAGAGTAAGGGTGAGGGTAATATGGGTATTTTAGAAGTTTGTGGACAATGACATCATCAAAAACTATTAGCTTCATAACTTCTGATAAGGGAGGGGGGTCTCCTTTACACAAACCCAAAAGCAAGGGAGGCTAGTGATATTTCAGAAACCTCAGGGGAGGTAACTGAAATTTGCCCTTACTTTTTAACCAAACAGGTCACCTACCTGGCTACCTTCTCCCTCTCCTCTTCAATTTTGCCCAACTGAATCCACGAGACAGTCCAAATTAAAGGCTTCTGTCTTTTTTATTGTAATCTTCGGGATTAATTATTTGTGCCGATGAAAAAAAACTAAAAAGCATAAAATGTGAATTTTAAAAAAACACTTTAAACTAAAAACAGCAATTATATAAAATAAAAAGGTCACTAATTAAATAAAAACTTAATCCTTTTATCCCAAATTATTGATCCTACTTTAGGAATTCAACTTTTTATGAATTGTACTATAAAAAAAAAGAAAGAAAGAAAGACATCATTTTCTTTGTTAACTCTTTGAAATGGCCCTTTATTTTGATTTCTCTCATTGTCCCAATTTCACGGACGTTGGAACTTTTGGAACGACGAGTAGCCGACGTGGTGGGGAGGAAGATCCGGTGGTTCTGAATCTGATTGTGCATGTACCTTGAGCACGGCGTCGCTTCTTGTCCCGTGTACGTCACGTGTCGGATTGGCTGCGTGTGGGTTGGGACTTGGGGAGGGAGGGAGGGAGGGAGGGGCAGAAGGACGGTTTTTCTGGATACACGGTGGGTCAACGATTTGTGAGTGAGACAGATGCCACGTTAAAGAGATTATTGATGAACCACTGATGGATATCGATGACGTGTTGGTAAAGCTCCTTGTCTGAATAAAAACAAAGAATCCTCTCCAAATCTGCACGTTATTTTAAAGTTTGTTTTTTGTTTGACCAGATTTTTTTTTTTTTTTTTTGGTTAGCAATTGTTTGACCAGATTGAAAAGCAAAGGAAAATTAAAAGCTCAAAAAATCACAACAATAAAAAATATATACATTTCGATTTTCCGTTTCTTCCACATATTTTAGATTGACGAGTATTAATCTAGGTATAGATGGTTCTGAAATTGTTTGATGAAAAAACTAGATTATTGGATTAT
Source organism: Vaccinium macrocarpon (assembly GCA_022606695.1). Taxonomy (NCBI): domain Eukaryota; kingdom Viridiplantae; phylum Streptophyta; class Magnoliopsida; order Ericales; family Ericaceae; genus Vaccinium; species Vaccinium macrocarpon. Next base: position 40,792,468 of record CM040178.1, on the reverse strand, counting down.
TTGGTTTTGTCCTTATTCAAAATTTTTTTGCATTTGTTGGTTTTCGGTCGATTTTTTGAGGTTTCTTGGCTTATCTCGACGAGAGGAATCTAAAAAGTATAAAATTATTAGTCAAACTTTAAGTTTTGTGAATAAAGACGAAAAATAATTCAAATTCGTCTTTATTCACAAAACTTAAAGTTTGGCTAATAATTTTATACTTTTTAGATTCCTCTCGTCGAGATAAGCCAAGAAACCTCAAAAAATCGACCGAAAACCAACAAATGCAAAAAAAAATTTGAATAAGGACAAAACCAAATAATTCAATAATCTAGTTTTTTCAAGTTAGCCAAAGCACCCCTAAGTTCCACACGTTGAAAGTAAGGTTTATACACATTGGACTTTTCCAAATGCATGTATATTCGAATCTATGTTATTCTATTTGTTTTCATACTTCAATTTTGATCGACTTTTGCTCTTGGATCACAAAATGGGCTAAAAATTCATCATCCATTCTATTATTGTGCAATCTAAAATGTATAAAATTTAGACTTTATTGTTATGTTCAAAACTTGACAGAAAAAAATACCGTTGGTAATTTAATACATAGTACCTCTTTTGCAAATTTTTGTCACTTGTTTTATTAGGTATATAATAAAACCACCCTGAATTTTGTAGCTAATTTTATGAATTTTTGTGACCCGGTGTATGATTTTTTCATGATTTTTGGGGTTGGTAGAACAATTTTTTGTGTTGTTTATGAATTTTATAGTTAAAAAAGACAGTGCTCACAAGTGAAAAAAGGAAGGTTCAACGTGGTCAAATATACAAAAATAAAAAATTGGTGTTCAATTACGAAATTTTGTGGTGCTTTATTTATTTTTGTGACTCAAAACACAAAAGCCTTCTCTAAACTCGGCAACACTCTGAATGATTGCCAGATTTTAAAACTAAGAATGCAAAATAAAATTACAAAATAAAAAACATCGAATTTATAATTTTCAGGTGAAATTTCAATTATAGTTAATTTTATTTCCTTTGTACCGTCACAAAGATACTATTTTTAAATAGACTTGCAAACATCTCTAACTTTAAATATTTGTAGTGATATAGTCATCTTGATGATCTAAAGATGCTCTACGATTGTAAATATCTTTTTATTTTGTTGCATCAACGCATTTTCTTTCAATAAATAAAGAGTCTGAGCTGATATCACAGTATGTGAATTATTATTTTCTCATTTTAGATTTTTATGTTTTTTTGGACATTTCACCTAGGTCATTAAAATTGACTTTGGACCACTTATCTGTGTCTGCTTCATTAAAAATGGTTAAAGGAATAGAAAGCTACTTACTAAATAATTTAAAATTTTTCAAAAGAATCTAGTGGTGGCGACCGAATTGTAAGTTTGATGGTAAAATTAAAAATTTCTACTTATGGTGGCGGGAAAAGAATGCTACTATTGTTTACTTATATCCTATGAGTTTATAATTGCATACATACCTCATTTTCTATGGCCTCCTTCGGCTAATTACTTGGGTTTTGTTCTTATTCAAAAAAAAATTGCATTTGCTAGTTTTTTGTCTATTTTTTTTGGTTTCTTGGTTTGTCTTGACGAGAGAAATCTAAAAAATATAAAATTATTAATCAAACTTAAAGTTTTGTGAATAAAGACGAAAAAAAATTGCCATAATTTTTCGTCTTTATTCGCAAAACTTTAAGTTTGATTAATAATTTTATACTTTTTAGATTCCTCTCGTTAAGACAAACTAAGAAACCACAAAAATTCGACAAAAAACTAACAAATGCAACAAAAAAAAAATTGAAGAAGGACAAAATCAAAAACACCAAAAATCTAGTTTTTTGTATTTAGCCAAACCACCCCAATATCAACTCTGAAAAAAAAAGTTCTGCATTTTTCGCATTTGAACATTTGGTTATGAGAGTTAGGAATTTTTATTTATTTATTTAAACTGAAATGTCAGAAAACTAATCACCATGTTCGGAAATGGTTTTAGAGAACCGGTTTCACCTTTTTCCATTAAGGGCTCACATGGCAGATAGGCCTTGTTCGTTTTGGGTTTTTAAAACCCAGTTTTCTCAATTATTATTCAATCATTACCCTATTTTTAAATATTATTCACAATTTTCTCTATCTCTCTCTAATCATTAACTCTTATTTTTAATTATTATTTCTATTTCTCCCTCTAATCATTACAAAAACTAAAATCCAAAACTCAAACTAAACACAATCATAAGTTTTCTCTCCCCTCCCAATTTTCAGAAACTCTACTCTAGTTTATACCTTGTGCGAGATGGGTTTGCGGGGTCCACTTCAAAAACCTACACATAATCCAAGCCATCCATTAATTTCAAAATTATTCTTTGAGTCATCAAGAAAAGAAAAAGAAGCCAATCATATAACTTTAAATACTTGATCAAGTTGTCAAACTTTCTTTCAATTTCTTGTTAAAATTCAAGATCCTAAATTGTGAATCACAATTAAATGATGGATCAACCATTTATAATTTTTCGAATGAGGTAATTTTTTAGTAATGACTCAAAATTTAAATTTTAGAACTAACGAACAGCTTGAATCATTTGTGTAAGTATTTGAAGTGGATCCCACGGACCTATTTCGCACAAGGTATAAACTAGAGTAGAGTTTCTGAAAATTGAGAGGAGAGAGAAAACTTATGTATATCTGCCATTGTGGGGCCCTAGCGAAAAAAGATGGAACCAGTTCTCTAAAACCATTTCTAAACATGGCCAACATCTTTCTTAGTGAACCCTAGCCAAATCGGCAACGAGCAACTCTTTGATCTCATCGAGAGGAGTAATGTGTGATGCCATCATCTTTACTTGTGCTTCACCCATTCTTGCAAGTGTATCTGTCACTTGACTCCTTCGCATAAAGTATCAAATAACGAAAACCATGCAGCTTCCTTGAGGGCACAACGCTCCAAAGCTAATCTCGTATATAAGAAATTGGGAGAGGGATTGTCGTCGATCATTTTGGCCGTCATTTTTTAATTAAATTCCACTTGAACCTCCCACATGTTTTGGTTATAGATCATCTCGAAACCTCTTAGCATACTCTAAAGCTCGATTTCCACACTAGTGGAATCCTCCAACTTCCCATAGAAGCCTAATATCCCAAGGCTACTAGTCTAATACCATAACCTCCCACATGTCTTGGTTATAGATTATCTCAAAACCTCTTAGCATACCCTAGAAGCTCGGTTTCAACACTTGTGGAATCCTCCAACTTCCCATAGAAGCCTAATATCCAAGGCTACTAGTCTACTACCATCCGTATATCTTCATATCTCAATTGTGTAGTAATCATGGAAGATCTAGTTACCAAATTATGCATTATTTCCAAATGATAGTGTACTTTTTTTATGCCAAAAAGGGTGGGAAAGGGTGACTAGCATAGCAACCCCCCATAGGCATCCCAATCGTTGTGGAATGTCTAATTGAGTCATAGCTACTATCTGAATAAGACAAGTCGTCACCACAACACCACTAGTTGGCCAAAGGCTCTCCACCCAAATCCACACAAGTTCCAGTAATGGCATGTGTGGGATTCAAACCTAGGAAGTCCATGCACAGGGAGGAAAGAAAATCTTATCTCACTCACTTCGGCCAACTAGGCTACCATCTCACTAGTTTCCAAATGATACTTCAATATGTTAGTCATGACAATACCAGTATCCAACCTTTTTGTAAAAACTCTGTTTCCAAGAGTTAAGTTCAGCTAGTAAAGTTCATTTTCCATTTTAATCACTCCGAAAACCCAAAGATACACCTAAGGATGAAATACCACCGCTCCCAACCCAGGCAAAAACACCAAAGAGACTCCTAATGATCATGCATCGAACTAAGGAGCCTAAACTTTTGCCCTTTCGTTTTAGTTGGCTTCAATAATCATATGATTTTACAAATAACTTCCTCATCATCACTCATGTATAATCAAGGTCCACGATCTTTTTTACTAAACAAACAGCATGAACCTCATTTAGGTGAATTTTGTTAATGGCTTTAGAAGAAACAAGTAAATGAGCTGCAGCAATGGTGATTCTGTTGCTGCAGAATCTAAATAGAACACATTTTTGCTTCTTTCTCCCACTTGTCTTCTGTCTTCTTGGATTTAGTGTCGGGAGTTTATACGATGCATTAACCTCGTCATGACGTGCACAAGGCCCAATTTGAAAGTAATGGCGGAGAGTCTGCCTATTAATTGGGCCAAATATACCTTGAATGACTCATATCCACTTAAAATGCCAAATATTTGAGTGGTGAGCCAATCAATTGTATGTTAAGGTCAAATCTTTTTTTTTTTTTCTATTTTTTCAATGTTGGACTTAATGTTCACACATTTTCTAACAAATATGCCCCTCATGCGTGAATAGTACATTGAGCCTTCTTCTCTTTCTCTGCGCACACACGTCTTAATTATGAATGTAGTGGAATTTGATAAAGGTTTTTGGAATCCTTCATGAGTGGATTTTTAAGTGATAAGGAAGTTGAGGGTATCTAATTAATTGTTCATCTCAATCTAGCTGAAGAGGTTAAGGATACTGAGAAAGGAAAATTGAAGCAGAAGTTGATAGAAGATATGGTAGGCATTCTTAAATGTTAGGACATTTGTGAACATTATGTCCCACATTGAAGATATTGGGCCAAATTCATGTGCCAGACTCTCTACCATTACTCTCCAACTAGGGTTTGGCCGTTACTCTTTGCGAGCATAATTCCCAATCTGACTAACGACTAGTATGAATGTATCTGTGTATGTGAAATAAGAAACAAACTTTGCGGAAGGCCAAATCCATTATCTCATAAGAGAAGAGTAAATCTGTACAAAGAGCAAACCTCAGGGATATTAGGGGTGAACAAAAAAATCGTTGAACCGAACCGAGTATGAGAACCGGACCGAACTTTTTTTATGAATCCGGTTTGATTCTCGGTTCTTACGATTTTTAGGCGAACCGAACCGGTTTTCACGCTTATTCTGTAAAAATGTAATGGGTAGGGATCGAACCCCCACCTTTATGCTTAAAATCCAACACCTTCACTGCTTGGCTAGGGAGCCATTTGTGTTTAAAGGTGGAAACAACAATACTTATTAGCTTCTAGGGATCCTACTATATATATACTCATTATAACCACAAGCTTCTACCAAATCACACTAATCGGTAAAACCTAGCTCTCTCTCTCTCTCTCTCTCTCTCTCTCTCTCTCCATCTATGGCTGACGACAACACAGAGATCCCATCTCCGGTGCTGAATAGTTCCGGTGTTCTCTCTCCCTCTTGGTGTTGAATTGATCTCATTTCCGGTGTTGAAACGAAGCGAAACGAAGAAGACGAATAGAAGACGACGACTCTTATCATCTCTTTCTCTCTCTCTCGATCTCGATTTGTATATATTGTGGTGTGCATATGTGTATAAATCTGTAAATTTAGTGTTTATTTGTAAATCTGTCAAGTTTGTAATTTTTTTTGTAACTCTATCGAGTTTGTAACTCTATTTGTAAATCTGTGAATTAGCGAGTACAATTTTTTTGGCCTTGTTCAGTTAGTAGGTTTAATTTAGTTTTGATGATGTAAGCAGGTGTAATAAGTGGAGAGAGATAGAGAGAAATGATGATGTAAGCAAAACTATTTCAAGGCCAAAACTGACCTAAAACTCCCAAACGAACACGGCCTATGTTTTTCTAGTGATTGATGCCTTTGATTGTTTCAGATCTGGATAGTTTGTGTAAAATCTGTGGGTTTGTGTGTGATTGAAGTGTCCAAATTTCTCTCTCTCTCTCTCTCTCTCTCTCTCTCTCTCACTCTCTCCCCCCGAACCGAAACGAACCGAACCGATCTCTAAAAGTCGGTTTTGGTTCCATGGTTTCTTTGAACCGGTTTTGCTTGGTCCATTGAAAAATCCCTCCGAACCGGACTGAACCGAACCAGTTACACCCCTAAGGGATACTAACAAAATTTACGTTAAATTTTGTTTACGAACTTTGGAATTCCTTCCCCTATTTGACCAATTTTTTAAAGGGTTTTTCTATTGTCATCGCAACAACAAAACAAAAAAAACACAAGTTTCAATATACTTTTCACATATGTCTATACACTTTTACATATTTTCATATAATTTTCACGCATTTCAATACACATTTTAAGGCTTATTATCAGTTAAATGGGTTGATTTTAGAATTTTCCTTACAATTTGAGAAGACCGGGTCACCTATAGACTGGACAACTGGATCGGGGGGCGGTTCTGATCTGCCAAAGAAATCCATTTTTCAGACCGGTTGGTCCAGAGGAGAAGTTAGGGCATAAATCATTCCCGAGGACAACGCAAGCTCCGGTGACCGGCACCGTCTACGGTTACTAGCTAAAACAGGTCAATCCCGTCTCTGTCTATATCTTTGCTTCTATGCTTCTGAATTATACTATTTTTCGGTGCTTTATTGACCGTTGTTTTGTACATCTTAGCTGTTTGCCAAGCCCCATCGAAGAAGAAACTGATAAAGTATAGATTACACGAGTGGGATTTTGTCAATTTTTACACGTTATGTAATATTGTTTATTTCAGGATATAAAAGCCAGTTTCTGGGCAGAACTGCTGAACTTCTGTCCTTGAAGCTTAATCCTTGCGTCCGCATAAGAGTCACCGGGATTATTTGCCTTATTATTAATTGGTTGTGGTGTTTACAGACTGATAATTGACTCGTTTATCCCTTTTATGTAATTTTAATTGAGGTTATATTTACAATCATAAGTTGTTTATAGCCAGATATTGCCTTCTCCTCTGAAATTCCGAATATTGGGTTATTATGGAAAGTCATGTTCTGGGTTGTTTGAAAGGGGAAGTATGGATTTCTTTGAATTTTTTTTTTTTCCCTATTTTATCTCCGAGTCACCAAAATCTGTGTAACAGATTAGAGGGAAGCTACTGTGTTGAGACTTTAGAGAATGAGTAACTCTTCAGCAGGACCCAATTCTAAAGTGAGAGCTGGATCATCCCAGCCATCAGAAGCTGCGCTTAAGCGCAAGCGAGGAGTTTTTCAGAAAGATTGTAGGTGCTTACATCTTTTGCATGCATTGAAGAATATTGTTTACCAATTACGAGGAGTTTAACTTACACAAGTGTCTGTATCTGGGATGCAACAGTGCAGCACATGATGTACGGTTTTGGTGATGATCCCAATGTAAGTATTACTTGCAAGTTAATATTCTTCTTCAATGTTCTCATTTCATGGATGAAGTTATATCTACTACTATATTTATCGAACACACGACTAAGTGAGGACTTGGTCAGTCTTTCATGCCATCCATATGAAAAGTGAAAACATTGACAATGAGTTATCAACGAATTATTTTGTGATTTATGTGCCTATTATTTTATGAGACAGCTAGTTTGAAGTCTTTTGTTTCCTATCGCCTCTTCCTTTGCATGGCACCTATGGTTCTCAAATCTTCTACATGTTGTCTGGTTTGGATTGTGAGCAGTACATTACCACTGATTTTCTATGTTGTGTTCAGTTGCACCAGTGCTAGCTTGGGTCATGCTTGATTCTGTTTATTGGGGACGCATGATGAATAATTGTATGGGTAATTTGGCACGGATATACTAAATATCAATCTGATCCACAATTCATATTGCATATAGCCATATAGTTGGGATCTTGAAAATATATCCTGTTGGATATTTATGTCCCTTTGTATCAGTCGGTATCTGATAGAAATTTTATGCTCATGTAAAGAGTTGGAAATGCCATATTTGATTTTTGTGGCAGCTTCTTATATTTGCCTTTTAAATAGCCGGATGTACACTTTGCAGTAGTCCGTTTTCTTTTTTATGACGTTCGTCACAGTGACAATAGTTTGTTTGTTTCTTTATTTTGCTGCACCATTAGCCGCTTCCAGAAACTGTTGCGCTCGTGGAGGACATTGTTGTGGAGTATGTAACCGATTTGGTAAGTTAGATTACCTTTGTATTCTTTAATTTGCAATACGGGATTCTAAACTCCATCCTACCCCTAAACCCCCTTTTCCGCCTGCTACCAACCCGCCATGCGCATTGGCTTGCTTCTTACTTTTTTGCTTTTGGACGGGTACGGCTGTTGACTGTTTTGGGTTTGTCCATAGGGGGGAAGTGAATTCACCAATAGGCTCAAGATATGGAGTCCCTGGTTCTTTTATGCTAATATCTCATTGTTCATTCAAGAGATATATTTTTTTGAACGAAGAAGAAGAGTTCATTCATTCAAGAGATATGGTCCATATGGAACATTTTAAATGTGTGAATTTTCTGTAGGTGCACAAAGCTCAAGATATTGCATCGAAAAGGGGAAAGCTATTAACTGAGGATTTTTTGTTTTTGATTCGGAAGGTATTTTCCTGCCTTGCTTATTTATCTTCACATTTTCTTTTTCTTTTTCTTTTTTTGTCTTTTTTCTATTGGAGGTTGGGAGCACATTTTGTTCCAATGTAGAAGTTTTACTTTTAATTTGGTCGGATCAGATTCAAATAATTATGAATATGTAATGAGCAACGATAATAAATGTGTTCTCTCTTTCTTAAAAAAACCTCTCAATGAATGAAAAACGTATTCAGTTGCTAGACATCACGGATGTCATTATCCCTTCATTTTGTCATTCAGCTTTTCTGATCCCCTCCGAAATAATTGACTTCATTTGCTGCTTTCAGAATATGGTGTGGGTCTGTGACATCGTTTGCCAGCTACCAAAGATAAGCTAACTGGGCTAGTTTGTTGATTTTGTTCCCTTCCCCAAATTAGCTTCAACAAAGTTATGCTGGCTAATGTTTTCTCTGAAATATACTCTGCGCCTGTGGATGTCATGTGGCCTGTTCTTGCTTTTTGGAAATTCAACTCATTATTATCTTAAAATTTTGATATAGATATAATTTTTTAGTTTATGTTGGTGTGCCTAATAATGTACCAATCATTTGTTGTTTGTAGGACCTGCCTAAGCTCAACCGCTCTACAGAATTGTTGTCTATGAATGAGGAGCTGAAACAAGCAAGGAAAGCTTTCGAGGTTGACGAAGAAAAGCTGGCAACAATTGAGTGATGCCGGAATGTAAAACCTTCCCTTTACCCTTGGTTTACTCTTCGTCAGTGAGGTCTACGAATTACAATAGGGTATTTGTATCGCAGTGTAAAAAACAGATGTACTGTCCTCAACAAGTACTAGTGGAGGGATGGGGTCAGTGGGAGCGATCGCTCTTGCAAGAAAAATAAAAACCTCTAGTATTATATATAAAAAATAAAAAATTTCCTATGAATTATATAGATTCACCCTGCAAAGTATTTTGGAAAAAAATTTTGCCCTTGCGTGGTAAAATTCCTGACTCCGTCCCTGGGGATTCGGTATAATTGTATGTGAGTATTGTACGTCGAACAACCGCTCTCGCCTTGGTTGCATTGCCAAGTAGAAGTTGAATCTGTGCATTGAATGGTGAAATAAGTCATCCAACTTTTATGTTTTAACAAACAAAGTGGATTAGAGAAGCAATCGAGTTAGTCAAAACTTCGGCTATGTTTGGATGGGTTTTGAAAAGATTTTTTTGAGAAATTTTTTTGAGATAGTGTTCGGTTGAGTTTTTAAAATGATAATACTGAGGTAATGATTAGAGAGAAATAAAATAATGAGGTAATGAGTAGAGAGATTTTTTTTTTTAAAGAATAAATTTTTTTGAAAAGAATTTTTGAAAATGAAAAAAAAAATGAAAGAGAACAAGGCATCCATATGTTAAAAGTTATAGGCTTTGGTCCATTGGGTCACCCCAGTTGGCTAAGCCCATTAAAATTTACTACGTCGCTCCAGGCGAGTATTAAATGGGCAGAGTGTAACGAAAACCTTAACTGAGAGGGGTGGAGACTGGGGGCCTTTTTTTGAACAAGTGGAACACATCTGGGCCCGATACAATGGCACTTTTGAGAGAAGTTGCATTCATCATGATAATACAATTCCAGTCATCAAAAGATGAGGTCCGATAGGCAACAGGAAAAGAAAATAAGAAACAAAACAGGAAAAGATTTACTTGTTTGGTTCACATTTCCAAAAAAATTCCCAAAAGATTCCTTCCCCATCTCTCACCTTTCCAATCATTAATCACTTTTCTCTTTCTACTCATACCCTTTCTTAAATCATTAATTCTCATTTCTCTCTCTATCTCTCTCCAATCATTACACATCTATCTAATTATTACTTTTTTCAAAAACTCATTCAAACACTATCTCAAAAAATTTCTTCTCAAAATTCTAAACCAAACACAGTGTATCTTTCTTTTCTTGTTCTGTTTTCTGTTTTCTTTTCCTATTATTTGCGGGTGAGACGGCCCACAACTCGACCATATCATTTGCATAAAACAATTGTTTATTTTTGGTGATTGTTTGGCATTACTTTTTCTTGATGGATATATCCTCAATTGTTGGAACCGCCACAGCCCATCCCTTCCCCCACCCAAGAAAAAGAAAGAAAAAAAAATGATAATTGATATTCACACTCCCCAAATTGTTATACACACCTTTTCTTTTCTTTTTTAGTGAAATTTTTACACATGAAAATTTCACTAGAGGACAAAAAAAAAGGTGTACAATTTTGGAGGTGTGAAAATCACTCCCCAAAAAGATACCGTAACAAACAAACAGTGATTGGAATGGTGAAAAATTGGCGCAGGCCTTTCAATCTTGGCGATGGTATTATGGATAAGATAATTTTCTTTGGTTTTAGGACTTTGTTCCATGTTCTTTATATTAGCCAAATAATAATAATAATAGTAATAATGTGCTTGGTAAGATTTTTTCTGACAATCAAAAATAAAAATAAAAAACTGTCCTTTAAGAATTTCTATTTTCATTCAACTCCCTTCACAAGTTTCAGAATTAAACAAATCACAAACATTTACCAAATATTTCTCAATCTCACAAACAGAAGAAACAAGGGTAGTTTTTCATTGTGCTAAAAGTCACAAAATGGTTAAAAGTCACCAAAATGACTAAAAGTTACAAGTCAGTCTCCTTACACACATCAACGTTTGATTCCATTTTTGAACCAATTTAGCTAAAAGTCATTTGGTTAAAAATGGGAAACCATCCCTAAAAATCAACAATTGTCTACCTATTACATGTGCAATGAAACGAGAAATCAAACAATTCGTTGGCACGTGCTAAGGATATCATATACCCATCTTTATTATAGGGAATAATAATTTTCTGAAATCTACATTCGTATATTTAGTATATTCTAAACACACATTTTTTTCATACATGGCACTATAAATTTGGAAATTTGAAGACAGAGTCAACATGCAAGTGATAGTAAATGGTGGGATAAAAATAAAATTTAAAAAATCGGTGAGAACTCTGTAACTTAGGATGTGTAGGTCCAGTGATGGAACTTCATTGGGAAAGAGAGTAATATGTATATAAACTTCATGTATTGTTGTACTGTAGTAGATGAAGAAACAATATGTGTGTAATTTGGAAGTTTCTCTCCTTTTTGGAATTTAGGCCACGATTGGATGGAATAAGATTTGGAGGGGGAATAAGATAAGAGGGGGTATTATTTTTGGATGGGGTCCCAGATTGATGTGATGTTTATGAAGGGGGATTAAAAAGTAGATAGTTTGGATGAAGGATTAAAGAGGGGGATAATTTTTGGCTTGGTTTGGATAACTTAAAAATAAGAGGGGGTGGATGATGAGAAAAACTGTCAAATGACTTATTGGCCCTTGTGTGTATCAAAGCTTATTAATGAAATTAGAATTTTATAATTACAAGAAATTATTTGTTTTTTTATTTCTGGATGATTTTAAGTGTAATTAAGTTATTTGACCGATTTTTTTTTTTATGTAAAAACGTTTTGTTAATTAAACATTTGAATGGTTGGTTGTCATAAAAAAAAATTGAAGAAACTAATATTTTTTTGTTTCCATTTGTTGAGCTATCTTATTTTGTATTTTATTATGTTAACACAATGAATAATAAATGAACAAATTAAAACATTTATTAAATGGGTCGCATAATCCAAATTCTTAAATAACTACCATTCATTAAAATAAAAATAAGCATGTCCTACATGAAACACCCCCATTGCAATATCAGTTGAACCACATTGGCAATTGACAAAAAGTTATATGTACACCATGGTACTAGAAACTAACTAATTTCATCACCACAAATTGGATTATAGTTGCTATTGCTGCACCGAGCAAGACCCAAGTCAACTTCAGACACGTTGTTTGGTTACAAACTTTTCTTCCCTCCTCTTCAACAAGTGGTTCCATTGGGATAAACAATGGTGGATGATCTTCCAAATTTTGCTCTTCCACATTCGGCATTGTCACACCAACATTGTCGTAATATGCTCGAAGAACGGAGTTGGCCTCTTCCCATGACACATGCTTTTCATATATAGCACCTGAAAACCCATTTACTTGTTGGCTACAACTTGCCCAACTTTCATATATTCCTGGCCTCCTCCCAACACATACAACATAGTATGATTTTCTTCCTGCCATCACTACTAATAACAAAGAAAGGATCAAGGAAATACAATAAAAAGGGCACACATAGAATGGTAGGAAATAAAAAAATATGCTTAACCATATAAAGCAGGCTCAGATATGGGTGTATTTCACAATTTTTGAAAGACATGGGATCGAAGCTGCAACATTAGTTGCCTATTGGCCATCTAATGTTGTCTTGCCTTTAAATCTTTGTCTTATTGTATCATAACCATCATCATAGCCCACTAATAGCACAAGCATATTGGTACCATCGCGATATTCACTAACACAGACCAACCAGAAATTCACTAACACAACAACAATCAGAATCACTAACAAGCTAATGCAGCATTGGCAAACAAAACATTGGGCTCAGATTGCCATACATCATTGCCCAACATTGCTAGATTGGCAATCAGATTTGTAGTCACAGTTTATAGGTAAATGTGAGATGCCATAAAGAATCGTAATCGTATGCAATGCCCGTGATTTGTAAACAGTTTTGACAATCCACGCTGGCTCGTTTTTTCGACCACCATCACGTTCCCCGCATTGTAAATCCAAACATAACCCGCAGACTTCAACATGCCACACAACCAAGACAATAAAAAACGTGCACAATCACAGTCACACACTGGCACATAGTGACACTCATGCACACCTGCACTTCAACAAACCTGTAATGCACACTCACACACTGCCTAGCCACACTCTCACACACCTGCACTGCACACTCACACACTGGCACATAGGGACACACTCACACACCTGCACTTCAACAAACCTGCACTGCACACTCACACACTGGCACACAGTGACACACTCACACACCTGCACTTCAACAAACCTGTAATGCACACTCACACACTGCCTAGCCACACTCACACACACCTGACTGCACCACACCTACCTGCACTGCACACTCACACACTGGCACATAGGGACACACTCACACACCTGCACTTCAACAAACCTGCACTGCACACTCACACACTGGCACATAGTGACACTCTCACACACCTGCACTTCAACAATAACTACACTGCACACTACCGACACTGTCAGTCACACTCTCACACACTTGCACTTCAAAACATGGGCTGCACTCTCACACACCAGCACTAACAAACATGGGCTGCACACTCAAGTTTATCACATAGTGACACTCACACACACCTGCACTTCAACAATAACTGCACTGCACACTCACACAGTCACACACACACACACACACACTGCAATGCACTGCACTACACAAACACACTCAGAAAGCTACCCACACAAACTGCAACAAGACAAAGTCAACCACTAACAAAGCTACGAAAATAATGATTGATTCATCATTGCCATTAACAGCAAATTATTTGGCTCAGAAACACATCATTGCCATGAAATCCAAAACTGGGCTCAGAACACATCATTGCCATGAAATCCAAAACTGGGCTCAGAAAACAGCATTGCCATGAAAGTTTGAGAGGTGCCTAGCTAGTGTGTGAGTGTGAAGTGTAGGTTTGTTGAAGTGCAGGTGTGTGTGAGTGTCATTACCAAACCAAGGCTAAAAAAAACATCATAGCCAAATATTGGGCTCAGCATAGCACAGAAAATCAATTGTTATACCCTGCAACACACAGAACCTGCCACACAGACACAGCAATGCATGCAAGTTGGGCTCAGGATTCACTTCTTTAAACATAAGGGTACGCAATGGCTGCAACAAAACTATTGCCCTGCCAAGGTAACTTGCCTTCATATTGTACTGTTGTCATCATAGAAATTGAATCATCATTGCCCAAAGATACGTAAACATGGCCACATATAACATAACCTGCCATTACATGATATAACTGGAATAAGTTGGTGTCAAAATGTACAAAAAAGCATTTACATAAGCTGCCATTACATAATAATTCATAACCCTGGCTCATAGATGGTGACCAACTATACAAAAAGGCATTTACATAACCTGCCATTACATCATACTGCACGGGACTTAGTTAAAGTGTTTGTTACATACAACAAATAGCTCAATTGCTTACGTCATTAATTGTTAGCCATTCAAAAAATTGTGTTAACTTCCCCACATGTTACTAAACGGGACCAAACACGTGACCATTGAGGACGGCCTCAGCCCAGGCTTGCTTCCTATCATCACGGGTGTTTAAAAATTGGTCCACTCTCTCGTCTTTCTCACCAATAATGGCAGCTAGCTTGAATTGTTCCGTCAAGGTAAGGAGGTGAAGCTTTTCTAGAAGCGGAGGGATCGTCGAGCGGCGAGCGGATACCTCTTTCTCATACCCCAATGCATTTGCCATTTTGTCCATACTCACCAAGCTCTTCTCGCACCAATTGTCCATACTTGAACGGATCTCTTCCTCATCACCCATCCTTGTTCTCTTCTTACCCTTTTTACTTGCGGCATTTGCCGGAGGCGTCGTCGACGTTGGGATTGACATACGCCGTGCGAAGTTTATAGGTGTGGAACTCGGAGGTGTGGAACCCGGAGGTGTCGAAGTCACGGTTGGAGAACCCGAACCGGTGGATGTCATTGGAGTGTTAGCCATGCTCGCATATGATAAGTTCATAAATTGTTCATCGAACAATGGCTCATAGAAATCACTTCCCAAGGCTTCAACACCAACGTCCTCATGTACCTCAAACTCTTCAACAATTGGTGTAGGGGGAATTGATTCCTCCATTTGCGTTGGATCCTTCGCCAACGCACCGGTCGCCCTATCCTTTCCAAACACCATAGCCCATTGTTCATAGTAAGGGAAGCGCTTCCCGTACACCTCTTTGGCCTTCTTTGGGTGGGCCTATACAAAAATTTATTAGGTTGACAAATGGGGTGACATGCCTTAACTTATGAATTAAAGCATAATAGTTAGCTTTTCGAACTCACTCCACACACTCTCCTCCACATCGACGCGTTTGTTGACATCATCCCAACCAAACCCACTCAATGACACAATGTCAAATATTTTGTGGTACAATGTTCTCCAATACTTGACCTTGGAGTCGATGTGGGGGGACGCCTTAATGTGGCTATCCGGCAATATCTTTTCCAACTCCTTCTCAAGGAGGGTGAAGAAACCGGGTCTGAAGCCATTCTCGGCAGTCCATTTGTCCGAAATTTCATTAACCATCACTTTGATGAGAGCATCCTCCTCCGATTTTCTCCATACCCTACGAGTCCTAGTTGTCTTTGTAGTAGACACATTGGGTTGCGTGGTGCCTTGTTGGGTATCCATAGCTGCAAATGCATTTTAAGTTGGGCACCAATAGTAATCGTACAATCTTAAAAATTAAGCAAGGAATCTTAAGCATTAGAAATACAATCTTTTACATTAAAATTAATTCCAGAATTACAACACCATTGAAATAACAATGTTAAGAGTACAAGTTTTCCAAACACTTAATACAAATACTAAAGCACAAGTTCTTAATACAAATACTTAGCAATAATTTCGTCAATCAAGGGGGGTACACCTCTTGTCCTCCACCATTTGCTAGCCAATGGTTATACATTGTAGTAGCCAACGATCCCTCTCGGGCGGTCCATTCATTGGAAGTGTCTATGGCAGTAATGCGATCATCATCAATGTTGACATCATGGAGGTGATCTTGTTCCCATCGCGTGTACTCCAACTCAACCGGGTCATTAGGCATCTCTCTTTTAATGAGGTTATAGAGAAGGCAACATGCTGTCACAATTCGACATTGAGTTCGGATTGGGTAATACGAGGGAGACCTCAATATTGCAAATCGCATTTTCAAAACACCAAAGCTTCTCTCAATTGTAGGTCTCGAGTGCATACACCTAAAACATTGGTGGCAATTTCACCCTTCCTCGACCTATACCATGGCCTGTCAGCTGTTGGCGGGTAAACTGGCACGAAAGTCCCATCCAAAGCCCCAAGACAATTCTACGACAATTGAAAGAGTACTTTATTTGAAGTCAGTGGTTAAAGGGTGGAATTTAAGGAAGCATAATGGAATAACTAGGAACATAGTAAATGTTGGACTAATAGTACCTGAAACCAACTCCATCGATTGTCATGGTAGTTTGGAGGTACTGGATCAGGAGTAACTAGGAGCATTCTATGGAGTCGCAACACAGCTTGGAGTATGGCATTGAAATGCCTGCTTATCATTTCAGTCGATCTCCAAAACTGATGTTTGGTACGCCTTTGCTTTGTATGGTGCGAGAGGATCCACAAGAATATTGCTACCCTCTCCTCAACAGTTACGAACCGCGAGTCTCCTAACCCCACACTTCGAAATAGACAACACAATCTAAAAAAGGTACGCCTGTTTACCCTCAACTGGTTGTGGCATTCAACCTCATTGCCATTTACGAGCCTATTAACAGCGTTAATTTGGGTCTGGTAGAAGTCTGGATTTTGGACACACTCGGGACGGGGATAGTGTGTCGTGGATAGGATGAATAAGTAGAGGCGAAACATCCTAATTGCAGCATGAATGAAGGTGGTTAATGCTGCAACTGCCTCTTTCTCTTCTCTTCTCCTTAACTGTTTTCTGTTTACTCTTGCCATCCTTAATAAGACCTAAAAATGGCTACATGATTATAACATCAAGCGAACAAACAACCTACTTTAGTTTCAGGTTTTATTCATTTCAATAACGAGGTTTTTTTTTAATCTTTTCTTCATGTAATACGTACATAGTCCACACTTGCACCTTAATTTTTTGTTTGTGTTTTTACCCACAAATAAATCCACAAGCAACTTTTGTAAACTGTTTTTACAATTAAAACTAACCATAAATTAATAACTAATGAAACTTTGATGTTCACAATAGATCGCAGAACCCATTACACAAAAAACAGTCCACAAACACTTAACAATGGCAATACAAAAAACCTAGATCGAAATCAAGTACACAAAGCCATTACACAGTAAATTACATACACCATAACAAATCCAAGCAAAAACCCTTTTACAAACCACAATAAAATGAAGAAGTTCATAACAGATCAAACAAACTACTTCAGAACCCTAAAAATCGAAATGAAGAAGTTCATAACAGATCAAAGAAAACAACTTCAGAACCCTAAAAATCGAAATGAAGAAGTTCATAACAGATCGAATAAACGAATACCCATACCTGGTAGTCACAATAGATTGCAAAAAAGTCAACACAAAACCCTTCTCTGTTCGAACGCAACAATTTCGACCCAAAATCGCACAAATCGCAGAGCTAACCCTCGTCTGTTCAAGCTCAAACAACAGCTACACAGATGGGGGTTGAGGGTTGGTAAAGGGGTATAACAAGGGTTAGTATCGTCAAAATCACCACCCTCTTCACCCGGATAATTTTTGGGTACCCCAGACCCTGTGTGAAAGTTATCAGGGAGAGGAGCTCGATTGCGTGAAAGGGAAAGAGGGGGTGAAAACGAAGAAGGGAAGGAAACGTAGTAGCCAAACCTTGCCAAACCAATGGGCCCCACTCTTTTAACCCCATATACATTTTGGACCCCTCTTTTAACCCCAGCCAAGCAAGGCGTTAGTTGAAAACCTTGGTTAAAGAAAGGAGTGAGAATCAGAAGATGGTAGGAAATAACTTAGGTTAAGTTTTCCGTTTGATTTTAGTAATTGTTGCTAAAATCAACCATGATTTTAGCAAATGAGTTTAGCAGCTGCTAAAATCAGGAGATGGTGGGAAATAACTTACAGTATACTAATTTGTTGTCACAATAGAACTCAAACTAGAGATGACAACGGGACGGATCGGAGCCAAATTTGATCATTCCCACCTCCGATCCCCAAATTTCATATCACCCTTTGTCCCTGCCATGATCCTCAAACGGAAATCATCTCTGTCTTCCATCCCTGCCCCTAGCAGGGATCGAGGATCTCCGGCCCGATCCGAAAGTCACCTAAGAAAAAAAGAACTTGCATTTTTTTTTTATTTCCTATTACAAAACAAAATGAATTATATCCAAGCCTTAAAATTTATTATTGTGTGTGTGGATTATTGTGTATAAATTCTAACTAGTAAATACAGTAGGTAAACCTTATTTGTTAATAATAATTTTGAGTGTCTAAATGTGCATTATATATTAGATATGTGTAATAAAAACGGACCGGGAAACGGGATGGAAGGTAGGAGGACTGTCTGCAACCAAACGGTACAGACGGATCAGATTGGACATGATCGGCTAGAATTCTCATTAGGGACGGGCATGGGGAGGGTAGGGGTTAGATATCACTACCTCCATCCCCGAACATATATCAATCTCCATCCCCTCCCTGATACCCACTGGGGATTTTATTTTAACTTCCATCCCTGCCCCGATGTGGGGAATGGGGATCCCCACGGGGAATCGAGAATCTGAAAATCCATACACTAGTCATATGTATGAAAGAGGTACATATTTTTTTAGTTGAGACGTTAATTTGGCGCACCAACAATACAAAAGAAATCCAACCCCATATAATGGTTTCAAACACCTGATAGTTTCATCTTTATAATTTCAACAAACATCATATTTTCCTTTTGCCAATGCCGATGCATAAAATGGTTTCATCTTTACAGTTTCAACAAATTTTCATGGTGGTTGTCTTCTACTCAACAAAAATTATTCTAATAGTAATACCATCATATTTTCAAGCACACAACTCACAATTTCAACAAATATCAAATAAAAATTAGTTTAAGCAAGTCTCCAACAATTTAAGTACACAACTCAATTTCAACAAACATCGAATAAAAACCATAAATTAATTTCAGCAAATCTCCAACTAGGGGTGAAAGAAAAACTGAAAAACCGAAAAAATTGACCGATCGGTTCGGTTGGGAAAAAGCTGTGTCGGTTGACTTCAGACCGAACCGAATTGAAACCATGCCAATTTGGACTGAAAACAAAAAAAACGATCTTAACCCCTAAAAAATAACAAATCTTAGCCGTCCATTTCAATCTTAATGCCAGACCGAAAAAACCGAATCACCCCGAATCGATCGGTTCCTTGTTTTTTTTTGGTCGGGATCAGTTCGCAGCAAAACCACCCTGAACCGATCGGTTCGGTCCCAGACACTCCGAAAACCGAACCGACCGATTTTCACCCCTATCTCCAACAACCCATCTTCCAAAAGCTCTAACAATATACAAATATAATCTGTTTCCTCCCCAAATGGGAGAGGGGACAGATTAGATAGAGGATAGATTGAATAGGGGTGGGGTGGCCGAAATGACCATCCTTATTTCTCATCCCTAACTCAAACTTATAAAACACAATTCCCTACGTTCTCTAGGACAGGTGTGAATATCTAATCGGTTAATATGTCAGACTCTCTCGATTTGTTAAAAAGTTCACATTTTTTCTAAGTACTATAAACAATTACACATTAATGTTGTTGGTGCTGGATAAGCTATTTACCTGACAAGTTTCATCAGGGTTCATCTTCCTCTACACAGCTATTTAAAATTAGGTCATCCTATTCCTATTAGGCCTGTTTTGACCAAAAAAATTAACGAACTTTTTGTTTGGTCTTTATTTGAATTTTTTTCGTATTTTTTAGTTTTGCATCAATTTTTTGTGTGTATTATTGGTTCACCTCAGTGAGAGGAATAAAAAAAGTATAAAATTATGATTGAAGCTTAATTTTTTTTTGAATAAAGACAAAAATTAGTCAAAAAGTCAGTTTTTTTACACTTTTTTCGATTTTATTCAATAAATTGAAAGTTCTAGTCTTAATTTTTTACTACCTTTTTGGATTCGTCTCACTGAGATGAACCAATAATACTAAAAAAATCGATGAAAAACTAACAAATGCAAAAAAAATCAAATAAAGACAAAACAAAAAAGTTAAGTTGGTTTTTTAAGTCAAACTTAGCCTTAATCATTTCATTCGTGGTAAATAAAACTAGACATATATAAGGGACAAAATAAATACAGTTTAATATGCATCTTAGAATCTTCTGCACGCTTCCTATGTTCTTTATGTTACTTTCGACTTTGTTCGGCTAAATTGAGAAAAATGGTTTATTGGTTTATTTGGTTTTGTCTTTATTCAAATTTTGTTTGCATTTATTAGTTTTCGGTCGATTTTTTGAGGTTTCTTGGCTTGTCTCGACGAGAGGAATCTAAAAAGTATAAAATTATTAGCCAAACTTAAAGTTTTGTGAATAAAGACGAAAAATTTAGTCAAAAAACCGGTTTTTTGGATTATTCTTCATCTTTATTCACAAAACTTTAAGCTTGGTTAATAATTTTATACTTTTTAGATTCCTCTCGTCGAGACAAGCCAAGAAACCTCAAAAAATCGACCGAAAATTAACAAATGCAAAAAAAATTTGAATAAGGACAAAACCAAATAAATCAATAAACCATTTTTTCCAAATTAGCCAAACTAAGCCTTAAACAAACATAAAAATACTTTTGTGTAAAAAAAAAATTATTTTTGACTCAAAATTTTGTACACCTCAGACGCCTAAAGAATCATATTAAATGTAACGTGCATGACTCAAATTTTGACTTGACAGGACAAGTATAATTTTCGAAAAACTTTAAAGCACCTCCAATAGTATATTGTGTTTACAATTAAAAAGGTTCAACGAGTGAATTATCTTATGTGTTCATAGTGTGTGATAAGTTTACAGAACCACCTAGCATACATTGAGGGTGTTGTGGGTTCCAATCGATCAATTTGAGTCGTTCATTATTTTCAAAATCAAATTTCGAGTGAGCTCACATGGAAAATTTGGCTGAAATGAGGGTGATTTTGGATCGAGTTCATACAGCCATCCAATTGCCTCGATTCACATGAAGGCCCACTCTGAATTCAATTTTGAGAATGATGAACGGCACAAATCAATCGATTGGAACCCACAACGGTGTCCCTGATGACGTCGGTACGTGGTCGGTGCACCACGGTCGGTGCTGGTGGAAGGGTTCCAGGTCATTTTTCTTTTTTCGACTTTTTGATTTTTTAAATTATGATCATAATGTATTTTGAATTTAAAAGAATTGTTTGAGCAAAATTGTGCATAATGCATTTTGTAATAAAATTACAGTCAAAATAAGAAGTATAAATGAAAAAAGAGCTCCCCGCCTCTTTTTTATTTCTAGCCTAGAAAGTTTAAAATGGGAAATGAGTTTTGAGGGAATGTGTTATGGATGTTGCCTCTCAAACACTCAGTATTAGAAAAAAGAGGAACAATGCTAGATGCATACACTCAACCACACACACATACACACACCACATGTGGTGGGACCCACTGGGGCGAGTCCCACCACATGTGAGTGTGTGTGTGGTTTCACATGTGGTGGGATCCATCGGTGGGTCCCACTGGGGTGAGTCCCATCACATGTGAGTGTGTGTATCACAAGTATTTTCCAAAAAAGAGAATGAGGAAAGTCAAAAAAGAAGTGGCCAAACACCCCCATTATGGGTAAGAGGAGAGAGAGAGAGGGAGAAAAGAGGAGATAGAAAATATAGGACCAATCATTTCATAATAAATATGTACTCCGTCCGTCCCAATTTTATTGTCCCTTTTGGGAGTTCGTATAATTTTTTAAAGTGTTATATCTTATAATCTACAATGTTTTAGATGATTTTGAACACTTTGTTTACTAGATTAAATCAAGATCTTTCAAACAAGATCCATATTGCATATAAAATGTATTACCGATTGAAAGATATAATCATTTTTTTATCCGGTTAAGATAGAATGATGGACTATAAAATTGAGACGGAGGGAGTACATTTTATTAAGGAAAATGCTAACGTGAAAGTTGAAAAAGTGTATTGAAATATGTGAAAAATATATAGAGATATGTGAAAATGTATTGAAAAATGTAAAAAATGTATTAGAATGTGTGCTTGTGTGCTTAAGGTGTGCCCATTGGACACACGTTAGTAAGACTCTTACATTTAACACACTTTTTATTCAAAAAACCCATGGGTACAGACTCATGTTTCGAGAAAATGTAACGAACATACTTGGAGATTTACTTTTGAGTCGTTTGTATGGGACCTAAAAACGAGTCTTCTAGTGCATTATGTACATTTTTCTGTTCCTAAAAATATGTACCCCTAGTTGTGTTTTATTGAGAACTTGTTGGAGATGGTTCCGACTACGGGTACAGAGGGATGAGTACCGAGAATGTATCGACCGCATTACTTTTGGGTCCCATACGAGTGATCCGAACCGTTCATTGTTCTTAAAATATTTTTTCGACGGGTCCCATAAAATTTCAGCTCAATCGGATTTTGATTGAAACGGTGAGACTTTGGTTCAAGTACTTATAACTGTCCGATTGAGTTAAAATTTTGTGGGGCCCCTCGAAAAAATGTTTTAAGATCAATGAACAGTTTGAATCATTCGTGTTAGACCCAAAAGTGAATCCCTGAATAGGATCGGTACATTCTTGGTATTTCTCCATTTGTACGCATATGTTTACCGGTTAGAGATGCCGAAGGGAAAGGCAAATGAAAGTGGACCTTTCGTAAAATCTTCATTTTGAGGGGGTCAAACCTTGGTCAAATCTTCGACCTGATCAATATAACTCCGAGATTTTATTGGCGGAACCCTAATCAGTGTGGCTGAGTCGCTTCCGAGGAGTCCGTTGGAAATTGAAACAGCGACTTTCGAACCTCCAACTTGGCAACTTGGTGTTCACAGAATCACAGTCCCACCCTTCTTAATTTCTTATAGTTTGTAGGCGCTTTCCCACTCGGACATTAACGCAAACAATTGGCCTGCGTCCAGAGCACCGTAGAGAGAGAGAGATGAAGTACGTGTTGGTGACGGGAGGGGTGGTAAGTGGGCTGGGAAAGGGCGTGACTGCGAGTAGCATCGGCGTCGTCCTCAAAGCCTGTGGCCTTCGCGTCACCTCCATCAAAATAGGTTCCTTGCTTTCCACCTTTTTGTTTCACTCTCTGTTTCTTTGAGCCCTTTTTTTTTAACTTCGGAATCGGAATTTCTATGCAGTGGTTTCTTGATCGCCTTGCACTTACGAACCACCCCGTGTTTTATTGGGCTACGCGTTTCTGTTGGGCTTTCGTTGTCAATGTGGTTTAATATTTGTTTCTCAGCTTCTTTTTTGCTTCTGGTTATGCTGATCGTAGGATATCCAAGTTTTTTCAGCTTGCTTGCTTACTTCTTTTAAAAAAAGTTTTCATTTTGTTTGCGATTAGCTCACTCAGAGCATCCTAAAAGTCGATGGAGACTCAAAGTTAATGTTCCTTAATCACAAAGTGGTTTGAGAGCCTTTTATATCTATTCATTTAATCTCCAATCACTTAATTCTATTCCTATCTCTATTTTCAGGACACTCTTATCTATCCTCCACTTTCCCTCCAAAATCTATCCAAATTCCTGTATGATTAATTTCCGTACAAAATCTGTTTGGATTTCTTCAAAATTATACAGTATCATTGAAAATATATCTCCAAAACCGAAATTTATGATTTTTCTAAATTTACAAAATACATTGAACACGGCTTCATTTCGGAGGTAGTGTTGACTCTTTCTAATTATGTAAAATCCGAAACAATGATTTAGTCATTACATGTGTTTTGGAACATGTAAGGTGTAGGTGAAATATGGAGACGGTTCTCTAGTTTTCGAAGGTCAAATGATTTTGGTCTCTATTGCGAAGTTATCGAGTGTGGTTGGAGACACTCATTTGTTTCAAGTTGTGTTCTTCTTCCTTCATCCATCTTGTTATTTCTATCCCCCCACACACACACACACACACACACACACACACCCCACCCACCCACCCACACAAAATGTTTACAGAGTTCTTCATTTCTTTCAAGTTTTATTCTTCTTCTTTCATGCATCTTGTTGTTTATCTTTTTCATCTTGCTTCATCCATTTTGTTGTTTTTCCTATTTTTCTTTGCACATTGTTATCTTCTTGTTTACTTTTATCTTAATCTTAATTGTTGTCGAAATTATTTGAAGAGTTGTTATTGTTTCCTTTTGCAATGCAGTGATTGTTTGATATAATTGCAGATCCTTACTTGAACACCGATGCTGGCACCATGTCTCCGTTTGAACATGGGGAAGTTTTTGTTCTTGACGATGGGGGGGAGGTTTGCTTGCCCTTTTTCTTTTTCTGCAGCTGCTACATAAGTAGCTTTAGTATTTCATAGAATTTAAACTAAGATAACCTCGTCATTAATCTTTTGTATCATTATCACGTACTTTTAAAGTTTTATAGGCAACGTAGGACAAAAACTATTCTAACACTTCTCCTCAAGCTAGAGAATGAATATCACAAAATCTCAGCTTGTTACATAAAAACTCTAAACGCGGTTTAAACAATGGTTTGGTGAAGATATCAGCCAACTGAGCTCCTGTAGGAACAAATGGAGTAGACAACACACCACCATCTATCTTCTCACGAACAATGTGACAATCAACTTCAATATGTTTTGTTCTCTCATGGAATATTGGATTTGAAGCAATGTGAATCGCTTCTTGATTATCACAATACATAGGAATAGGTAACTCCACATCAAAACCTAACTCCTTGAGTAAAGATCTCAACCACACAATCTCACAAGATGTGTGTGCCATGGCTCGATGCTCCACTTTTGCGCTGGACCTTGTGACCACTGTTTGTTTCTTGCTGTTCCATGTAACTAAATTGCCTCCAACAAAGGTGCAGTATCCAGTAGTGGACCGTCTATCAGATGGTGATCCTGCCCAATCAACGTTGGTAAAGGCTTTAACATGCAAATGACCATTAGACTGATAAAACAAACCACGTCCAGGATGAGCGTTAAGGTATTTCACAATACGAAGACAAGCTTCCTAGTGTGGAAGACGAGGAGCTGACATAAACTGACTCACCACACTTACAATAAAGGAGATATCAGGACGTGTATTGGTAAGGTAATTCAACTTGCCAACTAAGCGATGATAACGGTCTGGATGAGGAAATATCTCCCCCTGATCAACACAAAGTTTCACATTAAGATCCATTAGGGTCTCCACAGGTTTTGCTCCTAATAAACCTGTCTCCTCAAGAATATTTAATGCATACTTCTGTTGGGACAAATTAATTCCATCTTTGGATCTTGCTACTTCAATACCCAAAAAATATCGTAGTTTACCCAAATCTTTAGTATGGAACTGTCGTAAAAAATGCTTCAACTCATCAATACCTTTCTGATCATCGCTAGTAATAATGATATCATCTACATACACAATCAATATTATTTTCCCACGCTCAGACTGAAGAGAGAAAACAGAGTGATCCGAATGAGATCGACGCATACTAAACTGCAACACAACATCACTAAACCGACCAAACCAAACTCGAGGGGATTGCTTCAGACCATATAAAGCTTTGCGAAGACGACAAACCTGAGAACGCTCCCTTGAGCAACAAACCCAAGAGGTTGCTCCATATAGACCTCCTCAATCAGATCACCATGTAAAAAGGCATTCTTGACGTCCAATTCAAATAAGGGCCAACCTTGATTAGCAGCAAGAGAGATAAGAATCCGAACAGAGTTTATCTTGGCAACCGGGGAAAAGGTCTTTGCATAATCAACCCCATATGTTTGCGTATAGCCTTTGGCTACAAGGCGAGCCTTATACCGCTCAATAGTGCCATCCGGATGATAATTGACAGTGAATACCCAACGACAGCCAACAGTAGTTTTACTAGTAGGAAGAAAAACCAACTCCTAAGTGCCATTATGATGAAGAGAAGACATCTCATCCTCCATTGCTTTCCGCCACTCAGATATAGATAAGGCCTCTTGAATAGTGTTGCGAAAAAAATGGAAGAAACCGAATTAGTAAAAGCACGAAACGATGGTGACAGATGGTTATATGAAACAAAGTAAGCAATATGATGTATAGTGCAAGACTGAATACCTTTACGATGGGCAATAGGACGATCAAGATCATTTGGATCTCGCAACGGAGGGGCAGACAGAGCGGTGGGCGAAGGTGGGCCTGTGTGCTCAGATGGCTCAGATTGAGGTGGCACTGGTGGCTCTGGCGGAGATGGCACTGGTGAAACTTTAGGATGACGAACATACACCTGCAAAGGTTTTGGTGGAGGACCAGTACTTGAGGGGACAACTATAGCAAACATAGACTCAGATGCAAGCCGATCATTGATAGTGACAGGCTTTGAATAAAATGGGAGTGACTCATTAAATGTAACGTCAACACACACAAAGGGACGACGTAAAGATGGAGAATAACACTTATACCTTTTTTGAGTTCGAGAGTAACCAAGAAAAATGCATTTAATGGAGCAAGGGTCAAGTTTGCTCCGGTCAGGATCCAAAGCATGAACATAACATGTGCACCCAAAAATCTAAAGGGGTAATGAGTGAAGGGGGCAGCCGAGAAACAATACCTTATGGGGTATCTAACCTCCAAGAACACTAGAGGGCATACAATTAATCAAATAGGAGGCAGTGAGAACTGCATCACTCCAATAATACTCAGGAATTGGCATTTGAAATAACATTGCATGCAGAACTTCTGATAAATGTTGAATCTTGCGTTCGGCAACTCCATTTTGTTGTGGAGTCCGAGCACAAGAGGACTGGTGGATAATACCGTGATCTTCAAAACATTGAGAAAGAGTATTTTTAAAATATTTACGGGCATTATCAGAACGAAATATTTACGGGCAAGTATCAAATTGGGTTTTGATTTCCATATAAAATGACTTAAAAATAGAAGATAACTCGGACCTCTTTTTCATGAGATAAAGATAGGTAACACCAAATAAATCATCGACAAAAATAAAGTAATACTGCAAGCCAAAAATGTTAGGAACATGCATTGGACCCCAAATATCAAAATGAACTAACTCAAAAGGACGCGATGCATGACTCTCAACCCTAGGATAAAAAGACACTCTATGATGTTTGCTAAACTCACAGACTTCACATGACAAAGCATTCACACGGCTACGTGAAGGCACTAGCCTTTTGAGGTTCTCAAGTGATGGATGACCAAGATGACAATGATGTTGATATGGTGACACTGATGACTAAAGAGCAACTGAGCTAGGGTGAACATCATCGCTAAAGTAATACAGACCACCACGTTCAACACCGCCACCAATCTTCCTTTCCGTCTTAAGACCTGAAACACACAACCATTAGGGAAAAATGTGACTGAGCAATTCAAAGACTTGGTAAGTTTACTAACAGACATAAGATTTAATGGAAAACGAGGAACTTGCAGTACGGAGTCCAAAGTAAGAGAGGAAGTAACATGAACAAAACTCAAACCAGTAACATTGGTGGTAGAACCATCAGCTAAGGTAACATGATATGGTTTTTCAAGAGACTGACAACCAGAAAGAATAGGAGTACCAGTCATATGATCAGATGCACCAGAATCAATAACCCAATGATTAGAAGAATGAGAAGACGCAATGCAAGCAACAGAGGAACTTGTCTGAGATAACGTAGCAATGGAAGAATTTGTCTGAAGTGACAAAAGGCGTTGGTACTGCTGATACTCCTCTGCTGAGATAGTCACCTTGCTATTGGCAGAAGAATGAGTAAACTGTCAAGCATCCTCAGAAATAGCAACTGGTTGAGCCTGGGGAAAACCATGAAGATCACAACAATACTCAACTATATGATTTGTACCCCCACAATGGGTACATTGTCGGGTACCATAATCAGAACTACCACGATGAGAACGACCTCCCCCTGACGTGCAACCACGACGACGATGAAAATTAGAACCACGACCACCAAAACCAGGGCCAAAACTACCATAAACAACTGAAGCAGACTTCATCATAAACAAATCCAAACACCAACTCAGAATCCACGAGGAACCAAACAATTGACAAATTGACAAACTTCGTTACTATCCACTGTATGAAATCAACAAAGAACTATCCCAATCAACCAACGAACTGATGAACAACCAACAATCAACGAACTAACAAAATAATCTACCAAAAGATCAACCACTTAGAACAACAATGAATCTATTACCGCCCAGTACCACCACGACTAATAACCCAACAAATTAGAGTACACGCAATAAGGAGTCTATATGCCAACATGGATCAAAAAAATAACAAGAGATAATCCACAAGAGTCACTTACAAATAAGAGACATCACAAACCACCTAGCCACGAGAGTTCGAACACTAATTAAGCAACATCAGATTGATCGAAATCACCCAAAAAGCAACATATTGGAATACCAAAATAGAGGTAGTAATGGCAACCGACAACAGAGAGCCGGAATCAACAAATGAAGCATTAACAAATCAGATAACCCTGCCAGCAAGACCTATCAGACTCTGATGAACTCCAGATCGAGTCTTCGAGTCTCGAAATCACAAAAGTGAGCCACAATAATGGCCATAGGATGCTAAAGAGGGACAAGAAAACTCCAGATCGAGTCCTTGGGGCTCGAAATCACAAACCAAGTCACCACAATCAAGAAAGGAAGCAGTAAGAGCTCCAATAAGTGCCGACATGTAATGGATAAGGGCTATCGAGAGTTTTGAAGCACTGATGAGCATTGGGCGAGTCTGAACATGGGGTTTTGAAGACGAACAACTACTGGGTAGGAGTCGAATATGAGTTTAAGGTTCAGAGGGTACGGAGTGGGTCTCGTATGGTCACATATAGTTCGATTAGGGCTTATATGGAGGTCGTTTAGTCACGTATAGGTTGTTTAGGGTTCGATTTTGGATTTGAAGGACTCGACTGCTTCAATTTTGAGTCTGGAGGGTTCGATTAGGGCTTGTATGGAGTTCATGGTAGGGTTTCGAAGGTTAGATGAAGATCGATTTGGGTTTTGATGTTGGTATGGGGGTCGATTTGAAGGTTTGAGGGCTGAAGGGGTGTCGATGTAGAGGTATAAGGGTTGTATGGGTGTCAATGTAGAGGTCTAAGAATTGTATGGGTGTCGGATTGGGAGGCTGGGAGTTGTGAAGGTTAACGGTGAAGGCTGAGGCAGATCTGTGGTGGTTGACGGTGGTTGTGGGTGGTAATTGTGGCGGCTATGGTGGGTCAGAACCATGCTCTGATACCATGTTGTTTGAGAGAGAGAGAGAGAGAGAAAGAGAAAGAGAAGAGAAGTGTTAAGGTGTTGACGAACCCAAACACATAAGAATTTATTTATATTATGAGAGAGAAGAATACAACATGTAGCTAGACAATGTGGGACAAAAGCTATTCTAACAAATCTCTTTAAATTATTCCGCAATAAGCCCCAATGGAGGTTCAACATATTTTGTTCATCAGCCATTGGCAGAAGTGATGGATTTGAACAGTACTATGGAAAAAATTGTCACTTAAAGTTTGTCACTTTCACTATTCCAGCCATATGAAAAAATTGATTATTTCTTTTAATCTGTAATGTTTTATATAAGCAGTATGGATCTCATTTGATAGATTTCAATTAGATCTTTTGAACAATGTTTTGAAAATCACATAAAACGTTATGAATTGAAAGATATAGGCAATTTAAAAATGGCACGCACTCCTGAAAGTGTCAAACTTTACGGGACGGAGGGAGTATCAATCGATCCCCGATCAATTTCAAAGGTTGAAATTGTTTAAGCTGTAAGTCCTTTTCTTTAGTGGTTCTTGAGTTGAAACTGTGTAACGATGTTCCTATGGTGCTAATTCTTGAATGCTTCATCTTGTATTTGTATAGTATATTGCTCAATGGAACTTGAGTTATTGAGGATTCTCATTTAAGTTGCATGAAAATACGCCTTGAAGTTTTGCGGTATAAATTACTAGCTTTGAGGGTTTCTTTTTCAGTTCCTTGTTTGTATTTTGGGCACCAAACTTACCTTGTTTGGTTGAATCTTGAATACCGTTTTCATTCGAGTTTTAAAGTACCATTTCTAATTTTTAACGTGTCATGCACTTAAAAGGTTGACTTGGATTTGGGTAACTATGAGCGATTCTTGGATGTGACTCTTACAAGAGATAACAACATTACTACTGGAAAGATTTATCAGGTGTGTAAATTAATTTTTATTTGTCCCAATCTATCAATATATGAGACCTAGAATTTGCTGAAGATGACTAGTTGCTCTGTTCTCTTTCAGTCTGTTCTCGAAAAGGAACGCAAAGGTGATTATCTCGGAAAGACTGTCCAGGTATTTATGTGTTTCACTTATTTATGCTTCTCTTTTCACACTAAAAGAACAACGCTGACCATGCTGCCACCTGTTTTCTAGGTTGTCCCACACATAACAGATGCCATAAAGGATTGGATCGAATGGGTGGCTACCATTCCTGTGGATGGGAAAGAGGGGCCAGCTGATGTTTGCGTGATAGAATTGGGTGGGACTGTTGGTAAGAGCTTTTTGGAACAAAGAAACATCTGTTACTGGAATTCTCATCTCTCTCCATATCTCTGTATATATATGTGTTTATACTTTATCTTTGAATTTAAGTAACATCCTTTCTCTTTTTGGGGTGAAGACTTAAAATTATTCTGTTTTTTAAGGTGACATTGAATCAATGCCATTCATTGAGGCTTTACGACAATTATCCTTCTCAGTTGGTAAGTTGCTTGCT
Source organism: Vaccinium macrocarpon (assembly GCA_022606695.1). Lineage (NCBI taxonomy): Eukaryota > Viridiplantae > Streptophyta > Magnoliopsida > Ericales > Ericaceae > Vaccinium > Vaccinium macrocarpon. Next base: position 40,761,419 of record CM040178.1, on the reverse strand, counting down.
ATGTACCCAGAGTGAATGGCTATGTCTTCTTAGTTCCTACGTTTCACATTGCTACTCTTTTCATGCTCTATAACTTGTATTTATTTAGTATGGTTCATTGAGATGGGATCCAGAAATATATGGTGTTTGGTGATGGAGTTTATTGAGATCTTTTCCGGTACCACAAGTATGATGGCATTGTTAAACTTATAATTATTACCTAAATGACCATGCTTTATAAGCAATAAGATAGTTTAGTTTGGCTCTATCCTTGAATAACTGGGATATACATGTGCATATGGTTGTGTTACAAGTTGGAGACCGTAACTTGAGAGTAAGATATGTTTTTTGATATTTTGATGCTTTTGCACCTATGCTTTGCGTTTCAATGGTTTCCCTTTCTATTTTTCTTGTTATGTTATGATCCCTTTCTCAGGTCAAGATCATTTCTGCCTCGTTCATGTGAGCCTTATACCTGTACTGGGCGTTGTTGGAGAGCAAGTAATAGTCTTATCTTATAGGAGTTTGACTCGTCATTTCACTGGGAAGCTTTATTTTGTTCTCCCTGATGGACAGAGCCTGAGCCTGTTTTTTCTTGTCGCTGATATGTGCTTTCGACCATGTAGAAAACAAAGCCTACACAACATAGTGTTCGGGAACTGAGAGCTTTGGGACTGACTCCTCATTTGTTAGCATGTCGTTCTGCTCAGGTGGGTTGTCTTGTCTTTGGAAACTTAGTAGCTCTTCAAGTCTTTTCATTTTTTTCATTTTTATTTGTATTATGATATAGAAGCAAGGAAACTTTTTTTTTTTGGTTTAAATTGCAGCCTTTATTGGAAAATACAAAGCAGAAGCTTTCCCAGTTTTGCCATGTTCCAGTAAGTTGTTATTGTTGTAAATTGGCTAGCGAACCGTTCAGATGGATTTTGCTCTCACAGTTGGGGAAGTTTTATATTTGTCTTTGGTTTCTCACAGGTTGGTAATATTCTCAACGTCCATGATGTTCCAAACATTTGGCATGTTCCACTTTTACTTCGGGTGGGTTTTCTAACAGTAGTTGATTCTCTGGGCCCTGACTGTGACTACATTGTTGTCTTTAACATGTTTAGTTTGATTTTAAAACAGTTCCTAACTCATAGTTTTCTTCCAGAACCAAAATGCTCACGATTCAATCCTAAGACAGCTAGACTTGCTCAGGCAAGCTTTTGTCTCTTCATATTTCTGTATGTGGACCAAAGAGCTACTTAGGTCACCCCCTTCGTAAATTTTGCCAAGGGAAGTTCAGGAAATGATTTGGACCAACATAGTGACGTTCTTTTCAATAATTTTTGTTTTTACCATCAACATGTGATTTTTGACAAGTTCTTGAAGTTCTGTTTCAGAGTTGCTACGCCTCCTGTTTTAGAGGAGTGGAACAAGAGGGCAGAGACTTTTGACAATCTCACTAATTCTGTAAGTGTATTAGGCCTGCAATAGTGCAATTCTCTCTCTTGAACTGAAACTTATTTTTGAATCGCATTAATGAAAGCCGGTTTCTGCAGGTGAGGATCGCAATGGTTGGAAAGTACGTTGGATTATCAGATTCCTATTTGTCTGTTGTGAAGGTGGGATACCTTTTTTCCCTTCTTTGATAGCTCATGCTTAGTTCAAGTAACGGACCATTTTATATCCTAGAGCCAGCCATGAAAAATAAAATGCATCTCTATCCATTTGATCAGAAGTGTGTCTGTGAAAAAGAAAAAGAAAATGAGAGAAGTGCTAATGAGTACAAAATTCAAGTATGCTGTCCCAAAATCTGTTTCATCTTCTAATTTGATTTCCAAACTCTCTTGATTGTTAGTATATCAGAAAGAGGGTGCAATTATTTCAGGCCTGAAATATTGCTATGGTTCATTTCACACGCAGGCTCTTCTCCATGCCTGTATTGCATGTTCACTGAAGCCATCAGTTGATTGGATTGCAGCTTCTGACCTTGAAGATGAGAGTGAGACATTGGTATTGGGCCTTTGCTACTTGCATAGTGGAGATTTTATTTGTCTCTGAGGAGTTCATCTAACGTTCAATGTTCCTTGTACAGACGCCAGAAGCTCATGCTGCCGCATGGGAGACTTTAAGGGTAAGCTTGATGGAAACCCTCTCTTCTTCCTCTCCTTTTACATTTGTCTTATTTCTTGTTTCCAACTTGCCACATATCTTCATTATTTATTGGTTTGGAAAGGGAACTCTTTTTGTGAATTTGGAAGAGTCCTTTTCTGCTTGCCTGTTTGGGGGCACTTACGTTTTTCATCTTCTAGGAGGTGTGTGGGTTCCCCTTCAATTGTCTTCCTTTCAGATTGCCCCTTGGGTTATGTTTGTTGCTATTATTTAAATTTCAAAGACATTAAAACCAGAGTTTTTCAGTTGTGTTCAAATTAGTCAACTGAACTTCGGTGATAGACGGAAAATGGTGGCATGCTGAACCTGTGACCACGCTGGTGAAAATTGTCACTGTTGTAACTTTCTCTCTCTGCTACTCCTAATCTCCTATCCCTTTCTTCCACAAAGCAACCACTCTCTCTCTCTCTCTCTCTCTCTCTCTCTCTCTCTCTCTCTCTCTCTCTCTCTCTCTCTCTCTCTCTCTCCCCACAGCGCTACCGTCCGCCGCCACCTGTCGTAGCTTCAGGCACCGTGGCCTTTTATTGCCCTAGATCACTTTTGCACACTATTACAGTTGAAGACACTTATTTAGCAAAGCATTATGTTTGACCTGGAGTCATCGAAGATACCACCCTCATTCCTTTGTCAACTTCTCTTCGTAAAGTAATAAGTCCATTAAGGAAATATTAGTGTCCTACAAGTTGCATTGTACTTCCTTTGAAGCACCAGCTGTACTGTAACGAAGCGCAAGTGCAATGCCCCTTGTTTTAAGTCTATCAGTTCTGTACTTCTGTTCTTTGGTTAGAATATGTTTATCACAGTTTTGTGTAACTGCTTTTTTGGTATGTGATTTTATATACTTGGCATCTCTTTCTCTCATATACAGTCATAGATGAAGTACCTACAGTGAATATATATGTATTGTTATCTTGTAGTATCTTCTATTTTAGGCATAGACATTTCGTGATAATATCGTAATCATGTCCCTTTGTAATCTTCTTTTTTAGGCATAGATTTCTAGGTTTTCTCTATTTAAGCTTGTGTTAACATTGTAATCTTCTTATTATTTCAAGAATAATACTATTCAGCTTTTTTCTCTGTATCGTCACACGTACATGCATGTTTTCTCTTCCTTATGTTTCTGATAGTTGAAGTTGGGAGCTTAAAAGTAATATTTTAAACCAGTAATCTACATCTGAATTTTACCCTGTTAGTTAGTAGCAAGACAATGGAACTTCATGAGCTGGTATTTAGAATCACTGCTCTTTATTTCTGAATTAGAGCATTATGGTCAAATCAGTAATACAAGTGTTTAAACTTTTATCTGACCAAACCAATATTTACAGAGTGCAGCATGTGTCTTAGTTCCTGGTGGATTTGGAGATCGTGGTGTGAAAGGAATGATATTAGCTGCAAAGTATGCCAGGGAGAATAAAGTTCCATATCTTGGGATTTGTTTGGGCATGCAGATTTCTGTAATTGAGTTTGCTAGATCTGTAAGTGATTAACTTTCTAAATATCATTATGTTTTTTGTATCAGACCATGTATTGATACTGCTTCCATCATATGCTTTAGGTTTTGAGTCTGGAAAGTGCAAACAGTGAAGAATTTGACGAAGAGACACCCAATCCTGTTGTAATTTTCATGCCGGAGGTACTTGATTAAGTGCATCTATTGTATTTGATATTTTCAGGAGCTAATTTTCTAGACCCTTTTGCTAGGACGGATCAGTAATTGTCGTCTTCTGTGTATGTACAGGGTTCTAAAACACATATGGGAAGCACAATGAGGCTGGGGTGTCGAAGAACTCTCTTTCAGACTCCTAATTGTATCAGTGCAAAACTGTAAGATACAGAGATTTGCTCCTTTTAATTTCTTCTGGTAGATAACACCCCCAGCTGACTGCTCTATCTATTTTGCTCTAAAAGAATTTGAGGAATTTCAAATAGGTTGACGAAATGTTAGTGAAATGGATAACTATTGTGCTTCGTGTCTCTATTGCTGTATTGCTGGTTTCTTTAAGAATGACATGCTTGAGGTTTAGCTATACAGAGCCAAGTTCAATGGAAAAACACCCAAAATTTCATAATCAAGAATGATTTGCTCTGTGAATACTGATAGATTCCAGGCTAAAAGAAATATCGTATTGCGAAAGGTCACTATAATACAAAGATAACAGGTTTTAGATAGGCTAACCCTATTAACCTTTAGCAAACCCTAATGCAATAAAAACTACGCTATCCTTACAATGATAAAGATGAAATATAGAATAACCCTAACATATTTCACACTATTTTCTCTCTTCGCTTTTAGGTACCATAATTCAGAGTATGTGGAAGAACGACATCGGCATAGATATGAGGTTAGTCATAGAATTAGGTGAATAAGTTGTCCATGTAAATGATTAGAGAAATACTTAGCCCATGTCTTTATGTTGCAGGTGAACCCAGAGATGATCGGAATGTTGGAAGGAGCGGGTTTAAAATTTGTGGGGAAGGATGACAGTGGAAAGCGAATGGAGGTTAGTTTTGTTCTTAAACTAGTTCATCCAGCCTTTACAATCAGCTAAGCTTGAGAAACAGTTAGACAATGAGTGTGAAGAAATTCATTTGCCCACTTTTCTCCTTCAAGTGTGTTTTTCTTTTGTTTTACTTTTCTCCCTTCCCTTTTTTGTTTGGTGTGGCGAAATTCATTTGTTAATCAGTTTATTTCTTTATGGAATGCATTAGTTGTTTTTTGTTCCAACCATCATTTGATGGTGGGATTTTCACTTTCTGCAGATCGTAGAACTCCAAAGTCATCCATTCTACGTAGGAGTACAGTTTCATCCAGAATTCAAGTCACGACCTGGGAGGCCTTCAGCTCTGTTTCTTGGTATTTATCTGCTAAATGAATTTATGCATCTCATTGACTGTTTTAAGCCAGAGCCACAATATTTCCATATACGCACTTTTTCTTTTGAATAGGATTTTAGGCATATCAATAGCTGAGAGATACTAAAGTGCTTGTGGAAGATTCAAGTTCTCCAAAATGATTATTCTCACCCATGTTCGTGTTATTGGAGTCAATGTTCTCACTTCCACAATGTCAATTACTGTTCACACAAGGCACTGATTAAAACTTGGGGATGTGAGAACAGATAGGAAAACGTTGACTTCTTTAACAGATCTTTGCATAGGAGAATGTTTTCTTGCCCTCTTTAACTATCTGTTTCTAGTGTTGTTGGGTATCACCCCCTTTCCCAAAGCCTTTAAAAAATGAGCAAACAAAATGAATATGTAATGCTCCTTGGCAGTTAAACTCGCTTTTCTTGACCTCAAAATGAATAACTACTCAAACAAAAACAATTGAGTGGTGACTGCAATAAAAAATTGACAACCTGTCATCCTGTGGATTTTCTAGAAGCCATGGATAGTCATTTAGTGCAATCTACAACCCAATTGACTAGTGGGTTTTGCTAACATGTGCCCAATGGGCACACAATAAACACAAACAAACAAAAAAAAAATACACACTCCAATACACCTTTTACACTTTTCAATACACTTTCACGTATTCCTATACACTTTTTATAGATTTCAATATACTTTTTCAACCTTGACTTATTGGCCTCCATTAAAGTCCAGCAGACTGCTGTAAATGAACACCCTGTACACACATTCCGCAGATAGTAATTGACTTGTAGTACTATTTATGTTTAACTTACCTAAAAATGTTTCTTTTATCTAGTCACAGTTTGCATTGCAGGTCTTGTATTGGCCGACTTGTAGTACTATTTATGTTTAACGTACCTAAAATGTTTCTTTTATGTAGGTCTTATACTGGCAGCAACAGGTCAGTTAGAAGCACGGCTTAGCAAGCATCAGAACGGAAGTCTATAAGAGACTTGTCACAGTCTCAATAGTTTTGCTATATTATACAAGGTATTCATTTGCTGTTTTCTGTATTTAGTTTTGTAACAATGAGGGCCAGGTCCTAAGCAAAAACTAAAGGGCTCAGTGACAAGTATGATACAATACAAGCTTCATCCTTTCAGGGTAGTCAGTAGGGATACTGCATGGTTAGCTTATAGTGACATCTCAGTTTCATAGTTTTCGGGTAGTTTAATTTTCTACAGTGAAACCTTGAATTCTTATAATAATAATAAATAAATAAAATTGTAGACTAATGACTGTTCCTCGTGTATGTTCAAGGGCCTCTTATTTTGTGTAGTGAGTCTGCACAGTAAGGTTTGGGTTGCATGAGCAGACTTCAGCCACATCATCTGGTTGCTAAGTACTCCCTCCGTCCCAATTTAATAGTCCCTCATTCTATTCTAACGGGATAAGAAACTACTTATAACCTCAAATCGTTAATGAATTTCATATTCAATTTGGATCTTGTTTGATAGATCTCAATTAATTCTATAAGACAATATTTTCAAAATCACATAAAGCAATGTAAATTACGAGATATAATCAATTGAAAAGTGGCACGAACTCCCAAAAGGGACTATTAAATTGGGACGGAGGGAGTATAACGTAAAACTGAATGTTGTCAAACCAGAAGATTTGTTGGTGTAAGGGTAAAAAACTCGGTCGTTGATCTGGATGGATGAAGGTTGGCACTTCTGGTTCAAATGCTTCCATGTTTTGTTCTTTAAACATAGCTTTAGTGGTTGTTGTAGTCTGTAGCCTAGAGGCTACATCACTCTTGATTATAGAAATGGTTTTGCATTGGGTGCTTGAACAAGCAGTATATTTTATTTCCTGAACTTTCTCTTCTGACTAATGGCGTAGGGGAACAGGTAGTGGCCTTATAGAGGACTGGTGATCATTGAGGGTTGAAAAAAGTGCATCCTCAGTGAAGAGTTGAACTAAGCTGGAGAAATGTGCTCCTTGCTGCATTTCGAAGCGTTGCAATCTTTGGGCTTGAAGCTGACATTGACTCGGTTTTGTGTGTTTCTTTGGTTAGTTGCTATGTCTCCCCTCATTTTGGTGTATTTTGGGGATTATTGTTTCATACATCTTAAAAGTTTTTACTTGCATGAATGATATCAGTTACTGCAAGACTTTTTTGACGGGTAGATTATGAAGTTTTAATTGAAGAGTTTTTGCTCTTACTTAACCCACCCTTGTTGAATCTTGACTCGATATTTTAGTGGCAGAATAACTCAAGTCTTAGGTTACATACATCCCACTCTCTCCTTGGTAGGTCGAGGCGGCTAGCCTCCATGTCACTCTAGTTGGATTGAGTTTGGGTACCATTGCTTGAGCTTGGGACACCTTGCATTGGGTGCTGAACCTTTAAGCCAACCCTCATAATATGAGATCTGCTTCATACACATAAGGATATGTACCTGATGACCATGTTCACCACGTCACTCTCTCTAGTTCTAGCCTCAATTTCAAGTCCACTGTTTCCAGTTATCTTTTGCCTGCTGTGTCCATTTTCCCAGCAAGCTCATGTTGGTCATATGTATAAACATGCAAAGATACGATTTTTGAGGTTTCTTAATCAGCTGGTCGGTGTATGACCTAACTAAAATCAGTAGAGGACATCTTTGAAACCATGAGGACCTATTTGTCATGTTGGACTCTCTTCCATTTGAGGACATTTTTGTGAAAATATTGCCACCAGAACCTTTCTGAAACTTTCTTTAGATGTTGGCTTTTGTTAGGTTTCCCTAGTAACGGATTTTTTTTTTAATCCGCCCCCCTCATTTTCATTTTCCTGCTCATAATGGTTTTACTTTGCCTTCAAGTCTCCCCTCCCAAAATAGTTTGACAATTTATTCCCATGATCGATATCTACAAGTATTCTAGCTACTCAATACAAATTTTACAAATATCTACAGCCAAATTGACAGATGCATAATCTTACATCCTTCGTTGATTGGCTGATTGATCTCACCAGCGGCACTGTTAACTGTATCATATGTGCATGGTCAAGCATTCTGTGAATCTTTATTTTGTTTGGCACTTCAATACTCCCTCCGTCCCAAATTGTTGCTCCTTTCCTTTTTTTACTTCCCAAAACATCGGGAAATTGAAAAAGTTAACAAAGAAAGTTGGTACTTCTTTCCTTTTTGGGTACAATTATATAAGAAGTTTGATTCCCGAAGCAGGATCAACAATTTGGGACTGAGTACTATCATTAAGTGTCTTTATTTCATTTCCTTGTCTGAAAACAATGATGCTTATTTAACAAATTTGATCACTCAACCAAACATATTTCAAGAAATTATGCAATGCCTCTTTTACAAAATTTGTATGTGATGTATATAATCAAATCCGAGAATGCCAAAATTATATGGGAGTAAAAGGAGAAGGAAGAATCAGTGGGGGGATGTTTGCTTCCAAGGAGTTGGTGATCAACTTGTGCCTCTATTGAGCATCTCATTATACTGTATATAAGATCTCTGTCTCTGCAACTTCATTTGCTCATAGAATTTAGCTATAAACTGGTCTGCCTTGTGATCAATCTCTTCATCACCTGGAATTATTGCTTCACAAACTTTGTATCCCTTATCTTCGTCATCTTCATCATGGCCTCCCATCAAGATACTCTCTCTCACTCCTCCATTACAATAACTCGTGAAATTGTCATCATTATCATCATGGGACTCAAAATCATAGTCGAAGTCACTATGTGGGGTTATGCATGGGATCCGAGGCATCTGGAATCGCATTGACGATGGGCGGTGCATCTTGAAGTTGATAATGGGGGTTTTTTCGAAGGAGAGCTCGCGTTCTCCGTAGTGGATTGTGCCCCGATTGCTGGACTGTCCAAGGGTTTTGATTCTTTTGAGGAACTTGTGGAAGAGACACAAGTCCATCATGAGCCTCTTCTTGAATAGACCACCTTTTCTTGCCCATAACAAGGCTAGACGGAGGATGTTCCATGCTCTGTGAGCAATGTCTGATCTCTGCTTACACATTTTGCTGGTATGTGGTTGTTTTCAGACCAGAGAGATGGAAGAAACAGGAATGCTGTGAATAATTAGAGGGAGTACAGAGAAATTCTTGAAGAGTTGAAATGATTTCACGTTTGAGAAAGTGAAACAACTTTTTGGGCTTTGGAATGACTTGTGGGTAGACGAGTAAGACGAAGGCTATATATATACATGTATGTGAAAGAAAGAGGGGGGAGAGTGAGAGAGAGGCTATACAATAAGCTTTGTGGGTTTTGGAGGGGGACACGGCTTTACGCGGTGGGAAACAAAAGTGCGGCTCACTTTTGTTTCCGAATGTACCCCTTGTCTCTGATAATAATTGGGGTTGTTTATGCAAACTTAGTCGTTTTGTAGGGCGTGCTTGGTCACGCCAGAAGTAAAAAAATGGAAGGGCCCGCAGAGCAGCTGCTTGGAATCAACATGGCTTTGGTTGGGAAGTTGCATTGCTATTTCGCTGTCCTCACAAAAGAAATACTCCTACTTTAAGAAAACGGCCCGACAAAAATGGTGGTTGGATTTTCTACGAGTAAACTTCGAGATGTAACTTTAAGGGAAAAAAGGAATCCTAAACAGGTGGAGAGGGAGTTGGGATTATTTTTCAACCAAACCGTGTCTTTGGTACTGGGAATCATTAGCTCAATAGCTTTCTTTCTAATTCAAAATGCGTCTTCCTAACTTTCGTCCATTGAACCAAGGACGAAGGGTAATACGAGAAGAAAGATAAATGATTGCAGATTTTAATACACATTCTAAGGGCAACAATACATTATTTTCATTAATATTAATATATTTTTTCCCGGATGTTGATATATCTTTTACGTATTACGGCGGAGTTAAGCATTTTCCATTTAAAATTAGAGTAATTATTCAACGTTTTTGGAGTATCGCGTTGCCTACATGGTAGTCGCAACAATCTTTTACTTTGATTGCGGTACTGGCGCCCATAGATACAGGAAAAGGAAACACCCTTTTTTCAACGAGAGAGAGAGAGAGAGAGAGAGAGAGAGAGAGAGAGAGAGAGAGAGAGAGAGAGAGAGAGAGAATTGGGGAATACATGTGCTGCAATTTCCGACCTGGATACCACTAGGCCACCGGACGCTCCTCTTGTGGGGCTCGTGGTTCTGTAAAACTAGATGGTAGCTGTATTTGGGTTAAGCCCATTGTATCCAAGGAAAAAGCTAGATACCCGGAAAGTGTACACCGAAATTACCCAATCCGCACACTCAAGTGTGTGGACTCCACTCACACTGCACATCCGATTCAGTGTGTGTGGAGCTCACACACTTGTGTGTGTGGATTGGGTAATTTCGGGGTACGCATTTTTGGGTATGTATCATTCCTGTTGTATCCCAATGGAGATGGCAGTAGAGGATGATTGCCAAATCTTGTGGGGTCTACTTTACCCAACACAAAATATAAATGGCCCCGCACATTACACCTGTGATATGGCTCATGCCAGAAATGCTATGATGTGAAGAAGGAAAGAAAGTTCAAATTATTGAAACACCATCTTGGTTCTAGCTTACATGAGTGCAATGAGAACAGAAGTTGTGTAGTGGACTTGTTGGCTTGCAGCTAGCTCACCTCCTAATAATGACCAAGTAGATTGTGTATTTTCAAGGTTATAATTCGGACCTTTTATGTGAAATTGGAGTTTTATTTATGAGACGTGCGTTTTTATATGGACGTTCGATTTGTGTTTTAGATAACAAATAAATTATATAATAATTTGCTCTCCCAAGTTATAAGAGTTTGCATTCTTAAGTGGAGACATAGTACAAACATGCACCTTCAGATTGGAATCCTAAATCCCTGTTTGTTTGAAAAATACTGGGACTACACGAAACATGTACGAGGGAAAATAATTTTTTCATATGTATTTTTTTTAAATCTTATTCGTAATTAGTAAGCCAATAAAACCAGCTGGTGAATCAAGGGAGAGCTACAACATGAGAATTATGAGAGAATTGTTTGATTATGTACTATATTTCTTTTATCTTACCGATTCCATACCATTAAATATTGGTGTGCATTTTATCCGAATTCCGGATCCGCGCGGTTACAACCTCCACATTTGCATCTTATTATTGTGCCTTTGCTACCTCCGAACCCTACAATATACCAATTTCCAATCTTAAACCTTCTTAATCGTTAAAGAAGGCAAGTGGTGGCTAGCTCATGCAGTAAAGCTCTTGGATGCTCCACACTACATTCAGAAATTGTGCAAATGCACACCAATTGCCAATCTTAACCCTTCTCAATTGACAAAGAAGTAATTGGACTTTCTATTTAAAATGCAACTGGGTTTTGTGTCAATTATAGAAGAATTACTCCATTTCTTTCTACTGTTGTATTTCTACTATTGTCAATTATAAAGGGTTTTTTGGAGAGTTTGGTTGAGATTGAACTTCCTAAACTTATTCTTTTACTTGGGCTCCAAGAGAGTTGGGAGCACTATAAAAGAATAATCCTAGGTCATTATTAGGGGTTTTGAAGTTGAAGAGAGGCTTCATGTCCGGCTAAACACCTCATCTAGGGGGAAGATGAAGCTCCGCTTCAAGTAACATTAATTTATGTATAGGATTTAAGTTTCTTATTCGGATCAATTGTTTAACTAAGAACTATTTTCATTACATATGAATGAAATTGCTTTCCATTATGTTGAGTATTTGTGAGCGCAATGTAAATACCTAGTTAATCAATAGTTTTCACTAATTGTGGTTGAGTGATTGAGATGGGTTATGCTTGTAAGACGGGTCGTGCCATTGGACAGGCTGTGAAAAAGACGGAGTTGTATTAGCGAGACGGGTCGTGCTATAGGATAGGCCATGCTTGTTGGCAACACAATAATCGTCTTGACAAAATCATGATTTGAGTAGAAACCTAGCCTATGCATATTTTTATTACGCGGTCGGGGTGGATTCGAAACCTTAGATCTTTCTCTCCATAATTTTTTCCAATTTAATTAATGCTTTGCTTAATTTAATCATTCACGAAATTAAAACCACTCAATCAATCTTTTTCGAATTAAATTAGACATTAATCGAATCTATTATAACTTAGTCAATCTGTCTCCGTAGATCGATATTCGGACTTAACCACTATTCTTTAGAGTAATAGTTAATTCTTAGTTTTTATAAATATATTTTTGACTTGATATGACATGGTCATTTATCTACTAGTTCATAATCGCAGATGCACAAAAATTTAGACCATTCACTTATTGCTCTCTGGGTGAATGGTTATTTCAACCTAGAGTGGTCATAAAAGATACTTATCAAATCTCTATTTATTAGTTCATGTATTAAATTGAAAGTGACGTAGATTAATAAAAAGGAAAAGGGTTGGTGCACAACTTCATTTTGTTGTTGTAGTGCACAAATAAACCAGATAACTGAATGGCAAGAGTACACCTTTGGAAGACAGTAACCTAAAGTAGATTTGTCCATTAACAAACGGAGTCAACCCACAACAAACTAATTGCTTTTTGTTGTTTTTCTCTTCCTATTTTGGTAGGGTTTGTTACTTAGTTATTAGACCAAATTTGAACCTCACAAATTCAGAGAAAATTCTGCGTCTAAATTGTCATTGGTGAACCAGAAATTTAGGAAATTAAATGAAACAAATGTTCCCTATATAATACTACAACAGATCAAATCTGTCTTTAAAGCTAAACCTCCCAGTCGCCCTGCATTTTGCAGGGCATAACAAAGGGCCATTAAAGATCTCCCCATCGTTTTCCACCTGATGGAAGATAAATCATTCCTCACCACCGAATTGGCAGTCTCAACCATCCCCACCACCACAAGAAATGGCGAAGGAGAAAAGACGCTGAAGAAGAGAGGCGCATTCACCCTCATAAAGGCGGCAATGTTCATGGTGCGCCGCGACCCACGCGGAAAATCCAAGCCGCCCGTTCAAATGGAGGTTGCCTCAAATGACAAGTTGATGAAACTTGTGGGATCGATGCGCCCCTTGCATCTACAAGACAACCAGTCGCCGCCACCTTCCACTGGCAAACAATTCGACGGAGTTGTATCAACACCTTTGTCATCACCAGAACGGCCCTCCTCCTCCTCCAGCTCTGTCTATAGCATCAGCCAATATGGTTCCGCTCCCAACCTTCAGGCGCTTGATAAGGGAGACGTGAGCCCCTATGCTTCGTCAACGAATCTCCAAGGGCTTGCGGTATGTTACCATTGATAACAAGCAATCAATTAACGAAATCATTCAACAGAAAATTATAATGTACGTGAAGAAAAATTATTTTTGATGCTCCTTGTACAAATATTCTTCAGGAGAGGCGATATGCATCTTCAACGGATCTGCAGAAACTTGACAAGAGATCAAGCCGTTATGCTTCCGCGAAGGACCTTCTGGAACTAGATTTGAAGGGAGAGAGTAGTGATGACGATGATGACAGCGATGAGGAAATGGATAATAATGTTGGAGACGAAATGATCGATACCAAGGCCGATGAGTTCATTGCCAAGTTTTACAATCAAATGAAGCTTCAGCACAAGCATTCACTTTAACGAACGCACGTTAAGCAAATCAATTGAGGGTAATTATTTGGATGAGCAAGTTTTATATATGCAGGCATGCATTTCATGCACTCACTTCACTACTATACGCCTCAAATCTCTTCTTGAGACGGTAGTGATGAATAAATCTTACAAATAAATAAATAAATAAATTTTAAGTATGTAGACGGGTGGAAGAGGAGGAGGAGAAAGAAAGAAAAGGGGGATTATTGGGACGTTGGTGTTATTTTCAAATTTCGACAATAACTAATAATTATATATTTGTTTGTTTTATTTTCAGCTGTAGGGATGTAATTTCGATTGAACGAAATTAATTGGGGGAGAATTTTGGGATGAACCATATAGGGAAATTTTCGACAATAACTATTAATTACTCCTCTCCTCTGATCTCTTGATTTCTGATCAGTTTCTTTCTCTGTTTCCATTTGTGTGCCCTTTTTTTTTTTTTTTTTAATATTTTGGTTCTGAGGTGTAATTATTAATTAGCGGCAAAACTACGTACCTATATATTCTTTCTGTTATACTACCTTGTCCAAGAGATTGGCAATTAATGACATGCTATATACGTTGCTGTAGCTATATTATAGCATGAAGTTCTGAAGTTTTTTCTCCGATAGTGAGTTAAAACAACGTGCTCTATTTAGCTATATTATAGCATGAAGATCTAAAGTTCTCTCTCTAGAGAGCTAAAACACATGTAATACTTACCGCATGCCCATTTTCATCTCTCTCTTATTATGGGACCCACAAATAACAATTCGCAATAGATATTCAAATAGCAGCTCTACTACTGGATTGGTTGTGTTTCTTTTAAAGTGAAGACGGTGATGGCTCCAATGTTCTATACTGATTGATTATTAACCTAGAAAATATGTTTGCATTTCCGTTCACGAATGCAGATCACCCATTAAAATGGTACACAGTTGATAACGATATAGTTATATTAGTTTAACTGAAAATGAATATTGCTTTAGAAGCATTATTGAAAGAAAAACATCCTTTTAAAGTTCGCAAACCATTTGAGCAATATTCACAATTTTCCAGAATAATAAATGGAAAGGGATTAGAGATTTGACAACGAGAAAAACTTTTTATGGACGCGGCGGCGTAAAGGGGGGTTTGCGCCACGCGGATCTTGGCTGTCTATTTTGAGATTCAAAGGCTTGGAGCAGTGCTCTCTCTCTCTTCCTTAAATGCATTTCAAATGAAAAAAAAAACTGAGCACTAATCCGAGCCGTTGAATCTCGGGATGGACAACCGAAATTCGCACCGCATGACACAAACCCCCGTTTGCACCGTGTCTGTGAAAAAGTTTATCTTGACGACATATCTTGGCTTTTGTTTTTCTACTCGCAGATCTTAGAAAGAGTCATGATAGTGGCAAGAACCCCCAAAAAAAAAAAAAAAAAACCGATAAATAAGAAGTGTTATACGCAACTGAATATACTTATAAAACTCACTAAAATGATACTCCTAAACACAAAAGGCTCTTTTCTTTTGCTTTAAATTTTGAACCACGGATAAACTTTTTTTTTTTAATTGTCTCGATCTAGGAGAAATAAAACAGAGATGGCCCTCAATTTCTTCATGCATATGAAGAGGTTGGGTAATGTCGTTTTTCACTTCAAATTAAGGATGGCCTTGGCAAAATAGTTGATCATGTGTTTCACTCGCGAAATGATTGTGTCTGGGATGATATTAATGGTGCTCTCTCGTATTATCACAATTTTCCAAATTCCATATCACACCTACTAGTCATTTTTCCAGTTGCCACGCATACAATTTGTAGCATCAAAAGAAATTTCACCGTTTTGTCATTCCGAAAAGATAAACATGCCAAAACAATCAGGTCTCTCCTAGTTTAATTTATGTTTCTGCACAATCAAAGTCATTAATTGGAGTAATAAATTTCAATTTACAACACCAAACAGACAAAAAGTCGGGCTGCAATGCATATGATCAATCAAATCATGCAGTTTTAGTAGTATATACTAGAGCAATATTAGGCTTTGTTTCTCAAACGACTAAATTGGAATATTGATTTTATCAAACGAGGAAGAATTTTAGCAATAAAGTCTAAATTTTTTTAATATAAACTCGGATTCAAGAAAAATACCAAACGGAATGACAGAGGTACCCCTCCTGTCCTGTGTTACCCAAATCAACCCCCCACCCTCAATCCTGATTCCAACCAACAATTTTTTGAGGACTTTTTTCTCTATGCAACAACCAAAAATGTTCAAAACCCCAAATCCACCAAAGAAAATGAAATTTCCAAGACAAAAAAAAAAATTAAAAAAATCCCGCTATTTATGTTATTGTTCTCTATGGAAGAGAAGAGATTATATTGAATTACAAGCCATGGACGATCTGAGAGCACTTGTTCTTGATCCAACGCATGCCATTCCTGATTGAAGCTTTAACCTTGCCTTCAATAGCATACGATTTATACTTCGCTATTCGCTTCCGTCTCTTCATCTCGCCATCCGTGAATCCCCACGGCTTCGTTGCCACCGCCGCCGCCCCTGTGCTCCGACTCAACCTAGTCACCCGAAACGGTATTGGAGGTTGATGGGACTGATACATCTGGTTCGCCGCGTTGAAGTTCTTCCCACTAACAACCTCCAGTCGCCGGTCACTGCCACCGCCACTGTACCCGAAACTTGGTCTGCCCTCCTCCATTCCGTTCTGGAACGAGGGCAAAGAGAGAAAACTACAAACTAATAAAGCACTTGGAACTCGATCAGGATTTCCAGATTATTATCCAAACAGCAGGAAGTATATGTAGGTGTCAGGTGTGTATAAAGTGGAATAGTAGAGTACATTAGTAATTAGTGGTGACAGCTCGCCAGTACTTCAGCTGGAATGCTGCGCCATGATGATGGTGGTCTCAGCACTCGATTGTACTTTTCCATTTTATTTGACGGGGGAAGTTTCAAAGCAGGGAGAAGTGGGAATTTAGAAATCAATATGGAGGCCTACTTACCTTTTTTATTTATGTTTAATCAATCCAAAGTCCGAGATTAAAGAAAACTCTAGAGACAGAGAGGCTAGGTAATACAGTATAAAAATTCAAGTTCGCATGGAGAGAGAGAAAAATGGTAGTCTTGGTACAGATGGTGATTTCATCCGCCAGCCCCGCCTCGCACCGGTCCGAAGTGCAGTTCATTATCACAAGTCTAGTAGAAGTGCAGTTAGTTGTTCTTGCTTTATAATTTGATTTTGAAGGTTATGTTTTACAGGGATCGATGGTAGTTGTAATGATTCGTGAGGTTATTTTTTCTTTGGGTTCTAATGATCACAGATTATTCAAGATAATGAATTAAAGTTTATCAATGAAGGTTTTTTTTTTTTTTTGTCTCAAAAAAAGAAAAAACAAGTATGTTCTCGGATTCCTGATTTCTCATGAAGATCTTCGTTCCTCATTAGAAGTGGGGATAGAGGGTGAAAAAAAATTTGGCAGTGATGGGGACAAAGGATAGGTTCAAGTATAGTAATATGTGACCCTACTCCACATGACACGTTGCTAGGGGTGAAAATCGGTCGGTTCAGTTTGGTTTTCGGGGTGTCCCGGACCGAACCGATCAGTTCGGGGTGGTTTGGGTAGGAACCGATCCCGACCGAAAAAAATAATGGACCAATCGGTTCGGTTTTTTTTTTTTTCGGCTTTTTCGGTCCGGCGTTAAAATTGAGATGGACGGCTAGGATTTGTTATTTTTTTGGGGGTTAAGATCGTTTTTTTTCGGTTTTCGGTCCAAATAGGGGTGGTTTCGGGGTATTTCGGTCCAAATTTGCATGGTTTTGGTTTGGTTCGGTTTGGTCCAAACCGATTTCCAGGAAACGGAAACCGAACCGGTAATTTTTCGGTTCGGTTCGGTTCGGTTCGGTTTCAACCGGCACCGCTTTCCGCCGACCGAAAACCGAACCTATCGGTCGGTTTTTTTTTTCGGTTTTTTCGGTTTTTCTTTCACCCCTACACGTTGCCATCCCTAGTCTTGTTTAGGGGCAAACCCCAAAAAATCGATGTTACACAATACACATCTTTTATTTATATGTTAAAAGAATCCTCTTGCCTTTTCTAAAAAAAAAATCCAATTGTCATATTTTTACTTCCTTTTTTTAACCCTTTAGGGCTCATTTGGATGCCGGATTGGGCAGTCAGTTTGGAAATTATTCTTGGACTATTTAATCCTAGACCCACGCGGCCACGCGTGTGACTTGGTTTGAGAGTTCATTTGTGACCCCATTTATTTGTCTTTATCCCCCCATTTTAATTACAAAACAAACCAAATAGTTTACCCCCCTTTTTACCAAAATCTTCAAACCTAATTATTTAATTCTCCTCCATAAATAATACCCCTACTATTTTATCTCCTCTCACTATTTTATCTACCCAAAACTAATTTCGCATCCAATCGAGCTGTTAAGTTTTTAAAAACATCATCATTGCCTTTTCTTATTACTAGCAATTAATTAAGTTGAAAAGCATGAGGTAAAAGAGCAAATCCAACAACTTATACCGATTACTTCGAACAATGACAATTTTTTTGGGGGAAATTCCATAAACCCTCTTTTCTCAATACTCACACCAAAAGCATGGCTTAGATGCTTATAGTGTTTGATTATATTTCAAAAGTACTCACACCAAAAAAATCTTTAGGGCGCGTGGCGCCTACCTCAATCATATAAGCCTTTTATTTTTTGTAAAAAATACTCTGTAGACCATTCTTGCAAAAATCCAAGTTAGTCAGATATTTGCAAAGGTTTGATTTTATCTTGAAAACAATGGACAATTAAAAAATTCAACAATTCCTTATTTTCAATAGAAACGAGGACCTTTGGGATATCTGATCAATTAGATTTTTTCCAAGAATGATTTGTACATTATTTTTTAAAAATATATATGTTTTTGTTGATTAAGATGGGGCCCATGCGCCTTTTGAAGATATTTTAGGTGTGGGTACTAAGAAAAGAGGGGTGTGCGAATAGAATTTTCCAATTTATTTAGAACAACAAAAGGTGCTTAAAATGACCTAAAAATTTGGAGACGGCGGAAGTTTTTTTTACTTTTTATCTAAAAATGACACATCTTTTTGTACTGATTATGAGGAGTGGGAGAATATTCAACTATATCACTATCAAATTAAAAAAAAATCCCAGAAAAAAACTGTATCACTGGATTTAGGATCCATTATTTTGTTTTTTTGGTTTTTCGTGTTTTGTTCATCTTTTTCGATTTTTGTTAGATTCGCATTATATATTTTGGATTAATCATCTGTTTCGACGAGAGAAGTCTTAAACTAACAAGTTATGAGGAAAAAAAATTCAGTAAAGACAAAAAAGTACCCAAAAACTGTCTTTTTGTCTAAAGTGTGATCTAATATGAACTTTTTTCAATTTCATTATACATTTTTATAGTTTCTGATTCTTCCCGTCTATATTAATTCCAAAAAATATGACGAAAAACTAGAAAAAATTACGGGAAAAAAGTTGTTTAGACAAAACAACAAAAGAATGAAGCCTCATGTAGTGCATTTTATATTCAATGAGTAGTCCTGCTACAAATACCAACCCACGGCGTACATATTTTGTACATATGGCGTGTGGGATCCAATAAAAGGTTTTACAAAAATCATCCAAGTCATTCAATAATTTTAAATATTTTTTGAGTGGTCCTGCAAAAATCAATTGAATTCTGCATTCAATGAAAATTTTGAATTCTAAAAGAAAATCGAAAATCTCAATGAAAATTCAGAAATTTAACCTTTGAACGAATAATAAAAATTTAAAGGTTATATAAAACATTTGTACTATTCAATTAAGCTGATTTTTTTATAAGATGGTTCGAGCTGATTTTTTACAAGATTGGTTGAAAAAAATTTACTACTATAAAATTATTGAACCATTGATCATTTATTTACTTAAAGTCCCATACACAGACTGTACGGTACCCATAGCATTTCTGATATTCAGGGAAGTATGGTGCGCGTGTTTCTAGGGTTTTTTTGCGTAATTGTTGCAAGATGTAGGAGTATTTGTTTGTGGCTCTAAAATTTCTATTCGACCAGAATCACAACGAGCCATATAATCTTAAATCGGACAGGTACGGTACCTCTTCTTCTCTCCCTCTGCGTGTCTGTTTGTTCGTCTGGTAAATTACACTATTTCAGGAGTAAGGGGATGCCCGATCCACCCACCAGGAATGAATTCGCTCGAGATTCAATTCAGATGTCTGGAGTATTATACATTTGTGGCCCCTTATGTTTAGCATCTTTTTGAGGTCGTGAGAAGCCATGGCTTTCTAGGCTTCTGCACTGGGCCGGCCCTGCTTGTAGGGTAAGAGACTGTATAAAAGTACTTCAAAGCTGTTTCAATGTTGATTTATTCAATTGTTTACATATGCATAGACTCCAGCACATTTTTATCCAAGTAATCTGTTAAAAGCAATGCCAATTTTTCTTCATGTATGCAACTTGGAGTGCTTGTATTTTCTTTTTTCCATGAATGCCAATGGTGGAATTAGTGACTTGCATTTCCAAAAGATCTAGATGAAGAACCTAAGAAATTTTAGAAATTGAGTTGTGTGTGCTAGCTGATAAATACAGTGTTACACAATACAAATCTCTGATTCGGCAAAGTAGGGCAAGATGACAAATGTGAAACTGTGGAAAGGTTGGTGTTGCATGACATTTCCATTAATAGTTGGTAGCAGGAACAGGGAAGTCCTTGTAAAGCAATTTTTAAATGTGGGAATAATATCCAAATTATGACAAACGTGTTCATGTGTGGACGTCTTTACATATTCAGCTTGGATGTTCTTGGGATTGTTTTTTGAAGGCTGAATTCTGATGTGGTGGAAGATGGCTAATTCGAGGCATGGAAGATTTATTTGTAGCTTGTTTGGGCCAGCTATATTGATTTCGACAGTACCACATGAAATGTTCTACTTTGCACGTTCTTTCTTCTTCCTCTGGATCCTAGTTTCCTTTCAGATATCCTATAAAATAAGTGTTCTAATGTCATACACATAGCTTCCCACGCTCAGTTAGTAGGCTTTGTTCTTGTTGTGCCACTTCTTGTTTTTGGTATTTGTTACTGAACATATGTCTTATAGGTACTCTGACCAGTGCCTCCTTTACCTTATCTATCGGAGAAATGTCTGAATTAACAAGTCTGGTGAGAGAAACTTCTGAAAATGGCACAGATTTGTCTCCAGATGATATCGGTTCTATTGAGGAAATGCCTGAAGACACAATTTTGTCACGACAAACCTCTGTGAACCTTGTCCCATTTATTGGCCAAAGATTTGTTTCGCAGGATGCTGCCTATGAATTTTATTGTAGTTTTGCTAAGCAGTGTGGATTTTCAATCAGACGTCATCGTACACGAGGGAAAGATGGTGTAGGTCGGGGAATTACAAGAAGGGATTTCACATGCCACCGGGGTGGCTATCCACAGCTGAAGCCCTCAGATGATGGAAAGCTACAAAGGAATCGGAAGTCAACACGCTGTGGATGCCAAGCTTATATGAGAATTGTCAAAAGGGCAGATTTTGATGTTCCTGAATGGCGCATCACTGGTTTTAGCAACATCCACAACCATGAACTACTGAAGTTAAACGAGGTGCAACTACTTCCTGCTTATTGCACCATGTCTACAGATGACAAGAGTCGGATTTGCATGTTTGCAAAAGCAGGTATGTCAGTGCGACAAATGCTAAGACTCATGGAGTTAGAGAAGGGTGTTAAGCTAGGTTGCTTACCATTCACCGAAATAGACATCAGAAACCTGTTACAGTCTTTTAGGAGTGTGGACAGAGATAATGATCCTATTGACCTTCTAAAAATGTGCAAGGACAAGAAGGATAAAGACCCCAACTTCAAGTATAACTTCAAGATTGATGCCAACAACAGGTTGGAGCATATTGCCTGGTCATATTCTTCATCGGTTCGATCATATGAAACTTTCGGAGATGCTGTGGTATTTGACACAACTCACCGCTTGGATGCATATGATATGGTTCTAGGAATTTGGATTGGAGTGGATAATCATGGAATGCATTGTTTCTTTGGTTGTGTTCTTCTAAGGGACGAAAATATGCAATCTTTTTCCTGGGCATTAAAAGTGAGTAGTTTTTTTTTTTCCCCTTTTGTGAGTGTTGCTATATCCATTTTCATCGAGTAGTTATTGTATAAGAGGTATGTGTATTTTAGGAATCATTCATGATCATTTGATTTTCAGCCCTTGCCCTTATCTTATAACCTGCTTCATTTGTTTATCAAGATTTTTGTACTCTTTTTTTTTCCCCCGCTTTTTGCTGCAACTTGAAATATGTATTTTCATTTCTTTGTGAGATTGTGATATAGCCTCACGCTAAAAAATTGCTTGTTACATTTTGAGATAAGTACGATTGTAAAGAGTCTTTGTCCTCTTTTTTTAGTTCTGTAAAATTGATAGTTGTTAGTACTCACCCATTTTTGTGTGTACGGTCATTAATGCTGTTATTGGTCTTCGATATGGCTGCTAGTCATCTTTCGTTATGCCCCAAGTGGCCAAGTCCCAAGGTATTTGTACAATTCAAATTGTTGTGGGGTGATATAAACTAAAGTCAAAGTTTGTTGTTAACCAATGGGTGTGGTTGTGGCTGATTGTGATGTTTGGGTATGACTCACATTGGTGCTCATTGACTTACTCATAGTAGTTCCTTCGTTTTATTCCTTATGATGAAAGTAGTTTTTGTTTATGCCCCATTTAGTGTTGGTTATGGTTATAAATCACATTGACGACTCAGATTCATACATTCATTTTCCGATAAAACTGATGCGATGATTTTCTGGCCCCTTTGGAATGATTTTTTTCTTCTACAACCAGACCTTATGAAATATATGATATATATTTCATGTCTCCGACCTATAAACTCTCAGAATGGGGATATTTAAAATGGTTTTTGCGACAACATACTATCTGTTGGCCTCATCAGGGAGAATGCGGCTGTGTGAGCTTCATTAGTGGAATTTTAGGTTCATCAATTGGTAGGCTTCTCTACACTTTCCCGAAATTCTTCTTGCCGCATGGCATTCACTTCTGAACTTCTCTTCATTCATTTTTTATGACAGACATTCTTGGCTTTCATGAATGGAAAGCCTCCAGAAACAGTTCTGACTGACCAAAATATGTGGCTCAAAGAAGCGCTTGCTGTTGAAATGCCAAGAAGCAAGCATGCCTTTTGCATTTGGCATATCATTTCAAAGTTTTCAGATTGGTTTTCTGCACTCCCCGGATCTCAATATGATAAATGGAAAGCTGAGTTCCTTCGGCTGTATAATTTGCACTCTGCTGAGGATTTTGAAAGGGGATGGAGGGATATGGTTGATGCATATGGACTTCATGGAAATAAGCACATCGTCAGCTTATATGCACTGCGCACATTCTGGGCTCTACCTTTTTTAAGATCTTACTTCTTTGCAGGAATGACAAGCTTATTTCAATTCGAGTCAATGAATGCTTACATCCAGAGGTTTTTAAGCGTACAATCTGTACTTGACAATTTTGTAGAGCAGGTAACAACCTCAAAACTCTTGGGATGTTCATCTTTGGTTCTTCTTTATTACATAATTTTACTTTTGGCGTATTCTTTCTCCAGTTGGTTGCTGTTGTGGATGTTAAGGATGTTGGAACAAAACAAAAGATGCAACGGAAGGTCCAGAAAGTCTCCCTCAAAACTGGTTCACCAATGGAATCACAGGCTGCTACTGTTCTTACGCCATATGCCTTTTCCAAACTGCAAGAGGAACTTGTGTTGGCACCACAATATGCATCAGTAATGTTCGATGACAATTGCTTCTTTGTGAGACACCATACAGAGGTGGATGGGGGTTCCAAAGTTATTTGGGTCCCACATGATGAGTTCATTAGCTGTAGCTGCCATCAATTTGACTTCTCAGGCATCCTGTGTAGGCACGTTCTTCGTGTATTATCAACAAACAATTGTTTTCATATCCCAGATCAGTATCTACCTATCCGTTGGCATGATATTGCCTCAGCAATTACAAAGTCAGCCGAGGGTGCTGCCACGGGGGGACATACAGTGAAAGTCCAGTTGTTGCAGTCCATTGTTTCAACCCTAATTGCAGAATCAGTAGAGACAGAGGAACGCCTTGATGTTGCTTGTGATCAAATTTCACTGGTATTGTCTCGAATCAAGGAATTCCCAGGGCCATCATATGGTGTTAGTGACATCGCCTATAACAACAGCCCATCCAATTCATTGATACTTCCAGAGGTTGAGGATTCTGATGGTATTGTTCAAAGTTTTACTGCTGGGGATCTTCATGACTCAACTTTAGGAAAGCTGAAAGAGAGAAGATCTAGAGATCCAGTAGACTCGTATAGGAAACGAAGGCGTTGCGTTATGCCTTGCTATGGGCAGTTTGGACATGAGGCAACTGATTGTTCAATGATTGGAGGTGATGATTTAAATAGCGATGGGCTAGGGTTTTTGTAGGTAAACTTCTGAAATTGCTGGTTACGTGAAGTTACAGCATTATGGCAGCCATGTCCTTCCACTGTTGTAAAAAATTATATCCATCTCTCAAATGCAATCCTAAGATTGTTATTCTGTTTTTTGTAGAGCGGATGGATATAACATCCTGGCAAACCCTTAGGTTATGTAGTATTTTCTATGCGTTTATGACAAGGCAACATGCAACCTTTTTTTATTGCTAGGGCTCATGAAATGGGTTGATAAATTGATATCTAGATTTAGGAATTGGCTGAATAGTCATTGTGTAGGTTGTTCCTTTGTCGCTACCTCTTCACCTCGTGTTTTACAATTGTGACTCTGCATTATTCCCCAATGTTTTTCCTTGTACAGAAGTTCGGAGACTTGAAAGCTTACAGAGTTTTGCTGCTTTTGCATATGATGCTTGTGAACAAATAGGTCAATAATAATTCAAATGATACATGCTAATAGCTCCGGCTCTTTCAGATTTCGTTGTCGAAAAACTTGTTTCGGTAACTGAGTTGGTTCCTCCCATTACATTTCTTGTTGCATTCTGGGTTCTAATTTTGCATGTTACCGTAGCCTACAACTTTAGCTGTGGTGGTTTTTAGAGTTCTCTACTCAAAGGGGGGAAATGTCCAAAACTAGTTTGGTGGTGGTGATGAGTTCCTCGTGTGTTCTGATAATATCTACAGGGACTAGCAAGAAAGAAGTTAAAATCATGTACTGAACAAAGTGATACATTGATGATTGAAAATTGGAATAGTGAATCCCGTCCAGTTTCCTGGAACATCTAGCATTCTTCTAGTTTTCTTCCTCATCAGCCAAAGAAACTCTGCTTAGCCTACTTGGTGAGGTTTTCGTGTCACAGCCTTTGACCTTCCTACCTCCACTCCGGCGGCGGCTAGAACCAAAAAGTGCTCTTTGCACTAGTGCTCGTTCCAAGTGGCTACGGGTATTTTCTCTATCCGATGATCTCTCGGCCAAGTACTCTTCGCTGCCACTGTTGCTGACTGAAATCCCAGCATTTGCTTTCACGGTAGCCATTTATTTTCTTTTTTTGCCCCCAGGTTCTGCAGAAGGGGCTGTAATGTAGGATGTTTGGCAGACAGTGCCAAGTGGATTTTATATTGTTCTACGGAAGGTAGTTGTCATTGGAACAGTAATGACGTAATGGGACGGCCAAGTCGGTCTATGGTAGTGGATTAAAAGTAGGGCAAAAGGAGTTTGAAGCAAAGTTTTGCATTGGCCGAAAGGGGATTCTTTGTCAGCTTCCTTTACCATCCAACTTGGATGATCCAAGGAATGTTCTTATCTTTAATGATTCGAAATTGTAGACTAATAAGAACCTGTTTGGATGATGAATTTTTGGAGAGAGAATTGAAAGGAATGGGGAAAAAGGGATGGTGGGCAGAAATGAATTAAAGAAGCTGAGTTTCTTTTAGACATGAGATGAGTGTTTGAAACCAAATTTACCAAAGCAAATTGAAAAGGCTTAAAATACGATACAGTTCCCACAAAGCTTAAAAGAAGGATTCCAATTGCAGTCAATACCCAAAACAAAAAGGTAAAGTCCATTGCACCACCTTTTGATCGGGGTCTGTACAAAAAGGCACTCATACTAAACCTTTCCCTTATTACGGCTCCATCCGGGCGAAGAGGATAACTACTAAAAAGAAAAAGAATGGATCTACATCCAATTATTGGAGGGGCGGTAAACTAAGGTGCAAGAAAAATTCAATTGGGTATTGGGTATGTTCTGCACTTGTAATATTTTTCACCATGTAGGGGGAAAAAAACTGTACAAAGAGATCAGTGAGCTAATCTTATTATGAAATGCCAATGACTTCTACAACCGTATGTAAAACCGTTTCATGTCCAGGAAACCAGCAACAAGACCCCAAAATAATATCTCAAGCACTACAAATCCCAGGGTACCCCACTTCCTAGAGTGAAGCATGGATTGCAACATCAATTCTGTGCCGTCAACCTGCACGAATAATTATGTTCTTAGTTAAATGAACTGCACATCATATCAAGCAAAGCAGTAAAGCAATTACCTATCACTGGAACAAAACACACCCATAGTAAATGAGGGTGCTTTGGGTTTGGTGAGCTAGCAGAGCTCATGAACATACAAATCCAAAAGATCTCTACGGTTCCTCTTAAATGATGCCCACATTGATTGTTGAATATTTCATCAATAACTTGCAAATTAACATTATGGAACACCTCGGGAGGTGCTCTCATGAATGTTTGGAAATCTGGTTCAGAATCAGATCCTGAGATTGACTCGAAGTACACTCATGGAGTTGACAGTGAGCCAAAAATGCAGTCATTCATTGACTAGCACACAAGTTGAAATTGCAGCAACTTTAAGGAAGGTTTTATGCTACCCCGTACCACCAATATAAAGATCTTCTGCTCGTAATTAGTACTCCCTCCGTCCCTTTTTAAGTGCGTACCTTGGGAATACGTGCAATTTCAAATCCCTAAAAAATATATTTCCCTATATAATTTTTTAATTTTATTTATACCAAATTAAAATGCTCATTGAGTACTTTAATTTGGTACAAAAAAAATTTTAAAATATTATACAAAAGTACATTTTTTAATGTCCATAAAAATACACGTTTCTCAAAGTACTCATTTAAAAAGGGACGGAGGGAGTACTTATTAATAAGTTATATCGAGAACGAATTGCAGCCTACAATGTGGATAATACTCCAAGAAGACAATTAAACAGGGCAATGTAACCCATCAGAGAAGAACTAACCAGATTATTTTCTGGTGAACGCCAATATAAACCTTGCAAAGCTGCAGGAAATAGTTCACAAGCACCCAAAGCAAAAATAATGAGAGCATTCATTCCCATCCACTGAAGCACCATTGTTGGCTTTCTAATATGCTTGATATCAACCTGCTTGAAATATTTCAAAAAAAGATATTTTGTTCCTCAGAGTTCACCAATAAATTTGTTTATCGAGTATAGATCGTCAGACCCTCTCATAATTTGGCATACATAAGTGGCTCACTAAATAGTTAAAAAGGCTGATTGGACAAGAATCTTAGTGCTTTGTATGCAACGAACGGGTCTGGGGTCCATGCGTAGCACGCATGCTGTGTGGACACTTTGGGGCCTACCCCGGGTCCAGTTGTTTAATCTGAATCGTTCATTTTGTTCGTCTTGTTGACTATGTAGTCCACATAAAAATTCAAATTGATCGGACATCAGTAAATATTTGACCGGTGACCATTTCAGTTACAGTTTTGTAGAAAAAAAATCACCTACAATAGTTTCTTTCAGTGTTTTGTTTCCACCAAAAATGCAGTTCGAAAACATATTTAACAATGTCCAATCAACTTGAATTTTCATATGGCCTACATACTCGATGTCGAGACGAACAAAATGAATGATTCGGATCAAATAACGGGACCTGGGGTGGGCCCCAAAGTGTCCGCACAGCACGCATGCTGTGCACCAATGGCACAGCAGTGTCTCTGGACCTGCAACGACAAAATATGGAATTCCGACATCTCCGTTCACAACCTAACAATGTTTATTTTAAGGATAAATTGGTCTAAAGGCCAAGTTTGAGGCTTTAAAGGGTGTTTAGTCCAGCTTAACTTATTTTAATGCTTCCAATGCACTGATATGAAATTTTTGAGAGTTCAAGGGCAATACTAGACAAAAATACACTTAATGATAAAAAAAAATTACAAAAAGAAGGCCAGCCCGTATCCCGTCACTTTTCCATTTTCTACTACAGACTAACCCTTGAAAGCTGCATCACTTTTCCTTTTCCTTGGCTGCTGCCCGTCACTCTCTCACCTGCCTCTCTCTCTCTCTCTCTCTCTCTCTCTCTCTCTCTCTCTCATGCGTGGGTCTTGAGTGGCACCAAATTAATTTTGTCTCTTTAATTTGGAATTGGGTTCAATTTTGGGATACAATTTAGGGGGTTAGGCTCTTTGGGGTAGGTTATAGTAGGTTTAGACATTTTGGGTTTAAGCACTTAGGGTGCACTTTCCGATTATCGGGTTTTAGTTGTTTAGACACTTTTATAGGGTACCCTAGGGTTTAGGTTTATGGTGCACTTTCCAATTATAGGGTTTTAGTAGTTTAGGCACTTCCATTGGGTACCCTAGGATTTTAGGCACTTTCATGGGGTAGCCTAGGGTTTAGGTTTAGGCACTTTCATGGGGTAGCCTAAGGTTTAGGTTTAGGAACTTTCATTAGGTTTGGGGGTTTAGGCATTTTCATAGGGTTTGGGGGGTTTAGGCTTTTTCATAGGCTAGCGGGGGCATTTTTGGAATGTGTAGGTGATTTGTCCTCTTAGCATTAAAGAATTAGTTTGTGTCCTATTTCCATGATTAACTCCTATATCATGTCCTTGTTGAAGAAAGACTCATATTTCAAAATCTATGGCACTGCCATAGTTTTCTGTTCAAGATGCAAAATATAAGAGCATAGAAAATTTAAGGGCAGAAACAGTCATCCACTTTATGATTCATGTTGAGCTCGTCCATTTTTTGCACAAAGTTTAATGAAAGCTTGGGTTGAATTGGTAAATCAACCCATTCTCAATCAGGAAAAAGCAAAAAGATTAATAAAAAAAAAAGGGAGGGGACGACCAAAGGGTGAATATAGCTCAGATCAAACATCATATTCCCCTACACCCCGGGCAGTTGAGCAGAAGGGGGCCTCAGATAGGTGTGCAAAACAGATATGATACATTTCCAATACAGTAACAAAAGTTGAACTTACTATGTAAAAGAGAATGGTTAAGAGGAATCCTGATGCTCCTGCTGTAATGCACACATAGCTCAAAGTGTAGAGTGGTTTAGAGAAAGGAATACCTGAAAGGGTCAAGCATATTTTCCCTTCAGAGAAGAAAAATATTTGTTTTTGTATTTGGTTGCAAAATAGAAGCTTAATGAGACAGTATTACCTAACACAGATAAGACATAGCCTGAAATGAGTAGAGGGAAGGATGACACGGACCACAAAAACACCCTCTGCATTTGGCCCTGCCAGAAGTAGAGAATCAACGAATTTCC
The DNA here is from genome assembly GCA_022606695.1 of Vaccinium macrocarpon. Lineage (NCBI taxonomy): Eukaryota > Viridiplantae > Streptophyta > Magnoliopsida > Ericales > Ericaceae > Vaccinium > Vaccinium macrocarpon. Next base: position 40,732,266 of record CM040178.1, on the reverse strand, counting down.
GCTATAAAACACAAATTACCAAAAAGATACATCATACTATAGCAACTTCAAATAATTGGGTACGGAATATGTAGACTCGAAACAAGGCTGTGAAAGCCTATGTTACGCGGACTCTCGTAATAGTATTAAGTGCCCGTGTCGGATACTCGACACTCGGATAAGGGTGTGGGATATGTGTCCGATAAGTTTAAGAAGACACTTCTATAGAAAACCTAATTGTAATTCGAGTTTATCATGGAAGTATGCATAAACCTCTCTTATTATCCATGAAATGCGCTATAGAACCTTAAAGCACCAATTTACGTAAGAAAATACACAAAAAATAGAAACAAATTTGAATATTTTGCCGTGTCCCTGTATCCTTGAAATGAGAAATAGTTGAATCCGACACCTAGATACATACCCGCACCCGACACCCGTACCCGAGTCCAAGTAACATAGGTGAAAGCAAACTAGGAAAGCAACAAAAGTTTCCTACCTTAAAATGCACAACAATGTGTCCAAAATGCAATCCAACCACACACGTAATGGCAGCCATCAATGAGCTAGAACATTTTGCAACCCCACAAAGGAGGAAGAGAGATTTAGTCAAAGAACCTTCATTAACAATCATGGTTATCAGGAGTGTAATACTGTACCGAACAATCTTTACGATCTGCCATGTCAAGACAGCAATCATAAAAACTTAATCAAAAGAAGACCATGACATTATTATAATCCATCAATTACACTAACAGAAAACAAGAAGTGAATCAAGCTATCAACTCATCCATTTCCATTTTGGAATAGAACGAAATGTTCAAGCTACGACCTCAAACCCGACAAAGTAATGCTCAATCCAAAAATCACAACAATTGTATATTCCTCGAACAGACCAGAATACCCTTCAATATCCATCACGGGCCTAGAATAGATGAAGAAGAAAGCCATCTTAGATTATTCTTGGACAATAAGCATCTCTAATTTCTGTACAGGTCATGTACTGGGCGAACAATTGATTGAGATTGGGGTGGGTACATTTCGAGCTTGCTCTGGAATGCCAGTCACTACATTTGCAAGACCAAATGGTACCTGATTTCATGATAGAGTCAACTCCGCCGAGGAATAGAACATGATAAAGCAAGGATCTATATCCCTTGGGCCCCTTAAAATAATCAAAACCCAAGATTTAGAATGAAAGAACTCACTCTATCCCTGTCTCTATTTCTCAAAGCTACCAACGGTCCAACACTTCCACCATACACCCTGACCCTGCTTGAGCCTCCAATTGCGACATATACAACCTGCCTCCTATTTTTTCCATCTAATTACAACAAATGCAATGAGTTAAACCCTTAGGTGTCTATATGTAAGGCATGGACTGTTGACAGTTTTGGCCAGAAAGCCATGGAGCTCATTATTGTGCTGGAGAATCTGACGAGGCATGGTACTGGACAAACCATACTGGAGGTCATATACCTTGAGATGATTTAGGGCTACTATCACTTTTGAGTTTGGGGCATCACTAGCCTTAAACATGCTTACCATGAATCAAGATAAACGGGATTCACTAAAATGCTAATGGGAGAGAGTTTTAAACCTTAAAATGCCCTCTGGGTCAAACGGAGCAAGGCACCAGCCAGGTGAGTTTTGTGGTAGAGGTCCATAATCAGGAGAGTTCACACTGCATTCCTGTTATGCAGGGGAAACTAACTGGTCAAGGATCTGCAAAGTGGCTCAAGACTTCAAAATAGGAAGATGACAGCAAGAATAGGAGGCTCTGGAGCACCTTCGTTCTTCTGTACACGGGATGTTGATAAAGATGATGTATACCGAGAACAAATCGATCAACCAAGCCGATTGCATTGCAAGCAGGCTGAAGACTGCCCCTCATTCCGCAATGGACCTAGAAAACAATGTGGTTAATTGGCAATTAGCTCCATAAATTGAGAGTAATGTTGATGTTAAGCTTCAACTTTTTATTTGCAAACAAAAGGAAAAACCATCAAACTTTTCCAATAACTTAAACTATGGACTAAAATAGAAGTTCTGGTAATGAAATACTACACAGATATGATACACTGCCTAAGAAGATGACAAGAAACATAGGTCAGAAAGTGAGTGAGAGAGAGAGAGAGAGAGCATGGTAGTTTTTCCAATTTCCATAAAGAACAGAGTCAGTCGCATTTGAAGCGTGATTTGGGCAAGTTCAAGGATTGAACAGATGTCTGTTAGCCCAACGAATATGAATATCTACCTCCCAACTGTAGTAAACAACTATGAACTATCTAAGGATGGGATGCTGCGGTATCAGGTTGGTCTAGGTTATTCAGCACCACAGAGTATTCTGCTAATCAGGATACATAAATATTGAGGTATAATGAGCAAAGCCGCACACTCCATCTTGGAGTTGAGCTGGTGCACGATCTATTTTCCTGGGCCTTATCATTCGTTAAATTCCACAAAGCACAACCAAACTTTTGAAGTGCATTCTTCCTGATACTTCTAAGCCAACAGACCAACACGAGATCCAACTGAAATGAAAGCCCCAAGCGAGAGCTAAAGTGTTCAGATGGGCAGGAATTTAAGGGTAAAAAAATCTCAAACAGCTAATATGTAATTATAGCCCCTCAACAACAACAATAACATAACCCATTTAGTCCCCAATAATTGGGGGTATGGGCGGGGGATGAATAGGAGACAGACCTAACCTTTGGCAATAAATGCACAAAGTGGCTGCTCCCAGAAATACCACTGAAACAGATGGATTTGAGACAGACCTAACCTTTTGGCAATAAATGCACAAAGTGGCTGCTCACAGAATACCATTGAATCGGTGGTCCCCCTATACCGTCAAGTTTGCTACAAAATCATGCCCTTAAATCAAAGCCAAAAGGCATCAGAGAGGGCAGACCCAAGAATCATTTTGATTTATGTAAACATTACCATGTTTCTTTCATTCAACATCCAGAGCATTGGCATTGCACAAATGATTAATCCCTCTGTTAATTTGATTGCAATGTGATTACAGTTATGAGAACATATTAAAAACAGAAGTGAATGAATCCGCAACATAAGGTAGTAGCAATGCCGATCAAAAATAACAAAAAAAAAAAATGGTAGTAGCAATACCATCCTTCATTTGCCCCTCATTTGACTCTCACTAACTTATTTGCTGCAATCTCACTGAGACAAGAGGCATTAATCAACATACAAAGCATATGGTCTAAACGCCCCAGGTAAGAACAGTACTTGCAAATGTGCAAGTCCTTCACACAACCCAATACATAGACATAAACAACAGCCTATATTCATAACCTGTAAGTAGACAACAGAAATAAAATGAGGGACTAGACCAAAGCATCAGGTCTCTGTCAACCTACCCCACTAAACTGGCCAAAGCCTAGCAAAGGCCATAGAGACTAGTAAATATCAACTGCAAACACCAAGTGGCCAAAGTGCAAAGTAAAGATACAGCTTGAGAGAGCTAATTTGTAAGCTCTATAAGGTGCATAAATCTTTTTCAGACTCTCTATAAGTCAGAAGCAGCGCCTCAAACTTTGATGGTACACAAACATATGCCTGTCAGTCGACATACGGAGTATCTTCTGACAGAAATTACAGTATAAGCATATAACATGAAATAAGTACAGGAGAGAAACAAATCAGGGTACCATTCAACGCTGCAATTACCAACAGAATGTCAATAAGTTATTGAACAATAGATGTCAAAGCACCCAATGCTTCATTGTAGTCTACTAAGGTGGATTGGACTCATCCCAACTTTCAATGCATACAAAATAGATTTTTATTGTCTTAGCAAGCAAATTACTTTTTTTCTGGTGCCACATTGTCATTAACAGAAATGAACAGCTGGCAATTTATAAACAGTGGATAAGGCAAATCAAGAGTAGTATGCTGTCAGATGTCAACAAATGCTTCTCTGAAGTTATACAATGCCTTGCAAACTTACAATTTGGGTAACAGAACCATGTATTGATGTTGATGAGCTCGAGTTCACGGATAGAACTTCATATTTCCAGTCAGGAACATAAAGGCCATAGAGCAAGCTCATGTAAACCAATCCTAGCAAGAAAGCGGCCGCCCTAAAAAATGGGAAAGATTGGCGTCATTAACAGAAGGGGGTGGAATGGACAAAAAGCTTACCACTGGACGTAGTATCTTTTAACGAATGTTAGGGCTGAGTCAACTGCAATGCTGTTAACAAGCCATATCTCCAGAACTGCACCGAATAGATATCCAATTGAAATTCTCTGCATATCGTAAACTTTCAGTTTATAATGGAGTAGCCAAACAGTATAACAGATACTAAAAGTCTGAAAACCGTAGGAACAGGACATATACACTGGGATGTCAAGGTTATACAGTTCTTTAAGAATAACCGAAAGGGCATGCTGAGATGTCCTTCATATGAACTGATGCACTAGTGGCAAACAACAGTGTTTTGACTGTTTTTGTAACAACCCACTAACCGCTAAACAATCCACTAACCGCAACATTGCAATAAATTTCAAACCATTCCAAAATTTATGTCCTACTCCCACCACGTATTATATAAACCTACATGAAGAACCAACTCCCTCAAGGTTTCAAAATGTCCAAATTATTACCACACTTAATGTCCCCTCCATCCCCTAACCTCTTTTCCCTTTTCCCTCTTTTTAAGCTCAGCAGTGGTGAAATCATACACATAAGATCCTTTATGAACTCAGTGACTCGTTCAAAATTGCTTATTCAATGGACACTTGTCCACTTCCTTTAACAAGTACGACGAAAGACGGGTATAATCTTTTTACTTCTATCAAACTCTATTGGCATTGGACATAAAGCACGTATCTGTAGAAAGTTAGAAAATCAGAAAATCTCTTATCACAAATCAAGGAAAGAAAATGTACCTACTGACATAAAGAAATAAAATTACATCGGCAAGCATGCGTCTGAAAATGGAACTATCACATGGAAAGTTTTACCAAGTATTACCTAATCAATGAATAACAAAAGAACAAGAAATAATTGTAAATCAACTACAATAACTACCTGTAGCACGCCCAGCCAACGTAACTTGAGAACATCCACTCCATATGATAAATCACCTCGCCCATGGAAATACCCACCTAAAAGTGCATTGAAATGATACTTAACAATTTTCACAATTAGTTGACTTAAAATGGAATGAAAGTTTGCTAAATTAGGTTTATTTCACTTCCTTTTGGAAACCAGATTTATGGTTAGAAAATAACTTGAAAGCATTACTCCACCACTTTACCAGGTATCTACATTTGTTTTCCAATTTTCCACAGCCCTTCTGGTTGCCCAGAGTTTATGTTCTCACACACTCACGCGACCATTACAGCAAAGCAATTAAATACATAGAAAGTGTTACTCTTCACGCTATCATTTTATTACCAGTAAAATCTGTACAAGGAAAAGCTTTGAACTCTCCAAAAAACATTTGATTTCATAATATGGTTGAGATATAGCTTATAAGCTTTCCACTTCCCTACAGAAAACACCGAGACTATGCTTCTTCCATGAGAACAAATTGGTGGATTCTAAGTACAATGGAAAGAGAAGCTTCTTCTTTTTTTTCCACTTTACTACTCCATTTCCTTTCTTACCGCTCAGCTATTTTTTGGTTTGCATTTCCCCCCATTTTCCTTTTTACCTTTTCCTCCCTTGTCTGTTGACTAAAGTCACTATACACAGCATGTACAACGAAAGAGAAACCAACCTTGCAGTACCACCCCCAAGAGGAAGAGCTTAATTGTTCTGAGTACAACTTTCTTGGTAGCAGATGGTTTGTTCGTTACGTTCTGCACGGTGAACAAGTCACATCGTGATTTCCGATGAGTAGACAATAGGGTTATCAGGTTGATTACTTTACAGCTAAATAGTCATGATACTCCATGCAATACATGAAACTGTGAGAATAGCAACATGATTGTGCACCCAAGTGAAACTCTACTATTGAAAATCGTGATAGTTGATACCTTGAAGACCAGAGCAATGGAAACACCAACCCCAAATAGGAAAAACGGCATAACAAAGTCAGCAAGTGTCACACCAAACCATGGTGAGTGGTTTATAGAAGGGAATGCTCCTCCAGCATCATCTACTAAAATCATCAACTGTCAAAAAAGTTAACGAGTATGAGAAGAACAACAAAAATTACAATAGACAAACGAGCTCATGAGGCCACATCATCGATGCAGGAATACATCATATAACTGGTTTCCAAAATTAATGGAAATGAATAAAGTGAAATTTGTTTCATCTCTGTTGCTTTGTTGGACTGAAAAAAGAGAGTAAATGAATGGTGATTCCTCTGTCGTCCAATCGAATGAACATTCAACTAGGACCCCTTCTGCGTTTGCTTGAGCAGATATGAGCATCCGCCTGATCTATTTATCCAAGGAGACAACATATCTGGTGTTTGATTTAATTTTTACAAGCTGGGTGGGTGCTCGCCAGATTGTTGAAAATTAACGATCTAGCTGATCTTGACCTTCTTGAGATGGAGCTGGAGTAGCTAGCTTGACTTATGGTAGAGGGACAAACTATGGAGACGATTACAATCTCGAAAATGGATCGATTTGATATCAATCTTCAATTCAAAATAGCAAAAGCAATCTCGCCTGGGTCTCCTTGAATAATATGGATTTCAAACATTCACGATCTGTGTGTGAGGAAGTCGATTGAAGGACTTCTTATCCCTCGGTATATTAGCGAACCATCTCTCCAGGAATTGAGAAAGTAGAAATATTCTTCTTGTTATTGTTTGATTTGATATATAGCAAAATGGGAGTGGGAGTGTGGTATTATTAATAGACAGTATGGAAAAATATTTGATTACATATTTTGATATTAGTGCCCTCAAACAAAGCGCGTCCCTTAGAATTCAGCGAACCAAACCTGAGCATTATACAGGAATCAATCACTCATTCCTGCAAAGAGCTTATACACCGTACATTCCGCCTATTCTGTTCTTTGAAGAGGAAGATACAGTTAATAGAAGGAGATACAGTCAGCTATGGACAACATCTTTCTGTCTTAAAGACTCTAAACTGGTTTGAATCAATTATATTCTCGTTTTCTCGACAATAAAATCACTATTGTCCTCTAGATTCTCGATACCCCAACTGTTCCCCAGCATATATATATAAAAGAATGTCACAGTAAATGACAAATTCCGTACTCACAAGCTTCAGAATCCCTCAAATAAGGAAGAATTTAGGAGACTTTGCTGTGATTATAGGATCAAATTAAAATTTAGGAGGGGACGTACAGCAACAGTGAGACCTCGAAAGACGTCGAGAGAGGCGAGACGTTGACTGGAAGTTCTGGAACCAACTGAATTAGGTCTTGATGATCCATCTGACTCGTTGGACGATGATGAAGGGGCGATCTCTTCGACTCCTGCAGCGGAGTCTCTGGAAGGAACCGAAGTTGATGAGTTTTGAAGGAGATGGGTACACTCGTCTGTATCTATATTTGCCACCTCCACCACCACCGAAGACATCTTTTTGTGGTCTTAACAACTGCAACTGCTACCGCTGAAGAATTCTAGGGCGCTTCTTGTTCGTTTCGTTTATAGAGTTGGATGAGGATGATCTTAAGTTGAGTTGACTCCGAATAACTGATGTCCTTCCAAATCTATATACTCCCTAATAAAAATAAGAGAGAACTTAGATTTTGAATTTCCTTTATTTTAAATCATTGAATTAAGATCCAACAGCCCAGATTATAAGCGAATGACTCATATTGCAAAGTAAATTATTTTTATTTTAAAATACCACGTGGAATGTTCCACGGCACCCCGCGTCCCTATCCCTTTGTTTCACAACCCGCATGCACCCATGTTTGGGTTCAGTTGATCCCCACGTTTTACTTTGATCAGTTGAGCATACAAGTACAAACTGCCTCTTTCTCATCCGCACATTCACTCCACCAACGAAGGCCCCTCTCTCTTGATCTCTCTGTCTCCCTCTTGCGATCCGATCTCTCATCTTCTCTCTTCGATTGCTACCACTTTCACACCGGTAAAAGACTACACTCCAACAAACACCTTCCCTCCTCCTCCTACGGTAAGATCTCTTTCTTCATAATTTTTCCAATTTTTATCGAAATCTTCCTAATCTGACGCAACATTATTTTCACTTTTTCAGGTAATTGATTCACTTCCGGAGCAGGAGTCACCCCCTCCATAATGTTTAAAAGCTTCCGAACCAAAGATCGTCACTCCCGTTGAGAAGTCGCCGCTTCCTCTTCCGATTTTTCAAATGAAGGAGGGAGCAAGATTTACGTGAAAGTTGTGCAAAGAAGCACCGGTTGAGAAGCATCGCCGTATCAAGTTAGACCCACTCTCTACCTTCTTCACACCCTACTTTGTTTCCCATGTCCGCCTATTTTTTTGCACTTTCGATTCAAATAAGATGAGAAAAAAAAAAAAAGAAGAAGAAGGAACTAATTGTCTGGTCAATTACCATGGAAATTTACAGAGTTAAATTAGGGAATTTCTAGGATTCTTGGATGACTATTGGAACTTGTGGCTCATATGGAGAGGTAGCATGGAGTTCTAATGTCTAACTGATGTCATGAGTGGCCCCGCGGTACGGTACGAAATTATTAGGTTTGGAATAGAGTAAGGCTACGTATACTCTCTATTGTAAAAACCCTAGCCGTTTTTTATCATAATAATACAGACTTGCTCTCGCTCCTGTGGATGTACCCGATCTTAGGAAACCGCGTAAATTCATGTGTTGATTTCCTTTATTGTTTTAGTATTCTATTTGTGTGCGTGTGGTGATTATTCTAACAATGACATATTTTCCGGCGAAGCCTGAGGCGCTGAGGATGATGAGGTCGTATTTTGAGTCAGTGGGGGTGTCTTCCACGGTTGTGGTTTTGGAGTGGGTTTAATAGCGGTTTTTGTTGAGGAGATAGAATGTGGCATGGTGGGTTCAGTATGAGATTGTGAGAGTGAAGAATAAGAAGTAGAATAAGAGAAGAAGAATGCGTACAGTAGTTTACTCTTCTTTCTTTTCTTTTTTTGCAGACTATCTTTACTTTTCTTTTTGCTTCTTTATCCAAGATGTTTGTTACTTCAAAACCTCCAAATTATTTGAACCGAAATCTATTGCGATTCAGGTGTGTAAAATCGATAACTTTGATTTTCTCTTAATTACTGATATCAATTTCTGCCCCATCATTATAGGATCTTCTCTTGGTTATAAGATATCTTCTTCTTGGGAAACATTTCCGAGACTATCTCTGTATAAGGTGGGCTTTCTATTGTATCCCGAAAATGTTGTACTTCTTTTAGTCATTAATATATGGTGGTTCATGCTTCTTATCGGTGCTTATCGAGATTGCTCTTTCATATTAGACATGTAGGAAATCCATATCATGTAGGAAAACAATAAAAGTGTGTTTGAACTTTGAAGGTAAGAAGCAAAAATCCATGTAGTCAATGTTTAATTGTTTTATTCCCATCTATGTCAAAAAAAAATTTCCTTTGTTTTATTAGTCACAAAAAATCATAAGCATTGTGCCTCATCATGCATGTATAATTAGGGTTCACATGCTACGTATTGTGGCATGTATAGACATTGTGCGTGTAAGTAAATCTCACTGGATCGGAGGATTCTGTAGTACAGCACATGAGCCGTTGATCTCGGCAATGAACGGCTCGGATTTCATCTCGGCAATGAATAATTCAGATCGTGCAACTACCAAGATATAGGAAGGTCTAAGATATGATATTGCCCTAGCAAGTCCTCTCTCTCTCTCTCACAATACGCATATTTTTTGCAATTTCATTAATCCCTAATTACCAATCATTAATCCCATCTTCTTAGTGACTGTAGTGAGGCAAAAGATTGAACAGTTCTTGAATGTTGCTCGCACTAGAAACCTTGATGTCTTCAAAAGTAAATTTCTTTTTCTATCTCTCCCCCTCTCTCTCTCTCTCTGGATTCATGCAGATTCATCGTAGACTTGGATTCAAATTTTTATTTCACACATCCACAATTACACAAATCAATGCATGTGTTTTGACTAGAGTTTTTAATGTTAATATTGTCTATGGGAACCCACGAGTTTCCCATTAGTGTTGATGTTTATTACCGCTTTTGAAGATAGTTATGCTAGTTTATTACAACAAATGCACAAATCAATGCTGATGTTGATGTTTGTTACCACTTTTAAAGATAGTGATGTTGGTTTGCTACTGCTGCTGCCTTTGGAGTATTAGATAAATGTTTGGAGGTTTAGTTCAATCAATTTGGGTCTAAACGTTTTAGCACCTTTTGGCTTGACATATCGTGCCATGTACAGACATTGTACGTACATGTTAATCTTGCTCGTGCATAGCACAGGTTTAACGCTATAATATTGGATTCTATTGTAGTGATTTTTTTAAAAAAAAATTAGAGTTTGAGGCCCTTTTTTTACTGTTTGTTATTTCCTCCAAGGTTAATGTAGCTATAATATTTTTAAGGTGCGTACAAAATTGCGTCTTTTTGACATCTAAATGTTATTCCCTCCAAATTTAATGTAGCTCTAATGTTTTTAAGGTGCATGCTAATTGTTCGAGTCATGCCTTTAGGCACGGACATCCGCTAGTCTATAATAAGGGAAAATAATAATCACATTGACTTTAAGCTGTGCTTTGAACTTGGAGAAAAATGATTGATAAAAGAAAAAAAAGGAGGGAAATAGAAGGAAAATGATTGGAAAATTTTATTATATATTTTTTATATATATATTAGGAGTACAATTTTACTGTTCTTGATACTTGAATTTGTTAATTTTTCTTTTCTGTCCCTTAAACCAACTTGGGGGAGAATTTTTTTTTAAAATCCTTTCATTTATCTTCTTTTTTGTGAACAAGTTTGAGCTCAAAGTTGAACCAAGCTAGAACTGTTGGGTTCGTTTAGTAGCCTTAATTTAGAGTTAAGATTTGGAGTGAGTTTTGGAGGATTTCACTCATATTTTCGTTCTATGTTTAAAATAGAGTACGAGTATTTCTAATGCATTACCTAAAAAATATTTGCTAAAGTGTACACCTAAGTACATGTGGGACCTTATTTTGTTTGCTAAGAACTTAGTTTGTTAGCTAAGAGAAATACACTTTAATGGGGCTCCCTAAAAATGTTCATTAACTATAAGACTTTCATTTTTCTCTCCTCTCCCTCTCTCTCCTTAAATTTATTCTCTCACCTCCTTCCCTTCTCTCTTTATCTTTCTCCTCTTTCTCTCTCTTTAAGTCTCTCCCCAAATTTAGGTAGTCACTTAGGGCACTTTAGATAATGAGAGGTGTCACCTAGAATTTTAGGGAGTCAATTTTTGTGTACTATAGACCATTTTGAGTTTTTCTTAGCTAGCTATTTAAGACACTTTATGAAACACTTTTAGGTAGTGCACTAGAGATGCCCTAAGGCCTGGAGATAGTCATACATGGTTATTAAATGAATTTTATGAATGAGCAAACAAAATGAATTTTTCTGAATTTTATATATATATTTTTTTATAAAAAAATAAGCTTAAATTGTTTTTGTCTCCATTAAAAAAATACTCCATACTCCACCCTTTAACTTTTAAATTTATCTTGTAAAATGAAAATGGGTCCTTCTAAAGTAGGTTGACAATAAGGCAAACAAAAGGAGAAAAAAAACACACACACACACACACACATTTTAGCGTATTTTTCATTTTTCATATAATTTTACACATTTCTATACATTTTTTGCACATTTCAATACACATTTTAAATCTGAACATGTCACAGGTCCAACCCGTCCCTATAGGCTTAAATCATAACAAAGTGCTGGTGAAACCATCACCAAGGCCATAACACGATATTAAATATCTCATAAGCGAATAACCAAAAGGGACTCAAGAATTAAGTAGCGGAAATCACACATGTATTAACATTTAAAAAAATCATAGCATGATTTTACATCAAGATTGTAAACTCAAAGTACATCATAGAGCGGTGCTTACAATAGCAGCTCACAGCCTTTCTATAAATCTACACATATCAAAAGTACAACCTCCTATCTACATCTCTACATGCATAACCCATCAACAAAAAGAGTTCCACGCCACACTCCTATTTGTCATTGCCTGAAAGGTGGGAAAACATTTACATAAGTCAAGCTTCGTATGAATGATTAATGCGCAAGCCACACGCTTTTCATGTACTATATAAAAACATGTTTTAAAGATAACCAAAATCAAGCTTCACATCTTCCAAAAAGGAATCCATAATTCAAAATATAATTTATAATGCACATCTTTCTCTAATTCACATCGCACCAGGTGTTCCCGATGTGGATAAGCTAGACGTTTATCGCATTATCCCACAATATACACAAACACATTTTGCTAGCCTTTTAGCACTGTCCCCTAACAAGCTGGTATGTAAGGGATGCCATTAATAGATAATAAAAGTGTCCACCTTTCATTTCAAGTCCATGGAGTTCATATCATTGAATAATTCACAGTAAAAAACATAACTTTCACGTTTGCTAGATAAAACGCTTATAAAACCGTATAGCTTGGGAATTAATTACTCACCTCGGTCCACGTAATCACTCGAACTTCCTAGATTAAACAAGTAACATAACACATGTTATATGCCATTCATGTAGTCACAAACTTTAAATGAACATTGTAAATGTTCTAAGTATCTTTAACAATGTTGCGGGACCAATTATAAAGTTGGGTCAATACTCAGGACAAAAGAATACCGTATCTTGCCAACTCCTGGGTACAAAACCCAAACCAACACAAAATAGACATCATAAGCTTTGCATCGATAGGTCATATGCCAAAAACAGAGTTTGAATGAGATTTGCACACCAATTTAAAAAAAGCTAGTTGATTCAAGAAAACAGAATTTTAGAAAATTGCACCTCTGTCTGAACTTCAATACAAAAACTAATTTTGCGTGGCCAAAATTGATGTACAACTCTTACATGGACAGAAAGATAAACGAGTCCAGTTTTGGAAAAATCAAATGGTGCCCGATTTCGATACCCGTGCTAAAAGTTATGACTATTTTCCTAAAATGTGTCAGTGTAGTCTACACAGATCCAAATTGACAGTAGCAACTTCACGAATTTCTACAGATCTCTATACATGGAATCAATGTCCAAAATTTTAAGTCAACAAGGAGAACCCATAGAGGAAATCTCAGTAAAATTTTCATAAAATTATGAGTTGTGTAGCCTTGTCAAGAAAATCCCCAAAATCTGTCATACATGCCCTAAAATCTGTAGAATTCAAAAGATGCATAAACTGAATGAGTTCACCATGAATTTTTCAAAACTCTATAATCAAGGGTGTAAGGGAGGTCAGCCTAAGACCCCCCGTTGACTGGAGTCAACGTTGACCCACCATTGAGATCATGACAAGTGTCACCTAGGTGGCGTGATAAGCCCCCAATATTGTAGACAACCGGGGCTTATCTCGCTCATTTATTCCACACACGTGCGCGAATTCACGCTTAGTTTGGTTTATATGCGTGTAGTAGTGTTTTTGTTAAGTTACAGGTTAAACATGGAAAACGAACTCGTTTTGTGCTCATTGAGATCCGTGTCACGTTAGCGAGGGCCATGTGCCCCATGGCATGCCGATACCAGGCCTCAAGAGCTAAGGAACAACGATTCAGCTAAAGGCTCACGGATTTGGAAGGTCACAATTCAAGTCAGTGCTTTGAAGTTGCGCTTCATGCTCATAAAAACTCTCGGTGGGGTCCTGGAGTGAACAAGCACTCACGAGACCAAGGATCATCCTCCCCGAGGGTCACACAATCCATTTGAGTTCCTTGGAAGGCATCCGGAAGCACGCAATTCAAGCGGAGTGATCAAAGGAGTGAAATTCAAGTCAAGAAGAAGTTGGATTGATCCAAACTTAAGTTGGATTAATCCAACTTCAACAATTCACCAGCAGAGCCTTTTGGATCGATCCAACTTCATCAACAATGCACCAGTAACTTTTGGATCGATCCAAAGAAGGTTTGGATTGATCCAAACTCCTCTGAAATGTAATTTTTGAGCTCTTTTTGCACCTCCTACTTATGGAAACTTTTGGTAGTTGTGAGGACTTTATGTAACTTTATTAGAGAGAGGATTAAATGCACTTAACCCTCTCATTCTATCTCGCTACTTACTCTTTCATTTTGCTAGTTAAGTTTTGCTCTCCATTGAAGACATTTGAAGCTTTATTTCTCTAGAAATCTCCCGTAAGCTTTCTTCTCCTGTAGTTTTATCGTGAATTAAATTTGTTCCTCGTGGTTAGCTCTTTCAATATATGTAGTTTATTTTCAATTCTCTCAAGTATTTAATTTTCATGTTTCTCTAGCTTTTTCCTTAGTCCTAGTTCTAAATCTTGGTTGTTAATTTTGTAAGTACTAATGTGGTAGGCAAATCTAGGATACACCTTAAAAATTAGTCATGTTCTTTATTTTTTTTGCAAAATTAGTCATGTTTTCCGTAGTTATGATTGAGTAGTCGTTTTAGGCTTGGTCATGGGATGATTAGCACCCCGTGACTTAGGTTCATTCGCTTTTCTCGCCAAATTGCAAATATCGCTTGTTAATCAAAGGGTTAGGATTAATTTTATGTATCAAAATTTAGATTTGTTAATCCCTTTGATCACACGTAACCAAGGGCTTGACCAGTTGATACGTGTGATGATTAGGACGATGTCAATCAAAATATTTGTATAAATGACATAAGAATCCTACTCTTTGTGAAACATCATTTCTAATCAAATGAGTTTAAAAACCAAATCCTCCGTTCAGGGTCATTTAACGACGGCCCCGAGCCGGTTATCTTAGAGGAGAGCGAATCAGCCTAAGGCATGGGTGTTGTGAACCCCTTGACTTAGCATTGCTTTAATTAGTCTTTTAAATCTCGTGTCATTCACGAAATTAAGTGAATTACACCTCCTGCTTTAAGGCTAAACCATCAGTCGCAAATCAATCATCACGCGCCGCGCATTTGGTCTTTGGGAATCGACCCGAACGTACCAGTATCATGCTACCGTCGACCTAAACCCTACGCTTGAGGAATTAATATTGGAAATAAAATCCAAAGGCGCAAGCATGGTGCGATGTCTGCGTGACACGTGGCACTCTCCACGAAGGGATCCGCGCGCGGGGGGCCATTGACGCAGGCACAAGTCTTCATGTGGAGGGGGCCACTGGCGCGGGACCCTATCGAACAAGGCATCTCCACGGTGTGAACCCGAAGCCCAGTAAAGGCGGTGCTTGGACAACCATGGGCCATCTGAGCAGGAGAAAAACTCATGACCCAAACGACTAGCGAGGCTCAGAACATGGGCGAGAGTGCAATAAGCTAGTCCGATTTAGCACAGTTAATTATACCTACTGCAGTCTGAAGGCGGGACCCCGAATTATAGGATAACAGTCTGGCACCTGATGATGGTCCAAGGTGTCTAAAAATATGGGACATTCCCTTTCAATGCCCAGAGGTTGGTGAAATCTTGGCAGAGGTATATGCCATTTTAGAGAGAGAAAAGAGTAATCACTGAATGAGAGGAGAACATTCTCTCTGGTGAGATTCTTCCCCATCTCCTAGGTTGCGAAGGGTATCACAGATTAGACTGAGAGCAATCCACTGCCTTAGTTTTTTTGTGCACACCTGCTCTGTTCTTCACTTTTCCTCTAGACCACTTTATTCTCTTTCTTACTGTGTCTTTACTCTTGAATATCCATACATCTCCAGCTCATCATATTTGATTAAGCAAAAACCATCGCCTACAAAGGGTTTCTATGGCCTCTAAGCATAAGCCTTCCAATAAAAACGTGAATTGAACATGCAAATTTATGAAATCAAGTTTAGGAAAACATGAATTACCAAGTATAGCTTCAATTCTAGCAACCCTTTCCCTCCTCTTAGTTTTTCCCCTTTCCTTTTCCTCTTTTTCTTCTTCCTTCTCACTGCTGATCTCTCTCTTTCTATCTCTTTCAGTTCAAGCGGTGGAGTAGATGAGAATAAAAGAAAAACATAGAAATCTCTGTTGTAACATTATCTAGTGTAACCCCACCCATGAATTCCTATGTTGTATTACTAGTCATTCTAGGAAAAATCATCCCATGTGGCCATGTATTTGTGTATCATGTACCAAATCACATTAAATAATAACACAGGACACTTATGCACAATTAAACACAAAATTAAGTTAGCTAATTAACCTGACACATAATTAAATTATAAGCACGGTTAAGGGTCAAGGGTATCAAAGAACGACAATGGATTGATTTAGAATTTTCCAATGAAAAAGGATGAGGGGCCTCTGATCTAGTCCAACCGAAGTTCGTGGGCCCACTACATTAGTAAGCTAAAGTTTTAACATGGGTCAAACCCAGGTTCAAGCGATAAAAGACAAGGATACCACTAAAGGGTACTGAAAATGTACATAGCAGCTTATAGGCCTATTTTTGAGTTATATATCAATAATTCAAACTGTTTAATAATTTTAAAACAGTTTTTTAAGTATTCATGCTAAAAATCAATTCAATTGAATATGCAAAAGTGATTAATTTTTTTTTTTGCAGGAACATCCAAAAAATTATGTTAAAATTATTGACTAATCTGAATTAACTGTGTAGAACTCAAAAGTTGATCCCTTTATGCCGCTATGTACATTTTCAGTACCCAATAATAGTCGGTACCCATAGTCGTCTCAGGTTCAAGCCCTTGTTTTTGGGCTCCTATATTTTGGGCTCTTGAATTAAACACACGCTCGCCTACGACCGACATACAAACAATTGAGTCCAACCCAATCTCTTACTGGGGTCCTTCATAAACCAATGAATGCCAGTTGTCAAAAGTCAAGTCCATTTTTCGCATATCCTGACTCCAATTAAGCTTATTTTCATTGCAGTATTCTTCATATTTTTCATGTCAGTAATAATTAATTGGGAAAAAAATATTAAAAATATTATGGAAAAAACTCACCATAAATGAAGGAGAAAATAAAAATAGTCTGTCTTTGATTGGACCATGGAGGAGTATAATCTTTCTGGAGTATTAGAGCAGAGGAATACCAGACATGCACGTAAGTAGCCCTTGGACATCCGACAGTTGGAAAAAAAAAAAACGACTGCGACCGGCACGGGTGCTTTCGTTAATAACATCAACACGAGGCCTTCTCTTGTAATAATCATCGGTGGTTGAACTGGAAATCATCGCTACAATTATCGGCGCATCCCGATCCCGACTCGCTCCAGAAAATAAAAAAAAAAACCCTTGTTTCCTTTCTACCGCCCCTCTCTCACCAGTTCCACACTCTCTCTCTCTCTCTCTCTCTCTCTCTCTCTCTACCGTCGTCTCTGTATAGGTATCATATTGATCGACGCATCTGTGGTAAACCACCACATATATATTCGTCACAAGTCTGCATACGTATCGTCTTATTAGGGTTTCATTCGATCGAGCAACTAGCTATGTCTCTGAGGCCTAACGCGAGAACTGAGGTTCGTCGGAGCCGGTACAAGGTCGCCGTCGATGCAGAGGAAGGTCGGCGTCGGAGAGAAGACAACATGGTTGAGATCCGAAAGAACAAGAGAGAAGAGAGCTTGCTCAAGAAGCGTCGTGAGGGCTTGCAACCTCAGCAATTCCCAACTGCCATCAACGTCTCTCAAATCGAGAAAAAGGTCTCTCTTAAACTTTCTTTATACCCAAGTTTGTGTTACAATTGTCATAATTTCCATACATCGATGTTAGATTTGCAGTTTTTGTTCCGTTATTTGGATTTTTGCTTTATTTGCTATTAATTAGTTAGGGTTTGTATAAAAGTGACATCGTTCGGAATATTAATCAACTGATGCATATATGTAGGTGCTGATACTCGCCGCACTTGTAAAATCATTGTTTACCTTTAGATTGGTAGTATGTATAATAGCGCTAATCAAGTCAAAGACTTCCTGAAAAATAGTAGGCAGGGCCTGTGATCTTCTCCTCGGAGTAGTGGCGGAGAATCTTCACGATTTTGGGGGATTTCGAGGAGGACCTTATAAAGAGATGATGGCTGATATTTAGTCACTGATCCTTTTATCTTTTTGATATGTATATATCTGACTAAAATGAAGAGAGGAATATGGCATCAGTTAATTTTAGTTGTACTAATATGTATATATAGCGTTTTTAACAAAAACTGATCCGATCAAGCCCTTCCGGGTATTTTTTTTTGAAGATTTTCCGCGTGGACCCTTAAAAATGCATTTTAAAAACATTGAGCGGTTCGGATCGTCAAAATTTGATCCGGAAAGTCGAAAAATGGCCAAGTCCGCACGGAATTTTTGTTTGAGGGAGTCCTCAATAGATCGTGATCCTATATATATATAAGTGCTTAAAATTGGTCCTTTCCCCCAAAAAAAAGAAATGTTAAAAGTCATAAATATTTACAAGACACCCCATCCTATCGCTGGATAGAAAGATATTTGTCTACTGGACTTTGCCTTTCATCTAGGGATTCCCTGGATCCACCAAGATAGCTCAGTACAAACACAAGACACCCCACTTCATAGGAGTGTGCCATGTATAATTGAGTGGGGGGTTTTAGTACAACTACATGGACTGTGTATTAGTCAGCTTTCTCATGCTGAATTTCATTGCCTTGCATTTGGCTGCAGTTAGAAAGTCTTCCTGCCATGATTGCTGGTGTTTGGTCAGAAGACAGCAGTTTACAGCTAGAAGCAACTACCCAGTTCCGAAAGCTGCTTTCAATAGGTTTTCTTGGCAATCAATATTAGATTCCTGTATAATTATTTTGCATTGTGCATACTTTTGTTCAATCATCGCGTTTCTTTCTGCAGAACGAAATCCTCCTATCGAGGAGGTGATACAATCCGGTGTTGTTCCTCGCTTTGTTGAGTTTCTTGCCAGGGAGGACTACCCACCACTTCAGGTTTGATAGTTGTTTTTCTTTGTTACTATGAGTTTCTAGATATCATCAATAAATATATATATATATATATATATATATATATATATATATATATATATATATATATATATATTTTTTTGTCAATATTCACCTATTTGTATTGGCAATCAATTTGGTATAGTTTGAGGCAGCCTGGGCTCTTACAAACATTGCATCTGGAACATCAGAGAACACCAAGGTTGTAATTGATCATGGAGCTGTTCCAATTTTTGTGAGACTTCTTGGTTCTCCAAGTGATGATGTTCGCGAACAGGTATATTTTCATGTAGACAACCTAAAAGTTATAATTGTGCTTTGCTCCAAATTTAGATCCTCTTATATATCCTAACAAGTAGTAGAAAGTATAGGATTAGATAGAGGTATTAATTGCACCTGTTTGATCTGTATAGGCCGTTTGGGCATTGGGAAATATTGCTGGTGACTCGCCAAAATGTCGCGATCTTGTCCTTAACCATGGAGCCTTGATGCCACTTCTGGCACAATTCAATGAGCATGCAAAACTTTCTATGTTAAGAAATGCCACATGGACACTCTCAAACTTTTGCAGGGGGAAACCGCAACCACAGTTTGAGCAGGTTTGACTTTGAAAAGATTCTGACTTGTATTTGTTTTGATACTTTGCTCCCTGGTTTTGTTTCTAAACCCAAGTGCTTCTGAATCCATTGAGAGCAGACTAAGCCTGCTCTTCCAGCTCTTGCACGTCTTATACATTCAAATGATGAAGAAGTCCTCACTGATGCATGCTGGGCATTGTCGTACTTGTCTGATGGTACAAATGACAAAATCCAAGCTGTTATTGAGGCTGGTGTCTGCTCCCGCCTTGTTGAGCTTTTGAAGTAAGTGTTGGATTTCATCTTGATGTTTGTAGCTTATTGCTGGTCCTTCACGATGAAGATCTTTTAATTATCTTTAATATGTGGAACTCAAATATTATTTTCTGTTTTTAGTAATCCATCGCCATCAGTGCTCATCCCTGCTCTGCGGACAGTTGGTAACATTGTTACTGGTGATGATATCCAAACTCAGGTATTCCTATGATAGTTTCTTGATTGTACTACAGTAAAAATATGTATTCCTATTCTACCTTTTTGTTCTTTTATTGTACGATAGGTTAGTTCTGTGACATCTGTGTTGCTTCAGTTGTGTTTCTATTTATGTGTTTACGGTTATCGAAATTCTTTGTGCCATGGTAATTGGATGATTTCTTTTTGTACTGCTTCCAGGTTATTATAGACCATCAAGCTCTTCCTTCTCTGGTGAGCCTTTTGACAAATAATTACAAAAAGAGCATCAAGAAAGAAGCTTGTTGGACCATCTCGAATATCACAGCTGGAAATAAGGGGCAGATACAGGTGAGGATATCTGTGAGGAAGACTTTTTTACATTTGTGTTGCTTTTACATTGCATTGCTTAGCAATTTGCAGCCTGGATCTCTTCCTCGTAAAATCACTATCCATTTCTATTGGACCCTCTCTCTGTAAAATCAATGCAATGAATAGTAAATTGAAAATCTTAGAAAGTTTGTCTAGGCTGACATTTCATGGTAATGGTTAAGTTGTTTCTCTCTGTCTATTTTGAGGTGATAATACTTGCTGCATATTTTAGGCTGTGATTGACGCTGGTATTATTGCACCACTTGTCCAACTGCTTCAAAATGCTGAGTTTGAGATCAAGAAGGAAGCTGCCTGGGCAATTTCAAATGCAACATCTGGCGGTAACAACGAGCAAATAAAGTACAGCTTTTTAGTATTGTAGTATTTCTTAAATGGCTTTCTTTTACATTTTTTGGGTTCAGAGATATGATACTTTTATGGGTTGGCAGGTTCTTGGTGAGCCAGGGATGCATAAAGCCGTTGTGTGATCTCCTTGTTTGTCCTGACCCAAGGATCGTCACTGTTTGCTTGGAAGGGCTTGAAAACATCCTGAAAGTTGGGGAAGTTGAGAAGAACTTGGGCAACTCAGGGGATGTAAATTACTATGCCCAGTTGATTGATGAAGCTGAAGGATTGGAGAAGATAGAAAACCTTCAGAGTCATGACAACAATGAAATATATGAAAAGGCGGTGAAGATTCTTGAGACATATTGGTTGGAGGATGAGGATGAGCAATTGCCTCAAGGTGATGCTTCTCAATCTGGTTTCCGCTTTGGTGGGAATGAACTCCCAGCTGTTCCATCAGGTGGATTCAATTTCAGTTGAAGGTATATGTTTTCTTGAACTTGTGAAGTGTGCCATCATTTGTTCTTAGTGGCTTTTACAACCATTTGTCGCTTGGTTATGATGTCTGGTTTTTAGGAGTTGTGACGTGAATAGGAACTGGCAAAATAAAGAGAAAAAGAAAAAAGAAGACTACCAATTAAAGTAAATCTCAACTTGATGCTACTACCAGTCAGAGGCAGAGCTGTTGTGGGGGCGTAGGGGCACTTGGCCCCTCCACTTTTTTTTGTAAACAAGCATAAAATACAATTTTGGTTATAATTTGCATAATAATGTACTTCATTATATGATTTAATGGAGGTTAATTTCAAAGGAACTTACAGCAGCCTATTAATTCTTTTGAAATACTTTGACAAACAAGTAATAAGTATATGTGTGCTTTTAGTTATTCAACGATAATACAATATAAAATTATAAATTTGCATATGTTGTTGAATTTGGTCAAAAGGATTGGTTTATACACTGTATTATACGAAAGAACACAAATGACATTAATATAAGCTATATATATAAATATCTTGTCGAATGAGAAGTTCTCTTTGTTCGGTCCCCCTCGAGTCGAAATCCTAGCTCTGCCTCATTATCCAAGGTGTCCTTTGAAAACAGTAAGCTTAATATTTATAGGCTAATGATATGCACCAGGTTTCTAAAGCAAAACAGACTGCAAATCCACAGCTAAATGAAACGCCTCACGTGATTAGTTGGGTCTGTTTCCAAGGCAGTCCATCCAAACCTGGTCTAGATTAGATTCTTGGCTTGGATGGGTTGATGATTGGATTTGTTGAACTTTTACCTTTAGTAGTGCAAAAGGAGTGTAATATGGTAGTTATGTTTTATATCATTTCTAGCGGGTGCTTATTTTTTAGTGCACTGGTAAATTTGCAGGGCATTCGGATTGTACGCGGATGCTAATAGAGTTTGGTGGAAGAGATATGGGTCCTGTGTGGGGTAGAGCATCTATTCGTTGTGGTCAGGTACTGTTGGGTCCAGATTGAGTTATGGTTGAAGAGATGCTGCCACGTTATGGTTTGCTCTAAAAACGGTCGAGTAATAAAAAAAAAAGGGTCGTTTGAACCAGGTCGTCGTTAAGCATTGTTTGAGATCCTTTCCATTGAAGAGGTTCTTGTGAAACAATGTAAGAGTCCAGAGTCCTTTTTCATTTTGGTCCCTGCTGTCAGTTTTCATGTATTTTATGTGTTCTAGTTGTCGAACGCATGGTGGTCAAAAAGAGAAGGAAAAAGATTAATGAGTGCATAGGTGGACTATACTTCCAGGATCAGTATTTAATCTTGCTGACTGGAAAGGCCTATGGGCTTTGGGGTATATGCAAAGAGTATATATATTTGTTATGAGCTCATGTTAACGTTTTAAAAGTATTCGTGGCCAGATGATGTATATTGTTTTGGAAGTTCCATTTGCTATCTTTAAAGTTGTGCGCCTTCTAGAATGTTGAGTATTGTTTTATGTTTTCCTGTTCTCTCTCTCTCTCTCTCTCTCTCTCTCTCTCTCTCTCTCTCTCTCTCTCTCTCTCACACACACACACACACACACACACAAAACATGCATGTGTTTTTGTGCATGCGTACACAGAGTTTAGGTATGATACCTGTTGGTGAGAGGTGTCTGCACCGTACTTACTGAATAGAGGTATTGAGCACTCTCAACGTGCTTATGCCTTGAAATGCGAGACAAGCGCACTTTTGTTGTGTTGGCGTTTTATTTTGGTTGGTATAATAAGGAAGTTATTGGTAATTAGCTGATGTAGATTTAGTTGGGGTTATTGGATGTTACTATCAGAGAAAGGAGAAAGTTATCTGCAGTGTGTGTTTCAGACCCCAAATGTTCCTCTAATTGAGGTGAAAAGTTGTACACGAGCCTCAGGCGACGTCTGTGCAAGTAGCCCTATAATGATTGACTGGCACATTCATTTTATATTTATCTGGTTCGGATTTTCATAGAGGTTAGATAGTTCGAACTCAAAAAAGGTGGGAGCACCACGTTAACAAACTATTGTAGCCCTCAAGATAATGTCTCATAAGCTGTAAAAAGCCGGCCTGATCTTCTGGGATTGTCACGTTACGTAGTAGTCATTATAGACGGATAATAACAGAGTCATTTTTTCTGATTCGACCGTTGCTCGAAGATCATTTCTGTAAAATATGGAGAACTCGTGGTATGGGGAGTGTAACAGCTCGGAAACTTCCTCTGAAACGAGTGCAGAAACAAGAGAACAAAACTCACGTGCACAATGCCCATACAGAGTCGCAGAGCAAGGAAAAGTACTCGTTTGTCCTCACCAATCCTGTCTATTCCCTTCAAATTCCTCTTCGTCTGGAACCCAAACAGTTAACGAATTCTCCACTCTTTTTTCAAAGCGAAAGAATGATAGATCAACTATTATCTTCTAACCAGGAAAATAATGCGTACGAATCCCAGCCAATGGCCGGACATTGTTGGTGGAGATTGGCAGCAAAATTCGACGAATACACAAATTTGGGGATACAAAACCTGTCAAAGGTGACTCCAAGGCTCAAAGTCTTGAGGGAAATGGAGAGACTGGCCTTGGTTGCCCCAGAAGGCCTCGACGAGCTTCGTCAAAAGCTTTTCAACTACCGTTGTGGGGATTTCTGGGTCCCCACTGGTGGAATTAACAAGGAAGAGATGGATATTCCTCCTCTTAACACCATTCTGTTGGTGGGTTTCCATAATGCTGGCAAGAGTTCCCTTGTGAACCTCATGTACAGTGTTTTGGGACGGTCCGGTCTCATACCCTTCGCCCAAACATCTTCAGGTAAATCCCATTAGCTCTCCACTTGGAAAAATGCTAAACACAGTTCACTGAATGGTTAGGATGAAAAAAATGTTCGAATATGTAGGACATTTTGTGTACAAGTGTGTGAAACCGCAGTAAGATGCATTTGTAGCATTATCTATTTTTGACGGTAGAATTTGCATCTTTTCCTCCAAATCTTATTTTGTAGGAAGTGCAATTAGCCACACAACTTTGTTTATGGAGGAACACAACGTGTTGAGATCAATGAGAAACGGGTTCTGCGTGTATGACACACGGGGGTTTGATTACGATAAGGTGAATGAGTGTGTTGAAGAGTTGTCTGAATGGTTGACCGATGGAGTTCATCATAAGCAGCTTTGCTCAAGACAGGGAGACGATGGATTGACAAAAGAAGACTTGGAAGTTCCTTTGTTCAATTCATATGCAAAGTTTGCAAAGAGAAGCGTCAATTGTGTGATTGTAGTGGCTAATGTTTCAGAGATCTATAAAGCCTTGAAAGTAGATGATACAAAGCCGTTGGATGCCACCAAAGAGCTCTTCTGCTCTTCGGCTTTAAGGAAATGCAGTAAGAAATTCTTTCATCGTCTCTAATTAGTTGTTTCTTTGAGGGCTTATTGAAACATATTATGAGCATGCATAATTTATCATGTAATCAATTCCACCAAAATACATTAATAAAATACTATTGCTTCCTCATTTTCCATTAATCAATTTGCTAAAAGAAAGTTTGTTCTAAATAATGGTGTGCAATGGAATTGTGGCTGCAGATGAAAATCCAATCTTGATCTTGACGCATGGTGACAAGTTATCAATGGAAGATAGAATTGATTCTCGACTGAAAATTTGTGAACACTTGGGCATATCAGAGACTGCTGGAGTGTATGACATTGTTTGCCTCACAGAATATGGATTTCTCGCTGATGAAATTGATCCAGTGACAGCTTACGCCCTCACCGAAACAGTTTATAGGGCATTGCTCATCTCAGACAGGAGCCATCTTCCAAAGAAAAACCTCCGTGATTGGGCAGTGCTTTCTTTGTCATTGCTCATGTGCTTC
Source organism: Vaccinium macrocarpon (assembly GCA_022606695.1). Lineage (NCBI taxonomy): Eukaryota > Viridiplantae > Streptophyta > Magnoliopsida > Ericales > Ericaceae > Vaccinium > Vaccinium macrocarpon. The sequence continues at coordinate 40,707,218 of CM040178.1, read as the reverse complement.
CTTGCCGCTTTCTTTGCTTTCATTGCCCGTTTTTTCTCCAAACTTGGGCAGAGGCGCAAGCTAAGACATTGAAGTTTTTCGGTGGAGGTTCAGTACGATCAAGTACTTGTGTATCTTCAATAATTTTCTGGCTATTTGTGTGTCATCCAATTTTTGTGTAAGAAACTGAGGGGGGATTTCATTGGCCGACATTCAAGCTTAATGTGCTCTTCTATATGTTGCCTTTGTTTTGATGGCTGACAACTTGTTAGTTCTCTTTCGAAATTTCAGTACAGAAACAGTTGTTTTGATTGCCTAATCAGAAGGGGGGTTTTCTCCCAAATGCATGAATGAATAAGCTAATCTGAAAGAACTTCAACTTTTTTTTTTTTTTGAATTCCTTATTCTATAAACATAAATAGAAAGGCAATTACCAATAACCTCATTCCACACCCAAAGATAAAACAAAAACACATTTAAAGTGATAGTGTTAAGTCACATCATGTAGAAACCTCAACCAAAAACTCTCCCACCTTAAGAGAGTTAAATGAAATTTTTTAATTTGAAACTACATTTAACAAAAAAAGAAGAATGGAAAGTGGGGGGTGGCCGTGGCCCCACCCATACCATTAACATAACAGCTCCGCCAATATTGGGAAAGAGCCGTTGCATTTGCATAGAAATAAGGAATCATAAATGGCAAAAGAGTAATTAATGAATGAAGTGAAGATAGCCACTAGAAAAATAGGGAGGAGTTTGGGTTGTCCCTCATTTGGAGAAAGAAATGGGTAAAACTCAAAATGGGTACACATTTGGGTTATGCATTTGAACCTAACAAATCCCGACCAAAACATTGTCGTTCTGTGTTGGGTCTTAAGATGGGTAAGGATTATTGAATTAAAGATGACCTAACATATACTCCCTCCGTACCTATTTGTTTCTCCTACCCTCTCTCTTGTCTTTTTTCAAATAAAAAAATTAAGTACTTCCGTGTCATTTTTTTCGCACCGAATTAAAGTACACGATGAGTACTTTAATTTGGTGTAAAAAAATTTGAAAAATAATACACGAAATCACTTTATTTTTTCATTTGAAAAATGACACGACTTTTCGTAGAGGACAAACAAATAGGAACGGAGGGAGTATAAGATTCAGCCTTAGAAAGAGAGGGTAAAGGAAATTGGTCAAGAGTTGGATTTTTTCCTAATGGGGTAGATAAATGGGCAAACGCATTCTTGGTAGAGAAATGCGGTATGCCATTGGAGAAGAGTTTTTGGTCAAGATTAGAGAGGGTATAAATAGAAACAAGTTGGCAACAAGGGGCATTTTGGTCATTAGGGCTAGGGTTTTATTTCCCGCTGACCTGTGTCCTCACGGGTGTACACTACTTTCGTTGATGTGGCCGAATCCTCAGCCTCATATAAAACACTCTCACATCTCCTGCGCCTCTCTCTCTCTCTCTCTCTCTCTCTCAGTGTAGTTTGCATTCCTGGACTACACTGATCATTGTTCCACCAACGTTAGTCTCAATACATCCTCTCTGAAATGTTTGAAAACGATTCATGATTAATCAGAAAGAAAAGGGGAGCGAACGGTGATCCTGTACCCTTTTCCTGCTCAATTATCTCTATTTTCTGTACAGCCAAATTGCTCTTCTACGCCATTTGGTTTAGTTCTCATCTCTCTGATTGATCTCCTCTCAAGAACACAGGAAACAGCACCCAAAGACATGATGATCAGTAATACTAGTAGCATTTCCCCAACCCAAGTCAATAAATGCTGCACCATTTGTCACACATCAACAACGCCTCTTTGGAGAGTAGGTCCTTCTGGGCCGAAGGTAAATAATAAGATCAAATCTTCAGTTGTTTTTTTTTCTTCTCCTTCTTCTTTTTGGGATCTATCTGATTTTATTCTGTTTTGTTTTTTTCCAGTCGCTGTGCAATGCTTGTGGGATCAAATACAACAAGAAGAGGAGGGTCCTATTGGGTTTGGACAGAGGAGGAAGAACAAAAGAGAAGAACCTGGTCGTCTCCATGAAGAAAAAAAGAAGTAAAATGGAAAGGAAGATGAGAGGAGGCAAGTGCAATAATGATATAAGTGAAGTGAAAGTATTGGGAGAATCATTGAAGATGAGATTGATGGCATTGGAAAGAGAGATGGTGTTGAAGAGATCGGAGGAGAACAAATTGGGAGAGGAAGAATGGGCTGCTGCTATTCTCTTGATGGCTCTCTCTTATTATGCTTAGATTTTACCGTATTACTACTACTCAAACTACAAATCGCCTGCCAATTTTTGTTATCTGTTATTGATTGATTGTATTAGGAGACTGGAGATAGTAATTGTAAACACTAGTGGAGATTAGAAATTGACGGGACTGATTTCTTCCATTCAACCTCGGAGTATTTTGCCATTCTATTTTTTTCTCTCTTTGTTTACTCCCTCTGTCCCCATTTATTTGTCTATTTTGAAAGTTCGTGCCACTTTTTAATTGATTATATCTCGTAATATACATTGTTTTATATGATTTCGAAAACATTATATTATAGAATTAATTGAGATCTATATTGAATATAAAATTATTACCGATTAAAAGTTATAGCTTGTTTTTTATCCGGTTAGAATTGGACGAAGGACCAAAATTTGGAGACAGAGGGAGTAATTTATACTACTAATTATTTTGTGCGTGTCCATAGCACTTGTATTCATTTCCCCAATTTACGAACTGGCGGGAAAATTAGACTTTCCCTCCAAAATTACTGCCTCGGACTGTAAGAGCAAGTGGGGTGCGAATTACTAATATCAGCATTTTTTTTTTTTTGATCAGAACTAATATCAGCATTTGTTAATGGTTTATTGGGGCAGTTTCTGACACTATAGCAGAGGTTTGACTAGCGGGTACTCCAAAAACATCCAAGTTACTTATGTTACCTGAATTTGCATTACAGAGTAGCACTAGTAATTTATTGTACGCATATTCACTTATATACTCCATTCGTCTCAATTTATTATATTTGTTGTCTTTTTGGAATTTCTAAACAAATTGTTTATATTTTATAATTTATAATATTTTTTATGATTTTGAAATCTTTGTTTTAAAAAATTAATTGAGATTTATCAAACAAGATCCATATTGACTATAAAAAATGTATTATAGATTAAAAGATATAGAAGATTTTTTGAGACGTACAAAAAAAGAAACAAACACAACAAATTGGGACGGAGGAAGTAATCATGTGCGGTAACTTTAGTGTACCACTTGACTGCAAAAAATGATTTTGTTTACTACCTCTCCACTTTCGTCTTTAATTCTCACTTTAATTGGCGCTCTCCCTAAAAAATGCGGTAATTTTGAAAGAAGACGATCTTATGCTCATGCACGTTTTAGGATTATTTCAAAAAATAGATTTTATTTGCTTTAAACACGACACTATAACGACACTATATATATATATAGAGGCCTAGTTTGGCCTAAAAGTAGTTTTTGGATTATTGGTTTTTTTGTTTTGTTTTTATTCAATATCTTTTTCATTTGTTAGTTTCTCGTCAAGATTTTGTGGTTCTGGATTCCTAACAGCGAGACGAATCTAACGAGTATAAAATAATGGCCAAAACTCATTTTTTTAAATAAAGTCAAAATAGGTGGATTATTCGCCAATAATCCACCTATTTTGGCTTTATTCAAAAAAAATTGAGTTTTGGCCATAATTTTATACTCGTTAGATTCGTTTCGCCGAGAGGAATCCAGAAACCACAAAATCTTGACGAGAAACTAACAAATGAAAAAGATATTTAATAAAAAACAAAACGAAAAAACCAATAATCTAAAAACCACTTTTAGGCCAAACTAGGCCAGAGTCTACTTCTAGTCCGGTCTCCGGTTCTCCTTGATCTTAGCATTTTTTTGACGATCCGATCCGTTTTTGTGAAAAATACTTGGATCAAGCCCTTCATGGTATTTTTTTTTTGAAAATTTCTCGCTCGGACACTTGAAAACACCTTCTGAACACATTGGACGGCTCAGATTTTCAAAAAAAAATTGCAACACAAAAAAAATCAATTTTTTCTTAAATATGGGAGGACCGAATAAGAAAATGACTTTATATATATATATATATATATATTGGATAATGATCTACTAAGGACTCCCTTGGGATAACACTTTGCGAACCTCACTATTCCAAATCAAATTTTAACGATCCAAACCGCTCAATGTTTTTAAAATGCATTTTTAATGGTCAACGCGAGAAATTTTCAAAAAAAAAAAACCCGGAAGGGCTTGATCGGATCAATTTTTGTTAAAAACGCTATTAAAAATGCATTTTAAAAACATTGACCGGTTCGGATCGTCAAAATTTGATCCTAAAAGTCAAAAAATGGTGAGGTCCGCACGGAATTTATGTTTGAGGGAGTCCTTAGTGGTTAGTAGATCGCCATCCTATATATATATGTCCCTGGAGAAATCGAAGGCATATCATGCGTTATATGGAATCTGGATGTTGGAGCAGTGGAAGATCTTTTGCTCCACACCATTCTGACTGAACTCTCTGACCTAACCATCTGCACCATCTATTCGAGCAATCAATGACTTAGATATATTTAGATTCACAAATGAACATGAACGATTTAGGGCCAAGATGACATTTGATCCGTTGATTGCTCAAATAAACAGTGCAGATAAGTGATACAAGGATGTCGGATAGGATTGGTGGGACAAAGGATTCGGTTCCAAAGCATGCATATTGCGGTGGCACAACCCTCGTAAATCCAAGAAGCAAGAAGCAACTTCTTTGAGCTTCTGGGCGGCTCTTTTCTAAAACATGAATACAGTAGAACCAACAAAAGTATTAGAGCATCTCGTAAGCACTAGAAACACCTGCCACGTCAAAAGATTTTGACACGTGTCTTCTTCCAACAGTTCCTCCCCAAGAAACAGAAGGTTCATCCTACTTAATACATCAGCACCAGCATCTTCGAAATACTCCTAGAAATCAAGGAAATTTGAATTCAGAAGTAGTAGTAAAAAAAGAATGGAATCGAGATTAGCAGCCACCGCAAGAGCCAACTTCAGTTTACTTTCCGGCGTATACCGCCACCAATCCATCCGAGGACTCGCTACGGTTCCCCTCCCAACTCGTCGCGTGGCTGACCCTGCCATTCACAGCGAATCCCCTAGTGTAAGTTGCTAAATATCACAGTATTCTCACTATTTATATTCTTCGCAACAAGATGTGCAGTTATCGGTTTGTTTTATCCGAAAAATAGTTTAAATTGCAGTTATTTAGAAGAAAAAAATGATGTGATTTCCTTGATAATTACATATATGCTCCTGCGTATATGTTTTCTTGTTTCAGGAAAGTGACACATTGGTGACAGCAAGGGCTGCAGCTACCGCAGAGAAGAAAGAAACAGAGCACAAACCCACCAAAGACCTTGACCCGTTGGTTCCCCCTAAACCACCCTACGTACCCTCTCCAAAACTAGAGAGCCCCGCCGTGACCCCACCCATAGACCCCATCCCTCAGCAAAAACGCCACCACTCCACCGTCACAAACAGGGCAGCCATGGACGATGTGAGTTGCGTTGCCTTAGACGACGGCCCATGGCCAGACGACAGAGAAGAAAGCCGCAAACAGTTAAGGAAAGAAGAAGAGGAGGAGGAGGAGGATTATAAGGAGTATTACAGCCATAACAAGGCGTCGCCTTTGTCGGAGATTGAGGTGGCGGATACGAGGAAACCGATCACGAGGGCTACGGATGGGACGGTGGATTCATACGTAGGGGAAATCTTAGATGTGGTTACATGGAGGGAGGAGCAGCTGGACACAGCTGAAGAAGCGCTTAGGAGGGCAGTGGAGATTTGGAAACAGTCGGCCGTGAGGGGGATTCCTGATTCTCCACACGGTCGGGTCCTCAGGGCTCTTCGTGGTGAGAATTGGTGATAATTGCAGTATTATTGTAAGAAGATTGGTACATATTTTGGGCTTTAGTTTGTTGTCTGTGCATCGGTTAAGAAAAGATGAATCAAGGAACTTTGTTACGGTAATGTTTCCAGATGTTTGGTGAAATGGAGTTGAAAACTTGGAATGAAAGAACTTGAGGTTCTACTTCCCATGTTACTACATGTATGCTATACTACATTAAATATTTTGACAAACATAAATGAATTATTTTGAGAAAGTCATTTCAAAAAGATTAATTTGTGTGCACAAAATCAAATAAAGATGTATCTTGTGTTCGGATTGTTGGTTGAACAACATTTTTTTTAAAAAAAAACAGAGAAAAACTTTTTCGGGTGAGAGGCTCATTGGAGTTGTACACCTCATGGACTATTCAAAGTTTGGGGTTTAGACTGTAAGAAGTCATTACCCATCAGGTTTTGGAAGAGAGAGAGAGAGAACAAATGGACAATTGGATTACATTTTGGGTTTTGGGGTAAGGAGCCCCATTTTGCCGGTAAAGGTGAAGTAGGTAGATAGAATATGGAAGGGTGGGGTAGGGCCTGAGTGAGATGAGAAAGGTTAATTATTTTAATATTTTAAATTGAGGTTTGGAAAAAACTTCTCTAACATTGCAACCGAACAAGGCCTAATTTTTGATGCATATGTGTATTAATTGAGGACGACCAACAGTTTCAAAAAGAGATATTGTGATTAAAGTTTGAAATCGCTAGTTGTCTTCATCAGAATTCAATTCAATCGTGTTTTGAGATCAAAAAACTCGATATCACCCTCAAAACTATTCATGAAAGAGAGAAACGAGGGGTCTTTTCATTATTCCGATGTGCTCGTGGCGGAGCCATGATGTTTGCTCGAGGGGCTCACTTATTAGACATATCTTTATCCAAGTGTAGTTATAATTATGATATGAATTTGCTTTTCAATATAATTTACTTGTGCATTGACAATATTCTAGCCTAAAGTATTAAAAATACATGAATCGTTTTGTTTTATTTCTTTAGGCTACAACAATACTCATATGCTTGTTTTTCAAATTATGAAAGAAATAAAAGCAAGTGATTTCCACACCCTCTTTTTGATAAACACATCCTATTTTTTTTTAGTGAAACTTTTATATGAAAATTTTACTAAAAAAAATTCAAAACCCGGGGGCGGGGGCCGGGCACCCCGCCCCAACATGGCTCTGCCCCTGGATGTGCTTACAATGTACTTATAGCTGAATTCTAACTGGACTTTGCACGCTAGTGTGTCCTTTAAAAGCGCTCCAACAGATGCAGGAAATCCTAATCTTGGTCTCTTGTTTACTCCAGTTGTGTTAGCTATCATAGCTGTTGGTCTTTTGCTTATGTAAAGCTTTCCCTCGTTTCTCGTTGTCTTTGGACGGATATACTTCGTGTGGTGGTTTGTATTCATCAAGGCTATCCCTTGATTGTTTGGGTTTGGTGGTTAATAAAATACAAAAAAAATACATGAACACAATTATTTTCAAATCCAGTAAACACAAATGACTAACGGTGTGCCAAATAATAGGATAAAAGGTTGAGGATTGGGTTTTCATTTTGTAGTTGATCTCTGTTACCGTTATCTAGATTAGTTCGGGCTTGTTTACTGATCTGGCTTCCCCAGATCCAAGGGGTTTTGGTGGTGGGTTAATAATTTTGTTGGTTACGTTGTTACCCGGAATGTTACCATTCTCGTCGTGGATTTGAGATTTACCGAAGATTTGCCGTCTCGCGTCAAGGGTCGCCGTGCCAGCAGGAGCTCGCACCGGAGTGGCGCCCAGTTGCCTTTGTCATGTAGAATCGACTCATCGGGGTTTGTTTCCCGGCATTTTCAATTTCTTCTGATAGGGGCGTTTTGACTTAATGAATAGCATCTCCTAGGGTGGGTTGTCCATAAAAAGAAAAGAAAAGAAGTAAGGTCCATCTCCCTCGATTTCATACAAAATACTAAAATTCATCATGTTGAATTTTCTGTTCAGTTTTCCAATGGAGATGAAAGTGTAAACTCAACGCTACCTTCTTGTCATTATCCCAAGAGTGTATCCCCTTTTATCCCATCCCTCTCCGCCCCAATCACCATACATTTGGCCTTCAAATTTGTAGTCGCATGTGCAAAATCAATCCTAACATGCATCATGACCACCCACACAGACTCCCACGTGTTTCTCTAGTTTGACTGGCTTCATCCGCCCCCACACCACAACCACACTCTCCGCCTGGTTTCATTCCCTCTCTCTTACAACTTTTATAACGTACGAAAATTCCATGTAAATCACTTTCATAGAAAAATGACAATCAGCTTAATTTTACTACAGTATCATTTATTGGGAGAGAAACGTTAAGACAATAAACAACTAATCACTTTTTTAAGGACATCCTAAAAAAAACAACAACAGAAGCTGCTAGTATCAGATTTATTACAGTAGTACTATCATGACATCTCTCCCAAATCAGCACTAATTGTACTATGACTAATTCTTCTTCTTCGTCTGATCGATTCATGAAACAGAGCATTCCCAAGATTGTAAGGAAAACCAGAACAGCTAGCTTTCCAATACAGAGAGATCAAGAAAGCTTAACAAGTGTGCAGCCACTTGACTAGTTAATTCTTAGAAAAATGGCATAAGTAGAAAAAGAAGTAAAATAAGGGTAACAACAGAGTGTTTTGCCGATGGAACAGATGAGTTCAAGAAATCAGAGGGCGGCGGGGGCTATAAAAAGTAATACGGTAAGTACGGAAGAGTTGGGTATGGAGGGGGCGGGGTGGTAAAGTTGTTTCCATCTGGCGGTGGATAAAACCATCCTCCGCCGCCGCCTCCATCCGATTTTGATGGTGGTGGTGGGGGTGGTGAATAGTAAAAGAATGTGGGAACTGACGACGGCATTTCCGGAGGCGGCGTCTCGGAGTTGATTTGAGGACTTGGAAGTGGCGGAGATTCGAAGACGATTGGAGCACTTGGTGGGGAAGGAGGAGGTGGGCAGTTGGTTTCCGATGGGGGCGGAGGGGGTAGTGGAGGACATGGCGGCGGCGGAGGAGGAGGAGGAGGAGTGAGAATTGGCTGGCAGGGGTTGTCGCAGGAGTCGCACATTGTGCAGACCACTTGGTCTCTTAACACCGCTGTGATTGCGGAAGTGGCCAACGAGACATTGATCCATTGTGTAATGAAAACGAGAGTGGAAAAGAAGAGAGAGTGGAAGATAATTTTGGGATTTCTGATCATGATGATGATGATTCCAGAGAACGGAATGTGTGGTGTGATCGAAATTGGGTTGAGGAATGATTGATTTTGAAGGAAGGGAGTAGACAATTGATGGGTGGGAGAAAGAGACGGAGGATGTGATCGAGATCTTGCATGTGTTTGTGTGTGTCAGTGTGAATGTAGTAGCAATAAACTACTACTAGTATATGGTACCTGAGTTTTATCTTCTACGCCACCCCACCGTCCATCAAAACAACAAATAGCACGTAGGTTAGTGCGGTTAGTTGATGCGTTTGATCCTCATGCAATTGATAATTGATCAAGGTTTGATTCTTAGAATTTGATACCAAGAAAGTAAATTTTTTTGTGAATATGCTCGTCCCGATATGAATGACCTATCTTTAACCAAATCTAATTGGTAATTAGCCGAAGTATATGTAAGTTGATCAAGACACCTTTTGCCGGTTGAAAAATTAAAAGAATAAAATCGGAATATTGTAGTCAGAGTGTTGCTTTCCATGCAATTTCTCAGATCTCCATCCCCTCTATTTTGGTGATTCCCCAAGTCGCGCCAGTTTCCGCCCTGGGGCGTTTGTCCACCATAATCAGAGCCTGGCATGCCCTTAATAATAAATTACTCCAGTTGGCATGATGCATGGTCAACCATCTTATGATGCATGGTCAACCATCTTTCTTTCAATCAAAATATTAAAATAACAGAAAATGTTGACAGGTAGCATGTGCCCAAACATTTACTACTAAACTTTAAAGTGAGGTCGATCACCAGCATCTTCTTTAACTTATAATGGCTCTGTTGGTTTTTTAGTTTAGTTTTAGTTTTGATGGTATTATTATTTTTCATATTTTTTCTTTATTTTTCTTCATTCATTACACCTTATGACATCATCAAAATTAAAATCAACTATCTAACCAAACACAATCAATGTCATTTAGGGGGATTCAAAATTATGGAAACGTTGCCATGCTTTTGGATTTTTCCCGTAAATCATTTTGGCGTCCATAATGCTAAGGTCCCATATGTGATGGTGGGTCGCACGAAATTATTGAGAGGGTTCCATTATCATTTGTGAGAGATGATGTAAAAATTGATGTACACTTAGGATGTGTCCCTAGCATTTTTGATACTGTAATGATGCCAACACATAAATCAAAGGAACTAGTGAAACTCATGGCATTTTTCATACTGGGTAAGTGCAGCACTTGCACGACATGTTATTTTTGTGACTTGCACAACAAATGAAGTTACCAGTAATATTAACTTGGTAAGTGCTGCGCTTGAAAATTGGCTGGTGTCGGTTCAAGGCACTTACGATTCATAATGTCATATACGCATGCTCAAATATATGTCATCCGGAAATTCACTTACCATTTATAATATTGGCCCTAGCTAATTACAATGGCATGGCTCTTTGCTGTATGATTATTGCTACAATGAATTGGGATAAAAACCCATATCTAATTCTGTCATTTGAAAGCGGATATTATTAGTATTTGATTTCTCATTTAAAAACCCATATCTAATATTTGATTTCTCATATTTCTTGCATAATCATACTTTTCTTTATAAAGTCAATGGTTTGTTTTTTAAACTTTTTTATTATTATTATTATACTTACGGCTTTGTTATTTGTTTGGCTATGAGTTTGGTGATTTATGTATCCAGATTAATTATGTGGATTGGTATGAATGTGAACATGGAATTTGAGAATCAAGTATGAAAAAATATATCTGTCAAAACGTACGTGTCCATTATGTATTAAAATGCATGGGTACTACTCCCTCCGTCCCAATTTCTTGGTCATTCTTTCCATTTTGGGATGTCCCAAAATATTTGTCCCACTTCTAAAAACATCCATCAAAATTGGGTCACTTTCCAATTTTACCTTTAAAAAATACTTTTCCCATCTTAATTGGCTAGTCTATTATCTTTTATTTTATAACGGTTTTTATGATTTTGAAATTTTCGTATAATAAAACTAATTGATATCTATCAAACAAGATCTATATTGAATATGTTTTGACTTTCATATAATAAATTAGTCTCACAAATTTGGTCACAGTAATATTGACTGGATTTAGGGGCAAAATAGAAAAGTCAATACAAAGTTTTCACACTATTTAAAAACCCGCTTCCCCAAAAGGGGCCAAGAAATTGGGACGGAGGAAGTATATAAAATAATTTCCAAAAAGATTCTTTCTCCATCTGTCTATTCATTAATCATATTTCTCTCTCTACTCATACATCTTTATCCAATTATTATTCTCATCCTTCTCTATCTCTCTTCAATTATACACATCTCTCTAATTATTACTTTTTCCAAAAACTCATCCAAACACTATCTCAAAAATATTTCTCCAAATATTCTTCTCAAAACTCTCAACCAAACACAGCGGTAGTTTTTTTTGTCAGTAAAACCAAAATTTTATTAACTGTGTTATCCCAATGCCCAAAGAAAGTACGCTAGTGATGGACGAAGACCAAAGCGTAGCTTCAACTGTCAAGACCGAGCTTCAGGTCTACAAAGCATAACACAGTTACAAACATTATGTTCGACTAATATGTGATCCCACCAAATGGTTTGATAAATTAGTGTAATTAATTTAGATCACTACCATGTAGGCATGTTAACGGATCGGATTGGTTCCGAATCCGATCCGATCCGATCCGACAAATTTGAATCCCATATTTTCAGCCCGATAGTCCGAATCCAAGAATCGAATACTAAACCCTACTTTCTAACATTGGATAAAGCCTTCTCTAATTTTTTTTTAAAAATAAAATAATTCAAAGCCCCTCTTTCTCTCCAGGATCGTTGTATGAATTCATGTGTATGTATTTGCCTACAAAATCTAAGAAACAAAGTGTTAAAAGAGAGAGCCTTAGGTGAGTTTGAACCCAGAAGATTTGTATTAATATATTCTGGTGTAATCCGTTTGGAAGGGTAAGAAACAGTTAGCGTGTGAGAATCTTTCTCTTGTGTGCCATTTTTTTTGTGTTGCCTGTTCTGAATGGGGAAAAAAAAAATGCTAGTAACTTTCCCCCTGTAAAATTCTGTATAAATAAAGCGATAAAAAAAGCATGTGTTTATTAAAAAGGGGTGTGAAATCACTTGCCTCTCTTTCTTTTGTAATTTGAAAAACAAACATTTGAATATTGTTGTAGCCTAAAGAAATAAAACAAAATGATTCATGTATTTTTAATACATTAGACTAGAATATTTTCAATGCACAAGTAAATTATATTGAAAAGAAAATCCATATCATAAATATATGCTTGGATAAAGATATGTTTACTAAGTCGCCATTGATTTGATGATGGTAGCAGTTGCGGATCATGTTCGTAGTAGTATGTAAACACATGCATGACATGATGATGAGAAGTGGGTTCTTACAAAAGGTTAAACGAGATGATGTCCCAACTTTCTTCAATTGTTGTAATTCGTCACCCCACACAATTTATTCACCCATTGCTTTCCCTCTCAAATTTTAACGACATCTTTCATCTGGTGGTATTTTAAATTTTATGGTCCGCGTGGCTTGCTCTTTGTTGATGATATTAAGGATAGAATTATCTTCGGTAATTCTAACTACCAGCAAACACCATACTTGTCAAATTTCCAATTTAAGAGCTTTATCTAATTTTTGAATCTTTAAGAGTGAGTTTTGTTGGGTGGGTCCCTCCTTAATTGGGGGATTCCACATGGGCTCTTTTGTTGGGTCTAAAAAGAATTGGGTTATCTTGTTATTTGTTAAATAACAAAGGGGGAATCTTGTAATTTCCTTATGGAATTCCAAATGAAGCCAGGAGACCACTGCCCTGTTCGTTTTTCAGTTTAGTTTTAGTTTTAGTTTTGATGACATCATCATTTCCTCATTTCTCTCTCTATCTCTCTCAACTCATTACACCTTATCGCATCATCAAAACAAAACAAAACTATCTAACCAAACACAACCCACGTTTTTTTGTCTTGGTTGTTCACTTTTTCCACTTCCAGTTCCAGAAAAGAGAGACTTCGAGAGGTTTTGTCCAATTTTGATGAAATTTCAGTATGTTGTTGACATTGACGAGCTCTACATTTTTTCATAAGAGAGGATCGTTAAATTTCTCTCGGGATCTAAGAGTTTGGGATATCCACTTTGGTGAAGCCTAAAATTGTATCTTTGTTGTTTTTTTTTTTTTTTTTGGTTGAAATCCACCTTTGGATGATATTTGTAAGCTTCTAGTGGTGTACTAGAGAAAAACTCTTGTAACCCCGTTATTATTATAGTGTGATTCGGAAGCGAACTACGGTCCCATGGATGAAACTCTATTCTTGGAGGAACCACGTAAAAAACTTGGTGTCTCATGGTTTTCTTGTTTAGTTTACTTTTGTGGCTCCTAGATTTGTTGGTGGTGGTTGTGGATTACAATATTTAGCCTATTCTCTATTTGCGCGAGAAAGAAAAAATACAAAGTGGTGTTCTTGCTAGTAGTTCTTCCCAACAAGTATTTTGATATATATTTTTTTCTTCAATTTCTATCTTTGGCATATCTCTTGTTGCTCTGGGATTTTTTGGGCCCAAAGCCCTGGTGGAGGAATAATGTTCGATCTGGGAAGAGGGTTAGGTCAGGTTAGTATAAATGGAAGTTTTATATCTATCTCAAAAATAATTGACGATGACCGGAGACGTCCAAACATATACTACAGTGATTACCGATTTTACTCCTAAGCAATGTGAGATAATATTTCTTAATAGTATATATTGACACTGTCCCGCCGAACATGACTTTGTTCGCGGGCAGCAAAACAGAGGAGGTGGAAATGGACGTGCAAAAGTGAGAGAGAATTGATTCGAGAGCTGAATCAAACTGAAACACTTGTCAAATTAATAGGCATGGGACAGGGGATCCCATGCCCTTAAGCCTTGTGTGGTCCTCCACACAACATGCCCAACCGCTAAAATGGGGGCCAAAATTCCCGCTACCCTTTTTAAAAATTACTCGCTTACCCGAATTCCTAGCCAGCCTCCCTGAGTCCCTGTGGCGTGTACTTACGTTGCATAAATTACTACACGCCCTCTATCTCTCTCTCTCTCTCACACACAATGGCTTGATCCATTGGGAGAGACAGAGATAGAGCGAGAGAAAATGGAAGGGGTGTCGCTCAGCGCGTACAGTGGAGTGAAGGGGTACTGGAAGAGGAAAAAGTACGAAAGGCTAAATGGGCCGCGACCCCGGCGCCGGAAATTAATGGTGGTAGAGCTAGGCGGCGGGCCCGGTTCGAACCATATAGGGCGCCGGTTTTTGAAGGTGAAGATAACTCCGAAGCAGCGTTTCTCACCCAAGAAGTTATTTGACGGTATATGCAACGCCTACGTCAATTTCATGGTAAGGATTGCCTACAGTTCCCCGATGATTAGTGTTGGTGGCTTCGACGCTTCATTTGTTGGGTTCGAAAATGCTCCACCTAAGGAGTATGAGGAGAAGGTGATCACACAGATCTACAACAAGGACCCACTTCTGGGGTACGACGATAAGATGATCGGTCAGATCTACAGGTCGTTGGTGGCCGCGAAGGGGCAATTGGTGCCCCGCGGTGCAGTGAGAACCCGCAGCCGGTTTGCTTGTGGGAAGCGATGAAATTGAAATCGGAAGAAACGAAAAGTCAAAGTTATCATCACCACGAAAAGACGTTGAGTATAAATGTATAATTGAAAATCAAGAGCTCTTCTTTCGTCTTTTTTGCTTTTTCCATTTATAATTTTTTTTTTTTTGGATAGTATCCATTTATAAATTTGGAGGTGGGAATACAGATTCTATTTGTTATATTTGCTATACTCTCTTTACATTGTAAATTTGGAGGTGGGAATACAGTTGTTTGTATAATCTGATTAACATGCATTGAGTTTGACCACTTCTTCTGTTCACTTCTATTCTCAATGCTTTTTGTGGGATGGCTACCGCACGTTGTGTAACCAACTTCAATATATAAATAGAATTTTGCTTCCAAAAAAAAAAAAAAAAAAATCTGATTAACCCGTACCACTGCCGTTGTTTGAAAATGGGTTTCGGAAAGTTGGACTTCAGCTGCCTCTCTCATGCATGCATCCCGTGGGGTTTCTGAAAATGGGTTTCATTCGGAAAAAAATAGGTGCATGCATCAGTTTTTTGGTTGTTTTTTTACAGGTTTTAGTATTGGACAGGAGTAAGGTTATTATTGTGTTTGTTGGAATTGCGGATGAGAGTAATGCTAATGTTGTGTTTGTTGGACTGGTTTTATGTACCCTGTTGTTGTGTTGCTGTAGTTTGTTGTCTGGTTGTAGAGTGGTGATGGAGGCACTGCGGTGGCCGCAGTTCCATTTCGGGCGGCGGTGGTACCTTTAGCTGATCGTTTCTGGACCAAGTCAACCCCCCTCTCCAACTGGAAACCCAACCCCCTCTCAGAACCTTAGAGCTTCAACGGAAAATAATCTTTCTGGAGCAGCCTATTTACTATTGGGTAAACGTATCATAGTTTTGAATATCAACCAATACACTAAATAATCTTTCTTGGGATTTGGAGGCTCTGATACTGATACGAACTGTACTATATCAGCCGATATGCCAAAAAAGTTAAAAAATTCACAACTGCTACACCCGATTTCCGGAACGTATTGCCGATATGTCCCGATACCGATACACTTATACTGCAATTGATCAACCGATACCGTTGTTTAAAACTATGATACATATGAATTCGGGTGTATATATTTGCCCACAAAATCTAAGAAACAAGTGTGAAAGAGAGAGCCTGAGGCGAGTTTGAACTTTGAACCCAGAAGATTTGTATTACTACTATGTTGTTGTGTAATCTGGTTCGAAAACCGAAGGATAAGAAACGGTTGAGGGGGTGTTCCAATAAGTAGTTTTTTTTAAAAAAACTCACTTGTTCCACTAACAAGTTTTTGGTTTTTTTAGTTGTGTTATGAAATTACAAATCTATCCTTCTACCCAAACAACTATTGCTCTCTTTTTTTTTAAGAGAGGAAAGATTCGTAATTTTACATGATTTAAGTACATGTACTTGATTGTGCAATGATTTGATTTTTTTTTTAAGTTAGTGAAATGAAGTGATTTTTTGTTGATTTTTGTGGGGTTTTATTTAATGGAATGAAATAGTTTTTTATTTAAATTAAAACTAGTTTTTTTTTTATTGGAACACCCCCTGAGTGTGCCATTTTTGGCAATGCCTATTCAGAATGGGAAAAAAAAAATGCTGATTAGTACCTTTTTCTGATTGGATTCGGATCGGACACCTGAAAGTTCATATTCAAATTGGGATTATCAACATCAGATTCAAATGTAAACTTTTCGAATTTGGATTTCGGATTTCAACTTTTCGAATTTAGAACCTATTGGACTCAGATTGAATCAGTTCATTAACAGACCTACATTAACAGACCTACTCCCATGCATGTGATATTCAACTTGCATATATCGTCATAAAGCTCTTGCAAGAGACAAAAAAAAAGAAGAGCTACACAAGGTCGTACCATATAATACTACTACACATGCATCCAGTAATAGACAGGGAAGCATGGGACCACTTGGCCGCTTTTGCGGATCATGTTCCCAGTAGTATCAAACACATCCAGGAATATGATGGGCCCCTCTTCCAAATTCCAATCCTGTGGGCTTCTTCCCAAAGGAAAAGTGCACGGAAGATGAATTTTTTTTCATAAATTTCTTTTTAAAAATAAAATGTGTGAGTGTAATTCATTCAGTGTATTTATAAAACCTCCTTTCCAAAAAGGTTAAAAGGAGAAATGTTTGGATGCAAATAAGGTATTTCACGTGGTACCCTTGCACCATACACCACACCCAAACCATCCAATCAATGCATTGACGACTCAGAATAAAAAAAGAGAAAAATGAGAGAGAGTGCCGAAGAAAAGAGAGTGATTGCTTGGATCTTTGTTGTCCGATGCATTTCTTTGGACGGTTCAAATGTAATGCAAAAGTATCACATGGTACCTATTTGCACCTAAAATTTTCTCGGTTAAATGAGATGATGTCCCAATTAACGTTCTTCAATTGTACTCTAATTCGTCACTCCAGACAACTTTATTCACCCATTGATTTACATCTCCAATTGTGTACCAGCTTCCTTCTTCTGGTGGCATATTTTAACTTATGGTCCGTGAGTCGTGACTCGCTCTTTGTTGAGAATTTTGTTTTTTTTTTTGGCACTTTTGAGAAATTCGATCGAGAGATCAATCATCTGGAGTCTAAAACACTTTTATGAAGAAAAATTATAATAATAATCTTCTATGTTCTAAATTGTCAATACACAGAAGTGAACAGAAAAATCATTTCCTCTTTCATGAAAAAAAAATTGACACTGTTGGAGGTTAATAATTGACAGAGTCTATCTATCTATTCTATTCTAATATATAAAAAGAAGAACCTCAATTGGTGTAAATTAATTTTGAAAATTATGCCATAGAAGTGATTTTGAATATTTCTTAATTTAAAACAATATTTTTTACAAGCATTAATAATGAAATTTAACTATAATGACATTATAGTAGACCCATTTGAACTCAACTACTCTCCCCCTCCCCTCCCTTGCCGGCTTACTCCACCCCACCTAATGTCACACAATTTGTCCTTGAACTCGGTTTACATTCTAGAGTAAATCGAATTATGTAAATATGTGTCTCGCTCTTTTTTTGTTTGATTTTTCTCTCATTCTCTCATGTTTAGTTTGCCTATTTTTTTTATTTGCTTTCCAATTGATTTTTTCTTCCCAAATTAATATTCTGGCCCTTGGTGGCCATCTGCGCAACATGCCCACCCTCTAACAACGCGGAGTAATGGAAAGATCATGACAGTATAAAACAAGTAGTATACATTAAACGAGAGCCAAGATTTCCGCTACACCTTCATAAATGACTCACTTACCCAAACACCTAGCTAGCCAGTCCCCCTGTATTTACATCAATTACAGGCCCTCTCTCTCTCTCTCTCTCTCTCTCTCTCTATCTGTCTCAATGGCTTGACGATACATTCCTAGAGAGAGACAGAGGGCGAAAAAAATGGAAGGGGTATCGGTAAACGTTTACAAAGGAGTGAAGGGGTACTGGAACAGGAGAAAGTACGAAAGGCTCAATGGGCGAACCCGGCGCCGGAAATTAACGGTGGTAGAGCTAGGCGGGACCGGAGGCTCCGGTTCGAACCGGATACGGCGCCGGTTTTGGAAGATCAAGATAACTCCGAAGCTGCGGTTCTCACCCAAGAAGTTCTTCAGCGGTCTACGCGACGCCTATGTCAATTTCATGCTAAGGATCGCCGACAGTTCTCCGGTGATTAGTGGTGGCTACGACGCTTCATTTGTTGGGTTCCAAAAGGGTCCACTTAAGGAGTATGATGAGAAGATGATCACACAGATGTACAGAAATGGCCCACTTACGGAGTACGACGGTAAGATGATCGGTCAGATCTACAGGTCGTTGGTGGCTGCGCAGGGACAATTGGTGCCTCGCGATGCGGCGAGAATCGGCGACCGGATTGTTTGTGGGAAGTGATGAAAATGACAGCGGAAGTAACGGAAAGTAAGTTATCATCACACGCAAAATAGTTACTATAATTGAACATCCAGAAATTCCTCTTCTTTCGTCTTTTTTACTTAATGTATCTCCTTAATTGTCGTCCTTGTTGTACTCTCTTACAGTAGTTTGACTTGTTTGTATAATCTGATTACCGAGGATTAAAATAATTTCATGCAAACAGAAATAAAGTCCGATTTAGTGATTTGCTTTTGTCCAGGGCGGACTTTGAGTTTTCCGAGACTCGATGCCAACTTTTAAAATCATTGGATATAAAATCACATATCTACTTCATTTACTAAAATTACTCACTTAATTTTAGCAAATAAAAAACTAAGGTTTAGTGTATAAAGGTGCATACAAGTGTATAAAAAGATGTCAAAAGAGTATTGGAAATTAGTATGTTTTTCCTCTACTTTTCTAAGCATAGAAGGACTCTAATAAACAATGACAAACGAATTCACCCAAGGCCTAATCAAAACTTCCACTCCAACATGGCATGTTGCAATATCCTCACAAGTCTAGAAGAGCCATTGATGGGGACATATATTGGTTTGGGTAAATTGAAAAAACTAGTTTTTTGGTTTTTTTGATTGTCTTTATTCAATTTTTTTTTGCATTTGTTGGTTTTCGGTTGATTTTTTGTTGTTTCTTATCTTGTCTCGACGAGAGGAATCTAAAAAGTATAAAATTATTAGCCAAACTTAAAGTTTTTTCATCTTTATTCGCAAAACTTTAAGTTTGACTAATAATTTTATACTTTTTAGATTCCTCTCGTCGAGACAAGCCAAAAAATCACAAAAAAAATCGATGAAAAACTAATGAATACAAAAAAAAATTATATAAGGATAAAATTAAAAAAAATCAAAAAACCAATTTTTTTAATTTACCATGTACCGATACAAGAGGACATATGACACGAGAAGTGATATTTCAATGGACTTATTGCCGTGTAGTATCTCCTTTCAAAGTTGGTGATCTTATAGTATGTTTAGAGTTTTCTTGAATTTCTGATTTGTTATGTTTTGATTTACTCCCTCCGTCCTAATTTTATGGTCCCTTATTCTATCCTAACCAGATAAAAAACGATTATATTTTTCAATCGGTAATACATTTTATATGCAATATAGATCTTGTTTGATAGATTTTGATTTAATCTAATAAACAAAGTCTTTAAAATCACCTAAAACATTGTAGATTATAAGATATAATATTTTGAAAAGTGGCACGAACTCCCAAAAGGGACTATAAAATTGAGACGGAGGGAATACTGATTTAGCTTCGTGTTTGGTGACATTCGGAGCTTATGTGGCGTTTTGCCTAGTTTTTAAAAATATTTTAGCAATCAAAAGATTTTAGCAACCCATTTGCTAAAATAAACCATGATTTTAGCAAATGAGTGTATCAAGTGCTAAAATCATGGTTGACTTTAAGCTAGAATTTAGTTGATTTTAGCACATGGTGAACTCATTTGCAAAAAATCAATCATAATTTTAATAACTGGGTTACTAAAATCGTTTGGAAAACTTAGTTGAATATTTACGGATCAAATTTAGGTCAACAATAAAAGAATCAAACATGGGTCTATTCAAACCTATAAAACCGACCCGACCTATCCCCCTTTTTTTTTTCTTCTTTACCTTTACATTTTCCTCCTTTGGTTCTTGCAAGCGTAAACCTCCAAATACCAAAGGTACCATAATATCCATAATCCCTTACTAACCCATTACTAACATGGCCCATATACAACCCCATATTAAAACCCATGTACTGATAATTTGGTGGATGGGTTTATAAAGTAATATTACCGAATTGCAACCCGTAATAATTGAATATGTGCGGATTTGAGCTGTTTCAAAAATATAGGTTGGAATTGCCAGCTCTAGTGTTAGGTAATGTGCCAAAAAAAAGTTATTTTTTTGGTACGCCAGAATATATAATTTGTCCACTTTGGGCACAAGCATAACAATGATCACAGTTGGGTCCCTCTCATTGTAACTTTTTTTTACTAGCATCTTTGACGCATTAAGGAGTGTTTCACTAACAAAAAAATAAATTTTTTTCAAAAACCATAAAAAGTCA
Source organism: Vaccinium macrocarpon (assembly GCA_022606695.1). Classification (NCBI taxonomy): domain Eukaryota; kingdom Viridiplantae; phylum Streptophyta; class Magnoliopsida; order Ericales; family Ericaceae; genus Vaccinium; species Vaccinium macrocarpon. The sequence goes on along the minus strand of CM040178.1, from coordinate 40,686,406 downwards.
ATTTATTTAAAAAATTCCCTAAGAGGCCCCCGCCCAGGTTTACTCTTTGTTCATGTTTATAGACTTGTGGAGTACATCCTCTAAACAAACAAACTCTTTGTTCGTTTGAGTTACTGATATCGGAACCGGCCTCTCTGAGGTACATCTTCAGTTTCTTAAAGTTCTCTTGACACTTATCGGTCCATTCGAAACGGCCACTAATCGGGTAGTTAGTTCATAAATTCACACTTGGTACCTGCTTTGGATATGAAAAAGGGACAATAGTTGTCTGAGTAGGCTTCGTAACTCCTTGATATTTTAAAAAAATTAAATCTGACATTCGACACGTTTTGCTACATGGTACACTTTTTAGCATTACCATAGGGTGGTGTTAGCCTGTTAGGTCGATGCTTGGCCCACGTAATAAATCCCCCTGGTAGGTAGAGCTTAAACCAACAATTCAAGTTCTTTATAACTTCTCGTAGTAGGCCCACAAGCCCACAGAATATGGTTTTTTAGACACCAAACCCATCTGGAAAGCCTATGCTCAGGCCCAGTCATGTTGCCTACTAGTGGTGGTGGTGAGCTAGTGATTTAAGGCTACGTGAATATGGATGGCCATGTAGCGTTTCAGGATAATTTTGTTGGAAAAATTACAGCGGCAATCGTGATTCTGAAAAACAATTATTTCTCCTATATATATATATACATGAACAGATTATAATAAAATGAACACGAAAATTTACGGAAACTGAAAATACATAAAATGTAAAACAAAGATACAAACAGTCGATCGAATGTCGAAATAGGTACAGAACTACATTCTCCTTAACAAAGATTCACCATCGTGGGTGTTGTAGATCAACCTATTGCCTTTGTCCTAGATACAACCCGCTAAAACCACAACCACCTAACAACACCACCAAGCTTGGCTTAACCAGAATCCCTCATCCCGCCTCTCACAAGAATGATTTCTATACTGAAATGTGTTGCTCAAATTTCTGGTGATAAAAACCAAAGGCCAAAGCTGCCTTTTTATAGCTGATGAAGAGCCTCAAGCTTTCAATACGAAAATGAATATGCCATTCAATTGAGGAATTGAATCAAAATAAATCGCACAATGAATTGCTGTAACTCCTTATTTGAATTGAATTATTAACCTCAATTCATGAGGGGTAATAACCATACGAAGCTGCTGGATATTTACTCTTCGTCCAAATTCATCGAATTTGGAGTAGACCGCTTGGATTTCTTTCTGCACCCCCGCCAAACGCCCCAGCCATTAATTAATCAAATTTCGTGAAAAATTCCAACAAATTTAACATTATAGACTCTACATAAATGTGTGGTCCACTACGTAGTTGTACTGCGAGACTACTTTAATACTTACTCCCATACCGGGGGTAATGCTTTTAATGTCACAACTAACAAAGCGTGCAAGTGGTACTTAAAACAACTTTTAAGAGAAGTTATGAGTGATATTGAGATATTCGCAAGGTAGTGTTAGAATAGTGCCATATCACTTGATTCTTTGTTCCCCTAGCACAACTGTAAATAGTAAGGAGTTGTTTCGCATAATTTATTTGTGTGAGTTTTTTTTTTGAACTTTTTGCACTTTCAGGGTTTTGTAGTTGCTCAAGTTTCGGTCATTATTTTATACTTTTCCGATTTCTTTCGTCGAGACGAATCACGGAATGTAAAAATTTAGACATAGAACTAACAAATGCGAAAAAGAAAAAAAAATTGAATAAAGGGAAAAGGCAAAAAGTGTAGAAAGTTAAGGGAAACAAGGCCTAAAAGAGTCGAGAAAAAGCAGCATCTATAAGCTAAGTAGAGTGGAAATGGAGTTTAATTATGACCCTAAGTAGAATGGAAATGGAGTTTAATTGTGACCTGAATGAGACGGCAAGTAGACTGCAAAACTAGAATGAAATGGAATTACAGGTATTTCCTTCCATTTTTGGTTATGCTTGGTATACCCCATAAACCCGTTCCTTGTCACTCATATATCCGGTTCTTATTCACCTTCACTATAAGCGATTAAACATTAAAATGTTTAAGCCAAATGAACATAAATTCTTCTTTGGCTTGTTCTAATAGTAATCTATGATTTTTTTATTTTTTTTATTTTGCTTTTTCGTAATCCATGATTTTAGCTGTCCAATTCCATAGATGGTGGTAAATACAACGATTTGGGTTCACAAATTGAAAATATGCCTAAATTTCGTAGCCCAAGCCTCTATATATAGGGCATGTTTGATAGTGAGATATAAAAGAGGACGGACTGAGGAAAGGATTAAGGTTGGAACCATATGTTCCCCTTTTTTCTATAGTCCAGTGTTAGTTTGCACAAGGAATTAAGACTATATTGGACAAGAGAGGACTATTTGTTCATTTAGTACCAAATTTGGGGGATTAGGTATTAGGGGAGGGGTGGTATTAGTTATTCCCCTCCTCCGGATTATTTCCCTCCACATCCCACTATCAAAAATAATCTCTATCATCTTTATTACACCTTTATCCCACTCCAACCAAACAAAGTATAACTAATCCCAGTATTCATAAAATCTGTCTATCATAGCATGGACCCCACTTGTCCCCTCCATTTTCATTTTTAATTCCGTCTTATCCAATTGTTCCTAAAAATAGTCCCGCAATCAAACATGCACACACAAAATCTCTCTGGTGTGGGGAGATGTAGGCCAGATCTATTTCCACGTAACCGCTTCATGGGGTTTAGGCCCAATATTTCAATCGGCTAGCATCTCAAGGCCCTGCTATGTTTTAGGGCCAGGCTTTCCTACCAAGACCAAGAGTGACCTGGCCCTACAAGGATAAATATGCATATTTCCTATTGATATTGGAAGTATGATTCGCAAGAGCATGAACACATTGATTGGCTTCGCTGTAAATGGGCTTGAAACTGATCTTGTTAAACCGACGCATTATGAATTTTCAGTCACATATGATTTTGTTGAGAGGGTAATTGATATTATAAAGAGTTGAAGACGTGTTTGATAACCCTCTTGAGTGGTGGGATTGGATTAGTAAGGAAGTGGGACCCTAGGACCTTGTTCACTTTGAACTTTGTGAAGGGGATTATGAATTTGATAACCCTCTTGTTATTACGGATCTCATCCCATGGGACTAAACTATGGAAAGACAAAAATGCCCTTGATTTTTTTTTCCAACTTTTAACAGAAATACCAACCCCAACACTGCTAGTCATTTGTTTCCAATTACATTTCGAGATTTTTTTTTCTGGTTAGTTCCATTTCGAGAGTTTTGTTCACTTTTATGTTATATTCACAGAATCATGAGGAAATCGTTAAGAAAAGATGGTCGGTACGTGGATGGTAATACCGTAATATAGGTATTCATTATTTGCATAACAGATTGTGTGTGTGTGTGTGTGTGTGTGTGAGAGAGAGAGAGAGAGAGAGAGAGAGAGAGAGAGAGAGATTTCAGTCTACCAGTAATTATCATCAATTTTTGTTTGTTTTTATCCAAATCATTTTTAACATTTGTTAGTTTTGCATACCAAACAAGGCACGGCATTTTTCAAACAATAGGATTATGGTCAACCATTAGTTTTATATACGGAGTATTTACACAAGGGCAAAAATAGAAATTGATACTTATAATCCAATCTTATTCTATGTAAAAGTAACATATTAAATACCAATCCTATCTTCTAATTCCGATGCAAAATAAATATACAAATTACTCATCCCCACCTCATTTCCAAGTTTTTTTTTTTTTGGGGGGGGGTAAATTAGCTTGAAATAGAAAAAAGGCTAACCGGGGGAAAAAAAAGAAAAGAGAAAAGCAAAAAAGCAAACCGCAACAAAGCTCCAAGCACGGATCCGGGATGGGTGCGGTGTTGTCCTTTTAGGGACAGTATCCATGTTGTCCGTTCACACCGAGCACGGACAAATTGGATGGGATGTTGTCCTTTAAGGGATAGCACCATCCCCAACGCTCAAAGCACACTACAAAAGATGGTAACTTTACCACAAAATTAAGACGTGACATAATTACCATTTTGCATTAACAATCGAGATTACTTATCTTTACTTCTCATAAGTCACAAGGAATTATTGATCTCATGAAGTCAATTTAGAGGGCTCACAATTGAGGTCACTACAGAGATATAGTGATTTGGGTTACTATTAGAATCCCAAGTTCGTAGCAAAGTAGTTATTAGTTCAATGGATAAATATTTGAAATTATTTGTTCAAGAATTATGCCCTATTTTGGCTAATAATCCAATTATGGATTATTAGATTATTTGTTTTGTCTTTATTCAAAAAAAATTTGCATTTATTAGTTTTGCGTCAACATTTTGTGGTTTCTGGACTCTTCTTGACGAGACGAATCTAACAAGTACAAAATTATAGTCAAAACTCAATTTTTTTTAATAAAGCCAAAATACTTAGATTATTGGCCAATAATCCAAGTATTTCGACTTTATTCAAAAAAATATTTGGTTTGACCACAATATGGGTTAAAAAATTATGATCATCGGAGATAGATAGGTAGGTGGACGATTGAGACAAATTTATCTTACACTGTTTCAAGACATATGCGTTCCAATTTTTTTCAACTTATTTGTGTTCAGATGAGGCATTTAACAATATTTGATCAAGTTGATTTTTGTTACAATTATTGTACTCGACAAGGTCTACGCAATTGACATCTTCGAGGCACAGCGCCAAAATGGACTGCACATACTGTACAGTACCTCCCCGGTTCCAGTTATTACACGTATCCCAAATCCCTTTGTTGCATTCATTGGGAGAACGGGAACCAGTAATATCATTTTCCTTCGGAGAAAATTTCCGATTTCGGAAATATTGTGAAAAATTGCACACCTGGAAGAAGGTCAAATTAGTCAGGAGAAAGAGACAGCCACTGCCAACGGGTGGCAACGGCTATCCGGGACGACGTCGCCAGTATGGTGGAAAAAGTCTTTCGCCCAATAATTCTGTTTCTATCCAACCCACGCAAGCGTGAAAATTAAAGAACCCTTCTACCTGCACCAACGGAAATACACAAATCACGTACTGATGGTGTCGCCGACGCCGTGTTGGGTCTCAACTGGTCGATTCGAGCCGTTCATCGTTCTTAGAATCGAATTCGGAGTGGGCTTTTGAATGAAATAGGGTGATTTTGAATCGAGCTCATACAGTCATCCGATTGCCACGATTTTCGCGAGAGCTCATTTGGAATTCGATTTTGAGAATGATGAACGGCTTGGATCGACTAGTTGGGACTCAACAACGGCATCAGATGCCGTTGTTACGTGATCTGTACATTTCCGGCAGTGCAAAAGGAATTATTGCAAATTAAACCAACATATACGGCTCTATCAGGTGTGTAAGAAAGGGGCCGGGGGGAAAAAAAAAAGGTTGACTAGGAATATTTACTAGCTTTTTTAAGAGGTTCAAAACAGAACAATGTGTGATAGCAACTATTTTTTGACAATATTAAATAGATGTTTGCTGGTTTTTATGACCGAATAACCGAGATTAAACATTTTAACTTTTGATTCACCTCGACGATAAGATTTTCAAAAAGAAGAAATAGCACTAGTTTAACTACAATAAACCTAGCTTTTTGTTTTAAAAAGTAAAAAAAATAATCAAAACTAACAAAAGTTTGGAACTTAAACTTAGACCAAAAAAAAGAGTAAGCGAAACGAATGCTAACTATTATATGCTTGGAAAGTTGGAAACCCCCTATGTGTATACTGTCGTCCCTGCTATTTTCTTCATCCTTGCTATTTTCTTCAGATACCCTTGGAATTTAATTTTTCAAAATAGATTGTGCTTATAATCCTAAAAACTAACATTTGCATGTCTCTTTGCTCCATCACTTGCATTCAATATCTCTCTCTTAATTAGCAATCGTAACAGTGAAGCACATAGAATTTTTATTTTGCATTGGCCCAAATGATCATATGCATTTTAACAAAATTGTAACCCTGCAAACATTATATTTTCCCCATGAATATTTATTCAATCTTCCAACTGCAAATTTTATTAAAAAATTATCACATAAAATCATGATGAACAAGTATTAAAATGTAAACTCCAAGAAAGTAACAAGCATTTGACAAATAATAAGCGTGCGTGTGTATATATATAATAATAAAACTATAAAAGTGACCGTGTGATGGTAACATAGGAACCATTTAATACTCCTAATTGTTATTTATTCTAATTATTATTAAAGTCGTCTTTTTTTTTTTTTTTTTTTTTTTTTTTCCCTTTCGTTCTTTTCAAATTGTCTTACGTACAGAAAAAATTCAGGTAAAAAAACCCAACACTTTGACACACCGACACCGCTTCAAGCTTAAGAATTGAAACAGGGTTGAGTTATATACAGCACCATTGAGGCATGATATTTAAAATTTGGTGGTTGCTACAAAGCAACTGTCGAAGAAAGCGTCCTGCATCGGTAATTAAGGAGATTGAAGCAATTATAAAAATATTGACGGTTGATGACTAAAACAAATCTGACAAATATTATGTTCATGCAGAAAATTTACAATACCAGAAGTTGACAGATATAAAACAATTAAAATGTTGGAGGATATTTGAACCGTAAAATTTAAGGATATGATGGAGGCGACCAATAAGGGTAATAGTTAAAAGAAGGTTGAGAATTTTGCGATATTAAGCTAGTAGTATATATGTACAACTATACATTTATTCACACATTATGTGGTGTATGTCGTACTTCAATGACGTTCCTGGCTGTTGAAGTTGATGTTGAACGATTCTATTGAATTTAAATGTCAATAATGGAGGCAATTGATGCCGATGGTGATGGATATTGACGAAAATATATTGTTACATGTTATTTCATTTATAATCTGCTAGCATAAATTGTGGTGATAAAATTGTAGCATCCAAGAACAGTATTATTACTTGGAGACAAGCATGCTCAATAGTAATTTCCTCCAAATTTGTTAGACCTTATGGAAATTTATGTCATTTTTTTTATTTTTCTATTTCTATTATTTTGGAAATTTGTATCATTTTTAATTTGCCTATGTCTATTATATGTTGTACTTTATAATATTTTACGTAGTCTTAAAATTTTTGCATTATTATTATTAGTAATTTAGATAAACAAGATTCATATTGTATATTTATTGATTGAAAAAAAACAATGGACAAATAAATTAGGGATGGAGGGAACAATAGTTCTTTTAAGCAATTTTTTCATCTTGATGAGATCGAACAAAGAAATTAAAAAGACAGTATAATTTTTAGAAGTTCAGAAAAAAGGCTAAAATAATTAAAATAGTCTCTCTACTCTGAAGGATTTTTGTCTTTAATAAAAAAAATTATGTTGCAAAGACGAACATGTAATTTGCAAAAATTTAATGCAAAACAATTAAAAAATTTTAAAAAAATGGAAAAATTAAGTCAAGTCTAAAAAATGCATGCATTTTGCATTTTAACGAAATTTTCATCCCTAGATATTAAGCAAACATTACGTTTCCCGCATGAATATACGATCCAACTGAAAAATTATCACATAAAATCGTGCTGAACAATTATTAAAAGGTAAATTCCAACCAAGAAAGCGACAACAATAGTTTGAAAAATATTATACTGTATATATGTATATAAATACTTCTGTGTATATGAATAAAAGTGACCATGATGGGAATAGAGACTATTAAAATGCAATTATACCCTGTCATGCGATTGTCAAGGTATTAAAGGTGGCAACATCGTTGCAATGCTTGTTCCCATTGTGATGTTACCATGCGATCTATATATTTGTTACTAGCTCGTTGCTAGTAATTATCATTAAAGTCGTCGTCTTCTTTTGGCTGACAAGAAAAGGCAATGCAGGTTCTTTCCAAACTAATCTTGTTTTATCTTTTAGAAGGAAAAAAAAAAATCAGGTAAAAAAAACCAATACTTAGACACACCGCCACTGCTTGATCAAACTTAAGATACAAGGTTGAGTTCTATATAAGGTAAGCCATATGAAGATTTAAATTTGGTGGTTGTTACGAAGCAATTGTCTTGGAAAGCATCATTGGTAATGATTCTAATGAAGGAGATTGAAGCAGTAAAATATTTATGGTTGATAATTAAAAGTCTAAAACAAATCTGACAAATATTATGCATATGCAAAAAATTTACAACTAGAAAATGTTTGATATTTGAACAATTAAAATGTTTGATATTTGAACGTAAAATTTAAAGGTGTGAGGGAGGCGACCGATAATGGTAGTTAACAACTAACAAGGTTGACAATTTTGCCATTTGGAGCTAGCTATAGTAGCATGTACGTACAACTGTACATTTATTCACACATTATGTAATGTGTATTGTACTTCAATGACGTTCATGGCAAATGGAGTTGATGTTGCAGGATTCTAATTTTGAATTTAAATGTCAATAATGGAGGCAACTGATGCCGTCGGTGATGGGTATTAACGATAATAGGAGTACTTCTTTTTTTTGGGTATGTGTAATAAGAGTACATGTTATTTCATTTAAAATCTGTTAACATAAATTGTGCTGATAAAATTGTAGATAATCTCGTTTAATTACTATGATGACGAGTATGTAGCACCCAGGGACGGATACAGGGGGGGCCTGGGGGTCACGTGCCCCCCCTCAATTTCAGGATTTTTTTTTTTTTTTTTTACAAATAAGGGAAAACAAATAAGGAAGTACCCCCTTCGGAACACTTATTTTCATAAACCAAAGTTAAGTAAAGATCTTTACTTTAATTTATTTATTTATGAAAATAAGGAAGTACCCCCATTTCGGAAACAATGGCATTTTCAGAATTTTGATATTTCAATCTTATCAAAATCTCATCCCCCACTTTTAGTACAAATGCGAAAAACAACACGTTTTTCTCCGAAGAAAAGGGGCAAAAGACAACCTTCCCGTACTTGAAAAGATCATCCGATTATACCATTATGCTTAGAAAAATCCAAGGAACAAATACCGGCACTTTTTATCGGTCAAATCAAAACTTTCCGAAAAAAGATACTTTTCCATACTTAGCCAAATTTTCGAGTGACAGACAGAGGTGCCTCGATCAAGAGGCGACCCAATGGTGACACAACCGATACCATTCGAGTCTCAGATGAAAGATGACGATGAAAGAATCGATTATGATTCCCCAAGATATTGAAAGACGACGAAGATAGACGTCGGCCTTTTGAAAAAGGGAGTCCCAAAATTAGCTTCCTAAATTTTGGAGTATCATTTAGTTTATTTGCTCTTGACTTTAACATTGGTGCCCCCGCTGTGGAGAATTCCTAGATCCGTCCCTGGTAGCACCCAAGAACAACATTTACTTTGAGGCAAGCATGCTCAATAGTACTCACTTCCTCCCAATTTGTTAGACTTTTTGGAAATTTGTGTCATGTGTTAAATTGCCTGTCTATTATTTAATACATACTTTACGTAGTCTTAAAGATATTACATCATTATTATTGGTAATATAGAAAATCAAGATTCATATTGTATATTTATCGATTGGAAAAAACAATGGACAAATAAATTGGGCACGGAGCTAGAGAAAAATATTTGAGGTAATTATATATATATTAGACGACAAAAATAGAAAACGGAAGTAATTTTGAATTCAAACTTAGTTACTTTTGATTGGTCCACACACCCTAAAATTAAGATATTTTTTGAATTGATGAATTATTCTCCTTCCCAAAATCAAGGAATTCAAAATGGTGGAAATTCAAAAGAGGGATGATATCTTACCATAATTGTTGTTGGAATCACGTTTAACCATATTACTGGCTCATTATCTCAATCATTTTAATTTTTACCATGATTACTTGATTTTACTATATTTTATGTTATGTATTTGATTTTTGCAATTATTATTTGAATCATGGTAAAACACATCAACCACATAATTGACATTTTGTGGCAAAAATGAAAAATGATTAAAAAAATTATGGTAAAAAGATCAAAACAACAGCTATGCGGGTCTGTGTAGATAAGAAGTATGTACGCTCTCCTTGTATCTGTAAACATGGTAATAATTATTGAATTAACATTCTCAATCATGGTAAAAAAAATGTCAAAAATTATTGACATGATTGCTAGTTTGATTTTAACCATGATCGCTTCATTTATGAATTTGGTCATCACATGCAGCACATTAAAAATTGTTAATCATGATTACTAGATCAAAGATTTTTGGATGAAAATATGAAGAACATCAGCAAAAATAATTTATGTTCTCACCCCAAAAATCTTTAGCATATAGGGAAAGAAATTTTGGATGTAAACATAATTAATTTTGGATGAATTTCATCTAAAATTATTCATGTTTTCTTCCAAAAAATATTTACCCTATAGGCCAAGAATTTGTGGATGGAAACATAATTAATTTTTGATGAATTTCATCCAAAAAAATCTTTACCCTATAGGTCAAAGAATTTTTGGATGAAAACATAATTAGTTTTGGATGAAAACATTTGTTTTACTCTTTAATCTCTTATTATTATTATTATTATATATATATAGGGCAAACTTCTAATCCGGACTTTTAATTTCCGAACTTTTTATACAAATTTTTTTTGACGATCCGATCTGTCCAATGTGTTCAAAAGGTGTTTTCAAGGGCCCTAGGCGGAAAATTTTCAAAAAAAAACACCGGGAAGAGCTTGATCCAACCAATTTTCGCAAAATATATAAATACAGTTTTTGCGAAAACTGCTTGGATCAAACCCTTCCCGGTATTTGTTTTTGAAGATTTCTCGCGTAGGCACTAGAAAACACCTTCTGAACACATTGGACGGATCGGATTTTACAAAAAAAAATTTGCAACACAAAAAAATCCCATTTTTTCCTTAAATCCGGGAGTGTGGACTAGAAAATCCATATATATATATATATATGATCAACTTCTAATGAGGGATCCCTCATTTTATTTAAAATGAGTACCTCATGCTTCCCAACCAAATTTTGACGATCCGAACCTTTGGATGTGTTTAAAATGTGTTTTTAAGGTCCACCACGAGGATTCGTCCAAAAAAAATACCCATAAGGGCTTCATCCGATCATTTTTTGTTAAAAATGCTATATATAACGTTTTTAAGAAAAATTGATTGGATGAAGCCCTTACAGGTATTTGTTTTGGAACAATTTTCGCGGTGGACCTTAAAAACACATTTTAAACATATCTAACGGTTCGGATCGTCAAATTTCAGTTCGAAAAGTGAAAAAATTGCTTGGTCCTCATTTTATTTAAAATAAGGGATCCCTCATTAGAAGTTGATTATATATATATCCAGGGCAAAGGTGGATTTATTTGAATCTTGGGATGAAAACATAACTCTTAAAAAGACTCAAAATAATTTTTTAATTTCAAGTGAGTAAAAGAATAATTATTTAAGTGCCTAAAAAATTTTCTTTTAATAAGCCACTTTTTTTTTCTCGTTGAGATGGAACAAAGAAATTACTCCTTTGTTTTTAACGAAAATTATGTTGCAAAGACGGACACGTAACTTGAAAAAATATAACAAAGAAATTACTCCTTTGTTTTTAACGAAAATTATGTTGCAAAGACGGACACGTAACTTGAAAAAATATAACGCAAAACGATTAGAACTAAAAAATGGCAAAAATTAAGTCAAAACTAAAGGTAATTAATAAGTCAAGCTCTCGCTGACAAATGCAGTGATAATGTGGATTCCAAAGGTTAAAAATTTGGTTATAGTGTATACATTAGCTTCCAAATGAAAAGTATTGGATTCAAGGCCTTGTTTGGAAAGGTTCTCAAGAATCGGTTTTCAACATCATTATTCAATTATTACTCATATTTTTAAATATTATTCTTATTTTTCTCTCTATCTCTTTCTAATCATTAATACCTATTTTTTAATTATTACCCCTATTTCTCCCTCTAATCATTACAAAACCAAAACTTCAAACCAAAACCAAACACAACCCAAATGTATAGAGAGACTTTGAACTCTGTTCGGTTGTTAAGATGTTGTGTTTGGTTGAGAGTTTTGAGAAAAATATTTTTGAGATAGTGTTTGAATGAATTTTTAGGAAACGTACTCCCTACGTCCATGTTTGTTAGTCTACTTTTACTATTCATAGCACGTTAACAAATTGTACATATTTGTCACTACAAAATTCTAAAAATATTTAAATATAGATCTTATTTGATAGCTCCCAACTAGTACTATTATACGAGTTTTTTAAAATCATAAAACTCACTATAAGTTGAAAGATATAGACAATTGAAGACATGACACGAATGCCGAAATTGGACCAAAAAACATGGACGGAGGGAGTAATAATTAGAGAGAAGTGTAATAATATGAGAGAGATAGAGAGAGAAATAAGAATAATGATTGAAAAGAGGGATATGAGTAGAGAGAAATATTATTAATGATTAGAGAGATGAGAGATGAGAAAAAAATATTTTTGAAAAGTTTTTTAGAAATGTGAAGTGAACAAAATAATTTAATTTAACTTTCCTCATATGTCAAAAAAAAAAAAAGGCTTCTCACGGTTGAACGGATTAGATCGAGTGATCAATAAGTGGGCAGTTTGCTTTGTTTGATAACCCAGATTCAGCACTTAAAATTAAATGAATTAAGTAATAAGTAGTTAAGTAGGTTTGATAACCATATTTTATAATACTTAAAAAAATTAAGTGACTATTAAAATACGAGGTAAATTGTTGACAAAAATTAAGTAGTTTTGAGTTACTTAATTTTTGCTGAATTTCTGAATAGTTTCATTTAACTATTTTTTCCTCTATCAAACCATCACCAACACTTACACCACCGTTCTGCCACCAATGCTGTCATTATACCACCACCACCCTGCCACTCTCACTACCACCACTCACACCACCATAACCGCCATTTTGCCACTCCAACCACCAATGCCACCACCACCACTCTATCGTTACGTTACCACCATTACTATCACCACTATAATTGACGACACCATAACCATCACTTCACCATTACACTTCCACCACCACTATTGCCGCCATCCCACCACCTCCACTGCCGCCACCACCCCATCACCCCTCTCGCATAGGGATGAATCTCACATGTGGGGTCCACTCAGTGGGTCTCATTTATATGTGAGAGGGGTGTGTAAGTGATGTGCAAAAAGTGGTGCGCAAGTAATGTGCAAAAAGTGATGTGTATCCTTTTCCATAATACTCCCTCTGTCTCAATTTTTTAGTCCTTTTTTTTTATTTTGGAATGTTCGAAAATATTTGTTCAATTTCTAAAAATATCCATCAAAATTGGGCCATTTTTCAATTTTACCCTTAAAAAGTTTTTTTCTCATTTTAATTGGCTAGTCTATTATTTTTTATTTTATAAAGGTTTTTATAATTTTAAAATTTTTGTATAATAAAACTAATTAATATCTATTAAATAAGATCTATATTGAATATGTTTTGACTTTCATATAATAAATTAGTCTCACAAATTTGGTCAAAGTAATATTGACTGAATTTAAGGATAAAATAAAAAAATTAATATAAAATTTTCACACTCTTTAAAAACTTGTTTCCCTAGAAGGGGGAAACAAATTGGGACGGAGGGAGTAGTGGTCCTTAAGGATAAAAAAAAAGAAAAAGAAAAAGTAGTACTTAAATAAAAGAAGTGGGTAACTGGCGTAAGATTATGTCATCTGGCTTTGTCAGTGCTTTTTGATGTGTTGCAAACCAGCTGTACTACCGTATACCTGCAGTTTAGCCCATAAATTGACATGACCACACACCACAGATTATGCCACGTGGCTCGCATGATTTGATAAGACCCCGCAAACGGTTCAGTTCTGAATCATCTGCTGCGTCTGATTTGGATTCCCGGATACGGAGAAGGATTTTGGGGCGCCTTGCTGGACGCGATGCCAATGGCATACGGTGGCGTTTTGGATGCTTGGACTTTGGGTTGTTTTTGGTTTGTCTAGTATTAAAAATTGACACAAAATTAAAAAGGATAAATTTTTTTTTTTGAAGGAAGATAAATAAGTTGATTTTTTTAGACTCTCAAACCAAATAACACCTAAATAAAATTATTGTGGTGCATTTCTCATAACTTTCAATAAGAATAAATAGTTTTAGATATCACTTAAACAATATTCTAAATTGTAAAAATACTAGGAACAGCCCAATTGGATGTTGCTAATGTTTAATAGTTTCTAAAAATTGTGTGAAAAATGTATATAAGCGTGTGAACATGTATTAAAAGGTGCAGAAAACGTATTCAACATTGGCGGATCTATGCCTATGATAGGGTGGGTTATAACCCAGGTAAATTACAAAAAAAAAAATTAAATATTTACATGTAAATTTTTTGTTCAATAAAAGATCTACATGGTTAGTCCTTATAAATATTCAATTATATAGATTAGCCCAGGGCAAAAATCAATTCCTAAATCTGCCATTGGTATTCAAGTGTATTTCTCTTATCATTTTTCTCTTGGGCTGTCAATAGAGGAACACCCTTCCAAACTTGGGTAGGGTGGTCAGTCCAAATCCTCCGATCCATCGGTTCGTTCTTGTTTATCTATATGTATGAAGACACTGTTGGAATTTTCTATGCATATGAAAACATAAAAACTCATGTAAAAATAAAAACAGGCGAGTCTAAAAACTATAATGTACTATTTTCATGAATACTCCACTATTGCCTTGTTTTTATCTACCATTAGTCCAATGTTCACTACCTAATCAAAATAAAGAAATATCATCTATTGCACTTTTAAAAAAGCATACGAATTCTGTAGTTAAGCATTTGCCAACATCAGAAAATAGTAGTTTCAGGATCAATGTCTGTGTTTTGAATTGCACAAACTAAAAAAATAAAAATAAAATACAAACAAGGCCTTCATGACACTTTCTCCAGAGTAAAATAAAATAAATTGACAGAGTCAAATGTATGTAAATTTAGACTTTTTATATGGGGTTGACATGCATCACCTCCCCCGGCATAAACATACTTGGAGATGAGTTAGGAAATGTAATCTGGTGGGATCATATATTTGGTGTTACCAGTTGAGATAGTATTAACTTTTTGGAGTACTGTGCTCATATCTCGTGCGTTCGGACACGACACAAAAACTCTTACAAGTAATATTTCGTATCTCTTCCATTATTGATGAGATTATTGTGTACCTTTTAGTCTACACAAAACTTGTGTTTTACAATCTTAAAAATGCATAACAAAATTCTCCCCAAACGAGATTTTACAAAGCCTTCGGTTGGACTACCTATTAATGGAAGAAAGAATTGAACTTGCACATAAATTAGTTGAGGTGCACATCAGCAAACTCCTCACTGGGTTTATGAAAAACAGATAGAGCCTTAAAGATTAATGAAGACCCATGAAGGCCAAGTCTAACACATGCTGCTACCTTGGAAAGAATTGAAAAATAAATAGAGCCTTAAAGATTAATGAAGACCCATGAAGGCCAAGTCTAACACATGCTGCTACCTTGGAAAGAACTGAAAAACAAATATAGCCTTAAAGATTAATGAAGACCCATGAAGGCCAAGTCTAACACATGTTCGAAAGGACCTAAATATTGTAAGAGGCGTTTGCACGCATCACAATTACGTTAGTACATGTAGACTTATTCTACATTTTTGTCCATTTTAGTACTAATTATTACTGCACTCCTTTTGTCTCAAATTCCATGTCCCTTTTTCAATTGCGTGTCATTTTTAAATTATGTATATCTTTTGATCTATAACTTTTTTATGATTTTTAAAATTTCGTTTGATAGATTTTATTAACAACATCTACAAATAAGATTCGTATTGCATGATTAAAACATTAGACAATTAAAAATATAAATAATTTTTTAAGGTGTCTAAAATAAAATTAAAAAAACGGACGAGAAATTTGGAACCGAAAGAGTAATGTTAAAAAGAGAAGTCTATGGAAAAGAATAGTGTGCGGTGGGGTCAGATTCAACCAGTGTGCTCAATAAATAGAATAATGAGTGCATAAAATTGATAAATGAATTTTAATGTTGCTGGCATGGGAGGAACATGCGATGGCACGACATCCGTTTACTCAGTCATAAACTGTATAATTTTGAAGGGGGAATGGATAAATCACATGGCTCACGCGATCTTGACGCCATCTTCAGAGCTTTTAAGGGGGAGTTTGGCTAAATTTGGTTTTTTGGTTTATTGGATTATTTAATTTTGTTCTTATTCAATTTTTTTTTGCACTTGTTAGTTTTCGGTTGATTTTTTGAGGTTTCTTAGCTTGTCTTGACGAGAGGAATCTAAAAAGTATAAAATTATTAGCCAAACTTAAAGTTTTGTGAATAAAGACAAAAATAAACCAAATTGGATTATTGGTTTATTGGTTTTTTGGTTTATTTTTGTCTTTATTCACAAAACTTTAAGTTTGACTAATAATTTTATACTTTTTAGATTCCTCTCGTCGAGACAAGCCAAGAAACCTCAAAAAATCAACCGAAAACTAACAAATGCAAAAAAAATTTGAATAAGGACAAAATCAAATAATCCAATAAACCAAAAAACCAAATTTAGCCAAAGCACCCCTAAATAAGGTTAATACTGTATTAAAGCTCCATTCTCAAACTTAGGCCTGATTTGGCTAAATCTAAAAAATTGGTTTTTCGATTTTTTTTTATTTTGTTCTTATTAAAAAAAAATTGCATTTTTTAGTTTTCGGTAATTTTTTTTTTATTTCTTGACTTGTCTTAACGAGAGAAATCTAAAAATTATTAAATTATTAGCCAAACTTAAAGTTTTGAGAATAAAGACGAAAAATAAACCAAAAAACCGGGTTTTGTCATAATTTTTTTGTCTTTATTCACAAAACTTTAAGTTTCGTTAATAATTTTATATTTTTTAGATTCCTCTTGTCAAGACAAACCAAAAAACCACAAAAAATCGACCAAAAACTAAAAAATGCAAAAAAAAAAAAAAATGAATAAAAACAAAACCTAAAAAACTAGTTTTTTATATTTAAGCGAAATGAGGCCTTTATTACCTACTGTATCACCATTGACCCATTATTTCCCAATTTAGCATAGCCCTATGACTTCTATCTTTTCATTTTTTCTGGGCATGGTGTGATGATAAGCAATATATGAACTTTTCTTTGGAGATAGAAAATTTCATAAAAAATTAACAATAACAAGTCCTGGGGTATTTTAAACCCTATAACATCATCCCATAGTTAGGATAACAAAAAAGATGGAGGTCCAAATAAAACATTACAACAACTAGAATTAAATTAAAAATTAAAACATCCTTGGCCAACATATACCGACACTTCTATTTGCTTTTCGATAGACATGGCGCATCTCGGACACATAGCATTAGGTCATGAAAGTCCTACAATCACAAATGACAACGCTTAATAAAAGAATTATACTCGTTCAAACTTTACATTCAAATTAGAGATCCGTGGCAGTGTGGTAATCCATTTTCAATTTCAATTTGAAAGCCCTTTAGATTACGCTCTAAATCTCTAATGCCCTTTATTGACTTCTTTTTTATTTTATCTGGGCATAGCGTTATGATAAGGTTTCGAATGATTCCAGATGATTTTGGCTTCGTATGGGCATACTTATTGTGACAACACAAATAATTAATTGATGATAATGCCAACTTTAAACGTCTATTAAATTGGTTATTCAAAAAATAAACACCGTTGGAGTATTTAGTATGCAATATGCACCACTAAACTTCGTAACATTTTAAATTAAAAAGTTATGAATTTTTTTACACAAAAGTTAAGAATTCGATATTGAATGTAATCCAAAATCTTATCAATGTGTGCTGAAGCAATCCCAACAGCCAAAGTTTTTAAAAGAATTCCTTTTTTGTTTTTGTATTTGTATTTTTTGTATGGATTTTTATTTTTGTTTTTTTTTGTTACACTTTTTTTTGGGGGTAAATACGTAGAAATATTATTGAAAGAGTAGCCTAAGATACAAAAAGAGTCCATGAAAGGAGAAAAAAAAACCAAGGCCTAGAGACAACAAATATATACAACAACACAACATCATAAAGATGCAACAAAACGACAGTAGTTAATCATCACTGGTGCCCGGGTGAGGTACAAAAAGGCCTAACGTGTGCTTGGTTAATTGATGAGCACATTGAACCTCCTATCAATCAACTTTAGTGATTTTGCAAAAATTCAACCTTGCAATCTCCTTCCTCAGGCTGCGCAACAAAAAAATGTCTCGGTGGTGACACTCCCTCCTACTTCTTATTTGCATAACAACATTATAACAATCAGTAAGAATATAAATATTAGAAAAATCATTATTCGGGCACCATTTAATCACTTGATTTATGGTTTGTATTTCTGTTTGGATAGGGCTGCAAATATACGTGGATAATGAGTGTCGAGCAATAAGACTTCTATTAAGGAGCCTAGCCGTGAATCCGATACCACTCCAAGGAATTCCCTCTTTCTAAGCTCCATCCACTCGAAGAATGCATGTTCTTTGAATAGAAGAACTTTCTGGGCAATCCGTGACAACAATGGAAAGATATTTGTCTGTGGTCTTGGCTATAGGTTTGGAGTGTCTAGGCCAGTTTGCCACTCGTTGGAACCAAACAATATTATCTTTGGCCCGGCCTAGAACCAGTGGCAACTTCAGGAATTCTCGTGAGGGCGTTTAAAAATTCTACTACGATCCTCTAGAAATCATTTTTCATTAACTAGGTGGTTAGGACTAACTTGCTCACACCTCGACTAATTCCAGGGTCTATGTACACCCCATCACGCACACAGACCGGACAAAGAAAATATTGCATGAAAACTACGAGATCTTGTGCAAGTAGTTCCAAGAAGTTAAGCAGAGTCCTCCATAAATCATAATTGTATATAAACCAAAAAATGATGATGATGATGATAATAATAATAATAATAATTCTACCAATACAACAATGCCGCCAAAAAACATCAATTCCAAGTCAAAACAGCTCCGCTTCGACGAGTTTTAGGGGTTGTTTATCATTAAAAGTTTCAATTGGAAATGACTCTTATTTTTTTTATCACAAACTTGTCCATTGTTTCAACTAACCAAACAAAAATTTTAAAAAAATCAAAGCTATGAATGGCCTATAGAACAATCCAAATCTATTGTGTCTATATACTCTATGTGCTTATTGTTTCACAAAAAAGGATAGTGCACATATATTAAATTTTTTATCTATATTTTATAATGTAATGAGTAATCACTTGGAATAAGTATAAATAGATTAGAGAGAGAGAGAGAGAGAGAGAGAGAGAGTTAAAAGTGTTCTAACCTCTCAGAGCTAAATATGTAGAGACAAAGAAACACCCAAATTCTCAAATACCTACTTTATATTATTCTCTAATATCAAATAGTACATGATGAGTTCCGTCATTGAGATTGGGTGTTCAAAATTTTTAGGCAAGGTGTTTAAAATTTTTGGATAGAGTATCAAACATTTTGGTTAGGGTTTTCAAAACGACAAAATTTTAAAAATAAATAAATTTTTACATGTATTTCTAAATAAAAAAAAGTTCAGGGTGCTCAGTTAACCACCCGTGGCTCTTTTTAGAGCCGCCTCTGCCTAGAACTGCATGGATCTCTAGATAGCCCATATAATTGTTGTGAACGTGAAGAACTTCTGTCTATTCTTGTGTAGCCAGATAATCCAATCAAAATGCCAGTTGTTGAAGGGCAAACCAATAGACGAAGTTTGGAAGTGTTGGCCGAATTCGGAAGCAATCCAGATGAGCATGAATGTTGGCATGAATAAAATAGATGACTAAGGCCTTGTTCGTTTCTCAGTTTAGTTTTAGTTTTAGTTTTGCTGGCATCATCATTTCCCTTATTTTTTTTCTCTATCCCTCTTCACTCATTACACTCGATGACATCATCAAAACTAAACTAAACTATCTAACCAAACACAGCCTAAATGATTCTTCCTCACAATCACAAATAGGGCAAGAAGGAGAGAAACCAACAATCCGAGTAGCTAGGTTCTTTTTGTTGGGGAGAATATTTCTTAAGCATTTTCAAATGAAAACCTTTATACACTCGGGAAGCTCCAAGTTCCAAACCATGTTTCAGACATTGTGATCCTTATAAACCCAAATTGAGCTGGAGAGATTAGAGACATTATTACCCCTTTGAGACATTTTTTCGGTTACACTTAACACATCCCATTAGTTAATGAACCTCCATTGGAATCATCTATGAGTTGGGGCCATGAGCCACAATATATTCGGTTCAAAGACCTGTTGGGC
The DNA here is from genome assembly GCA_022606695.1 of Vaccinium macrocarpon. NCBI lineage: Eukaryota > Viridiplantae > Streptophyta > Magnoliopsida > Ericales > Ericaceae > Vaccinium > Vaccinium macrocarpon. Next base: position 40,666,143 of record CM040178.1, on the reverse strand, counting down.
TAAGGGTTGTACCAAAACCCGGAAATAAGTGACGTGTACAAGTGTCGATGTGTGCCCTCTTGGATTCAATGGTGGGTCCACTGGACGAAATCGTCATTGTGAGAGTGAATACAAAGGACAGCTGGTCCTGCTTTTCCCCGCTCCTAATACCAATTTGATTAGCGCTAATTTCTGCTAATATTACCACGATGATCGGCCGTGGGATATCTTTGGTGGAAAACAAACCCAAAACTTAAAAAACAAAAAACAAAAACCAATCCCCCCACTCCCTTTTTTCTCTCTCTAAACTTTCCCTCTCTATCTCCTTCCATTTGTGCTGCAGCACCTTCTCCAGAGAAGAGAGAGAGAGAGAGAGGACCAGAGCGCCCGTCGTCTGCAGAGTATGGAGCCAGGCCTCTCTTTTCGCCTTCTGGTTCAGTCTGATGGATTCTTCTCTCTCTACTTTCTCTCTCATTGAACAAGGTTGCTTCGTTTCTACGGCAACAGATTAGACAAGAGTGAAGAGAGAGATAGAGTCAAAAAGGAAACAAGGCTTTGATTCCACCACATAAATTTTCTTTCTGTATTTTACTCTGGCGGACCTCAAAGGAACCCTAGGTTTCCTTATCTCATCAATCTCTTCTCGTTTATCAAACCCCTTTGATTTCAAATCAAAGAAGAAGAAAAAGAAGAAGAGGAGAGGAGGCTTCGTTTATCCTGTGAAGATGCTTTGGATTATGAGGTTATCAGGGTTTTTCTCCGCCGCAGTCATCATGATTGTCCTTTCTCCCTCTATGCAATCGTTCCCACCGGCTGAAGCCATCAGATCATCATCCAATCTCGACACTTATTCTCCACTCAATCGTTTCTCCTTCAGAAAATCCTCCCCATTCCGCAATGCCGATGAATGCACTACTCGCAACTTAAAATTGGGGAAAAAACCAGGCAGCATCTGCGACCCCTCTCTCGTACACGTCGCCATTACTCTCGACGTCGACTACCTACGCGGTTCAATCGCCGCCGTCCATTCCATCCTCCAGCACTCGTTGTGTCCCGAAAGCGTCTTCTTCCATTTCCTTGTATCTGAAACAAATCTCGAAACCCTAGTTCGTTCCACTTTCCCTCAGTTGAAGTTCAAAATCTATTACTTCGATCCAGAAACTGTACGGAGTTTGATTTCGTCTTCAGTCAGGCAAGCGCTGGAGCAGCCATTAAATTACGCGAGAAATTACCTAGCCGATCTACTCGAACCCTGTGTACGCCGAGTTATTTATTTGGACTCGGATCTCGTCGTGGTCGACGATATTTCCAAGCTGTGGACCACCCGTTTGGAGGGGAAAACAATCGGAGCGCCAGAATACTGCCACGCAAACTTCACCAAGTACTTCACTTCCAGTTTCTGGTCGGATGAGGGTTTTTCCGGCACGTTTTCGGGTCGAAACCCTTGTTACTTCAATACAGGCGTGATGGTTATAGATCTGGTAAAATGGAGGCGGTTCGGGTACACCAAACGCATCGAGAGATGGATGCAGATCCAGAGGAGCGGGACCCGGATCTACGAGCTTGGGTCACTTCCGCCGTTCTTACTGGTTTTCGCCGGACACGTGGCGCCGATAGACCACCGGTGGAATCAACACGGTTTGGGAGGGGATAACGTGAGGGGGAGCTGTAGGGACCTACACCCTGGTCCGGTGAGTTTGCTCCACTGGAGCGGCAGTGGGAAGCCGTGGCTCAGGCTTGATTCGAAACAACCTTGCCCGTTGGATACTCTATGGGCACCATACGATTTGTACGGGCAATAGAAATATGGACTGGAGTTGGTCGGTAAATTCCTCCAGTGACTTCTTTTGTTCGTTCGATTATCTGATCATCATCTCGTTTACCATTTGTTTCGTTCTTTATTTCTTTTCTTTTTGTGTTTTGATTTCTTCATTTTGAATTTTTTTTTTCTTTTTCCCTTTAATCTGGTTAGATCACTCTCCATTATCTCAGGCGATTTGTATTCTATTCGATTATTGGTGGTGTTGAAAATAAAAGAAATAGGGGATTGGTAGATTCAATTATGTTGCGATTTTGATGGAATTCAGTTTGTCTATATGATTGGTACAGGTAAGTTGAAGTTTCGGTTATTGCACTCTAGAGAGAGAAAACATTTACGACCAAGTAGGATTATTAAATTTTTTTGCAATCACACACTTTATAGCTGCCATTCGTTTAGGTTTCTTTGAAGTGAGTTTTCCTCCTTGCAATGCCTTGGTCACTGCAGTTGTAAATTATGGCCTGTAATGTATGCCTTGGTCACTGCAGTTGTAAATTATGGCCTGTAATGTGGGGAACACTTTCAATAAATAATAATAATAATAATAATAATAATAATAATAATAATAATAATGTGTGCCCATTTCTTCTTCTGGTTAAGTGAGTTTTTTTTTTAAACCTGTTTTTTTAATCAGCTCTCAGGAATGTGTTTCCTTGAAAATGAGAAGACATTGGTAGTATGTTTTTGTGAGGGAATTTTGCGACCCACTTTCCAGTGGATTGTAGGAGGGGGGATTCAACTAAATAAATGACAATGGGGTAGAGAAGAGTAGTGTGGCGTTGTCTAGCTTGCAATACATGATCAAAGTATTGTTATGCTATATCGTGTTTCTTACCCCTTTCGGTGTTGGAAAAATGGGAAGATGAGGAGGACCAATGCTCTGTTATCTCATGTTTTTATATCTAAAAAATGGTGCTTTGGTGGCAGCCGCTCAATTCATGTGAACCAACCCTCAATTTCTGTCCTTTTGCTGTGATCCTTGTGGTGGCATGGAGACCCGGTCAAGTTTGGTATTCTGTTTTTTTGGTCTGGAAGTTTGGTATTCTTCGGATTTTTTTTTTATCAAGTAGGAGTATTTGAAGCTAGGAATTTTGAGGGAAAGAGAAGAATATCTTCTAGAGTACTTAACAATTGGATTCTAGAGTACTTAACAATTGGTACAGTGGTGTTGTGGCATCAAGTGAGTGGGAAGGGGACCCAGGAAGGAGTCATTTGTTGGGGACAGAGAAAACGTCCAAAGTAGTGATGGGGATAGGGGGATTCCTTTTCCCTCCTGGCATCACACGTGGCCAGTTACTTTGATAGACTTGTGTTACCATTGGCAGCCTGTTGTGACTCACCTCTCTATTATTAACGCTTGCTTTGTCTTTCGGCTTTGTTTGGTTTGGTTCGTAAGAACCGATTTTCTTAATTATTATTTAATTATTATCCTTATTTTTAAATATTATTTTTATTTTTCTCTCTATCTCTCTCCAATTATTAATATCTATTTTTTAATTATTATTCCCATTTCTCCCTCTAATCATTACAAGAACCAAAACTTAAAACCCAAACCAAATACAACCTTCTTTTCTCTGTGTTGTGTGGGGTTTAATTTTTAATTTCTTTCCCCTGAAGAGTTTGGGTTTAGTTGTTTAAGGCTGAGTTTTTTGTTTGATTTTAGTTACCGAGTTGCTTAAAATCAACTATAATTTTAACAAATGAGTTCACCAGATGATTGGATTCTGCTCCCTGTATGGGTTTAGTTGTTAATTCTGATTAGTAGTTGTAGAAGTCTTTCAGGTCTTTGTTTAGTATTTTCGTTGGTTCGACGTCGTTGGCTTATGCTCTTTTTGGCTTTACCTCTTTCACGTTTTTTTAGTAAAAAGTGATTAAGACTTGGCAACTGACACTATTCCTACCCAATATCGCCCAGCAAAAGTAATCTTAAAAAAGATAGATCAAACCCTGCACGCGTCAAATGACTATTTTACCCCTCTTTTCCTCTTTTAATTACTTTTTTATATTAATTATGTTATTTATATTAATTCATTTCTTTGTATAAATTCATTTAATTATTTAATTCAGTTTTTTTAATTAATTCATTTAATTATTTAATTCACTTTTTTCAATTATTTATTTATATTTATTTATTCAATTTTTTATTTAATTATTGTCACTTTAATACTGGATCCCACAAATGTGTGATGGATAACGGCTTAACACCACTTGGCGGTGTCCCAAGACTGAATAATTTTTTTCAGAGAAAATATGTCTATTTCTATACTCCTACTTCTATAGTTTTTATTTTTTCACACTAATTTAAATATTTCTATTTGCACCCCAAAAAACTCTCAAGTGTTCCACCAACAAAAAATTATTTTTTCCAAACACCGAGACAGGTCATTCTCTTACAACACATCGCACAAAAAATCGTAAAAAAAACAGGGTTAGGCCTAAAAATTTAATCTGGATTATTGGTTTTTTGGTTTTTTCCACAATAATCCAATAATCTGCTTTGGTTTAAAATAGGTGGTTTTATGGATTCTACCACATGGGGAGAATGGTGGGAGACTTACAAAATTACCAAAATGCCCACTACAATAACCAAAGGAAAAACCCATACATTTTATTGGACATTTTAATGTTTTTTTCCTCATTGTGCTGTGAACCCATTTTCCGTAATTGAGACCCAAAAAAATTGCAAACATTATTTCATAATTCAACATACATCTGCGATGTAACTTTAAAATTTTATTTTATGGGATTGGGACATAAACAAAATCAACATTTCACTCAACAAATACGTTTCAAAACAATACTTAACGGCAACATCAACATAAAATAAAACTTGGGGCTTCCATATTACATTTACCCTTAAAATGGACGACAAGTTCCATTTTATTCTTGCTACGGGCATAATACCCCACATAACCCTCAGTTTGAATAACAACAATCTCGAGGGGGAATGAGAATGTGATGCCTTCTTTTCATGATTCCAATATTTGGAACAAATAGCAATAGGAATGTGATTCCATGCTTTTCTGATTCCAGCGTTTGGAATAGTCAGGAACAAGAATGTGATTCCTGATGACACATTCAACCAGGAATCACATTCCCAAACTGAGTGGGAATCTGATTCCTCCCTTACCCCATGGGAATCTCAAATTCCTGGTTCATTCAATAAGAAAAGGAAATGTTGATTTCAATAAATTTTCAAAATAATTGTTTCCTACGTAAGATTACTCAATTAATCCAAACACCGTAATGAAATTACTCCAGGTATCAAATTCCTAGGAATTTGATTCCTAGTAATTACATTCCTATTCCTACCCAAGGAAATTCCCAGGAATTTGATTCCCGGTAATCACATTCCTATTCCTACTCAAAATTTTGGTTATCCAAACACAGCCTAACCCAAACCCGGAACAAGTACCCACAACAAACATTGAACAACATTAACCAAACATGTTTTGGACGGCCCAGATTTTTTAGGGTAAATTTGCCCCCAAAATATACCCAAAATTTTCTCACCAAGTATGGCCAAAACAATACAACCTGCAAAATGCAAAGTACATGCATAAATTTATGGATTATTGGATTATTCATTTTGTCTTTATTCAATTTTTTTTGCATTTGTTAGTTTTGCGTCAAGATTTTGTGGTTTCTGGATTCCTCTTGGCGAGATGAATCTAACAAGTATAAATTTATGGTCAAACCAAATATTTTTTTGAATAAAGCCGAAATACTTAGATTATTGACAAAAAAAAAAAAAAAGAAGAAGAGAAAATCTGGTCTGAAAATCTGGAAGGGTATTGAGGGAAAGGACGGTGGGGCCGGTTTGTGGGGGGATTGTCAGGGAGGGGGGCGTAACACCTCTCATCATTTGCTTCCTTAATTGTAATTCTACAGTGAGAGTGCTGCTTGGCTCGGTGGAGTAGTAGGTGGTTCATGTCATGTGGATGGAATTGCAGTGTATTGGGCCTATTGGGTGTGCACCCAAGCCCCGAAGGACGGTGACCGTGCCATTTTCCGTTAATTACGTTATAGGAGCCAGCCGCACTTAAATTAAGGCCCCATGGCAAAATGCTAATCACTGCCCTTGGCATTAAAATGTAAAAATAGCATCAATATCTAAAAAATTATACTCCTACTATTCATATACGCGACAATGTTTTGAAATCCGTTCATGTGTTAAATTCTAGTACTAGCTTATCTATTTGAAATTTGGTAAATACATATTATTCAGCGCTTAATGGTCCACAAGTCCAGTGGATAGTGGTTTCGGCCCGGGCCATGTCATTGCGATAGATATGAATGAATTGAATTGATAACGGGAAATCACCGAATGCAGTGTCTGGACACACACAGGCTCATTGTATTGAAACAGATGGGACAAAGGATCCATGGGAGTTACTCCCTCCGTCCCAATTTCTTGGTCCTTCTTTCCATTTTGGGATGTCCCAAAATGTTTGTCCCATTTCTAAAAACATCCATCAAAATTGGGTCACTTTCCAATTTTACCCTTAAAAAGTACTTTTCTCATCTTAATTGGCTAGCTTATTATCTTTTATTTTATAACGGTTTTTATGATTTTGAAAATTTTGTATAATAAAACTAATTGATATCTATCAAACAAGATCCATATTGAATATGTTTTGACTTTCATATAATAAATTAGCCTCACAAATTTGGTCACAGTAATATTGACTGGATTTAGGGGTAAAATAGAAAAATCAATACAAAGTTTTCACACTCCTTAAAAACCCGCTTCCCCAAAAGGTGCCAAGAAATTGGGACGGAGGGAGTATGTTAGATTTGTACACATTATTGAGAAGGAGATGTGGACCCAACCCATGAACTCTGTATGTAACAACCGTACCGTAGTAGAGTACGCGGAAACAAGGAAGGGAGAAAGGGGACGCAAACACATGGTAGGCCCAAAAAAGAGAACCTTTTACAGCTAGGAAACAGCCATTGCAATTGATTAGAGCATTTGATGGGTGAGTATTTATGGGGCCACCACCGCAACTTGATACTCCATTTTTTTTGTTTCACAGCGTAGATTTTTTGTATCCAGTCTAGCTGTTGTAGGTCGATGACAAGGACACGAACTTGCAACACGAATGGGTACTACCATGTCCATCTGTTTTCTCCCAAAACCCTCCTCTATGCAAAAAAGAAAACGGACACGAACTTGCACCACAAATGGTACCATTTCAGTCTTTTTTCCTCCCAAACCCTCGTAGTATTTTGAGAATGGAGAGACCAAAAAAATTTGGAACAGGGGTATTGCCATGCCAATGCCATTGACCGAGTGAAACAATCAAACAAATCCAGCAGAGCACAGAGTTGCATTGCCAAGAATATAGTGCAGTAGTATATTCTATCGTTTGGCCTTGGTTTGAGACAATGAGGATAAGATCCTGAATAGCACTAGTCTACAGAATTTTTTCAATGGCAGTTGGTCGGACATTCATCTTCATTTTTTTGTTGGGGTACCCGTTCACGGTGGTGCTTCCTCTTTGAAGCGGTAGAGCTCCTTCTCTCTCGATTGAACCTACAACCAGAAAGCACTAGTTAGTGTCACTCAGGCCACTTGCCTGAGGACACTTTGACGATCAAGTTTATAAACGGAGAAGGAGAGTACAAAGAGTATTTAGATCTAAGATTGTGTATGTACCTCTAAGGTTTATCATTTAGTACTTATAGGCATTGGTATACTTGCTCCCCAAGCTCATGACGTCATACGTGACCACTACAGTCACGTGACACAGCCTATAACGTGCTGCCATGTAGTCCTTTGGAAACATCCCACCTCGTGCCACGTAGCCCTCATCATGTGCGCATGTAACTGCCCAACGGCCCTCATGGGTTAGCTCTTGGGTCAGTCCATATTGCCCGCTCCTATACCACCGTGCCCGGGCGTTTACTGCCTTGATCCGGATATGACCTTCATCCTCGCAACCTTCTGCATTAAGGTAGCTTCGGTCATATACATCCATTAAATCCTTGCAGGCAAAGCCATCTAGAACCTTTAGTCTTTGGGACCTTCCGCACTCATATGGGGTATACGGGACATCCATGAGGACCTACGGGTTGTGTTTGGTTTACGTTTTGGGTTTTGGTTTTCATAATGATTGGATGGTAGGAGTTAATGATTAGAGAGAGAGAGATAAAAATGAGAATAATATTTAAAAATAGAAATAATGATTGGATAATAATTGAAAAAACCGGGTCTTGAAACCCAAAACGAACGAATCCGGATCCTCTATGAGGATTTCCCTATGAGGATCTTGTGAGGGTTTTATTGTGAGTTTGACAACACACCAAAAAGAAAATCTAATGGCTCACAATCACCTTTCTTATTTTTAAATCAAAACGACGTCGTTTCGATTTTAAAAATAACCTAACAAAGTTAAAGCCATTGAATCTGACTCTCACGTTAACTTATTTTCTTCTTCATCTGTTAACTTTCTTTTCTTCTTCGTTTCTTTTTTCTTCCTTAACCTGCTCTTCTCCGTTTCATCATAGCAAAGAAGAAAACCCTTCTTCTTTCTCTTCAAACGCCGAACAAATTCTTGAAGCCATTGCCAACAATGACAAGGTGAGAGGTCGATCTAACCATTTCAGATTGCTTTCTATTAAGTAATTGAGATCTAAATGTTAGGGTTTTGCATTTTTATGATATGTGTTGTCAAACCCATAATATGATATGTGTTGGAATATGGATAATGCTTGATTTTAGTCCTTACAAAAGTTGTGGGTAGAACAGTTTAAGGAAGAAAAAAAAAAAGAAACAATGAAGAAAAGAAGAAGGTTTTTTCCTTTGCTATGATAAAATGGAGAAGAAGAGCGGGTTAAGGAAGAAAAAAGGAACGAAGAAGAAAAGAAGTTAACAAATGAAGAAGAAATAAGTTAACGTCAGATTCCTATGGCTTTAACTCTGTTAGTGTGGGAGACCCTTTTCACCGAATGGCCCCTCTTTGGCCTCTAACAAAGATCGCGGGGTAGAGATTGAATGGACCGTCTGCCCCTCGATCCCCGGAATCTCGCCTCTGAGGGGATGGTCAAGGTCTTGGGCACGCAGGGGAAACCGCACAAATGAACAACCACATTATTTCACCGACAGTGGAATGGTCCTGGGGAGGCCCGCCATGGCTAAATAAGCAACAGGGAAAGTTTGTATAATGGAGATCTAGAGGGAGAGAGAGTGAGTGAGATTATCGAAGGCCTTCCGTGGAGGTGGGAGAGGGTGTCTTTATAGGCTTAGGGAGCACGCGGCCCCGCGACGCCGGGGCCTTACGCCGCTCGCCCCTATTGCCGCACTTCGCGTATAGATATTTGTCTGCCGACAAATGGCGCTCGCCATCGCTCATTCCCGGCGCAGTAAATCCCCATCAGCCGAGAGAAGGCCCGCCGCCTAGTCCCCCAGCGTAGCTTGTGGGTTGGTGGCTCCCGCCACCTGGCGCAGAAAGTGCGGGTGGCGAGATCATTAATGAGCCTACCCGCCGGGCCGGCCGAGGCGCCACGTATCAACCCCTAACACCGGGCGCCACCGCCCTCAAGGCCAGGTCGCCGGCCAAGACGATGGACGTGTTTCTGAAAAGCACCAGCCCTCGCTGCTTTTCCTCTCCTCGCCAAGGCCTCTTTGGTGCAGCTCGAGACCAGGCGCCCTGTGCACTCTCGGTGGTGACCCCTTTTTACCGACCTCGGGCAATGAGTTCTTGGATGGGATCTCTGCCCGAGGACGCTGCGGCTCCCGCCGGTGATCGCGGGTCGGTGCCCTCTCTGCAGAATCAGTGTGGACTCTCGCAGCCCCCTCGGGTCGGGATGGCCCCTTCCTGACTTTTACCATCCTCGCCGCCATAGTTTTTAAATCGAAACGACGTCGTTTTGATTTAAAAATAAGAAATGGGATTGTGAGCCATTGAATTTTCTTTTTGGTGTGCTGTCAAATCCACAATAAAACCCTCACAAGATCCTCACAGAGGATCCAGATCCAAAACGAACAAGGCTACAGTATAGGATATTCAGCCATAGAGGAGATGTGCTCGGTGGTCGCTTGTGCGTCTTTCCAGGCCCAGTCAATTTAATTGTGACAATTAATTAAGGATACGTCTTCAAAGAAAAGCCATATCCGCCATTGCATTGCCCACAAAAACATGCATAACCAATGTGCGTGGCACGTACCAGTACTAGACTACAGAACACGTGTAGTTCCAACCATTGTAGTAATATGAAGGAAAACTGAGGAATAGAATTAAACTTGTGCCACCCTGGCCTCAAAGATAAGAACATGAATGAAGAAACCACACGGAGAGCACATCACGTCATGAGATCGAGCTGAAACAAAAATGACATTCATAGCAAAAAAATATACCCCCAAGACGAAAAGCAATAACTACTCCTCCTACAATAAGGACTGCAAAAAGGACCACTTATGCATGGTTTCAGAAACCGCCACCCCGTTCAACATTTATGCATGCGTGTAGGGTAGAGATCGATGAGCCCAGAAGATGAAAACCACTCGTCCAGGGGACATCGCTTATATATGCCGTGTGAAATGCTTTGCATGGTCCACAATTGAGTCCCGCGAATTGAAAATGTGGTCATTTAACATTTGCTAAACTGATAGATAGATAGCTCTATTTAACCTAATTTGTTAACTCTGAAGTTGAAAGGACCACCTTTTATTTTTCTTTTTCTTTTTTGTTTTGATCTTGGTTAAAAGGACCATCTCACATCTTGACATTCTTTAACAAGGTTCGTCATTGCCTAAACTTCAAATGACAGGAGAGCCAAGATTTTTTCGACAACACCGTCCATGGGAGCATATATATGTACTTAATGGTTTATTGACATTTTTTGTCCCCAAAATATTACTCGCGTGTCGTTTTAATCCTCAACATACCAATTGTAACAATTTCTACACCCTTAATGCATATATTTGTAGAAACTAGAGTAGAATTTATATTTCTAGAAATGGGGTAGGGTTCTCGTCGCGAGTCTCGTGACGAACATATAATGAAAAAAAATTGACCAAAAACAAACCAATACAAAATTATTTGAATAAACCTTGTAGAAATAGGATAGGAGCTTGACTATTATGCAAATATAATCTTAGGGGTAATATTTTTAATTTACCCAATCAATTTACACATTTTCACTTATTAATATGCTTAATACCAAAAATAATACACAAGTTTTGATGAATAACACAGTTCTTGCTCTCGCCCCCCTATTTTTACTGTCCGCTGTAATACCTGTATTTTAATAAATGCCCATATTTTCATTTGTCTTATAAAATTGTTCTATTTTACTACATAAAAAATGGATCAAGTATTTTCTGTGACAGCGTCACTGCATGAGAATGAGGCACAAATCCGCACGAGGCGAAGAGACTTAGGGCCCAAGTGAATGTTATCAGGAAGGTGGGCGAGTTGGGCATCTTATTATAGGATAGATCACCATGGATGTAATACACCATAAATTTCATTAAATTTCCCTCGATATTATAGTGGAATATGCTGATACTCTTTAACTATATAATATCACATTAGATTCACTAGGATTAGTAAGAGAATTCTAGATGCCATTTGCCTAAGGTATAAATAAGCTCCCAAGTCCCATGAGCGCGCACACACATGGCAGTAAAAGAAAGAGAACAAGAGAAGAAGAAAAAAAAGAGAGGAGAAAAAGAAAAGAGAGAGGATGTCAGTGGATCAAGAGCTTTGATTCAAGGTAAATCAGGTGGTATACAATATGCTCCTCAAATCTTCAGAGTATTTCTTTGTTCTCCCTTTGTTGACGTTACGCTTTTGATTGGATTCCATGTTATGGTCATGTTAAAATTGATATCATTTTATGTGATGACTAAATGCTATAGAACTATTGGTCTTGAAGGAAACTAAATAAACTGAATAAAGAAAACTAAATGCTATAGAACTATTGGTCATGTAAAATACTAGTTTCGAAATAATAAAGAAAATATTCTAGAAGAATTGAAATAACATCCTGCATCATTCTCCCCCACTTAAAAGAAACTCGTCCCTGAATTTTGTTTGGTTGAAGTAATTCCAGAAATCGTTCTTTGTTGGCATCAAATTTGTGTTTAAAATTAAGCTTCTCGAGATCAAACTCTAACGAAAAGTCTGCAAAAACTAAAACAGTAATTTCCTTCCAAACTTGCTCTAAGTATGGAATCCATATATCTTCAGCAAATTTCAAAAAAAGGTTCAATGTAATTGGATAAGATGCTCTTTTCCATAATTTTGTGCACCAATTGTAGGAATTACCACGCAAGAAGACTTTCCTTAAAAAAATTGTGAGTTTTCCTCGATATTGTAATTGCATGTGACTACCATGCCAAAAGACCCTCTCTCTCTCTCTCTCTCTCTCTCTCTCTCACCACCCCATATGGACACAATTTCTCTCTCTGCTCAACTCCCCAAACCATATGAAAGTCCCTAAATTCTAGGGTACCCTATGAAAGTACATAAACCTAAACCCTAATGTACCCAATGAAAGTGTCTGAACCACTAAAACCTTATAAAAGGAAAGTGCACCCTAACCCTAAACCCTAAGGCATGCTATGAAAATGCCTAAATTCTAAGGTACCATATAAAAGTGTCTAAACCACTAAAACACTATAATATGAAAGTGTACCTTAAACCTAAACCCCAAAAAAGAGTTATTTACCTTAATGATAATTTTAAAAAAATGACTTATCTTATTGGTAATTAAATATCTCTTTCCTAGACCTAGAGATAAAAATCTGTAATGAAAATCGCATTCATGTTGGGCTCTTATTAGGATTCCTTCGGCTTATCCGAGTAAATCCACAAGATATTTCCGCCGAATTGGTTCTGGGCCCAAGCCCATTCTTAAAATCATTAGTCCGGACCAGTGAGGCCTGGTGGCAGAAACTTTTTCTAGTTTTCGGATCAGGGGGAATGCTCAATCGCCATCGGAAATGCGTGTGGGATAAGTTATTTGTACGATTTATTTATCTACACAGAAATCGTATTTGGTCCCATCAAAATGCCACAGATCGGGTATCCCTATCCCTAATCGTTTTCCAAAAGGCTCTGGCGAATAGAAACGCTCCTGGCGAACCCATCTTCTCCGGTTGTCTGAAGCTGAAGATCATTGAACCTATTAAGAGAACCTCCTCCACCTTCTCCTTTTGTTTTTTTTTCCTGTTTATTGAGGGCTAAAAAACTGTATTTGTTTCGGTTGTTTTCTGATGTTTTTGTCGGGTTTTGTGAGTGATTGTAAATCCATATCTGGTGAGAGGCCAGATTCCTCATACTTGAATGCATCTTGCTTAATGGTGTGCGTGTTTAGTATTACGAAACCTATCAAAACGGGGCCTTAGAGCATCCCCAACAGCTGGGGTAAATTTTTGGCTATTTTTGGCTACAATACCTTGTGTACAGTATATATAGACAACCTGTCACCATCAACACTCCAACAATACTACCCATTTTACCTTATATTTTATTAAAATAATATTTTTTAATTATACAATATACACACAGTATATGTATGTATATATCACCGTCACCGTCGTCCTTCACCGCCGTCGCCGTCGTCCTTCACCGCCGCTGCCGCCGGCCTCTCCGAAGCCTCCATGGCCGTGAAATTCCAGAAATCCATGGCCGCCGATCTCGGCCCAACGCCGCCCCGGCCGATCTCGGCCCAACGCCAAGCCGACCTCCCGGCCACCGCCGCCGCCGCCATCATCATCTCTCCGCCGCCGCCCGCCGGGGTCCGTAGCTCCATCGGCCTTTGCCTGGCTTTGGCCGCAAGCTAGTCACCCTCAATCACCAAGAAATGCCGATCGCCATCGCCGCTTGGGCCGGCCGCAAACAATGGCTGAACCAGAGAGGGAGAGGGAGAGAGAGAGAGAGAGAGAAAAAAAAACTAATAAAAAAATGTTGGCTGGTGAACAGTGATGAGGTAGATTTGCCTAAGTACTGTAGCAATAACAAGGATACCTAAGGGGATGCCTAAGCTGTTGGAGGTGAAATTTTGGCCCAACTTCTCTATTTTTACCTAATTTGGAGTGTTTACCTAATCTATTGCACTTGCTCTTAGGGTTCTAGGAAGAGAGGAAACACGATAATCGTGCATTCATATTCTCACACCAGATATCTGGCCATTTTTTGTCCTTGTGCTTCTGTCTTATATCTTATTTTTAATTGATTTGTTCCATAGAGATCATGTGGTGGTGTATTTCTAATTTACTTTTCAAATTTCAGGATGGGCGCTGTAGGGGTCCGGTAATACCGAGCACCTCACCCATACGAAGAGATACCACATTGTTATACCCCTGGAGGTTTACATTGAGGGACTCTTCGGATACTCAATTGGTGTGAAGAAAACAATTAGGGTTTCGGTCCCTCGTCTCGGGTGCATCCGAGACATCATCCATATAAGGGTCCACAGCGAATGTTTAGAGTTAATGCTGAAGTCCTCGGTCATATCCGAAGGGTGACCTCTGGAAGCTTCACAGCACTGATAATGCGCCGAGAGACTTGCTGCTGAGTCAGCAGTGCAGTTAATGCGGCACATGCCCGTAACAAACTGCGATCATGACGGGTGACGTCATCCGAGCAGTTATGACACACGTCAAGGCTTCATTGGTGGCATGCGTTTGTGAAGCCTTTTCCGGGGTTCGTCATCGTGACGTCACCCGAACGGTTACATCACGTGATGAGCACACCTTAGCTTGGGGCCCAAGCCAGGAGTTCACCTATATAAGGTAATGGTCATCTCCTTGAAAGTGCAGCGTGAAACACCCTCTAGAACCTAAATCTACATTTGTTTTCCATCTTTTCCATCACTTGCTTGGCCCAGGTGAGATCACAGATTCACGGGACTCGGCGGTCCCGGTCCGTGCTAACGGTTTGTCAAAGTGCTGCGAGGCCAGTCTTTGCCTGTACAAGTACAAGCAACGATTCTGTCGTCCTTCACCGCCGTGAGAGGTAACCAGAGAAAGTAGGCTCCACAATTGGCGACTTCGCTGGGGTCGAGTGATTTTCACACCTTCCCGGCATTCCTCTCTTCCTCTTAGAGATCTCTCTTCCTCCATCCTTCAGCTCTCTAATGGCGATCGTTGAAGGCAGCGGGGTCACCGACGGCAGTGATCGGATGAAATCCCTTTGGCAGGGTTTCTGGCCGAATCGCTTTCCAACCCCATCACAGCCCTCAGTCCTGTTCCAACCCCTTCCGAGCACCTGCGGCAAAGAGATGCAAAGAGCGTATGGTCAGCCATGTAGGCTCCTCGTGATCAAGTCCCGACAAAGAAAGAAACCCAATCACTCTCACCCCTTTGGCTCAGGGAAGGCCGAGGCTTAATGCTGGGGCATACCTGCGCCCGTGCAACACAATCCTACCCACTGCATCTAACCAAATCGCCAAGGACCTGCTCTGGGCCACTGCTCATCAGCCACAGACGCTCGATCTAATTATTCCACCCCCAGACTGCACACCATCTCCGAAAGACGCTGAATTTTGGCGCGCGTAACGACTTCCTGGGCCTAAGGCCACTCTTCCCGCCAGCCTCCCAATCTACGATGTGGCGATCCGATCCTCGTGCAACCCGACGTAATAAAGAACCGCCGCGGCAATAACCGCGGAAAAGCTCCTACTGAGTATGGTGCGATGGCCGGGCTAGATCATATGCGTAAGAAACCAAGGTCGAGATCGACCAACACGGTGACCAATACCGAAGCTCTTTCCAAGGGTACTCATCGAGAAATGAGTCCTAGACGATCACGCCACGCCACCATGACGATCCGGAGTACGATATGGATGATAATGGCGATTTTATAATCGGCCCCGACCCACGCACGTGAGAGAGTCAAAACGCTACAGTTTCAAATTCCGCGAACCGACTCGAAAATCTAAAAGAACGTCCTCAAGACCTCGCCGAGAACGATGAGCGGCAAGACAGTCAACGCCAAAAGTGCGCGAAGGCCGTAAAGGTCCTCGAGGCCCCTCGTTCAGCCGGGAGGCCAGTTGATTCAAGACTTCGGAAAATTCAGGAGTCACCATTCACTCGGGATATCCAAGAGGCTCAACCCCCGAAAAACTTCACGGTCCCCAAATTCACTAAGTATGACGCCAAAGACAGATGCCGTGAATGCACCTCGGCCCACTAATGCAAGAATCGATGGGGACTTTACGGCCACTTAATTTAAGCTATGATGTGCAAAGCCTTCCCCGTGAAGCCTCCAGGGAACTGGACTGGTTTGGTTTAACCAACTACAGCCATGATCCATCGGCTCCTTCGAAGAACTAGAGGAGGCCTTCATGCTCGGTTCGTCACGAGCAGTACACAACCAAAGACGATCGATGCTCTTGTCGGTCTAAAGCGACAGTCCGGGGAAAAATTGAGGAAATATGCCGAGCGCTACTGGGAGATCTACAATGCCATCAAAATCTGTGACCCGCAGATGGCAGCCACATCCTTCAAGTATGGCCTGGACGAGCATTCGGCGATTTTTGAAGAATCATAGCCACCCTCCCAAACATGAGCCGCTTGATGGAAACGGTGGAAAAGTTTGCCCACCGGAAGATGTTATATCCGGAGGAGACAATCAAGGAGCTCTGGGAATCAAGGCCAACGCCAGATTATTTGGGAAAAAGCAAGTCAACACCGCCAAGGCTGGGGCGCAGAGTATGGAAGAAAGACGATTCGCGGAGGGGAACTGAACCGCTAAGCCAGGAGCTGAACCTAAACCTAACGAAGTTCGCTGGCATAACAACAATATTCAACCCTCGCCTCTACAAACTCATAAGTGGAGATCTCTCGAGCCGTGGGTTCACATGGCCAACAAACAAGCTGGGGACAGCCGAAGGCCAACCCAACGACTGCAAGGCCAAGTGTACTTACCATAATGAGCTGGGACACTAAACCACTACTTGCCGACCCTTTAAGGAGTTCCTTGAAAGACAGTGACGCAGAGGTCGTTAGACCAAGACATTGACCGACAAAAGACATCCGCCCGAGCACAACAACCTACATCGTAACAACCCTCCCTAAGAAATTGTGGTCAACGCGGATCCACGGCAGCCACCAAGGAAAAATAAATGACTACGACTAGTGCCTAACCCCTCCTCTCAAGTTCTTACGATTGAGGTAATGCTAAACGGAAGCTCGAGCGAGAGGAGCAAAGTGGACTATCACGCTCACCGAGCAAGATTTAAAAGACGCATAACCGCCCCACTTTCGGATGCTCGCGATTTCCGCTCACATGGGAACCCCTGCAGTGAAACGAAGTGCTCGCGGGATCAAGGAAGCTCAACCGGTGATCTTATATTACTCCGCGCTTTCAAAGCGCCAACCTAAATCCCACCATATGATGCCTACCGACTCCCCCTCTTCGATTCAACGGGCTCCGGGGCCGGGCCGATGGGACGGATTATTCTTCCAAAGAAGTGGCGGTTCAAGGCTTCCGCATAGAATTTGTCATCGCCGATGCACCGAGCCCATACAACGCTATCCTCGGTAACTTGGTTGCATCGAATGAAGGCCATCGCCTCGACCTATCACCAAGTTGTTCGGTTCATAGGTTCCGGTGGATGGCGCGAGGATATCAAAGGTGACCGATGGCAAAAAGAGATGCCGTGAACGCGTCCACATGAAAAAGAAAACCACCAAGGAAAGCAGAAGAAAAGAAGCTAGACCGAGATCTATGGAGGAACCCGAGGGTCCAAAGATTGGAGGACGCCGGGGATTTACCGCGAGGAGAAAGCAAATTGAGGACCTCGCCACCGCACCCATTAATGACGATGGAACTGCGCTACTTTCTCTCCTGGCCGGCTAATCGACAACTTTCAAAGGGGCAAACTAGTGGGTTTCCTCAAAAGCAATGTCGAGGTCTTCGCCGGACACCTTACGGTGATGCCGCATTGACCCACAATTTATATCCCACTCCCCCCGTGGATCCTCCCCGGCCTGTTGTCCAAAAACCGAGACGCCTTCCCCTACCACCATGCGCTTATAGCAGGTGGAAGTTACTTGATGCCGGGCTATCCGGAGAGGTTCAATACCCTCACGGGTTGGCAAATACCGCTGTAGTGCCAAAGAAGAATGGGAAGCTACGTGGTTTAAGGTGAGACTACACCAATCTTAACGACGCCGTCCGGCGGGACCGCTTCCCCGCCACGGATCGACAACAGTCGACGAATCGGCGGACACGCACGCCGCTCAAGATGATGGACGCCTATACGGGTACCACCAAATAGCTATGGCAGTAGAGGACCGTGAGAAAACAAATTTTCATATCTCCCCGGCGGACCCATCGCTATAAGGTAATGCCGTTTCGCCTCAAGAACGCCAGGGCTACCTACCAAATAAGATGGTGACCAAAATGTTAAGCCAAGCGGCATTTCGGGGACACAATGGAAGCATACATACGGCGACATGGTGGTCAAGAGAGCAGCTTCCGATCACACTGGAGCACCTGTACGAAATTTTTTTGTCATGAAGAAGCCTGAGAAGCGCCCTAAACGCCGAAGTGTGCATTTGGCGTGGATCGGGGAAAATTTCGGTTATATATGGTTACCCTGGAGGGGTATTGAGGCCGACCAAAAGCGGATATCCATTATCCGTAACCTCGGACCTCCGAACCGCACCGTTAAAGAAGTTCCACGACTCACAGGTATGGCCGCGGCGCTCAATAGGTTTATCAACCGGTCTTCGGATCTGTGCCGACCTTTCTTTGAGTCCATGAAAACAAGCAAAAGGAGTTTTCAATGGACCAAGGAATGTGACCGAGCGCTGAGCCAACTGAAGGACTACCTCTCCAGAGCTCCCCTCCTCGTGATGCCAAAGCCTGATGAAGACTTATACCTCTACCTCTCGGTATCCGGGCATGCAAAGGAGCTCTCGGTCCTTGTGGAGGAAAAAGCGGGCCAACTTCCAAACCTCGCCTACTACTCAAGCAAAACATTGATCCCATCCGAGACAAGGTACCTCCCTCTCGAAAAATTGGCTTTAGCTCTCAGAATCACCAAAAAGAAAAATCAAGGTTCTATTTCCAAGCCCATACTATAATTGTTATCACCGAAAATTCCAGCTTGAAAACCGTGCTAAGAAAGGCCGACCTCTCTTACTCTGATCTCAAAATGGAGCTTGAATTGGGAAACTTTGATATTCAATACTTAACCGAGAACAAATATCAAGGGACGTGCTCGCGCATTTTATCACGAACCGACATCTGAGCTCAAGGAAGACAGCCTGAAGTCAGCCGAAAAGGTCGCAGTTGAGTGCTCTGAAGGAGCTCAAACGAACAGAAGAGCATTAAGGACTCCGGATCTTTCCGAGAAACTTGATGAAGAAAGAAAGGGCAGATTATGGAAGATGTTCCAAGGAGACGTATGGCACCTGCACATTGACGGAGCCTCAAACAAAGTAGGGCCTGGGGTCGGATCGTAATCGCCTCCCCTAAGGTGTTATGCACGAAAAATGCGCTTAACCCTGCTTTCACAAAGATCCAACAACGAGGGTCAATATGAAGCACTAGTCTCCTTCAGCAAAGATGGCCAAACGCTTTAGGTGCCGGTGACAAAGGTGTGTTTACAAATGATTCCTAACCGACAGAACCAAATCAAGAACCAAGATAACTTGAAAGACCCAAGGATGGAGTAAGTACTACGACAAAGTATGGGAGATAATCCGGAGATAGGAACCGTGGAAATAGAATGGGTTGGCCGAGAGCTTAAACGCCCACGCTGACGCCTCGCCTCCCCGGCAAAAATTTTGTGCAACATCCCCAACCGGAACCATCCTCCTCTAAGAAATCGAAAAGCCCGAAAGCATCGAGCACGCAGAGACGTGAAGTTGCCGCACATATCCCCTGCCAAGCCGATGGATTTAAATCTATGCCTACCTTAACACACGGTGGTTCTCGACAGCATAAGAAGGAAGCTCACGTAGTCGTGTAAGGCCTGGTGACTTCTATTTGATCCCAAAGGATCGATGTACCAAGGTCCTTCATGTGTCCTTTACTTCTGAAGGTCGCCCACTACTCCTTTGTGTCGGGTAGCCGCTTCCAGAACTTCATGAGGAGCAATGTCATTATTCCGCGACGGTCCCTTTCCCATCGAAGCTCTTACCCAAGGGTATTGCGGTCAAAATGAAGCGCACCCTAAGAATACGCCAAGAAATGTGAACAATGCCAAAACACGCCTCTCACCTCCAAGCCTTACAGCATAATCTCTATAACCAAATTCTCGTCTTTCGCTGGGGGGGGGTTATATATATATAGTGGGAAAGTCAGCCGATGGCCCCTCGAGGCTTCAAACACTTGATAACAAAGAATGATGACATTACACCAAATGGGTAGACGCCGAGCCCCTTATCACCATTATCAAGCACGAACGTAGGAGGTTGATTTCTTTTGGAAGTTATCATCTCTCGCCGGTCCCTTTATGCGCATCATTTCGATAACGGGACCCAATTTGTGGCCGGGTTTATCGAGAAGCTCTCGCAAAAGCACAACATCCGGATCTTCCACTCTTCTTTATCATATCCTCGCGGAACGAGCAAGCGGGCGTCGTCCAAACAAGACTATATCAGCAGGAATCAAAAGGCGCCTTACTCTGAAAAGGGGTCGGTGGGCCGAAGAGCTCCCAAAGGTTCTATGGGGCTATCGAACCACACCCCGGCGCTCAACTGGCCGAACACCATTCTCAATGGCGTACGGCATGGAAGCTGTTCTCCCACTAGCCCAACAGCTCGGACCGAAAATTTTGATGTTCCTAACAACGATGAGGCCATGGACAGGGAGCTTGACCTAGCTGAAGAGCTTAGGGAAGAAGCACAACTGAAACATGCCTCTTATCAGCAAGAGGTAGCTCGGGGATACAACAAAAATGTCCGGATGAGGCCCTTTAACATTGATGATCTGGTGCTCCGAGAAGTTGTTCAGAAATCTAAGAAGGCCAAGTTCAAACCAAATTACGAAGGACCCTTCCGAGTGGTGGCAAAGGCTGGACACGGGTCATACAAGCTGGCAGAAATGGATGGAACACCCATTGGGAACCCCTGGAACGCCACAAAGCTCCGGAAGTTTTATGCTTAGGACAAATTCAGTTAGATGACAGTTTATTTGGGCTAATTGTTTTGCCCCATTTTCTTTGCTTATTTAAAAGTGTTCGGATAATCAATGAAAAGGCGAATCTTTCGCTACAATTGTTACCCATTTAGTTTACTGTTTTAATTGTCAAGGTTTGTTGTTTCAGTCCGTCCGTAAGTACTTCGGGCCCACCCAGCGCAGTTTCCTGGCAGGGGCTATCAGTTGAAATTTTTTCCAAGTATTGGAGGATTTTAAACTCCGTTATTCATTGCTTCGGTTCCAATCCGAGCACCTTCTCTTTGATTGGTCCCGAGCAGGGGCTATCAGTTGAAATTTTTTCCAAGTATTGGAGGATTTTAAACTCCGTTATTCATTGCTTCGGTTCCAATCCGAGCACCTTCTCTCTGATTGGTCCCGAGCAGGGGCTATCAGTTGAATTTTTTTTTCCAAGTATTGGAGGATTTTAAACTCCGTTATTCATTGCTTCGGTTTCAATCCGAGCACCTTTCTCCGATTGGTCCCGAAGCAGGGGTTATTGGATGGGTGTATTCATTACAAGTATGAATTTTCTAAGTAAAGAAGTGGTTCTCAAGCCATTTAAAGCATACGAGGTGCATGAAATAAACATTCATTAATTAAGAAAACAAACATCCATCCAAATCAAAATTATCACCACTCGGTGAAAAGGGAGCATGGTGGGGTGGTACTTGCTCGGTTTCATCTCCATATAAACCTGTCTTACAAATTACAACCACTGGTACGGCAAACTCCTACTGTTCGGAGCCGTCCAGACAAAACAAGAAAACTAAAAAGTTTCTAAGGGGTCAGGTGGATAGTCTCGTCCGCTGCCTTTTCAGACGAGACCTGTCCGGAGGTAGAGGCTTCGTTCTTGGCCTTGTCAGCAAGATTGTCGTCCAGCGACTTCTCGGCATCCTCACCTTCGGATTCAGCTTCATCGTCATCAAGGCCCTCGGCGTCCGGAGAATCAGGCATTGCAGGTACCGCATATTTTGGGTCTTCGGATGCAACACCGAAGACCGCCGGCGCGTGAAGATAGCGCTGCCGGCCTTTCCTTTCGCCGTCTTTGACGAGCTTCAAGATGTCCTCGGCATAAGCTTCTCCGGCGGCGGCAAATCCTTCATCATCTGCCCTGCGGCGGGCTTCTCCAATAGCCTTCAAAGTGCGGGGCCCGGACTGCTCCGAGTGTCGGTCCTGACTTCACCAAACTTCGGCAAGCTCTTTTCTTCAATCTCGTTTTTCGTCCGAGCTCTTGCACGGGTCTCGCCGCGTTGCACCTTTTGTAGAGCAGCATCCGCTCGGCCCTTGTATTTCTTAGCGGCGCCGTTCAGCTCCATCACTTGAGCGT
Source organism: Vaccinium macrocarpon (assembly GCA_022606695.1). Classification (NCBI taxonomy): domain Eukaryota; kingdom Viridiplantae; phylum Streptophyta; class Magnoliopsida; order Ericales; family Ericaceae; genus Vaccinium; species Vaccinium macrocarpon. Next base: position 40,643,906 of record CM040178.1, on the reverse strand, counting down.
GCAATTTCAGCATGGACTGCCCGGTCTACAAACTCAATGGAAAACAATATAAGTAAACACATACTACCGATACAAAAATGAGAAGTTCGGGGATGGAAACTTACTTGCACTATCAGTGACGAGCAGTGATGGAGGTTGTCCTCAATCTTGCTCGGAACCATGGCCATGTCGTTCTTCAGGGCCAAACCCTCCAAGAGCCCTCGACCAAGCCGAGGGTCGGCATGGACGCTGTCAGTGTTCATAATGCTTTGGCCCTCACTATTTACTAGGGTTGGGGACCACGGCCTCGTCAAGACCTCGATCCCCGGACCCTCTTCTCTCGGCTGGTCAGGCCCCATGGAAAGATCCACGGTCTCAGGTTGCGGCTGAACGTCATCTCTCGGCTTCTTGGCCGGCCTCTCGTCCTCGGGAACGGAGATCCGAACCCGGTTAGCAGTCGTCTTTTCCTTCCTTCTGGAAGGAGCCTTCTTGTTCTTCGCCGTCATCTCGGCGAGTTTGGCCACAAGATCGATTTTCGGAGGCATTGACTCTTCTGATATGGAAGGAGAAGGGCGGTCAACGGGAAATCTCTCTTGATCTTGGAGTGTCCCGGATGGTTGAGCTTCAAGGTCAGCTCTCTGTTGCGCGGACAACAGGGTCTCGGTAGTTCTCTTCGATGCCCTCGGCCTCCGAGCTCTAGCTGGCTTCTTTTTCAACCAACAGCGGTAGGTCGGAAGATAGTTGAGAAGAACGTGTGCTAGGCGGCCCGAACGCTGGTATAACTCCTCAGCTCTCTCGGAACTAGCACGAGTCCTCAGTCTCCGGGTGATAGGAGAAGGACCTGCAGAGCAAAAAGTCAGTAAAATCATGACAAAACATTCCATGCAAAATTGACAGAAGTAAGCAATAAGAGGTACTAACTATGGTCGCCTCGGTTAGTGGGTACGGGGAATGGATCCTCGGCTACGGGCAAACAATAATTCCCGGACACCATGACACAGATGTCCTGGAAGTGATCGGAATCCGGTAAGTGTTCGACTATCTGCTTCTTATTCGGCCGTGTCATCAAGAAATATCTGCCGAACGCCGCGTTCCGGGACATGGCGTATAAATCAAATAAATCCCAGACCCGGAGCTCCAGGTTATCCCTCTGTTTCAGCGCATACGCGGAGTTGAGCACTCGGTAGCTGTTTATGGTTAACTGGTCGGGGGATAGGTGGTAGGCGTTTAGTACTGATCGAGTGAAGATGTTCATCGGGAACCAGACACCACCCTCTGTGATCGCCATCAGTGGGACGATCAAGTGGTTGGGACCGTAATTCGGTTGCATATCTTTCGGGATAAGGGTCACCACCACCCCCTCCGGAATCTCATACTTCTCGGCGAACTTTGCATACCCAGCCTCACCGTTCATAAAATACTGGAGGTAAGGACACGTGGGGTCTTTCTTTTTGCTACTCTTCGGAGCCTTACCCGACGACCTATCCTCTCCGGACCCACCGACTCCAATTTCGGCTAGAATAATCTGCGCGACTTCTTCAGTGGCATCCCCGTCTTGTTCGGAATCCATACTCGTTCCATGCTCGGTGCTCGTGGTCATTCCCGTGTTATAAGGTCCCCGAGCCGAACGATCATCGGATTCAGTGGCATCACTGTCCTCCAAAAAGCCGTCGGAAACCTCTTCCCCTCCTAAATCAGTGGGCTCTTCTACTACTGGATCCGTGTTCGGGGGAATGGATTGAAGGGGCCTCTCCGCTATAGGTTCGCTAAAGTCGTAGTCCATCGGTATGATCTCTCGGCAAAGGTTGGGCCGAGATCTGTACTTATGGAGCAAGTAGGCAATCTGCGAGGCAGCAGTGCCGGAGGACACGGAATCTGAGCTCTCGGAGTCTGAAGAGATCTCAAAGACTGGTGGCGCCAGACCTAACAGAAGAATACATGGTAAGAGACCGATTAGCTATGTGCAGTGGGTCAAGAAACCAAGACCGAACAAACTATCCCTCGGCGGCCACCATACGATTGAGATTCTCAGACCAACAGTGCATGTGTGAAGCGATATCTCTCGGAACCCATGTATCGAGGAGGTAACCTATGTCCTACATCCCTCGGCGTCATCTTCAACCTCAAGAACAGGTTGAAGATGACTGTTCATCTTCGAGAACCCAAACCCAGAAAACTCATGAAACCCAGGAAAAATACCCAAAAAACATGACAAAAACGCTGGAAAAGAAGCGAAAACGCAGAGAGGAGATGAAGATAAAAGTTTACCTAAAGATCGGGAGCAAAATCTGCTGCAACAAGTCCGATTTGCGTGAAAGATCGAAGTTTTCTAGAGAGAGAACGTCTGGAAATCAAAGAGCAAGAGAGAGAAAATGTTTCTCCTTCTCTGTCTACAGTATTTATAGTGGCACCAGGATTTCGAAAATCGGACGAACGTTGGGCGGGAAATGAACGAGGTACTACTGCGGGATTCGGATCGGCGTGTAACCAACCAACTGGAGACCAACGCGTGTCACGAAGGACGGTTCACCGTAGCATCCCCTACTCGCGCCGGCGATTACGGATTGACGTGGACTACAACCGCCACATCGCCTCACGATACCCTTACTGCGGGGGACACGTAGGTGAGGATTCTGGATGGCCGGTGAAGTGGCGATGGCGAGGAATCTCATTATGAGCCTTATCCCGAGAATAGGGCTCTGGATCGACCCCGCCGGTGGCCGTGCACTCGACCCCCTTCAGTTTTAATATTCTACATGAAGGGATCGAGGGGCTATTGTAGGGGTCTGGTAATACCGAGCACCTCACCCATACAAAGAGATACCACATTGTTATACCCCTGGAGGTTTACATTGAGGGACTCTTCAGATACTCAATTGGTGTGAAGAAAACAATTAGGGTTTCGGTCCCTCGTCTCGGGTGCATCCGAGACATCATCCATATAAGGGTCCACCGCGAATGTTTAGAGTTAATCTTTGAAGTCCCTGGTCATATCCGGCGGGTGACCTCTCGAAGCTTCACAAAGACCGATAAGGCGCCGAGAGACTTGCCGAGTCGCTGAAGCGCTTAACGCGCACATGCCCGTAACAAATCGGGCGATCATGACGGGTGACGCTATCCGGAGCGATTATGACACGCCAAGGCTTCATTGGGTGGCATGCGCTTGTAGAGCCTTTTCCTGGAAATTGCCATCGTGGACGCCACCCGAACGGTTACATCACGTGATGAGCACACCTTAGCTTGGGGCCCAAGCCAGGAGTTCACCTATATAAGGTAATGGTCATCTCCTTCAAAGAGGTACGCGCGAAACACCCTCTGGAACCCTAAATCTACATTGCTTTCCATCTTTTTCCATCACTTACTTGACCCCAGTGGAGTACCGCTCGACTCAACGGTCCCACCCCCGGCATAAACGGTTTGTCCAAGTTAATGCAGCCCGTGTGTTGTACAAGTACAAAACAACGATTCTCATTGCCCTTCACCGCCGTGAGAGGTAACCGGAGAAAGTAGGCTCCACAGGCGCCTTGTTTAAGAAGTTCGTGGCGGAGACAATCACAAACAGTATGCGTCATAGCTTTGGTTTTAATTCTATTTCCTTATCAATTGGAGTTTCACTTATGCTTTTGTTTTCTGCAACAGTGATTATCGTGTCGATGTACGGCGCAGCAATTTACTTTGGTGCTAAACACGGGAGAGCGTATGTATTCTTTTTTCACCTCTTAATTACAGGTGGCTGGTTTGTGTATACTTTTGTACGGTAAAATAGGTACTGAAACAACATTGATATTAACTGTTGTGGGATTAGAATGAAATTGAGATTAGACATAGTTCTGAGCTTCATTAATCTAGGCGAATCCATCATCTTCCAAACTGGCAGCATTTTCAGTGAAGTCAGCACTCGCACTCTTGTTTGGTGCGAGGTAGATATGACTGAAAATGGTCGAGCTAATTTCCCTCAGGATACCTGCAATCAAATTACTGAAATGGTTTTAGTATAGAAGCCATTCTCTCGGATTCCCACCCCCCCAAGTTCCAAGCTTATGCGGAATATTGTTTTCCAATCTTATAGCTATATCCAAGAGGACTTCACAAAGATAGTGGACAAGGAAGGCTTAGGCATCTCCTATTAATCTGTATATCTCCCTTTTAGAGACTGGACAAGGAAGGCCTAGAGCATCTGCTATTGAAGATTTTGTAATTTGTTACCTCTTCTCTTTTCTTTAGTCTTTGTACTTTTATTAGAGAACAATGGAGGGACCCATCATCCATATAGAGATTTAGAGACCAAAATAGAGGTGTGGGTCTCCAAATAGGACGATGAGTCTCTAAAGGAGTTGAAGAAAAGAAGAGAGAAATTACAAAATCTCCCTTCATGATGTCACATCCGGTCTCTGAAATGGAGATATGGAGATTGATATGAGATGCTTAAAGCAAGGGTCTCATTTCCTTGTAACAACGAAGTTTGGTCTGGGGAAAATGTATGTTGCCATTTAGAACTGTAGTTTGGCCTAGTCAGTTCTCTCATGAAACTTAACAAAAAAAGTACTGCTCTCGAAGACCAAAAGCGATCATGCTTCTTTCTGATGGTTTCCCAAAGTGTCGGAGTCTAGTAACATAATGTTGAAAGCCTACGTTCCTCCCAACAACTTCAATGATAAAAGATAGGTTCTGGTGTTTTTATGACCCTTATCCTCCTCGGTTAACAAAATGGTGGTAATGGCTTGGTTGGGTTGCTCTCCTCATCATCGTTAGCCTCACCAGGATTAGTTTGCTGCAAAATAGGATAGATAAGATTATCATAGCATCATCAAAGGTTAGCTTAGGGATATTTGGCACCTTATTGGCATGGAGGTTGGTTTGTTTTTTTCGAGACTGTCTATGTTCTTGTCTGCTCCTTTTCGCTGTTGTCCGTGGTTGATCCTCCAGGCTCCAACACCTCTCTCTCTCTCTCTCTCTCTCTCTCTCTCTCTCTCTCTCTCTCTCTCTCTCTCTCTCTCTCTCTCTCTCTCTCTCCACATATTGGGAAATGTTTGCTATAATTTTGTCATGTACTTTCGGGCCTTAGAGCCTGCTGCACTTATTGAATGACAAAAGACGCTTACTCTGTTATCTTTTTCTTGTCCTGATTCTTTGTGGTTGTTGTGCGTTTGGGAATAATTGTGTTATTTCTGCAGAATTGTGCAAACAGGGCTGCTCAGTTCTATGGAAGGTACTTAGAGAGAGAGGAAACAAGGTAAGGATTTACATAATTTAAACATGAATGTTGGTTTTAGTTGTATTTGATTGAGATTATAGATGGTTTGAGTGTATATTTTTATATTGGCCTAAAAAATTCCTCCCAATTATGTCCCAACGTTTGTATGTTATTTGAGGCCATTAAGACTTCTGTCTTTCTTTCGTTATTCTTTTAAATTGTTTTCTGTACGATAGTTTGCATTTAACCTCAAGGGGTTGACTTGGTGGTCAAGGCCTGAGAGAACAAAATGTTTGTTGCCCCTCGACATGAATGATGGTGGAATAAGGTTGGTGTGTGAAGCGTTTGAACTTTGTTGTGGTGATATAATTGTACACACAGTCCTCACCTTGAAATGCAGATTGTTGCTTTGTTAGCGATTGATCCATCAATGCCCTTGGATACTTTTAGGCCCTATTTTTGTGTCATTTTGTGTATACTTTAAACGTGTAAAGTGTGGTTGTCAATCTAGGCCTGTGGCTAACCTGTTTTGCAAAATGATGATGGAATCAGTTGTATTAAGGGGCATTTTAGAGCAACATTTAAGAGCTGAATGTTGGAATTGGAGAGTAGTTACCCCTGTCAGGATTGACGACGTCACTTGACTTGCACGCACATAGGCACCCTGTGTAACAAGAAAAACAGAGCAATATATAGCAAGAAAGGAGGAAAATGTTGTGATTGTACACTCAGTTCTCACATTGAAATGCAGACAGTTGATTGGTTCATGATTGATTTGCTTGCCCTCTCTCTAGTTTGCTTTCGTAGTATGTCATACTTGTACCAGGACCATATTGACTTTGGTTGGGACTTTGAAGACGAAATTGACAAACCTAATAATTGAAGGATCAAAATGACATGATACACGTACTTCAAGGACTGAATATAATCGTACTAGTTTTGCTAGAGACCGCCCTAGTTGTGAACTATGAATTAAGGCTGGTCACACTTTCCCTATTCCATGTCCTGAGTTTATGATTAATGCATATAGTGTTTGATAGTGACTATATTTTATTTTCTTTTATAGTTTCATAGTCATTGTAACTGCCCTGTCGGCTGCCACATTGTCTTCTATTTAATATGGGAAGGCCTTAGGGTTGGTTTCTGCTACTGTACTGCACTAACACATAAACGGCCAGAGGATATGTGAATCACCCATGTATGTTCTCAAAATAATAGAATTTTATGCTGACGTTCCTTTGTCAGCCAAATTTTTCCACCTTATTATTTATGCTTAATTGATGAGTGGAGTGCTACAATTGTAACCGAGTCTATTAATTTTGGAGGTGATATATGGCTTCTCAGATTTGTTATTCTCTTAGTTGGGTGCATTAGGTATGATTACAGAAAGATCTCCATTCATCCGAACACACACAAGTACCCCATTAGCTCTCCAAACCTATTAAAATGTGGAGTGTTTAGTATTATGTATTTTCTCACACATTCTTATAAAAGAAATTCTGTTTTTTCGTTCCCCAAAACTATTTACCTGTTTTTCATTTTTTGTTTATGTAGCAGTAAGGCCTCAGTGATCAAAGTGATGAGATTTACGATTAACATGTACTGGTCTCTTTCGGTACAAGCGTTCAAAACTTGCAATATCTATTTCGTCAAAAGAATGAAATGATGACTCGTCACATCGATGATATTTCAGGAACAGTGGTGGCAGTGGAAGTGGCAAAGATGAGAACCAAAGCAGCGGCGGTGGCAAAGATGAAGCAGCGGCGGTGGGAATTAATTGAATAGATGGAAAATAGAGTGTTGTTCTTCCCTTAATACTAGTAGGCAGTAGCTGAGGACAGGTCCATAATAAGCTACAACTGGAGTTTATGTTATTTGGATGTTGATTAACCATTTACTTATACTTTCAATGGTATGTTTAACTTTTTGTATTGTGCAAAAGAATTGTTCTGGGAATACTAAATTGCTGTGCTTATTTATATGATTGGAAAGCTAATTATATCGCTATTGTGTCTCTTATCATTGATTGTTGGGGCATCTTTTCTTCTGAGGCATTTCTGGGTAGAGATGTTTCTCATCTGATGGCATGAAACCAATTACGGGACGAGCATGTGAGTTCTTAATTAGGATGAACAGGATATAGGACTGATGGACATCTCTTAGAGTTTATAGTACTCCAGTATTAGGAGGAAAAAGATTGGAAGGCAGACTCTCTCTACTGACTCATGTATAAGATTTGGGCCAAACTTATATGAAACAAACTTTGCTATTTTCTTTAAATAATAATAATAATAATAATAAATAATAAATAATAAATAAATAACTCGTACAATCCAAAAGTTAATGGATCATAGCGTTTACTATAGTTTGAACCTCATCACTCCACAACTATGTCTCCTTAGATATAGGTACTTTCTCTCCAAATTTGTTTCGATATTCTTTAGGAAATCATTAAGAGTGACCAAAACTAAAGTAAGTGAACAAGACTAATTAATCACTTGGCTCTCAAATTTGCTCTAGCTTACCTGCTAAATACTGTAGATTGTAACAGCTTGTCGATACTGTTGTGGATGCGAGTATTTTTTTTATGGAAACATTGTGCTTGATAGTTTGGATTTGTTTCATCTTTTGACGATGTAAATGCAATCAAGGCCACAATCTTGTGCAAAATCGTCTTTATATTAGTTACTTAGTTGATTAATATATGGCATATGTTTATGGTTAAAAAAAAAACAGTTGCATTTGAGTGTCGATCATTTTGTCCTTCAGGAGTGCTCTATCCAAACCCGAAGGGCTCATATAAGCAGCGGTTCAATTTCCAAGTTGTTTGGTCATTTGCCACATTTGCCCAATTTTGCCCTCTGATTTTGGATGGTGGCTGTTGGTTTAGCTATGGTTTAGACGACATTTCATGTCCTTTTTGGTCTTTGCATGTTGTTGGCTAAATACTACAAATTTAGTCCCTAAAGTCTGCTGATATAGTGTTTTGGTTTTTTGGTCTTCTTTGTACAGAGATTTGTGGGCTGTGTCAGAAAGTTTGGCAAGAAATTTGCCTTGGTCAGAGTGTCTAGATGTGGAGAGGTCTGTTTTTGAACTTGCCATCTAATCTTGTGTAAAGTAGCTGTACAAGCATGGTGAATTAATGAATGTATATAAAATCTTAACTAAACGACTACTTCTCTTTTGATATGAATGATCCCTCTGGTTTATGGCAATATAACTAATGCCATTTATTGTTAATTACGATCATTCTGTCATGTGATGCTTGATCTATGAATGCATAGTTTATGCTTGGCCGTGTGATGCTTACTCTGTGACATAACTAATGACCATTACTGTTAGTTCAAATATAAGCTAATTCATTTACATTTCCATTAAGATAATGTCATAATGGTATTAAAATTTTCTTGTGTTCTTTTTGTTAAAGTACAATAGTTATGTAAAATGATCTCATACAAGTATTCAGAGATTTGATGCACAAACTACAATTACTATTCAGATAGGTAGATTTACCTAAGCTTTTGATAAACGAAAAATTCCAAAACTGAAATTTGGAACAAAAATGCACTAATATCTACTTTGCTTATTAAAAATATTATTAATACAACACTTGTAAAGGTAAACTGAAGTTGCAAAAACTTAGGTTGATTGAATATACTCAACACATTTAAGAAGACTTAATTTAGCTCAATTCAATACACTCAGTTTAATTAAGACCAAACCAAATTCACATTGGATTTTTGGTTTCATTTATTTAACGAGTTGAGCTCGAAGAACACAAAACTTGAATTAGCTTGACTTGACTCAAACCTTAACACCAAAGTAGTCTATTGATAAAAAGTCATCATTTTTTTGGATACTGTATGAATATAACATTTGTATTGTTTTATTACATTTCCCAATTGCTAAGAAACTTTATCAATAAATATTATTAATTAATAATATCTTTGCTATCAATAGCAACTTTTTGTCATAAATTCTTTTCCCAAGAAAAACTTGAGCATGGATACAAATGGAAAGTAAAAATATGTAAGTGTATTTTTTGTACATATATCTAACAAAGCAATCTCATTTGACTCGAATACCATATTACAACCAAACCAACACAAAACAGGCACAAAACTCGTGCAACGCACGTAGCATTGTACCTAGTATTATCAATAGGATAGGAATGTGCTCTGTGACCAACCACATTGCAGCAACGGTAGGTTCTCAATACCAAGTGACAATTTATTCTTGAAAGCTCTATATTATCAATAGGATAGGAATGTGCTCTGTGACCAACCATATTGCAGCAACGGTAGGTTCTCAATACCAAGTGACAATTTATTCATGAAACGGGTGTTGGAATGTAAAGTCATCCAAAAATTTTGACATGATTTCCTTGCTTTATTGCCTGGCCCGATGCCTCGCGTCTCACTATTAACAACAGCAGCAGACAAAGCAAAGATATCAACGTATATGAGCCCAACTCCACGCTCGATTGCATTTTGCAAAGTATTTGTAATTCCAAGATATCTCTATCTTAAAACAAGAACTCTTCTTTTGAAATGAATTGTTGAATGATATTGGCATTAGTTGTGGCTAGGTCTCCTTAGCCAGATATCAAGTTATAAGTGTTACATAGAAATGATAACAAGTGTGTTTAATCCCAGTAATCAAAGAAGCAAGCACCAAGAACATTCTCAGTTTTTCCAGCTGGTTGAAGCAAGCTCTAAACAGCGGCTGCTGCACATCTATACTGATCAGTCCAGAGAAAACTGTGACTGCCTTCACATTGAAATCATTCAACCAGACAAAAGGTCTAACCGTCAATCAGACAAAATTGTTGTGAAGGGCATTAAGTTAATTGGGAATGTGCAACTGGGTCAAGATGCAAAAGAGGAAGCTGTTATGCACCATGTGCTATTGTTCATTATAAGTGACAATAGTCCATCAGATTCTGTCCCTACACCTGATAAGATATTTATCGGTGTCGGTGAGGGCAATCCAGAAACTTGGATTGTGGATCCAGATGAATCAGATAGATTCAGAATGCTGAGGAAAATGAGGTTCAAGCTTATGGGTGGCAAGGGTATATGACCTTGATATTACAGCTGAAAGAGGCCTATTTGGAAGAGCTTAATAGGGAAAATGGCTCTAGAAACTGTGATATCTGAGTCGAAGTATACCTGAGTGAGTGCAGCCCATCATTCATGGGATGTATTCAATTTCTGTTCACTTTGGTATTGTGCACTGCAAGTGTTTGCTTAAATGTGCCAATGACACTTGTAAATCTTTGGTATTGTAAATCATTGGATGTATTCAATTTCTGTTCGCTTTGGTATTGTGCACTGCAAGTGTTTGCTTAAATGTGCCAATGTCACTTGTAAAACCTATTACCTATCTTTAACTTTCTAAATCTTTAATCCTTTAGGTTCTGTGGCAGCCTATTTCGCTGATGCGAATATCTGACTCTAACAGGAACCAGAACAGCGGCCAATCCGCCCAATCTCCCTCTACCTCGAAGGACCGTCAAGAACGGGAAAAACCGCCTGGGCCAGAAGTCTCGGACAGAACACAAAATCACCGCAATAGCTGTCACACTCTACTAGCATATTCCTTCTTGTTTGTCTAACGCCACTAGTATTTCTGCAACTATATATGTACCAAAAGATCACGAATCTTCCCCAGCAAGATTCACTTTCAAAATAATTCAAAACTTACAAACACTTTAATTTCCCGCCACTCATATTCACTAGTGCGCGCGCGCGCGCGTGTGTGTGTGTGTGAGAGAGAGAGAGAGAGAGACACCTGCTTGATTTTTCAGCAGCCCCAGTGCTTCAATTTTCAATCCACCTGCTTGCTCTTTGAGGTGGATCAACTTGGCTGTCAATGCAGCCCTAGCAGCCCTCATCACCTCCTCCACCTTCATCACTTTCAATGCAGATGTAAACACTGAGACAATTTTATTGAGAGGCAAAAAACTTAGGGTTTTGTTCTCATTACTCTAGTACTTATACAAGAGTACAAGAGACAAATTACACTATGAACCTAAACTACTACTTAATTGCAAGAGTAGACAAATACAACCTATTTTCCTGCTCAAAGTTCATTATAATTACCAAGAGGCACTATTTGCAAAGCTGAACTCATGCTGATCTCTGCTTGCCCCGGAACGTGAGGAATAAATTAAATGCAACCTCCGTGCAAGACAAGGAAAGGAAAGCTACATGAGCCTTTCATATTGCAAAGAAAACATCATCAATTCAAATTGCAAGTTGAAATTATTTCCACCCTGTATTGGAATACAGTTCTCAAGAGTGTAATACACTGAGAAGGGGGAGAAATGACACATTACCACCTTTAATATTTCAGAATATGTGGTCCCTTCCCAGTAAGAGATGATCAATATACCCAAACTGTTATAAACGATGGTTAATTGAGACAACACTTTGGAAGAAGAGATAAGAGAAGACTGCAGAACGTAGTTGAGAAACAGCCAAACAGGTAATAGACAAATACAACCACTTAAAAACATAACACGCGAAACATTGCAAGAAGGAAAAAGACCCCTGCTACAAATTTAAATGTAACTTACTCGCAGAGTTTTGCTGTGCTACTATACATTTGCATTGATTGAATCATGTCGCTTTGCTTGGCACTCTTGCCATTAGTGGATTCTAATAAAGAGGCTCTGTGAAGAAACTTAAGGGCTGCCTGGAAGTAAAGACCTGTACTTTCAGCACTCGATCCAGAATTCTGCAAAGGATGTCAAAGAAGTGGCAAGAGTTATGAAAATGAGAACTAACACTTCAATAGTAGAAGAGGGGCAAAATCAGTCAACCTTAAGGCGATCAGCCAGGTGTTTAAGATCCTTCGCCTCTTTCACAACATTGATAGCCGGATTGGATGAATCTCTTCTGGCAGGACCTGGGGCATCAGCATCCCTGACCCTATTGCCATTAACAGTGGGATGTTTAGATCTAATGAGCTGATTTCCATCCTGGTTATCAGACTTGTTATTCTGCTTTGGAGCTTTCAATGCATTACCGCCCTCAGAAGCATCATTTGACAATCTGTTTCCTCCGCCCTCTTTCTTGGATCCAGGATTTGCAGATAGAGAATTTGTTAGTAACTCATTTTGACCTCTTCCTGATGGTGGTAAACTATGCAACTTCCCTCTCCAAGAGACTTCGGCCCTATCTGTTTTGTCAAAAAAAGATAGCAACAATGCTTCTACCGAACAAAAATCAAATGTTGGGACATTCAAATAAACAATGCCTACATTGATTTGTATTGCAAGGCCAAGAAATACATACTTTATAATGTCAGGACTAGAAAGTGGATCATACCTTTCAACAATGAAAAAACCTTCCCGAAGGAGGGATTAGGGATGGAAAATTGGGACTCGAGACAGGGTAGATAACAAAATGAGCTATTTTCCAAAACCCAACTAATAACCAAATTATGATTATTTACAACTCAAACTTGTGGATTGAGAAAACTATGTGAAATCGTGATCTGTACCTTTGTAAGGCAACAGGTATGGATCTCTTGGAAATCAATCTTACTTGTCATATAATGATGTAAGCGAATGTCTCATATCAATTGCAAAAGCAAATTAAAATTAAGCAGTGATAATAATAACTAAAAAAAAACACACACACACACAAAGCTTGCCACAATTCCTGAACCTGAATCAGATGTCATTCCCCTTAACTTATTTTTCCTAAAAAATTCGCGTTCGTTAGTTTTGGGTCAAACTTTTATGGATTATTGATTCGTTTTGACGAGATGATCGGAAAAATACAAAATTATGACTACTTCAAATAAAGGCAAAACCCAAAAAGTGCAAGAAAAAGTTAAGGGGAACGACTTCTCATTCTTCTAACGAAATTGGAGCCAAAGAAAGGCATATCGTTAATCTATTCAAATATATAAAGGGGGAGCACCACTTTGGTGTTACCCAATTTTGAGGCTGTATGGACTTTTGCCTAAAATCCGATACTACCTCATTGAAATTAGTAAATCCAATTTTTCCCAATCCACGTGGGGCTGAATGGTAAGTTTATAGCACCAACTTTCCTCCCACGTCGCTTCTTCAGGAAGCTGTCTGTAACTGCCCTTTTTTAATCTGTAACAACCCTTTTTGGTTGCACATACACATAAAACTTTCTCCCGATGCCCCTTCTTTCTCCCCATTCAACTAACTCCTCCTCTGGTGGTTTTTTTACTGTTCATTTGTTTGTGGTTTATCTTTAGAATTTTACATTTTTGCCTCTCTTTTTTTCTTTTATTGCAGAGATGGGATGATGTACTTCAACCTCTGAACATGATTATTTTTTGATTGGTTCTACTTCCACACGGACCATTGTACTTTCAAAAGTAAGAATACGAAATAGCAAAGTGAAATTCAATTTACTGTGATTTATTTCAAAAAATAATAATTTACTGTCTACCTTTTTTGAATCATGCATATCTAATTTGTTGTTCATATATTTTATCTGTCTATTCTATCACTCTGATTTTCAAAGTTCGGTGTGTGTATGTGACTATTACAATCGGGTAATTTGCGCCTATTACAGTTGTTAGACATTTGCAATTGTAGAGGACAAGGAAGATTATCAAAAGTTAACTAAAGGAATGATTTAATTCATACTAAAGGCCGGAGCACCCGTGAATCATGATGTGTGTGCAAGTCGGTCATTGATAAAAAGGAATGTGGGCACTCACAGTTCGAAATATCGAAGTTCGACTTGCACATGCAGATGCATGTGCCTCGGCCTGTAGTGCATATGATACGACTCAGTATAGGAAGCTCTAAAAAAACATAACCTTTCCATGAGTTTTCAAAATTTTGAACTTGCTTACCTTTTATAATTCTATTATAATTCTACGACTCAGTTCAGGAATCTCTAAAAAAACATAGCCTTTTCAGAAATTCTTTTATTTTGCACTTGCTTAACTAATATAATTTGGTAAAATTTATCCGTTTCATTTCAATTTGTCTTCTGGACTGCTTCCCAGAATCGTCAAAAGATTCAAATACGCGTAGGCAAAGAAATTTGGGTCTCGGATTGTTAAAAAAGTGAGAACTTGAAAACGATAATGAATCGAAGGCATTTCACAATCAGGATCCTGAAAAGAAGGTATTTTGGGGACAAAACATGTCAAAAAATCTGAAAATCAAAGAACATTTATAAGAGACTAAGCGCATGGACAGATTGTAAGAGACAGGCAGAGAGAGGGGACCTCGTAAATTTATTTACCAAACAGAATTTTTTTTTTATCTAGAAAGAAGTGGAGGTGGTGTGGCGATGATCTGACGATCTCCTCCATCTTAGATCTGAAACGCAAACAGAAAGAGAAAAGGATAAACAAAAAATATGAATCAGTAGAAAATTGAACAAACAAACTAACGAAAGACTTTGATATCAAAAAGCAACGCAGAAAAAGAAAAACGAAAGAAGGAAATCAAACCTGAACAATAACAGAACAGAGATTTCTAACAATTGATTTGATCCGTACATCGCCTAAAAATAAATAATACAAGTAATCAAGTCAAACCAAATCCAGGAACAAATATTCTAGCGTATGAGAGACCAACAAAACTGAAGAAAAATATCTACAAAAAAATCGCCTAAAAATAAATAATACAAGTAATCAAGTCAAACCAAATCCAGGAACAAATATTCTAGCGTATGAGAGACCAACAAAACTGAAGAAAAATATCTACAAAAAAATACAAGTTACAGAGATCGAAACCTCAAAAAACTCACCGAGTGATCGGATCTGATAAATTTCATGGTCCTTACTCCTTAGTACCGATCTGACTCTCTTATTCGCTTCCAAACATGGAAAAGAAACAGAAGACTTCATTATTTTTTCTCTTTTTAGGTTGCTTCGGAAAATCCACAGCCAAAAGAAGACTTCAGCCGACAGCCAAAGGGGTGCTTTGTCTAAATTTGGTTTTTTAGTTTATTGGATTATTTGATTTTGTCCTTATTCAAATTTTTTTTGCATTTGTTAGTTTTCGGTTGATTTTTGAGGTTTTTCATTGTCATTCCGACGGTATATAATCTAAAAAGTATAAAATTATTAGCCAAATTTAAAGTTTTGTGAATAAAGACAAAAATAAACTAAAAAACCAATAAACCAATAATCCAATTTGGTTTATTTTTGTCTTTATTCACAAAACTTTAAGTTTGGCTAATAATTTTATGCTTTTTAGATTCCTCTCGTCAAGACAAGCCAAGAAACCTCAAAAAATCAACCGAAAACTAACAAATGCAAAAAAAAATTGAATAAGGACAAAATTAAATAATCCAATAAATCAAAAAACCAAATTTAGCCAAACTCCCCCAAAGTAAAGCAAACCTAAAACTGAAGCCTAGAAGAGGACAGAACAAGTACGGGTAAATTTCACTGTCCACCCCTAAGGTTTATGATAAATGCAGATAGCTACCCTAAGGTTCTAACAAGCAAATTGCTTTGCACACCCCCTTCTGACGCGCCCCCCTCACCTGGCCCCACCACTATTTATCACTTTACCCCTCTTTTTTCCTTTAATTACATTAACTTTATTATTAATATTTATTTATTTCTTTCTTTCTTTTATTTAGTTTTTTATTTAATTCATTTCTTTTAGTATTTAAATATTTGTTTATATGTTTTATTAATATATATATTTTATTATTAATATTAATTTATTTCTTTATTTTTTTACTTTATATTAATTCATTTAATTATTTAATTCATTTATTTTGTTTTATATAGTTTTTTATTTACATATTTATTTATATCTTTTATTAATATATTTTTTCTCTTCTATCTTTTCAGAATTCTCTGATATTTTATTTCTCTTTTTGAATTATTTAATATCTTGTTTTTCTAATATGTAATAAATCTTCTCGTTCTTTATATATATTTTTATAATATGGTCTAATATATTTTTTTCTCTTTTATTTATTAAATATTGTTTATTTACTTCATTTTTTAATTACTTTTTTTTAATTACTTTTTTTTTGTTTTACTTGATTACATTGATCCGGCCTCCCAATGCCTTGCCACGTGTTCAATTATCGACATTTCTTTTAATCCCGCCCCCAATGCCTTGTCACGCGTGTTCGCTTTCACATTTCTTTGATCCCGGCCCCCCCAATGCCTTGCCACTTGTTCGCTATCAGACATTTCTTTGATCCTGCCCCCAATGCCTTGCCGCGTGTTCGTTTTCGACATTTCTATGATCCCGACCCCCAATGCCGTCGCCCACTTGTTCGCTATCGACATTTCTTTGATCCCTACCCCCGCTAAGTATCTATTTATATTACTCATTCTTCTACTACTTCACACATTGTCTTCTTAATTCTCTCACTACTTCATACATACAATCACAGAACATCTCCCAATATTTTTCTTTCTTTTTTCGTAATTCATCGAAGAACATTATGGATGGCTACTACGATACAGATGGTTGGTCATTTGAGAATGATGTGCCAAGTCAGGAGAGCATCAACTACGCTGATCGGACTATACAACTAATTTACCACTCCACTGTGGTTAGTTATTTTTCGTTGTTCTTATGCATATTCATCGGTTTTACTTATAATGTTTTACTTATACATTTTCGGTTTTTTTTTTTTTATAGATTTTTGAAAGTAGAGAAGATATGTTAGCTTGGGCGAAGAGAGTTGGTCTCGAAAACGGTATTGTGGTAGTTATTAATAAATCTGCTAATTTAAAAAGCGTAAGCCGAAAGTGCATTCTTGGTTGTGAGAGAGGAGGAAAGTATAGACCGCACCGTGGGGTAGAAGGCAAATCTTGAATAGAAATAATCGGACTAAAAATGTGATTGTCCATTTATGCTCACGAGGTATAACAATACCTCCGCATTGCAATGTGGGGGTTTAAGGGTTTCTTGTGGTCTTCACAACCATGAACCAACAGAAAATATTGAGGGTCACGAGTACCCATCAAGGCTAAAACCAATGGAGAAACAATTTGTGGTCAAGATGGCCAACAACACCGCACCTCGTGAAATTCTTAGTATTTTAAAGAAAAAAGATCTGTCAAACACTACAGGAATTAAAAGCATTTACAACGCTATTTTCACAAACAAGGAAGCCAAACGGGGCGGTCTAACTGAAACTCAATATGTCTTAGACCAATTAATTGAGAAATGATACCTCCATGACTTTAGGACAAATCAAGAGACCAACGAAATCACAGATATTGTTTGGGTTCATCCTACAAGTCTAGAGCTATCTGTACTACACACATTTGGGGGTAGTCATCGCATCACGGTACAACATTGTACTACACACATTTAACGCAAATCCTGCAGGTTGTTTTACTCACTTGCCCTTGAGATCCCGGGCCCAGTTTTCAACCGACAAAATAAGAAAGAAATAGCTATTGCCCGTATTAACAGTCACTTTGTACAACTTTTTTTGCGCCCCAATCACCTTGTACCACTCATCCCAATGTGGTGGTGGGACAATGTATCGGATGAAGTTAAAGGATGGGCTTTAAGTTATGACACACGTCTTGATTTGTGGTTCCAGGTACTGGGTGTCGTGCCGGGACGACAATTTGGAGGCAATATTGATTAGGGCTGACCACTTGTCAATGTGATTGTAATATTTATTCATTTTAAATCGTGATTGTAATATTATTATTTCACTTTAAGAAGTTTTATTTATTTATTATTCATTGTTAAGACAACTTAATTAACTAATTAAAATAATTACTTAATAATAATTTTACATTAATTAGTTAATAATAATAGAACTTTTTTATTTATTATAAAGTTTCTAAATACAAAGTGAAATTTAAATGCAAATTTGAGAAAATAATTTACTTGCAAATGTAATTTGAATAAACCAAATTAAATGAGTAATTAATTAAATAAATGAAATGAGAAAACGAAATTATTAAAATTAGAGTAATGTAATTAAATAAATAAAGTTGAAAAAAAAAGAGTCGAAAATAAAAAACGAAAAAAGAAAAAAGAAAAAAAAAAAAAAAAAAAAGGGGAGTAATTTGGGGTTTGGGTTGGGGGCGAGGGGGACAAGGTGTGTCAGAGGGGGGGTGCAAAGACCTCTCTCTTACAGCTACACAAATCTCTCTTACGTTACGAATTATTGCTATGATTCCCTCGTTTTGTTGAGTTTACTCTAACGCTGATGGTTTAGACCAACAAATGACTGAATTTTGTGAGTATTCTTACATTTTATATTTACCAAATTGTAGTTTTTTTCTTCTAAAAATGATATTTATCACATAACGTGTCTTGTTCTTTTTTTGGTCAGCAAGGTATATTTGTGAATGAAATGCATATGCAAGTTACATATAATTATGTTGTTTTCACTTGTAAAAAATAATTCATTGCAAATAAAAATTAGGGTGATTTTCCTTTCTTTTTTTCTTTTTTTTCCCTTTTTTTTTTTTTTTTTTTTTTTTGGGGGTAAGATATGGTAGAAATTTGCATTTGCATTTCATTCCGAAAAATATATTTATTGGCAAGCCAGAGGATAGCCAGGAGGGGCCGTCGCCCCTGCAAGGGAAAAAAAACCCTATAGGCGAAGTATTTTTTTGGGGAAAAAATTCGCCCACACGTAGTTAAATTCCTAGCTCCGTCCCTATTGGCGACCAAAAGAACGAGATACATTAGAGTGACAAATATCATTTTTACAATAAAAAACTACAATTTAGTAAAAATGAAAGAATGTACAAATACTTGCACAAATTCAATCACATGTAACCAAAAGTCTAATTGGGTTTTAATCTTTAAATTCTCAATTCAAATAAAAAAAAATGCTAGATTTAATTGTTGAAATGACCGAAATAGTTAGGGGTATACCAGTCATCTAATATCATAAACTAACGGATTGGGAGAAACTTGATAATGGTTTGTAAAGTAAAGAAAATCAGTGTTAATAATTATTAAAACTTCAAGAGAGGTCCCTGCATTTGTGTGAAACCTTGGTGGAGGTGAGTGAAATTAACCCAGCAAGTATACTTACAAAGGAACCCTACTCCAATAGGGAACAGAGCACGTTGTTGCTCTGGAGAAAATATCACATGCATAAGGTGCACCACGTCAATTTATGAAGGAAGTTTTGATGCGGGTAAAATAAGGGCAAACAAAAAATTGGTTTTTTTTAAAATTGAGACAGATCACTCTCTCATAATACATCACATAAAAAACCAATTTTTTTTAAAAAAAACATCTTAGTGGAACACCCCCTAAGCGAAAGGGAAGTAATTTAGCACTTTTCCAGTTTATTTTTGCACTTTAAAAGGGAGTGTAAAAAACAATTCTAATATGGACTTAGATTACCGTAACGATAACAAATATATTTTTATATATTAAAGTAATGTATTATACCAAAAAAATCACCTCAAAAGAAAAATGACTTCAACAATTACGGCGAGTTTCCACTAAATTTATTGGCATTGAGTTTTTTTTTTTTTTATTGCTCTTTTAAATTTCGTAGTTTTTGTTGGTTTTTCGTCGTAATTTTTTGAATTAATAATTCGTAACAAAAAAAAAATCACGTGCTCTGTTCACTACTGCTTTTGATTGGTTTTTTTTCTTAGCGCATTTTATCTGGTTTGTAGTATCACTACTGCTTTTGATTGGTTTTTTTTCTTTTTTTTTTTCCATTTGTTAGGGATGTTTCAAAGTATAAATTTAGGGTTTAGTTGAGAAGAAGAGGAGAAGCGAGAGAAGGAAATTAGAGAAGTAGGTTTCCAGTAACATAATCAGTCCCATCACCTCCAGGTCCTCCACGTGTTTTATGTTTATCCAAGATGAGAGTACAAGAATCCCTTGTCGTAAATTAACAAAAAACAACCTAGCATTACTATTTGGAATTTTGCTCTAGGATCAAGCACGCAGGAAGAAAGAAATTGAAGAGAAGAAAATGGAAAAAGAAGGGAGAAGGTGATTGCGTTTGTCTTGAAGGAAAGTAAAGGATAACAGGGTACTCAATTGTTTTACCTATT
The DNA here is from genome assembly GCA_022606695.1 of Vaccinium macrocarpon. Lineage (NCBI taxonomy): Eukaryota > Viridiplantae > Streptophyta > Magnoliopsida > Ericales > Ericaceae > Vaccinium > Vaccinium macrocarpon. The sequence continues at coordinate 40,623,742 of CM040178.1, read as the reverse complement.
TTACCTGAACAGGTCTCATGAGTTTGTTGTGCTGCACTGTTGCATAGTTAATCTACATCCATTTTATAGGAAATTTAGCGAAGTACATGATTTTCAGCTGGTGTGATTGCCGTTTCATGTTACTGATCTCTGTCAAAGTGATAGTTGTTGTACAAAGTTCTGGTAATTGTTTTTCTGTTTCCAAGATGTTGAGTAGTAAAACAGTTAATATAATTTGTTGTACAGCACGGGCTATGTAATTGAGTATGACAATCAAATTTTATTCAAGTAGAAATCAATGAAGACTCGTGTCAATTCGTTTAATTAACTTCCTAAGGGGGAAAATGGAAATTTTGTGAGTCCTGAAGATGGATTCTGCTAAACTCATGGTTCGAACATGGATAAACCAGCTGCAAATCAGTTTATCATTTCATAGGTAAAGTAGAACAAAGGAACTTCATTATGTTAAGATGATGGCATGATTCCTTGATAGTTTTTGTGTTTTGCCTTGGGTTTTAGAAACATTCAATAGCAATCATACCTTACTGAACAAATTTAATGCTCAAGTCTCCGGGAAAGTAAGGGTGGGGATTTTGCTACGCTGATAATGATATTTACTAAATAACAAGTACGTGCTAAGCAGCTAAAGCATATGCATAACGTTTTAATGTATGCTGACTGATTAGAATCTGATCAAGTTTCCCAGTCAAGAGTTACCTATCACTTTCTATTTCTTTCTACTTATTTCTCTGCTATTCCCAAAAGAACTTATTCAGTTCATCGCATAAAAGGAAGAACACAAGAGACGTGTAGAAAACTTAGAAGAGGGAGGACTGGGTTTTATGGTTGGTCTAAATGACAACCTTCACCAAGTTTTGGTTTTGCCGGCTTTGGACAATTGAAGAAGAGCGCACTGGTTGATCCCTACGAGGCCACTGCACAGGGGTGGCATTACAGGAACCCAAGTTTTTTAGCCCATCTGTTAGAAATTGAGCCCATATAGATGGCAAGTGGCAACATCCGTCTTTTGAACGAGACACAAATACCCATAAACGTTAAGAAATTGGTCAAGTGTGATGCACCACCCCAACTAACTTGATCCCAACATAAAACTCAACGTGGGGCCAAGGCACCAAGAGATAAATTTAGATTTCTTTTTGGTTTGGTGAAGACCCCTCTCTAACTACTGTCAGCGATTTGGTTACCGCATTGGTCTAGACCAGCCCTTGAAAATCTGTTGGTGTTCCCTAAAGATGGGTTGAGTTACTAGTTGCTAAACAATACCCTCTTGATCTATGGCTTTTGGAGTGGCCATTGTTTACTGAAATTTGAAAAGCAAACGCAGACGTTTGTCACTCATTCTTTTGTGCTAGTCTTCTTTTATGGCAAGCTCCTTCCCTTCTGTTTAACGGACCAAATTGGCCATAGTGTTCTCAAATTGGGGTTGATAACCAACCAATTTGTGCTTTAAGCACTGATCCCACTCAATTTTCCCTTCCTTAATTTCAGTTTTTGGGATGCAATTGAGAAACCAAATTGTCTTTATGCTTTCGCTTAGGCATAATGATATGCATGATGTACCATTCTTTTGGCTTCTCAGTAATCCAAAATTTTATTGAGAGAACAAATTTAGCCCGGTATAACAAGGGACGAATCTTTAAATCAGGCCGCAGATCTTATGTACTCACCTTGGTTGAACTTTTAGAGAATTCAGTTCCATCTTAGAAATTATTGAAGGAGTGCAAAACACACTTCGCTTTGATTTTTGGAGACAGACAGAGCAATGACAATATTCCCTGCCTCATTTTTCCCTTCACCCTTTAACTTAGAGCCTTTGGGTTGTGTTGTGAGGCTTTATTTAGAAGACGTACCTAATGGATAACACGTGTACCCTACCCTATTTGCATCCAAAATTTTCTCCCTTCTTGGTCTTTCATAAAAGATAACCAAAAAACTTGACAGAATTGTATATCAAGATATGGAGTCCTGAAAAGTCTGATATTCCCTTTATAAAATTTAGATGTTGAAGAATATGCCCCATAAACAAGGAGCAAAGTGCCTACTCAAAAGCTTTAAAAACTGACCCCTCTCTGAATTATGTTAGAAAAAATCTTCTCCTCTTTAAATCCTCATTCCAGTTTTAGTGCACAGAAAAGGAGGTTAATCTCATGGTTTAACAACTCATTAGCCCAGCAAAAAAGTGTCTCCAAGAACAGTACTTTCCCTTTGGAAAGCTTTAGACAGCCTGGAGAGGCATTCAGTAAATCTAGTGGGCTGTCTTCACATTCTTTCAAGAATGGACCACTCACTCTTTTACAAATAGCAAGATAGGACTAGTTTAATTAATTCAGATTGTTAATCAATGAGATTGTTAATCAATGGGAGTTGATTAAAAGTTCGTAACATAAATTAGACACATGAGGTGGGGTTTTAAAGCACTCATACCCATTCTACTTATAATCAGAGTTCGGCGATCAATTGATAATATTTTCGCGCATCTTATATTAAAATTCCAACACAATTTTTTTACACTCCTTCCTTCTGAATTTTGTTACTACTTAATGAGTGATGCTAAGAGTTGTTAGATGGTCCCGTCATTTATTCTCTATTTTCTTTATTTTTTCATGTATTTGGTAGAGCTAGCTTTGGACTAATTCCGAAGCTTTGAAGTTAAAAATTCTCCAATAGTCCGAAGTTTTTTTTTTTTTTTGTGTGTGTGTGTGTGCGCTCGTCTATTTTGCTTTTTACCTTTATAGTTTCTCTGGTACTCTCAACAGCTTTGAACTAGGAAATTGTACACCCGTTTTAATCGCGACACTCAAAGTGATGCGAAAGAGAAGACTGGAATTATCAATTTTAGTTGGATCTTGCTCAAAATTAAGATGCCCCGAGTTTTCTCCAGTACCACAGTTATAAAATTTGAGGTACAGAGCATGATTTGGTGGCATAGGGGTGGGAGGAAAATGAGAGGAGCAGAAATGATGGTATGGTCGGTTGGGAAAAGTCTAAAAGCCACCTAAAAAAGAGAATGGAGTGCATTGCTTTCATGATCTATTGAGCATGATGACTAGTCGCCCCAACCATGTTAAAAAAAAAAAAGAAACAAATGATCCTTTTTAAAATGAGTCACCCTTTGTCTAACTTAATCGAGTATTGAACTCAACTTATTAGTTTGTAACAGCAGGCACCTTAATTTGGTAGAATGAGTAAGCAAACAACTTGAAAGGGAGTTGGTTAATTTTCTTAACAAACTATACGTGAAAACGAAGACTCTAAATTTTTTTCCTTTGATCAGCAACGAAGATTACACATTTGAATGCACCAGACACTGGGAATATAAAAAGAAAAGGCACTGTATTTACTTTTATTGTTGCTGGTAAAAATGGGGTGGGTGCAAGCTTTTTCCACAGGAGACTTTAGCTCGTTTCTTTGAGTTTCTTTCCATCTTATGGCCAACAAAAATGCAGGAGGATGTGATAATGGGGACATATATGGTAATAAGGAGATATTTCACCTCTCTTTTCAAAAAAAAATGTAATATATATATATATATATATATATATATATATATATATATATATATATATATATATATATATATATATATATATATATATCAATTCATTCACCGTAGCAACAAAGTGGCTAGTTCATCACGTGGACCAAACCCATCATTCCTCCCCACTCATAGTCCCCAAAAGGAAGCAGGGTATTATAGTCATTCAATAACAAGATGCAGCTATTAACGAATGGGGACTTTGCTGTGATACACTCCTCTTCTATGGTATTGAGAATGTGCTTAAGTGCTTGCCAGTGTGGATGTGGAAAGCAAAATTATGCGTGTCTACTGTTTAGCAGCAATCCACATGGGAGGAGGAGTTTTTCAGTGCCGAGTAGCTACCATCCTACGTGGTGTCCGATAACCCGAAAAGCATCTTAACAAGACAAAAACACTTTTGGACCGGGGTTTTTAGGGAGAGAGAGAGGATAAAATTTGGGGAACTTTCTAAAACACTTTCGATGGAGGATGTCTGGATGCCAAGACACTCACCACGTAGTCTTAAACAAGCATACAAAAAAAAAATTTCACATGGGAGAGTAGTAAGAGAATATACTTTTGTCTCAATATATATCATATCATGCACAAAAGAGCAACAAGTACTGCATTTCTTCTGCTACAATGGTATGGGGAAGAGGGAATTTATCTATGCAACAATAGGAGCCATTGGTCTGGAGAAAGAGAAGGCCGCTTTTGGATTAGAAAAAGGAACTTGGTTAACTCAACAGCCCTTTGATAATAAAAGTGATTTTGTTCGGTCCATCATCCGACCTATATCAAGTAATAATTAATCTGAGATACTTTAGGATTTAACTTGGAAAAATGATCAAGCCTCAAATTTATTAGTAGTAAGTTAAAAAGATGGAAACTGATGAAGGAAATAATTTGCCCCCAGAATATTATGAAGTTATTGAAAGGCCCCAGTTATGATTGATTAGTGCAAATGTGGATGAGCTAATTAAGTGTAGAACCATGTGAGCAGTGAAGTGGAATCCAGTTTGTGCCTTCTTTATACTCCCATGTATTAGGGCTTGGTTCAAGCCCTCCCCTCTCTCATACTACATAGCAAACTAATCCACTAAAGGCATCCTTATTTGGCTCTCCACTTTAAAGAGAGCCAAACCCCAAAAACCTATCAAAATCAGCCTCTCTACTTTCCTTCACCAAATTATTTTTGCTACAGTACCGCACCAAATTTGATGCGGCACTGTTCACGCACCCCTTCCTTTTTATTGTTTATGCACAGTGCCTTGCACACGCGTACTTGCACAGTAAATACTTGCACACGGTAAAGTACTTGCACAGTGACATATAGTATCAATTTTGTTTATACAATAAAGGACTTGCACATCTCCTAGCGTGGGAGAACTAGTTTTTTAGGGAAAATGTTTTTATTAATTAGACTTGAGGGGAATAGTAAAGTTAGGATAAAGAGTTTGATTTTTTGAGTTTATGACAAAGTGGCTTGCTAAATTATAAAAAGTATTTTTTGATTAAATTTGATGTTTTTTTTTGAGGAGACAGATAAGGATGCTCTAACCGTTCACTGCTAAGATAGAAAAAAGAAAAAGAAAAAGAAAAAAGGGGTAGAACCGTGAAAGAAAGCACTGCATTATTCCATAAACCTTAAAAGTGTGGACACTAACGGCGGAGGAAAAAGGAAACCAAGGGGAAAAGTAGTTTTGTACTACAGTAATATGCAAAGACTGATAGCTATATACAAATGCACGGGGAAGGGAATTATATATGAATAATCACTAACCTATTTTTTTCCTCGCACTAATCAGTGCTTGCTTTGTTTATTTCGAAAGTTACAAGGTTGACGAACTGGTTTCCGACCGTTTGAAAGTTCGGACGAAGATTGCGAGAAAATTTTGGGTGTAATGGTAATACCAGTATAATACCACGTCGTCACGTGATGGCGTGGTGTCACAATCCAATAACGAACTAGCATGTGTCGTAATGGAGCCCACTATATAGGGACGGATTAGGAATTCTCTACAGTGAGGGCATCAATTTCTACTAAGATTAACAAAAATTTAAAGCATAGCACAACAATACAAAACTAGTTTTCACCTTATGCAATATTAGTATATTGTATATCAGCATACGTATCTGAAAAACCTTAAACTTTCAATCAAAAAGCCCTAATCAAAACGCTAATAAAAAAAAATACTAATTAAAAAGCCCAACCTATTATTCAAATAAATGATTTTAACTACTTAGAATTTGGAAGAATCTATAAAGGAACTTTGGTTGTATATAAACAATGGACAATTACCACTAAGTCCCAACTTAACATTCAAAGTAGCAAATGTGGGAAAATGGAAACAGACATCCAAATATTTTATTTATATATTAATATTTATGTATGTACTATATTAATATATGCAGACCAACATATACATGTCTGGATAAGAAAACCATATGTATTATCCATATCATATCAGAGAGAGAGAGAGACCGAGAGTTGAGAGAGATTGAGAGTGAGAGACCTCCTCACCTCGGTGAAGTGATGGGTTGGATTGGTGAACGGCGATCTCGTCGGCGACCTCCTTCTCTTCTATTTTTTTTATTTAGATTAGATTTTCGTTATTTGAAAAAAAAATTGAGAAAAAAAAAACCTTGAAAATTGAGGGGGGCACATGACCCCCCTTGCCCCTGTGTCCCTCCGTCACTGCCGCTATACACTACTGAAAATTGGAAATGTAACCAATCATTACACATAAGCGTAATGAGGACCCGCAAAATGGCGGATGCATGACCAAACACCCCCTTATCCGCCCCTGGACCTGCGTCAATACACAGTCAGTATTCGGTAGTTATTGGTTCGTTGCAATGCAATCAATGCGATGATTGGCGAAACAGTGACAATGATTTTTTTTTTCAAAGATTGCATCCCGTGACTCCCGTCTTCCTATAATGCATCCGCGACCGAGTTTCCGAGTTTTGAAAATTTTCTACTTCAAAGAGTTAGGCCATGTTATCCACCTTTTTTCCTTTTTTTTTTAATTCTAAAATATTGAATTTTTTAAGTTCACCTAGACTTCGGTTGTTTCTTTATTAGTGGGGTCCACTTTCAGGTCTCATACAAATAATTTTTGGCATGGACCTATTGAAAAATCAGTTTAATCTGATGACTGCAATTACTTAATTCAATGTTTTACTTTTCCATTATTCAGAATGTAAGATACGAAAGAAAGGTTGAAACATTAGATTAAGTACTTATTTTAAAATATTAATTTTTTTTTAACCTTTACCACACTTAAAATGTGATATGAACGAGTTTGACATCTATCCAATGTAATGCACCGGCAATGACATTGCCTAAATTTGCCATAAAAAATAGAGAGGATTTTGTAATTCTCAGTATTAAACTTAACCTTGGTATGATGTTTAGCGGCTTGTCTAGCATGATAGTTGTAAAGCCTAGAAAATTTTGGGTGCAAATATTGTATGTAGCGGCCGGGTGTTTACATATAAAATTAACAAATTCAATAATTAATTGACACGTAATCAGAAATGTCAAACGTTGACAAATATCTGTCAATGAAGATACACTGGATTAATAGAATAAAGTTGAGTAACTACGATGTCATATTGTTTTTCAATTTGAAAAGCAGTTATTGAAAGTTACGAGTTATTGTCAATATAGAAAATCGACTTCGAAGCCATATTTTTAACTGCTAAGCACATGAACTGCACGTGTAAACTTGCGAAACAATACAATGAGTAGTTACAACACGTGGAGTACATCAGGCAAGGCAGATTCAAACTAAAATTTCTGGGAGAAGATTAAAGAAATTCAAATCGACGTAGAAGGGGGAAGAAACTGCCAATTCGAGGAGTTAAAGATGGAGTTCGAAGCAAGCCAAGTTCAAATATTTTGAGCGGGAAGTTCAAATTGCAAGCAGCATCTATAAATAAAAGAGATTGAAGAGTAAAAAACCTCTAGACAAATCTTCAACAAACAGCTATCAAACAAAATGGTGTTTGGTTTGTTTATTGGCAAATAGTTTAGGAGTTCGAACTCAATTCGAAGTAGGTTAGGAAGTAGTTAGAATTAATCTTGATTGTTCTTGTAACAATCATCTGTTCAAAGTTCTTGTCACCTTGTATTTGAAGTTGAAGGCAATTTCGAAGTAAGTTCACCTTTGATTTATCAATCGAAGTATCTTGTTTCTTTGTTGTTCTTTAATTTCCTAAGTATATTGGTTTGCATTTCTTCATTTTGAGGGAAAAATCATCTTAATTAAGGTAATTGAAACATTAAAGACACAATCGTTTGATTATATTTGATTTTTCCAAAGTTAATCTGAGGGAGAAGATTGAAACTCTCTTTGGCATGCTCGCACTCAATTATTTTTCATTACAAAGAAGTAAATGAACCAAACACCATTTTCATGGAAGTCAACAGGAGTCCACCCATAGCACATTAAAAACAGTAAAAGGGTCACACTCTCAGAATCTACAAAATTGAATGCAGGTCGATCCACCTGTGTTTGGTTTGGTTGTCCAGGTTTGGATGAATAATGATTTGAATGAAATTCACCGAGCCTGGAGGTGTCATGGTTATGACACTCCCGAGATGGCTCTCGGATAGCCCTCGAGAGCTCCGTTGCTCAGCATGTTGACCGTTTGAGAGCCCAAGCGCCTTACGTGCCGAATCGTTTGATGTCGGTCATGTAGGGGCTCAGAAACATTGGGATTGGCGGTTGTGTGTTAGGCACGCTAAGCAGGTCATGATGGATCATTAAAATGTGGCAATCACCTACTTTGCCACCGTTGCCTACAGGATCACGTGGGTGATGGAGATTGTCTCGAGGTGAATTGATCCTTTAGACCCACGTGACACGACGTCAGCCGAATCGCAGCGTCTCCAGTAGAGATTGAGGTCACATCAGCGGTCACTCCTCATACGGGTGACAAGCATGTGAGGGGGGCCGAGCGCATAGTAAGCATGCCCCTTCAACCTATAAATGCCCAACTCCAACAACCACTTTGGGTATTCCTGTTTCCTCATTCAATACTCTTATAATTCCATTTCTCTCTAAGTTTCTAGCTTACTTCTTCTTCTTTGGTGACTGACTTTTTCGTCGGAGTGCCTTCCCGGACCACCATTGTCCGGGCTAGGCACTAACGTGGTTGTTCATGTGCACATGTTACCTTCTCCGGTGAGCAGCTAGGGATCAACGAGGTTCAGCAATTCCACCACCATTCACACCACACCAGAAAGGTCAAAGAATTTACTCTGGCGAGAAGCACCCCCACAGTGTACCACATGGTGTCTTACATGGTACCTGCAACACTCTATTCAACACCATTAAATACTTAGAAAATACATTCAGAATTTATTTTTGGGTATTTAGAGTTTTTGCACTTTATTATAGCTGTCCAAAAGTTAAAAACAATACCCGTAAACCATCTAACATATATTTTTGGATTGCTGAAATGCACAAAAGTATTGCCACGTTGTACTCGTGCGGCACCCAAGTTTTTCTGTTGTAAAGCCACCTAGGTTTGTTTGTCATAGAACTTTGTTACACACACACACACCACTTTTTGCACACCTCTCTCACATAGGGATGGGTGGGGTCCACCCTGTAAGACCCATTCCTATGTGAGAATGGTGTGCAAGTGGTGTGCAAAAGTGGTGTGTTTATCTTTTTCCTTTGTCATAAGCTACTCGGGACGGTTAATATGACGTGGCAGTTTTCTATTGATCGTACACTTTAGCTGGAGTGAGACTCCCCGCTTGGCAGCATTTCCTTTGTATTCGCAGAGACCTTGACGTGGGTCCTATAAGTACGCGCCATGGGTCCCACACTCCTATTATTTGCAAACCTCCTAGGTTTGGTCCGAACCTACTATTTAAATTTCTTGACCGTTGGGGGACTCCGAATGGACAAATATGACCTTGCTAGATGTATCAAATTTGGTCCCTCCAGCTTAGCGTTATTGACAAGAAATATAAGAAATACTCCGTATAGATTTCTTTTTTAATTTTTACGGCATTTTTTTTAATTATAGGGTTTTGTTAACATGTGTCCATAAAAAAACACAAACAAACAAAATAAACATACACTCCAATGTACATTTTACACTTTTTAATACATTTTCACATATTCTTATATACTTTTCACATATTTTAGTACATTTTTTCAACTTTAATGTGTGTTTATTGGGCACACTTAGCAAAATCCTTTTTAACAACCAAGTGTCCACTACCGGAGGCCTCAATTAAAGGCAGAGCAAAGTTCTATATGGACTGGTCTCAAAAGGAGTTGATAGCAAAACTTTGGTGTTACACGATGAATTAAATAAAAACAAACTCAGAAAGTCAACTGATTAAGGAGGGCTAAAATTTTGGGACAGATGGAGTAATCATGAATTGATAAACCCAATTTGACATTAAATTTCAGGTTATACAATCTTTAATGACCAATTTTATTTATTGCCGACTGCATATTCCTACTTCCACACAATAAACTATTTTCCAGCATTTGCTAGCATTTATATACTAGTGTAAAATTCACAAGACCATGGTGCGTTGTGTCGATCATTTGGTTAATTTTGCCATTATGACGCTAGATAAAAACAAATAGGGTTGGTAACCGTTTACAACAACTGTTCCTTACCTGAAAAAGATTGATTACCCACCATAGGAGGTCCAACCAAAATTAATAGTTAACATATGGACTTTTGCAATCCAAAGTTCTTCATTTTATTTTTGTTTGAACAAGAGCATTTGAGGCCAGGAATCGATCCAGAACCTATCTATTACATACGTATTAGGTTATGTTTGGATGATCGAAATCTTAAGTAGGAATAAGAATATAATTTTGAGAATCAAATAGCTAGATATTTGTGATACCTGGAGTAATTTCATTTTGGTATTTGAATTAATTTAGAAATATTACGCGTGAAACAATTAATTTGAAAATTTACCTATGGCAACATTTCCATTTCCTTTTTGTAATGATTGAGGAAGAATCTAAAATTTACGCGGGATAAGGAGGGATCAAATTCCGTTTCAGTTTGCAAATGGTATTTCTGATTGTATTTGTAATTAGGAATCACATTTTTTTTTTGTCTATTCCGAACGTTGGAATCATGCAAGTATGGCATCACATTCATATTGTTTTCTCTTCAAAAAGTCGAAATCACAGAAATATGACATCACATTCTTATTTCTTCTCAAAATTCCCATCATCCAAGTCTTACATGAATTATCTTTTGACTTTATTGTGGCTGATGTGGAAAATAATTGCTGGTAAAATATACTCCTGAAATCAAAACTCAAGAGAAAAGCCGGGGGCAGGGGCGCATGATAAAAGTTTGCTTCCTGTTTTTGATGGCCCAGTCACATGCAATAGGACCACATGGACTTGGGATGCCCTCCAACAACACCTGATAGCAACAGTATATATGTATGTATATAAGAAATTAACAAGACTTGTGTTGGAATTAATGCTATCAATGCTTGGATTGTTCGGAAGCTGGGATTTGGTCCGCCAGAGGTGTATCATCAGGGTCACAACCGAAAGTCTTTGAGAGAGAGAGAGAGACATTGTTGAAGGGTAAAACTGTAATTTGACAATAATTTTCGTGGCATTAAAAAACTCGATCGTGACCTTATCATTTGCCACTTTGAATTTTTATGAAAATTTTCTCTACAAATGATATTATTTTTAAGTTATCGCTTTGTGGACTAGACATTTTTTTGGAATGGAGGAGTGGTGTTGTTTTACATGCTCTAATAATCAGGTAGAGAAAGGATCGAGGTTGCCATGTTTTTCAACCTTTGACACCACAATTTATTACAAATAGATAAATTCAGCTTGTCTCTGACTTATATTACCTATTGGAGCGAGGGACGTTTAGACTTTGTTCGTTTGGTTCTTTCAAAATCAATCTTGTCACAGTACTGTCTTCAATTATTTTTTTCTCCAATTAAATTTGTATTTTTTGACATGTGATTATTTTGGCCTAGTTTGGCTAAACCAAAAAACTTGGTTTTTTGGTTTTTTGGATTAATCTCTTTTAAACTTGGTTTTTTGGTGTTTTAGTTTTTTGGATTAATCCACTCATACAAACTGGACTCCAACTGGATTAATCCAAAAAACCAAAAAACTGGTTTGGATGAATCAGTGGTTTTTTCCATTCATCCAAACAACCCCAGTTTTTTGCAATGGATTAATCCAAAAAACCAAGTTTTTTGGTTTAGCCTCAACGGTTGTATAGCATAACACTTCAAAGGGGTAATTTCAGGGCACATAGCCGTATGTGACACTTGTAGGAACTAAGGAAATATGGGGCTCATTTGTAAATTACTAAATTTTGGATTATTTCTTTTCATGATGATATGATGTATCATCATTGAGTGAGGACCCAGTAAAATCCGAAATAATTATTACTAGTAATGAGTTTGTGGGGATTTATTGACAAATGACAAGTAATGCTATAACGGTGAAGAACTCGTCTCTATATAATTCTAAGAATAAAAGTCTCTTCGGTGGATGATGTGATTAGTTCTTCATAGATTAATAAAGATGTGTAAAAATTTGTGACACTACGAGTTATCTATGAAAAAAAATTATACAAAGAACAATGTGTTCAACTTCGCTTTTTCGTTGCTCAGTCAATGTTGATTGATTACATATATAGTTGATTCATCCTTACAATTACATATACAAGAGACCCATCCATATGAGAACATTATAAAGAATCGTTGTGACAAAGAAATTTATTTTTTCCTATCCCAAAAAAAAAAAAAAAAATGGCAGCAGAGGAATGGTAGACATATGACCCTTTAAGTGAGAGTCATACAAATTGAGAACTTTTTCTATTCCTTTAACTCTTTATTGGATTCCTTTCTACCAACTCCGAACTCCGAAGATAAAAAGGTAAAAAAAAGGGTCCATTTTATTCATATGGAAGATAAACATGTGTTTCTTTAATCATGTACCTTTGCAACAAAAAAAAAAAAGTGATCGCATATAGCAATCGGGACAAAAACATCAAATACATACACCACCAAAAAAAGTAATTGTTGATTTTTCCCTCCAAAAATTAATAGAGAAAGCAATAAATGAAATGGATCCACACCGTAATTAAGGAGTTTGAATTCCATAACCAATAGCAAGTCGTGACTAACTCATGCGGTAGAGTTTTTGGATGTTGCACAGTGCATTATGGGAATATAAGAAAAATGCAAATTATTATGTCGATATAGAGAGTTTTGAGCACTGGCGGCTTCACCTTATGGGGTAGATGGTCACATGACCACCCTAAAAAAAAAATTGTACTAATAATACATGTAAAAATTTGTACAAATTTTAGATTAGTTCATGTTTTGAACACCCAGTCAAAATATGAATGAACACCCAATGCAAAATTAAATGAACACACACCAACAAATCAGTCTACTTTGAACAACTTAAATTACATCTTGTTGTAGCCCAATCATAGGTGGCACCACATATAAGAAAATGTGGTCAATTAAAAACACTTTTTTTATTTTGTTGTTATATTGCATCTAGTAATTTTATCTAATCTTTTGTTTGAACGATTAGTCATATACTATAAACAAAACACACTACAATTCATGTGATTTACAATTGAATATATTTTTTTTAACGGCAAAAAACTTTATTAATCTTTGAAGAATTACAAAGATTAAAAGGGAATGAGGGGGGAGAAACAACCCGACTAGATGAAAAAGATCAGTAGACGCATCCTCACAAAAGACCGTGGATAGAAAGAAAGCAAGGTTAACAAGTAGCCAACCGAACAAAGGCAAAAAAATCTGTTGGACAAACCCGGAAGATCAAACCAAAAAAAACAATTGAATACTTAATATACTATCTCAAACAAGATAGACATCCTAATGACAAAAAAAATATAGAGGAAAAAATATTTATTGGTATCGTTATGGTATAGTTTTTTTTAGAGTAGACAATTCAAAAATAATAACATATACTGTATATGTTTAAAAAGATCCGTGCAAAAGTATTCGTTACATAATTTCCTAAAAAAAATAAGCATATTTATGCTCCTGTTTGATTTTGCTTTGGTAAAAATATAATAAAACTGAAAACAACTATAACGTTTTACGTGTTTTTGTATTTTTGAGGTCGCATTATATACACTAGTATATGAAATTTTGTGAATATACGACTGATTGGTTAAGCTAATAGAGTTAAAGGTAATTTCTGAACATCATGTTAAAAATTCCTAGAGTTGCCACTGGTTTTGAGACAAGGCTATATGGATAAGTACGATATTTTCTTAAGATCGGTTTGACCTAACTTTATTATTAATTATTAAATTTTCATCTTATACATTTTTGCATCAAGTTTTTTTTGAATTATTTATTCATTTTAATAAGAGTAATGTAAAAAGAAAAAATATATAAATTTTTAAAAGAAGTTCAATAATACAAAAATAGTAAAAAGTAGATAATTTTCTTTAACTTTGTAGTAATATTTTATGGACTTTGCTACGGGTACAAAGGGTTTGGTACAGAAAATGTATTGAGCTCTCTCGGGGACCCATTTTTAGGTCCCACACGAGTTGATCGAACCGTTCATTGTTCTTAGAACATTTTTTCAAAGGGCTCCACAAAATTTCAGCTCAATCAGACGGTTAAAAGTGCTTGAACCAAAGTCCCACTGTTTCAATTGTTTTTTTGTTGAAAACAAACCTGGGACTTTTGGTTCAAGCACTTCTAACCATCCGATCGAGCTGAAATTTTGTGGAGTCCTTCGAAAAAAATTTCTAAGAACAATGAACAGTTCGGATCACTCATGTGGGACCCAAAAGTGAGTCCTCGAGAGGGCTCGGTATATTTTCTGTACCAAACCCTTTGTACCCATAGGTTTATCGAATATTTTATTGACTTATTTAAAGTTCGATTAATTTTTTTAATATACTTTTTATGACTCTTTTTGTCGAGACAAAAAACTAATTCCAAAAAGTTTAGCTTGAAATTAACAAAAATTAACAAACAATCATTTTATAACAAAGTAAAGACAAAATCACCCAAACCAAAATCATCCAAACCAATATAAGTCGTTAAAAAGTATTTTTAATGGTTCAAATTTCAAATATTATCCTACATGTAAGATACTCGTCTTACATGTAAAATAATCTAGAACATCGATTACTGAACAAACGACTCAATTTGGACAGATAGTGGCTTTGTTTGGTTGAGAGTTTTGAGAAGAATTTTTTGAGAAATATTTTTGAGATAGTGTTTGGATGAGTTTTTGGAAAAAAATAATAATTAGTGAGATGTGTAATAATTAGAGAGAGATAGAGAAAGAAATGAGAATAATGATTGGAGAGAGGGATATGAATAGAGAGAGAAATGTGATTAATGATTGGGGAGATGAAAGATGGATAAATAATCTTTTTTGAATTTTTTTTAAGAAATGTGAAAGTGAACACAGTGAATGTCTTTTGGCACTACAAGGACCTTGGGTTTGTTTACCTTCGATAAAGATATGGGTACCAAAGTGCATGGTACAAAAATTGAATTGATCGGCGTTCGGGACTTACTTTTGGGTCCCATAATTATGATCCAAATTTTAAAATATTTTTTTGAGTGTTTGTGCAAAAAATCAACTTAATTAGATATGCGTAAATACTTCATCCAAACTTCAAGTTTTTAATTTAGAATTCAAGATAAAAAAAAAAATTAATGAGATGATTTTTTAACTAGACATTCAAAAAAATATTTTAAAATTATTGAACGGTTTAAACCATTCATGTAAGATCTAAAAGTTAAGTCCACGTGCCGATCCGTATAATTTCGGTACCTTCGGCTCGGGTACCCCTAGCAGCGTCCGTTTGCCTTAGCCCCGCTGATTGGAGCATTTTTTGAGAGGTTCTTGTAGGAGTAGTTGATGTAGGTACTGAAAGATACAGAAAAGGACCGAAAACAAAAATACAGAAATCCCGGGTTCGGAACCTGGAGGTTCGGAACGAGGTTCGGAAAGTATGGTTTTTTGAAAAAGTTATATAGTCGACGTAAAGTAATGTATTGTAGTGTTTGAGTTTAGATAGTTGTATAAAGCAGAGAGACAGAGTGAGTGCCTTCGTAGTTGGAGAGAGAGAGAGAGAGGGAGGAGAACATGGCCGAGGTGCAAAAGTAGAAACAAAGCAAGAAAAGAAACATCAACAGACAGCAAATTCCATTACTCCCCCATTCCCAACTTTCCTTATCTCTATCTCCCCTTTGCTTCCGCATAACTCAATCTCCTGCTTATATTCCGATCTAAACCCTAGAATTAAACTTGTATCATCCTACTTGTGATCTTCTCGTTTCTCTTTTGTGAATTGAACTTGTTTCTATTGTGGCAATCGGAACTTGGATGGTGGGAATTTGAGCATTGGGTTAGAATTACGGTTTGAGGGAGGGTTATTGGTATGGCGGCGGAAGGTGCATTGTCGTTCTCAGTGGCGTCAGTGGTGGAGGATGTTCTTCAGCAGCACGGGGTTCGATCCAGAGAGCTTGATTTGGACTCCCGCAGAGCAGAGGAAGCCGGTATTGCTTTATTTATGATTTTCTTCCAGCGATCGTTTCTCTATGTTTGCAAATTTGATAGACCAAACGGTTGAAGCTTTATCAAATTTGAATTCTTTCCCGGCACTTCATTGTCTTGTGCTTTCCGCTATTGGACTTTTGTGTTGCGATTTCGGTGGTAATTCACGGTGCGATGAAGTTCTTCCTTTTTTTGTGGATTTCTTGTGGAAGGAGAATTACTTTCAGATAGTCTTTGCCTTCGGAAAGCAGAACTATTAACAAAATACTCGATCCTGAATTTTGGACCTCCTTAATTCTTAGAGGGTTTTGGCCATCTCCAATCCTCATTCTTCTTTTATCAGCATGCATTTGGTCAAAAGCTTGATTCGATAAATCACTCCAAGTAGATCATCAATTCTTTCTAAAAAAAAGTTCATAAGTTATCCCAGAGTATCATTTAAACCAATTTTTTTTCCTGAAAAAACTAAGCTTGTCCAAAAGCTTCTTTCTCTGGATTTGGTGAAGAAAATCTCTTCCTTGATTTGGTATGAGAGGTTCTTCCTTAATTTGGTATCACTCTGATCAGAGGATTGGAGCTCAGCTGTTTTTTATATATGACTAAAAATCAGGTGAAGGATTGGGGATGCTCTTAGAAGTCTGAGTCTTTAGACTTTTCATTGTATCTTTTTGTTCTTCGATTTAATTTTTTTTTTTCTGGATCATACAACAAAACAATCAGAGCCACGGAACAAAGTTTAAGCTGGGTATTTGGCCTAGTTGAGATGGGTTACTTCATTTGTAATCCAAAACAGCAGAAAGGCTGGAGCTTTTCCTTCCCTTCCTTTTATTTGTTTGATTTTTTGGTTTCTATTGAGAAAGCATTGCAGTGTTGTATGGCAGAATGTTCCATTTTTCATACCCAGTCTGGTTTTACATTATATGTGGATTCTGGGACATTTTATTTGTATTGTGTAATTGCAGGTAATAATTGATCTCACTTAACCCTTGCAAATTGAAGTCCTTTTTCTCTTCCAACGTTTTTAGATAAACTTTTTGTTCTTATTACCTCCTGTTTAAGACTCCTTATTGCTCTCATATTTGACCTCTAGCAATAAGACGGTATGAGGCGGCTGGGTGGCTAAGAAAGATGGTTGGAGTTGTTGCTGCCAAAGATTTGCCAGCAGAGCCTTCAGAGGAAGAGTTTCGGCTTGGTTTGAGAAGTGGCCTGATTCTCTGCACCATACTCAATAAAGTTCAACCTGGAGCTGTGCCAAAGGTGAGCTTTAATCCAAACTGGCTCAATTAGCACTTTGTTGCTATTGTTCTACTTTTATTATTCACAATTAAAACTATATTTGCTTAATGGATTCAGGTGGTAGAGAGCCCTGATTCTGCTCTTATACCTGATGGGGCAGCTTTGTCCGCATATCAATATTTTGAAAATGTGAGAAACTTTCTTGTTGCTGTGCAAGATATGGGGCTTCCAACTTTTGAGGCATCTGATCTGGAACAGGTAGGTGTCTTAGCTATGGAAGCGTTGTTTTCTAAGAAACAAGCTTCATGAATCCTTTTTAGCCATTCTGTGTAAAAGGGCTGTATCGGCTATAAATCCAACTATGCTAGCTTTTTATTGATTGGTCACATTGTTTTAATCTCTATAAATTTGGCAGGGGGGGAAATCATCAAGGGTTGTGAATTGTGCTCTAGCACTTAAATCCTACAGTGACTGGAAACAAACAGGTGGAATTGGAGTATGGAAATTCGGTGGAAATCTAAAACCCACAACTTCTGGAAAGCATTTTTTGCGCAAGAATTCAGATCCATTTACAGGATCCTCATCAAGGACATTGTCAGCTGGCGAAAATTCTTTGAGTGCTATATCTTCTAACCTTGACCCTAATAATAAGGTTTGGACTTTTTTTCAGAGCGATATCTACCTTGATTACTTTGTCATACTCGAATAAGGAGACTTATTTTTTTTCACGTGTTTATTTTCAGTCTACTTCTTTGAGTATGCTTGTTCGTGCAGTTCTCTTAGATAAGAAGCCTGACGAAATTCCAAATGTGAGTTGTAAATATCGTTAGTGGTTTCATTCAATGATGTAATGTACAGGAAATTCTGTAATCATGCTGGGATGATGGGGGAATCATTTACGTATAAGTGAAGTGGAGACACCATCAAGAAATGCTGATTTCTTCAATCTTTTGCACTTGTTTCGAGTGGTTATAACCAAATGAAAAGAGGTTTGAGAAGCTACAAGAAAGAATAAATGGTTAAAGAAACAAAAAAAAAATATATAAGCCTTAGAGGGTTATTTTCTGAGTTAGGAGTCTTGACTGCTATTGCTGCTGCTATTTTACAACTGAAATTGCGACCATAATTTCAGTACATCATATTTATAACGCTCTTCTTTGTGCAACAGCTGGTGGAGTCCGTACTATCTAAGGTTGTGGAGGAGTTCGAGCATCGCATTGCTGGCCAACCTGAATTGGTATGCTGTTGTTTATACAATCAGTTATATTTCTACAGATGACAGTGAAGTGCAACTGGTGCTGTATATCAGCTGTAAAGAATTTTCATACTTGGGCCACGAACATTTAGCAGTTGTTATAGATTTTGATATGCTTCAGATACTAAAATCATCTTGATATTTAGTCATTCTGTTATATCATTTGTTTTTCTTTGCCCAATTTTTACAGAGAAAAACATCTTCAAAAGATGCCCTTGCTCAGGGTAACACCTCTCACTTGAGGCATGGCTCTGCTGATATGAAGGTACTTTTGTTGATCATAAGGTTTTGCAAAAATCGAGCAGCCACACATGATGCATCATGTCATTAACAAAATTCAAATCCAATCTATAGCATTATATTTATCTCTCTTTCTCTCTCTTGATGGAGTTATATAGAAAGAAGAGCGAAAGTTCAGGGCAAAGAAAGGGGAATACTTCCATAAAGCCCATATCCCGGACGAGGAAGCTGAGAAGCAAGTTCTGAAACAACAGATGTTATTTGAACGGCAGAATAAAGAGATTATGGTATGACCTAGCTGCAGTAATATTCCATCAGTCCTACTGTCGTCATTTATTTGGATGCTTAATGTTTGGGTTTACTTTCATGTAGGAGCTAAAACAAACTCTTCATACCACGAAAGCCGGCATGCACTTCATGCAAATGAAGTTCCATGAGGACATGCATAATCTTGGTAGGAGTTTAGATAGTTTGATTGTGTTATTTTTTTATTTTTTTATTTTTTCCCAATCAATTAAAGTAATTCTCTCTTCTGTATTTTTTTTGGCTAGCTTGGCGTGCATCTCATCTGAACTCCTGCCTTTGTAGGTTTGAACATTCACGGACTTGCCCATGCTGCTTCTGGATATCACAAAGTTCTTGAGGAAAACCGGAAGCTATACAATCAAGTTCAAGACCTCAAGGGTAACATTACTAGCTTCCCAATCACACTTGCTTTTGAATTTGATCAAAGACAAACTGAATACTTAACTTTTCTATTTTTCGCTTGTAGGAAGCATTAGGGTTTATTGTCGAGTTAGGCCCTTCTTGGGTGGACAATCAAACTATTTAAGTTCGGTGGCTCATATAGAGGAGGGAACAATAACTATTAGCACTCCATCGAAACATGGAAAAGGTTGTAGGTCATTTAACTTCAACAAAGTATTTGGGCCTTCTGCAACCCAAGGTTGGTAAACTTCTGATTTGGCTTCTGCTTGCTAATTCTAGCATATTTTAAAACACTTTATTCATTCCTCTTGTATTTCAGCGGAGCTCTTCTTAGATACCCAACCACTGATTCGATCCGTCCTTGATGGATACAATGTGTGCATATTTGCCTATGGCCAAACTGGGTCAGGAAAAACTTTCACAATGGTGAGATATACCTACATTTATCTACTAAAATGTCATAATCTAAATCAACAGGTTATGTAAGCATACACGCAATTGATTATTTTCGTTTGTATGTTTCTAGACTGGACCCAAAGATCTTACGGAGAAAAATCAAGGAGTAAATTACAGAGCATTGAGCGATTTGTTTGTGCTGGCAGAACAAAGAAAGAACACCTTCCGATATGATGTTTCTGTGCAGATGATTGAGATATATAATGAACAAGTTAGAGATCTCCTTGTTACTGGTGGTCTTAACAAGAGATATCCTTCAATAGTCATTAATTTTTTTTCCATGGCCGCTCTTAAATTTGAATGCAGCATCGTGATTGTGCTGGTCAAAGTTTTATTGAGGAAGTGAATCATCAAGTAGCCATTCAAACAAATAAATCTTCTATTGGGAAGTATTTATAAGTAAAGTTAAAAGTTACTGTAATTTCGGTGCTCTGTTTAAACGTGTGATTATTTTACTCCTTCCACAAACCCTCTGTGGCTCTTATGTTTTCCTTGATTGTTTGACACATTAGAGATCCACAATAGTTCTCAGTCAGGACTCAATGTACCAGATGCAAGCCTTGTTCGAGTTTCATCTACCGATGATGTCATTGATTTGATGAACTTAGGACAAAGGAACCGTGCAGTGGGTGCAACGGCCCTCAATGACCGCAGTAGTCGCTCTCATAGGTGTGTTTTCTTTATCCCTCCATTTTGGGCCTCTAACCATCTGTTTTGATATCACTGACTCTACTACTAATCTATTTGCAGTTGCTTAACTGTTCATGTTGAAGGAAGGGACTTGACATCCGGAACTATTCTTCGTGGCTGTATGCATTTGGTTGATCTCGCAGGAAGTGAGAGGGTACACAAATCAGAAGTTACAGGAGATAGA
Source organism: Vaccinium macrocarpon (assembly GCA_022606695.1). NCBI lineage: Eukaryota > Viridiplantae > Streptophyta > Magnoliopsida > Ericales > Ericaceae > Vaccinium > Vaccinium macrocarpon. The sequence goes on along the minus strand of CM040178.1, from coordinate 40,602,887 downwards.
CTCAAAGAGGCACAGCATATAAACAGATCTCTTTCCGCTTTGGGTGACGTGATATCTTCCCTTGCCCAAAAGAATTCTCACGTCCCATACAGGAATAGCAAACTCACACAATTGCTCCAAGACTCACTTGGTAATCTAAATGAATGTGTTCATTGGGTTCTCTTTCATTATTTCTTCCATCTTCTATTTGTGCAATGGGCTTGTATGTCTATTTCAGGAGGGCAAGCCAAGACACTAATGTTTGTTCACATAAGCCCTGAGGCTGATGCTATAGGAGAAACCATAAGTACACTCAAATTTGCTGAGCGAGTTGCCACTGTTGAACTTGGTGCTGCCCGAGTAAACAAAGATGGTGCAGATGTTAAAGAGCTCAAAGAGCAGGTTTATACATTCTATTGAAGAATATTTTTACCTCTCCATCATACTTAGTGAAGAATATTTTTAGTTCCTGTTTTCATTTCACCAAGTATTTGAATGCTTATTTCAGATTGCTAGTCTTAAAGCAGCCTTGGCAAGGAAAGAAGGGAAATTGGAGCCCATGCATGAGAAAGTACCTGGTAGTCCATGTGGCATAGTATCCTCACCTTATCGTCATACCCCACAGGACACAATGGATGATCAGAAGAGCCGCAGGAAACCAATGGGGGATGTAGGCAACATGGAGGTAAATATCTCTCCATTTCGGTACAATGAATCAAACCGTTTTCGTATAGACCTGTCATGCTAAACTTGGATTTTAACATCTTAAACGAACTCTGTCGGGCTGTTGGCAGTATGTTGATTTTCCATTAGTAGCGTACTAATTAATTGGCTAAAACATTTCATTCTTACATTGTTATGTAACCATACAGTGAGTAATTCCTATCAGTTATTTTGTTGTTTCCAAGCACCATGTTCAGTAAAATGTCAACTACTTTGCACACATATAACTGGATACACTTCCTTCCAAAAACTAGGGGCAGGAATCACCATGTTTGACACCTTTGAAATATTATTCTAAATACAAGACATGATTATTGCAAAAGCATCCCCCAGTAGGTTTAATCAAGTGAGGGAAACAGTACTTATCCTCAATAGAAAAAGGAGGATGGTGGGAAGAAAATTATAGATTCTTTAAGTAACTCTAGTGAGGCTGTCCTAGAAGGTTTCGACTTTCGTGCTACTTCTCACTCCAGCATGAAAAGTTCTATTTCTGTTGGAGAACAATTATTCAAAAAACTACTATTTATTTCTGTCCAACCAAGAGGTATGACATGTAAATTTTTTCAGGTTGATAACTTAGCACTGAGGCAAAAGCGGCAAAGTTTTGATCTTGATGAGCTATTAGGAAATTCATCTCCTTGGCCTCCAGTCAGTAGCCCTGGTCAGAATTATGGAGAGGAAGATAAAGTAGCAGGATCCGGTGAGTGGGTAGATAAGGTCATGGTGAACAAGCAAGAGGCTTTAAATGGAGTTCACAACCCTTTAGGACATTGGGCAACAGACAATGAACTTGTGTCTGATTCCTTTTACCAGAAATATTTAACAGATTCTTCGAAAATATACACAGAGCCATCGTACAACATGTTCGCAGGAAGCAACCAGTTTGAGATTGCTACTACTGATGACTTGGATGAGCTAGATGCCGGTACTAGTGACTCGTCAGAGCCTGATTTGCTTTGGCAATTTAATCATGCTAAAGTAAATCACTTTACGACTGGGACTGGTTCAAAGACTCAGAAACCTAATCCAAAGCCAGCAAAGAACTCCGAATTAAGGTAAAGCTGTTTATTTTTATCTGTGCTATGTAAATGATTCTTTCCTATTGTTGGTTCAAATTTGCTAACTTCTTTTTATTCAGCAGCAGGAATGTGATTCCTAAATTAGGCACCTCAACACCACAAAAATTATCAAATGGCATTGGCCCCAATTCTCAGCGTACCGGGAGGCAGGGAATTCCTATTGAAGCTAAACGGAAAATTGGGAATAGAAAGTAGGGGAGGTGCATGTATATCTTTTTAATGTTCTAATTTTTATTCCTACATATAGGGTTGAGTGTTGAGAGGTGAGATGTTTCATACCACAGTTTTTTTGTTTTATTTTTTCCGTAAATTACTTTATGGTTTTGTTTTTTTATTGTTTATATGTATGTCAATTCAGCAATAATTCCAGTTGCTTGTAATTCGTTGTTATCAAGCTTAACTGCTCCAGCTCTTTGGAGTTTGTACTTTGTACACAATTTACCGTTCATTGATAAGGTGTTCTGCATCCGAATCCAGTTTTCCCATCAGTTGGAAAGATTAAGGCGACTTATTAGTAAAATTAGAGGGAGGCGTAATAAAAATGAGATACATTCATTTAATTTTATTCTATCGCAAACCTTAAAAAATTGAATGTTTGGAATTGTTGGCTGTGGCATGTTTGCTATTTTATAATCTGAACCTGTTCTTACACTGTGTATTGGCTATTGAGTTTCACTTTTTTTTTCAAGCAAAATGTCAATCTCATTAAATTCAATGCCTGAAGGCTTTGAAATGCCCGCAGGTAGTACAATGATTCCACAAGAAAATACACATGAATGAGTTATAAACTACAGTATCAAAATCTAGATTTATAGGGAACAAACAGAATCGGTCAAAAGACACTTTACAGAAGCAAAACTATCCATTCTAGTAAGCATAGTACCACCATTTTTCACGAAAAAAGAAAAAGAAAAAAGAAGATTGAAGCAGTCGAAAGGCTTAATACCATGGCACATGAAACTCAACTCTCTCAAACTTTTCTTTATCCAAGGCAAAACTTCCACTTGTTTTCCAAATGAATTTTTTCTTCTACTACTGCTTGCTTCTAAATTAAAAATCATACAAGAAAATAATAGAAAGAATTGAACACAAATCCAAATACAAACATGTCCGTGGGAGTCCCAAATGCATTTTCCTTTGCACCTTAACCTTCCAAAGGTATTTTCAACCTTCACAAAAAAAGGGGCCAAACAAAAGAGTTGGGGATGGGTTGCAGCCCAAACTTCTTGCTATTTTGGGCAGAACTCATAACTCATGGGTAGAATTCATCCTTAAAAATTGGCTTATTAGGAGAGGATGCCCAATACATAAATACATAAGGCCAAGCTCATACTTAGTTGACGTGAAACATTAGAATCGTACCATACAATCACGCTCCACAAGTAGTGTCCATGATTGCCCACTCTATGATACTAAACCAGTGATAGCCTTTTTTATTTTTTCGCGGCTCCACTCACCTATTAGTATGTATTTTTTTGAGTATTTTAATCATCCATAGGTTGTCCTTCTACGGTCGAATTGCAACATCGCGACTAGCTCTAATACCAAATAATAAAAACTCATTGGTAAAATTCATCTTTGAAAAAGGCTTACAAGTGAGGCTGTCCAACACTCTTGGGATATGAATATCATCCATATTGTGTTAGCAAACGCATGATTTTTTAGATCCATGACATAACATGTCCAATCACATTCTCAAATTCCTCAAAAATCAACCCTACATAAGGCCAATGGCCCAACATTAAGGGCCAACCCATACTTAATCAGTCCTAATAGACGAACGGTTACTTTAGGCTATGTATGTTTGCAAGTTGAGGAAAAAAGTGAAAAAGAAGAGAAAATTAAAAAACTTTCCTCCCATTTGTTTGGTTTCCCAACAGAAGGAGAAAGGTAAAGGAAGAAAAAGGGAAAAGAATAGAAAATTAGTTATTTTTTTTCCTGTTCTTGTCTCTCCCGATCCTTGTAAGTGCAAATTTTCTCTAATCTTTCACAAACCAAACAAAAGAAAAAAAAGAAAAGAAAAGAGTTTCTTTCCTGGAGTATTTCTTTCCCATTTCTCCTTCTTTATTTTCTCTTCTCTTTCTCTCCTCCTACACAACTTCCAAACACAGCCTAATTTCTGATTTACACTCTAAAATGTCTTACTCCACACCCCGCGCCGTTTCTGCTGTTTAGCCGCCTTAGAGCATCCACATTGGCATAATCAAAACCAAAAAGTTGCTAAAGTTAGCAATGTTTGTTTAAAAAAGTGCTCACATTGGAATAACCAAACTTAGCAACCTCTTAGCAACTAACCAAATTTTGTCACTTGGATAACCAAAACTAGCAACCTTTTGCCAATAACCAAATTTAATGGACCCCACATCTACCCAATCAAGTACACCCACTATTACACAAAATGACAAAAACCTTCTCTCTCCTCTCTTAACAATGTTTTCAAAAGTTTAATTTAAATTTTTTTTTTCTTTTTCAAAACTTTAATTTTAAAAAACTGGTTTTTTTCAAAAGTTTATTTTAAAAAACTGTTTTTTTTTTCAAAAATTCCTATTAAAAACTGTTTTTTTTTTCAAAAATTCCTATTAAAAACTGTTTTTTTCAAAAGTTCTTTTAAAAAAAACTGTTTTTTTTTCAAAAGTTCATTTTAAAAACTGTTTTTTTCAGAAGTTTATTTTTAAAAACTGTTTTTTTCAAAATTTATTTTTAAAAACTGTTTTTTTTCAAAATTTATTTTTAAAAACTGTTTTTTTTAAACCGTTTTGTACTTAAAGAAAATTCAAAATATTTTTTTAAAAAAATTTCAAAACTATTTTTTGTAGTTTGAAAAAGTAATGTGGCAAGTTTTGTTTATCATTTGAATAAGTGATGGAGGGTGTCCATTATTTTTGGTTATGGACAAAAAACACCAATGTGGGACTTGACATTGCTAACTTTAGCAACCTCTAAATGGATAACCAAAAGCTTATGTGGCAATTTTTGGTTATTCAATTTTGATTAGACCATTGTGGATGCTCTTATTGTAGCGCGCGCTCTCTCTCTCTCTGTCTTGTCGCAAAACCCTAAACCCTGGCTTTATCATCTCCCCTAATTCACATACGATGAAACACCAGATTATCGTTTGAGTGATTGAATCATTCGTTTCTTCTGCGAGTGTGTAAGCAGCATCAGTATATGCGCGCACATTTACAGTCTCCCATACCTTTTGACGCTAGAATTTGGCTCTCCTAGTTCCACAGATTTTATTCCAGAATGTCCAGCGAATCTGGCGATTGTACCGCTGGAGAGTCTTTAGAGAAGCTGAGGGCTCTTCAAATTACTTCCCTAGAAGAGGAGGAAGACGACGAAGATCAAGTTAACGGTGAAAGTAGTAATCTTTTTGACGAAGATGACGATGAAGAAGAAGAGCAAGTAGCTGCTACCTTAGGTTTTGTTGAAAAGCCAAAGAAACGGTGGTCACTTCTTCGCCAATTGTTTCCAAGCAAGGCTGGGGGCTCACCTGTGCGTCTAAAGTTCCCCCTTTTGAATCTTTCTTTCTGTTTTTGTTTATTGAATCGATACATGCATTACTAGGTGAAGCAATTGACTCATCGTTTACTTGCTTGTAGGCTTGGTTGGATCCGATTGATTTGCCCTCGGGAAGGTCTTGTCTCTGTGACATTTGTGGCGAACCGTTGCAGTTCCTGCTTCAGGTTTTTATTTTCATTATTGTTTAAAACATTAGTTCAGTGTAACTAGGTCATACTTTTTAGCATGCAGCCATTGAAGGATTATTTCTTCATTAGTCGTTTCGGTTATTAATTTAGTTGAGATGGCGATTCTGTGAGAGCTATATTGCTTTGTCCTTGGCTCAATTATGTATGCTGAGATACAGTGGTTAAAAATTGAATTTCTAGGAGGGGCTATTATGAACCAGCATTCCCTCTCTGCTTCACATGAGTGAATTTTCCAGGCCTCTCGTGTTTCTAATTGTAACAACTTTACTAGTAACCCTGTTATAAAAGCAAAATGCCTCCTACAATAATAGGTGACACAAGGAAAACAATGATAATATTGGGTTGGGACTAAAAATTATCACAAGTGAATGACTTGGAGTTTTAGGGATTTGTTTCACGACCTGTTCCATGTAAATGTTACACGGTCGTAGGTAGAACTCAACCCCAAAAGCTAGCTCATGAAGTGAGGGTGCCCTCACGCTTATATATTTCATATTCCATTGGTAACCAGGCAACATGGGACTTCACTTCACACCCTCCCTCTCGCACAGTGTTCTCACTCGGCAGCACTTGCCGCAACCAGGCCAGAGACACGCACCCTACCCATCTCTAGTACCTAGCTCTGATACCATGTTACACGGTCTTGGGTAGAACTCAACCCCAAAAGCTAGTTCATGAAGTGAGGATGCCCTCGCGCTTATATATTTCATATTCTTTTGGTAACTAGGCAATCAGGCAATGTGGGACTTTGCTTCACAGTTACTTCTGCTGAAGTTCCATGTTTTCATCATACATTCTAGAAGTCATCTGATCCTCTCTCCCATGTAACTGTCGTCCTTCAATCATATATGCATGCACTGGGGGAATGGGTTGTGCTGGCTTTGTTGATGGCAACATTTTATGTTTCTAGGTTTATGCACCACTCTCTGAAAAAGAATCTACATTTCATCGCACATTATTTGTCTTCATGTGTCAATCGATGGGTTGTCTCCTGCAAGACCAACACGAGCAATGGAAACGCCAACAAGAAAAGGCATCTCGAAGGTATGAGTCAGGACTTGGGATTACTCAGTCCACTCAGCTCTCTCTCTCTCTCTCTCTCTCTCTAGTTTTCCCTAGCTCAAGGTGAATTGGACCAAGTTATTTTCTTTATCCTTTTAATTTTTTGTTTCTGATTTTGGAATTTTTGGTGAAGTGTGAAGGTTTTCCGTTGCCAACTCGGGCACTTGAATCCTTTTTACTCAAGCGAACCTCCAAGACGTGATGGAACTGACAAACCTTCTAGAGTTGGAGGTAAATTGACATACCGTAGTTCAGTTTTAGCCTTTCATTTCCAGACTCAGTTTTTGAGTTGTGTTGGCAATTGGCAAAATCATGGTCTCAGCTGTCAAAAAGTTAACCTGCCACCTTGGCTAATTGCTTCAGTTTTCATATGCATTTTCACTTGGATCTACCTAAACACTAGGTGTAGGAAACGGTTTTGTAAGAATATAGGGATAAAAATCTATTGGAGTTCTTATGAATTATTGTTTTGACTCTTAACTGAATGTCTGAAATCTTACATGACATACCCTTCGTCGTGTCCATCTTATATGTATATTGCTCGGCACTTAATTACCATGCCGATTCTTACTAATGCTGTTACTGGTTGGAAATGTGCCAACGTTTGTACACTTCTCAACTTCTGCAAGTGTACATGTAAAGAAAATCTGATACACACAACTGATTAGATGATAGCACTGCTGCAAGGTCTGTGTCTGAAACTGTATAGCGTCTTCATGATCTTATCTTTCTAATGACGCTTTCTTTAGCTGCACTCTGCAGTTGGTGTGGTACCTGGAAAGGAGATAAAGTTTGTAGTGGTTGTGGAAGAGCACGTTATTGCTCTGACAAACACCAGGTAAATTGGGGACAAGAATGTTGTTTTATAATAATTATATAGTTTCAATATTTTGAATCCTCCATGCCTAAAGTGTCCCTTCCAACTCGCAGGCTATGCATTGGAAGTCAGGTCATAAAATTGAATGTCTGCACTCGAGCATTTCTCCTCAGACATCTAACAGTTGCCCCAATAGCAGTTCGGCAGATATACAGAAAGGCCAGTACAGTTTGATCGTGTTACTTGCAGTATTTGGTTTCCATAGAATTAGATTGTTACTCATGGCACTTGATTGCTTTTATGGCTCATAATTTCTACTTAAGTGCAACTGATTGAGGTGTTGGTGGTGGGATGTTAGTTGATCTCACCTTGAACAATCAATCTTGAATCTATAGGCATTGGCTTATATTGTTACTTTTGCTTGTTTATGTAGCTCATAATTTATACTTTAGTGTGATTGATCTCCCCTTGGACGATCAATCCTGACTCTATAGGAGCGAGGGACTCCCACCTGGCATGCCCAGCCTAAAATGAACCGCGATGTGTGTGCATGTGGGTGGGGGGGAAGCTGTTTGGTTGGTTGGTGTGGTTGTCCGTGATATTGTATTTGGCTGAATTCACTGCTTATCATAATTTGTTTATGTCAACAGCTGCAAGAAACAGCATATGGCCTGAATATGAAATCTTAAATGAGGATGAACCCGAGCTTGACTCAGAAATGTCTGAAGATAATGGACATAGTAATTCATTGGTTCCAGAGAGCAATGCGGATGAAACAGTCAAGTCATTGCTGGACAAATTTGAGGTATGGATTGTAATATAAAAATTTAAAAACGTTCTTGCCTTCTTGGAGTTTATACTGTGTACCTTTACAGTTTATTATTATTATTATTATTATTATTATTATTATTATTATTATTATTATTATTATTATTATTATTTTTCATTAAACAGGTTGATCCAGACAGAAAGAGTTTGGCCTCCTTCCAGGACCGCATGACCAGGGCCCCTGAGCAAGTTCTAAGGTGTACTTTAAGATACTTTGATTTATAGAACTGTAAATGGATGTGAATGTTGTGAACAGTTTGGTGTGCGAGATATGAAGATAAATATTGTAGCTGTAGGGGCTTGTTTGGTAACGTTTCTGTTTTTTGTTTGTCTTGTTTACAAAAGAAAACATCTTCGACAACTTTTTTGTTTTCGAGAAAATGGTACAGTTTTCGAAGTTTCCAATAGGTTGGGAAACAAATAATCACATACTTTCAAAGAAGTTATCATTCCAGATCTGGTGAGAGGCCAGATTAAACACACCCCCCCCCACACACACACACACACACACACACACACACCCCTCGCCTTTTGGAAAACAAGTTTTTGACAACATATGCATGTCCCAAAAATATTTTCCTTGTTTTGGTTTCTTACTTTGTTGGCAAACAGTCGCTCGCCATTCCTGGCAGTGTAATTCCGAAACTATAGTTTCGCTCAGGGAAATTCTTCCAAAGCCATTCAATAATAGCCTTTATAGGAGTAACATGAGTATGATGATTTCTCCCCCCTTAAGCCCGGCTGTAGCTTCTTCCTTGAGCAAGCTACTGTACTTTTATGTCTATCAATTACACATGCCTGTAAATATTTAGTTACATCTGGATTCTGGAGTCATAACTATTTTTGCTATTGTTGTTTGCATCTCTGATTTATTTTTTATCTGTTGCTGAGTTTGCATGACTAACTCAAGGCGTTTCAGCTGGGACATGTCAAAGTTAATTATTAGCCAATTCACAGCTTGGATACAGTGATCATTAGTCATTTTTTCATCTCTATGATAGTTTCCAGGTTGGTCAAGTCTTTAAGTCTTTTGTTTCTTGATTATAACAGGTATTGTAGGTTTGAAAGGGCTAAACCTTTATGGCCCATGTCTAGTGGCCGACCATCCGAGGCTGATATTCCGAAATGCACACATTGTGGTGGAACTCGCTGTTTTGAATTTCAGGTTTAAATTACTTCTGGACATTTCTAAAGACACAGTATTCAGACTTTGATCTTATTGGACCATTTGCCCGTCTTTGATTGAAACTTTGGCTCATGTTGGTGATTCCAGATTCTGCCCCAATTGCTTTATTACTTTGGCGTGAAAAATGAGGTGGATTCGCTTGATTGGGCAAGTATTGTTGTGTATTCATGTGAAGCCTCTTGTGAGGGAAGCAGAACATACAAAGAGGAGTTTGTCTGGGTTCAGCTTGCTTCTCAATCTTCCTCAGTACCTGGATGATACACGTGTTTTTACAAGTTTTGTATACTTCTCTGTTTTAGATGATTTTGTTTTCCATACAATTTTTATCCAGTTGGCCTTGGGCAGTACAGTATTCTTTTTCCTGTATGTCTATTTTTTTTCTAATTTGGTCAGAATATGGAAGTCAGTCATAAATGGAGCAAACTTCTTTTGCATTTCTGCTATCCAGACTATTTGTTATGCGCATCTTCTTTTTTTTTCTTCCTCTCTTTTGTGTGTGGTTTTAGCCATTGTCTTGCCTTCTATTCATGTAGATTTGTTGGCAACGTAGGGAAGCATTAAAGCAAGTGGGGAAAGAAAAAAAAAAAAAAAAAAAGACCGTGGTAAAGCATTTTTCCATTTGTTTGAGAAATATGAACCAGTCGACATAAACCACAATTTGATAGGAAAATCAAGTTAATACATATGCCACACAATTTTTGGGAGCAAAACTAGTGGTTACAAACCCATTTGCTTGTCTTTCCAAATATATTTATATTCTTAAAGGAAATATGTCCAGTTCAAAAACTAGATTATAGGGTACTTTGAAATTTGAATTCTCTGGCATTTATCCCCAGTCCTCGCTTATCACGCTATCTAAACTAATACAGTTTCTTTCATTCTATTGGGAGAAGAATTGATTGCACAAAACTTGTATGGTTTTCACCTCACCAACGTCCAAAGCACATTCAAGTTGGAATGCCATGCCACGGTGAACTAATAATTACTCCCCGGTGAACTAATAATAATTACTCCCTCCGTCCATTTTTAAGTGCGTACCTTAGGAATACATGCAATTTCAAATTCCTAAAAAACATATTTCCCTATATAATTTTTTAATTTTATTTATACCAAATTAAAGTGCTCATTGAGTACTTTAATTTGATGCAAAAAAAATTTAAAAATATTATACGAAAGTACATTTTTTAATGTCCACAAAAATACACGTTTCCCAAAGTACTCACTTAAAAAGGGATGGAGGGAGTATTCTTTAATTGTGAAATTTGTATCCCGTTTAAATATTTTATGTCGCTAATTTTTTTCCGATAATTCTCGTAATTTTACAGTATTGTCTATACATAATGTCCCACATTTTCACAAAGGAGACTTCCACATTTCAAGGAGACAATGATTAATGATATCATTTTTGTCTATCTATAAAATCTAGGCACCAATAATTCAACCTCAGATCACCACCAAAAAAAAAAAAAAGAAAAGAAAAGAGGAAAACTGTAGTAATAAATCAACCTAAAGATTGAGGAGACAATAAGAGATGAAAGTTAGTGATCGTTAAAACAAAGGAAGAAGAGTTTAAAGATTCGAAAGCCTGCCTAATACGGAGTATTTCCGAACAAAAAGTATGGGCGAAAGCGGTGCACTTTGTTAGCCTACCACCAGAAAAAGTATGGGCCCATCTTCGTTTAATTTTCCTTCCACTTTTTTCCCCCCGTCAAACAACAGTTTAGTTGTTGGGAAAGTTCGTCATAGAGCCGCCGCCGCCGCCGCCGCCGCTCAACTCTGTTATAGCTGGTGAAATACTCCACTCCAGTATTCCGACATTCATAATCTTTGACCTAAATCTCTCCCTTCTTTCTCCTCCATCCTCGTCGATTCCCTTTCAATTTTCACTCACTTCACAAGGTACTCCTCTCATCCTTAAATCAACACCTAATTCCCCCCTCTCTCTCTCTCTCTCTCTCTCTCTGTTGATGTTTATGTCTATCTATCTTTTGATTTGCATGGCTAATGCATACATCTATCCTATTTTGTGGATCCTACATCATGCTGTAGCAGGACTAGATTGGAAAGAGCAAAGTTATGGCGATGTTCATTGCATCTCGTCGCCTCTCTGGCGGATCCACTACGACGTCAAAGGTCGAGTCGTTGTTGCGTTTCAGCGCGTGTTGGAGATCCATTTCGACCTCTTTCAGGGAAGAAAGAGACACTTTTGGACCCATTAGTGTTCCTTCTGATAAGTTCGTACCATCTTTCTCATTTCGTTTCAACTGCCGCGCATTTCTTACTTTTCCATTGTAACTTTTTTGTTCAAATACTACTCCGTATTTGAAATTGTGGTGCGCGTTTTTCTAGTTATGCGATCAGTTAGTCCACCTATAGCTCAATTACTCATCCTCCCTACAAATATTGTGCATACTTAAAGTCAAGAGTAACATTATGTGTGTTTGTTCTTTCTGTATGTTATATAGACTTGTGTCTGGTTATATAGACTTGTGTGTGTTTGTCAGATACGAGTATGCTTCCCAGTGTTAAGAGTCATTTAATTCTACTGTCAATGATACGGGCCTCAAACTAATGTGTTTTTGTATTGGCATGCCATAGGAATTTGCCGAGGATACCTTCTTCCTCGAAATTGATTCTTCTATGCAATCGATATGGTTGATATGAATTAACCTATTTCATTCTCCTATCAGGGATATGGGACTGCAAAATAATTAGTTTTTGGGTTATTTCTTTTATGCCAATACATAGCGTAACTAGAGTGTTCATACTACTACAGGAAGCTGCAGAAGTTACCTTCTTCCCCGAAGTTGATTCTTACATGCAAAAATGTGGTTGATATGGATTAACCGACCTTTGTAACCCATCCACATAGTGCTTATAGAAACGAACAATTTCCAGTATGTAACTATCTGTGGTTCATAGGCGGGTTCACTAGAAGTATGCCCTTTTTCATGTGATAATGTGGTTGACTTGAACACTAAAGAAAGGGTATATTTGTGAAGCCTCACTGCCTTTTTATTTGGTACTAACTCAGGTGAACTTCCAATTTTTGGACTGAATGATTGTTTTTTCTACCTTAATTTGTCAGATTGTGGGGGGCTCAAACTCAAAGGTCATTGCAGAATTTCGAGATTGGAGGTGACCGGGAACGAATGCCTGAGCCAATTATTCGTGCTTTTGGCATCCTTAAGAAGTGTGCTGCCAAGGTTGCTTACTGAGTTTCCCCTTCTAGTGCATCAAAATCTGCTGAGTTTTTATTTACTCGTGGTCTTATTAGTTCCCATAAAAAATCATGTTAAGCTACCTACTAGTTACATTGGACATCTGATCCTATGGGTTGCCCTTCTCTATCTAGATGCTCAGATTTACCCTAATTAAATTGGCTCTTATCTATTGTATTGAGATGGGCTTAACATTCTCTTTCTAATTTGACTCGGATGAACTTATTGTGTCCAACTGCAGGTCAACATTGAATACGGTCTTGATCCTTCCATAGGGAAAGCCATAATGCAAGCAGCCCAAGAGGTTGCTGAAGGAAAGCTAAATGACCATTTTCCACTGGTGGTGTGGCAGACTGGCAGTGGGACCCAAAGCAATATGAATGCCAATGAGGTAAGTAATGATGTCAATTTGCAATTTTGCAGGCCTATTAGTTACTTGTTTTTAGAGCTTTGCTGCACCCAATGTTTTGGGGGGTTAACTTTTTATATTTTATTGGTTTTTTTTTTTTTGTCTTTTTGTTTTTTTTTATTTACTGATCTTACTGTTCCTTCCATATATTCAGACAAGGTTAATGTTTTCAATTTGCTTAATTTCCAATAAATATGCTCCCAGGTTATTGCAAATAGAGCAGCTGAAATTCTTGGCCATGAGCGAGGTGACAAATTTGTGCATCCAAATGACCATGTGAACAGATCACAATCTTCTAATGACACCTTCCCAACAGTAAGCCTAATTAAGCATAACTGTGAATTTTTAAGTGTTGTAAACTGTTTAATTGACCATTTATACAGAGAAATTGATCTCATGCTCTCTTGTGAATTGTTTAATTCTACAGGTGATGCACATCGCTGCTGCAATGGAAATCAATTCGAGATTAATACCTAACATGAAACATTTGCAGTCATCACTACATTCCAAGGTTGAAGTTATTTCCTGTTGATTGGAATTTTGTCTATTAGCTGAGGGCAGTTTTTGTAATCATATCACATTCACTATATCTTCTGATTGTATGCATTAAATCATGCTCCTCACTATGCTGCAATGATATTGTTTTGAAACAATTAGAAATATCTTTTTAAAGATTTTTCACTGTGGAAATGATCTCCGTATGTGGTGAGATATTAGTGCATGAAGCGGGAGTGGGTGCGGGAGTGGGGGCAAAAACGTGGGAGCAGGCAGAGATAGAAGCTCTGAAGGTTGGGAGCGTGAAAGCAATGTGTACATTTATTACGAAAATTATGTAGCATAGAATGTGCACTTTAAAAGTTCAATCATTTAAGGAAGTAAAAACATAGTTCAAGTCCACCGTAAGTGGAAGAGATGGGCTAGTGTTGCAATATATGATTTTCTTTTCGAGCTATCATAATTTGGGCTATGTATATGAATTAAATTGAAGACCAACTTATAAATCCGAGTAATAAATCCCTGTTTTTCTTTATAAGGATCGTACAAAATCTCTAATCTTCGTAAGGAGTGGGCTCTTGTCAAGCTCCTTATTTGGGAGCGCAGGAGTGCACTCCTAAGGTGGGAGCGGCTCTGTTTTAAAAGCTTCCTGCTAGTAAGGGTGAGATGAAAATAGATAGGAGTGATTTCCCTGCTGAGAGATTTCTCAAGAACTTTTGTAATTCTTGTTTCTTTGTTCCCCAAGGTGGTTAAAATTACTCGAATACTAATTTTGTGTTCTGGATAGCTAGTCAAGAAGTGTAGTTTCAGTTATAACGTTGAAAGTACCAAAGTCCAAAGAATTCAAACCTTACGCCCTAAGATAAACATAGCATGGGATGTGATAGTCCATGAGAAAATCTATTTTGCAGAAGGATATGGAAAAGAAACTAGTCACACACTTTTTAGGCATGTTTCCACAATTGTGTTCCTCCTGGAGACCCCCCAAGTAAAGAAACGAGAAGGTTTCAGTTCTGGAAAAGGTGCAGTCAACTGGCGAACTTAAACATTATGGAGAGAATATAACTGCTGGGCTGCAAATATTCTGTCCCATTGCCCATGACATAACATAATGCATTAAACAAGCTCCAATTAAATATAGGTTGGTTTGTCACCTTGAATTTGATGATCCTAAAAGTTTCTGTTTGGTCTTTTTACATCCATTTTGTACGACCTTGGGGAAGAGAGTACTCTCTCACCATGGGTCATCCGGGTGGAGTCGGTGAACTAAGAGAGGTCGCCTTGGTCTCGGGGAGAGAGAGACAGAGAAGTGGAGGCTTGGAGCTGGAGAATCAGTCTCTATGGTTTAGTGGTTAGGAGATGGCTTTTTTGCGTGCAAGGCAAAGGTTATTTTCTCAATATATGAGGGTCAAGCATGGAGGCGAATTCACCTAGTTGTCTGGACAGGTGGCTTCCTTGGCTAGCTCAACATTGGGAGGTTGCCACCGCTACAGTTACGCAGTGTCAAGGTGCTACTGAGCACTTCCCTTGACTCTATGACAGTATGTGTTGTTTTATCCCAAGTATTCCGAATACAAAGTCCATCTACTGAAAATTTGAACAAGCCCCTTGACAAATGCTCTAAGCCTATCAATTAAGCCACCAGAACCCAGGATCTTGTGCTAGAGTCAAGAGATTGTTGTGGTTCCTCATGGCTGTTGCACCATTTCAGAGGCAGCTGCTATGCCCTATTCTCAACCTCGGCTAACCACTTAGGCTGGTTTAGAAGCGTCAAGTGCACGCCATATGAATAATAGACTCTAGTGGAAGATCCGCACGGCGGGGAATGAGAGAAGACCAAGAGCACCTGTGGTGGGGTGGGTGCTGTTGGTTAAAAAGTTTGCGGATGAGGGAGGGAGAGAACCATTCCTAACAGGCTGTATGGGGATTTGTGTTGGTCCAGAGGTCACCTCAGGGGACTAACATGTGAGATCAATGCTAGGGGCAGGGAGGGAAATGTATTCTGACCTCGCTTTCGTGCCTACGTTTTAGTTGTCATGCTTCTATCGTTGTCATTAGTAGCGATACATATATACTTCTGTTATAACTGCAAAGACTCCTACTAACAAGCTTATTTGGTTTTGCTAGTCGGTGGAGTTCAAAGATATTATAAAAATTGGCCGTACTCATACTCAAGATGCAACACCTTTGACTCTGGGGCAAGAGTTTAGTGGGTACACCACACAAGTAAGCTTATTTTGGTACCAAACTTTTTTAGTGTTGTTTATCACGTTGCAGTGGGTTTGGTTTTGACCGACTCAAAAGAATGACAAAAGCCTTGATTACATCTGAAGGGATTCCTTACCAAATGTGCTCTGGTTGCAGGTGAAATATGGAATTGACCGAGTCACGTGCACCCTTCCTCGCGTGTATCAGGTTGGCAGTTTGTGGTTGTTTACCTCTTTTTGTTGTACTCTGCTGCTTCTAAAAAAAATAACGGGTTAGAGGTGGCATCTGAGCAGCTTGCGCAGGGTGGCACTGCTGTAGGGACTGGATTGAACACCAAAAAAGGGTATGTTCTGCTTTGTTTGGTGCTTGAGATTTGTCAACTACTTATATGAGAATTCAGACTCTGTCTTCAGTCTGTAGTTCTTGTTTCCTTGTACCAGTATTCTTTTATTGTAATTTTTCATGTGTCTTTTCCTCGTGCATGCACAAACAAGGCTCATGGTTAGAATTGTTTGTTTTAGAGGCTGTTCATTTGAAAACTACTGACATTTGCATTTGTCTTAATTTTTGAACTAGTTTTAACGTATAGGGTCCTTGGACTTGGAGGTATGCAGAAAGGTGTTATGAGAACTTAGTATACATGTGGATAAAACGGCCAAAATACTCAAAACATGGGGTTTGAGCTATAGCATGAGGGTATTTGCAATATTCTTTCCAGGGTCTCAATAATTGTGCAAATTCCTGTGAGGAAATTGCCCACAAAGAGTCAGTGTCTCGGTGAAGTGTTGGAGAAGGAAAGTAGCCTTAGTTGTCTGAAAGATAAGTTTTTGTTACCTGAATGGATATCATCCACAAGAATCAGTAGGGTTACAGAAGTAGCCTTGTCCCCTTGTCCTAGTTGTTTGAAGGAGAAGATGGTTTGTCACCTGGTCATGAGCATCCAAAGTTCAAAACATCTCACAACACATGTGGTCTTACTAAAGTCTATGATGATAATCTTTTTGGTTTGTGTTGAGGATTCCTTTTCTGAATATGGTGACATTTTTTAGGTTTGATGTAAAGATTGCTGCAGCAGTAGCTGAAGAAACAAACTTGCCTTTTGTCACAGCAGAAAACAAATTTGAAGCACTGGTTATCCTTTGTGTCCCCTGATTTTCTTTACAGTTTGTGTATCTTTTCTCGTTAATAGCAAAGCAGTTTAGCCTTTTCTAATGCTTTTTGGTAATGCCAGGCTGCACATGATGCTTTTGTTGAAACTAGTGGAGCCTTGAACACTATTGCTGCTTCCCTAATGAAGATTGCAAATGACATACGGTTGTTAGGAAGGTATGCGTTGCAGTCTGTAACAGTCTTTGTTGCTGTACGTTAGTTCCGTGTGATAACATTTGTTTCATGGTCCAGTGGTCCACGCTGCGGCCTTGGTGAACTCATTCTTCCTGAAAATGAACCTGGCAGCAGTATTATGCCTGTAAGATCTTTATCCTCTCTCATTTCCGAACTTGGCCATTCCGCAGAAAATCAGAAAACAAAATGAGAAGGAAACTTATTTTGTGTGAGCTTACTCTATTTCAGGGGAAAGTGAATCCTACCCAGTGCGAGGCCCTTACTATGGTTTGTGCCCAGGTAAGTTTCAATGTCTTATTCCTGTTTACTTTGATTGTAACCGTCTAGAGAATGCCTTAGATCCTTTTCAAAATATAATGATGCTTCCACCAAAACATATAGTGGTGATATTTACCTGTGATTCTATGACATTGTCTTAGTTTGTGTCAGTTTCAATTTTCTTTTTGTGCTTTTTCACTTAACCAACTAACTTTGTGCATCTTAGGTTATGGGAAACCATGTTGCCGTGACAGTGGGAGGATCAAATGGCCATTTTGAGTTGAATGTTTTCAAGCCAATGATTGCTAATGCTCTTCTGCATGTAAGTTCTCTTAGCATTTTATGCTTATGCTTAGTTCGATTCAGTAGCCACAATAACCCTATTGCATTTGATAGTTAGCTACAGCTGGCACTTGACTGTTATCACTTCTTTTGGACAGTTCATTTGAAATCCTACTTGTTACAACATATTTGATGACCCTTGATCGTATCAAGCTTTAACCATTTGAAGTTTGCTTGAGTGATTTATTAAAGAAGAAAACGAAGTTTGATGTCTTCTTTATCTTGAATGTTGTGGTTTATAACCATTTGAATTCTTCCAAATTATCCTTACATTCTTGGAAAGTGATGGATTCCCTCTTACTAGTATCCTTTGGGTGCAGCCCTTTACATTCTGAAATTGGAGTGCTTCTTTAGGAAGAACTGAACTGGTTCCAAGCATTAATAATAAGTATAAACTGGTTCCGAGTTTAACATGAATTGCTTTAAATCTTTATGGTAAATGCATGCTGAGATTACAGGGGCAAACATCTGTTTTAGAATAGTTCCCAAATTCTGGCTAGAATCAAGACCCATGAGTGTGCTTTGTTCCTTCGAGGGGAAAAAAGGCAGCCAATGAATCACATTACCAGATGGCCCTGCATTGTGGATATGCCTGGAATGTTGTATTACCTCGATAGTTTGCATGGATGTTCTTAGATTCCTGTAAATGTCCATGGGTTTTTCATGTTCTTCTGTGTTGCCACAGATTCATTATTTATTACTTACCCAGGTTATATGATGCATGGTTTACAGTCAGTGAGATTGATAGGGGATGCATCTGCTTCTTTCGAAAAGAATTGTGTGAGGGGAATTCAAGCCAATAGGGAAAGGATTTCAAAATTACTGCATGAGGTAAGTTGGCAAAGGCCACGTAAGGAATAATTTATTTATTTTTATTAGATCATTATTTGTTAAATCCAAATACTAATTAATTATCTCTTGTTTCTGGTCGGTTATCTTTCTGGAATTCATTTCAGTCGCTAATGCTGGTCACATCTTTAAACCCTGTAAGTTTCCAATCACATTAAGCTGAACTTGCCGTGCCTATTCTCTCTCTCTCTCTCTCTCTCTCTCTCTCTCTCTCTCTCTCTCTCTCTCTCTCTCTCTCTCATGCGCACGCTCATGCTTGTGTGGCAAATTTTGATTTTGGATAATATCATGTTGCTTCATTCCAGAAAATTGGTTACGACAATGCTGCAGCAGTTGCCAAGAAAGCCCACAAGGAGGGAAGTACTCTGAAGGTGATGGTTCTCTTCCATTTCTGTCATACTGGCATGTCTTAGGCAATTTAATTTTCCCCATATGCATTTAATAATCAATGAATTAAATGTGTCAAAGTGTTGAATGGTGTTCATGCTCAAATCTGACGGAAGTTCAATCTTGCAGGAAGCTGCTCTAAAACTTGGAGTACTGAGCGGTGAAGAGTTTGACGAACTTGTAGTTCCTGAGAAAATGATAGGCCCTTCAGACTGACAAGGATGTTATACTTTCAGAGTTTGTGGTGATCCGAAGTCCTCCAAATAGTTTTCGTGAGGTACCTTTATCCGATGATGTAGGAAAATAATGATCAATGCCATTCTGTTTTCTTGGGCAAACACTATTCTCGAGGCTGTTCTCTGCTTAGCTCATCTTTTTGGAGCTTTTCAATGACATGGCTGTTGATTTTGGTTAATAATGAGATAGCCTCCCATATTTTTTTGTAGAAACAGTGGAGGAAATTATTTGGAACAAATCCATAGAAAACTTTTCTTGTAAGAGCCTCAGTGCTGCTTTTTACCTATGCCTCATTGCTGCACTTGTTAACGACTTCTATACGCAATGGATATGCATTTTTTAGACTTATTGGGATCATGATATTTTTGAATTTCTTGAACACTATGAAGCCACATTCTAGGAGACCTGACCATATACGACTCCTTCAACAATGGTTGTACCTCCAATCAACAAGAAAAAAGTCATTTGTCTTGAATTTTTGCATGGAAAATGGTTTTTCTTATAAAAAGGAGATGTATGCACATTATCTGCGCAACCCCAGTTCTAGACATCCCTGCATATGCACGCGTGTTATCCAATATACATCATCTTCAACACCCAAGCTGGTGTTTAAATTTTAGTGGCAACCTTGCAGTTGGCATGCAGTGGGCCCCACATAGCTTGAAGAGGGAACTTCAGGCCACTGACACCTCAAGCATTACTTTTATTTATTTATTTATTTATTTATTTATATTTTTGTTTATCGGTCTTAAGCATTGTAACTTGCCCACCTGGATACCCCGGATAAGCTCCATCACCAAAAATCTCTGAACATGCCGTGACATCCACCAGCGCTGCCAAGGTGTTGCCTTGAAAGGGTTTGTGGCAGCTCCGGCAAGAATGGTCGCAACATTAATACTGATTCCATCAGATCTGATCCCATTAGGTGCCACAAGGGCCCCCCTCTTTGCTAATTTTGACCGAAATAGGGGGCGAGAAGACCCAAATTGAACCGGACTGCATTGTTAGAAAATTGGATCCGAGGTTAGTCCTTTGATATGGGCTGGACAATGGATTTGCGACAAGAGAGGACCTGAATGTTTTTCTTCTATGTTATGAAGCTAGAAAAAAAAAATGAGAAGAAAATAATTTTGTATTTTCTGAAAGTGGTTTTGCTGTTTGTTTGATTACTCGCAAAGAAGGGTGTTATACTCTAATTTTCTTTTGCTCCACAAATAGAAGATCTAACACAGCATGATTAGCATAATTGCATATTGGTTGATGGCACTTGCGCTGTCATCCACTGTGAAAATAAATTAGACTGCTGGGCCTTTATAGCGAGAAAATTTTGGGTACGGGGAGAGTACCACGTGGTACCCTCTCGGCATATCCGGATCGTCTAAACAATGCTATGAGACAAGGTATTTAGTTTAGGGCCACTTAGTCAAAAATCAAAAACATTTGACATTTTTAAAGGGAAGGACAAGAAACTTTTGAAATCGAACATAAAAACAAAAAAACAAAAAACATTTGATATTTTTAAATGGAATAACAAGGTACTTTTGCAATCAAATATAAAGACAAAAAAAATAGTAAATTATTACTAATTTTTAAAAGTTCTAATTTCGAACATAAAATTTAAAAAATCACCACCCAATCTCTAGCCGACCACCATCTCACCTCCGGCCGATCACTTCCGGCGACCAAAAAAATTAGTGAGATGTCACTAATTTTTTATGAATTCTAATTTTGAACTTAAAATTATAAAAGTCACTACCCAATCGTTGCCCGACCTGGCCGACCACTTTCAGTGACCAAAAAAATTAGTGAGATATTACTAATTTTAAAAAAATCTAATTAGAACATATAATTCAAAAAAATCACCACCCCACATCCGACTGACTACCACCCCACCGCCAACCACTTCTGGCAACCAAAAAAATTAGTAAGATGCCACTAATTTTTTAAAATTTTAATTTCAAACATAAAATTCAGAAAAATCACCACCCAACCTCTGGTTGGCCACCACCCCACCTCTTGGCCGACCACTTCTAGCAACCAAAAAAATTAGTGAGATGTCACTAATTTAAAAAAATTCTAATTTCAAACATATAATTCAAAAAAATCACCACTCCACATCCGGCCAATCATCACCTCACCTCTGGTCGTCCATTTCCGGTGACCAAAAAAATTAGTGAGATGTCACTAATTTTTAAAAACTCTAATTTCAAATATGAAATTCAAAAAAATCACCACCCAACCTCCGGCCAACCACCACCCCACCTCTTGCCCGACTAGCCGATGACTTCTATCAACCAAAAAAATTAGTGAGATCTCAATATTTTTAAAAATTCTAATTTCGAACATAAAATTGAAAAAAATCACCACCCCCACATGCGGCAGACCACCACCCCACCTCTTGGCCGACCACTTCTGGCAACCAAACAAAAATAGTGAGATGTCACTAATTTTTAAAAATTCTATTCTTGAACATATAATTAAAAAAAATCACCATCCCACATCCGGCCAACCACCACCCCACCTCCCGCGACCCAAAGCATTAGTAACATCTCACTAATTTTTAAGACTAGTAATTTCGTATAGGAAATTAAAAAAAAAAAAACTCCTACCTCTGACCACCACCCCACCTCTGACATTCCGGTGACCCAAAAAGTTAGTGACATTTCCTAATTTTTAAAAGTTTTAATTTTGTACAAAAACTTTTTTAAAATGACGAATTAGTCAATTCCTGAAACTAGTGACAACTCACTAAACTTCATAAAACTTGAATACTATTTATACGCTTTAATTTGTCAATAGTAGTTTTTTTTTGCATAATATGCATATATTATGATTCTTAACTTAGGGAAATGATTTTCACACCCCCTATTTTGATAACTGCACCCCCTTTCTTATCCTATAACAAAATTTTTCACACATAAAAGTTTCATTACATGACAAGAAAGAGGGTGCAATTATCAAAATATGGGGTGTGAAAATCACTTGTCTTAATTCAACTCAATTTAGTCTTCTAATTATTGATGGTCAAAGCCAACATATAATAACCAATGAGGGATCGAGTGGTGGTTGAGCCCGGACAACCACCCTATACAAATTTCAAATTATCTTCATAAGTGGAATAGAGTTTTTGTTTTTTTGTTTTTGTTTTTAATTTAACAACTACGTAAGTTTGTCCATCCAATGTATTTTAGTTTAAAACCTAATGCCAGTCATTCCAAGTTTCATTAAAAATTTATTGTACATAATAAAAGAACGTTGCCTGCAATTTTAGATTACGACTTTTATGGTGATAATATGCATTTATGTAATTATATACTACTATCATAGTTTTACAATTGCATGTATCGGTTGATCAAAAAGTATAGTATACGTACATGATAACTCTTTTGATCGTATTTTGCAATTTATAATGGCATAATTAATATGGCAACTTATTGTGTCTTTGTATTTGATTGCAAATATTTCTTGTCTTTATGTTTGATTGTAAATGTTCCTTGTCCTTCCCTTTAAATAGGCAAAATATTGTGTCTTTAGGTTTGAATGCAAATGTTCCTTGTCTTTATGTTTGATTGCAAATATTCCTTGTCCTCCCTTTAAATAAGCAAAATATTGTGTATTTATGACTAATTATTCCTTTAGTTTACTAGCTGGTAAAGCAATATCATCAATACCCAAGGAAATTCTGTATTTTTGTTTTTTCTCATATAAGAAATTAAGATGTTATCCAAAGAGCATCTCCACTCATTGGGTAAAAAACTTTTTTAATATCACTTATTCTAGCACTTACCCAAATTTTTAGTAAAAACATTTTTATACCCTTTTCAACTCACCCCACCACTATTGTCCTCTCTCTCCTTCCCTCCCTCCTTTGCGACTCCCCCCACCACCCGTCACCACCCGTGTCCTCTCTCTCCCTCTTTCGCGACTCACTCCTCACCCCATAACCACTGTACTCACAGTGGTGGGTACAGTTTTGGAAGAAGAAGACAATGTTTCAGTTTTGGAAGACGATGACGACCTAGATCTAGAGCAACTTGATTAAGTGCCCAAAGACCAAAGAGGTGTTCCCGTAACGAATTCCAACCGACTACCACCAACAAACACAACCGTCTGCCACCACAATAGAGCTGTTGGATATTTGGTTATGAATTTAGTGAAACATTTGAGTAAAACCAATTTTGATTCTGGATTTGGTGAAGGGGTGGAGCTCTGTTTTGGGAGTTTTTTACTCTTATTTGAATCTAAGTTTAAATTTAAGTAAAAAAACACAGAAAACCACACTCCACTCGTTCACCAAATTTGATATTCCTCAAATTCTTCACCAAATCTGGTGAGAACCAAACCCCAACAACAATTTTTGAAAGTCATTCTCTCCTTCAAGTTTATAACAATGCCATTCATGAGACTTTTACTCAAATTTATGCCTAGATTTGTTTTTGCCCAATGGAGTACTCTATACCAAATCAAGTTTTTTTTATACCAAATCAAGTTTTTTTACGTAAATTTGGGTAAAAATTTAGGTAACGGATGGAGATGCTCTAAGGGCATCCTTAATAGTCTAGATAAATTTTGAGCCAAAAATACTAGCAAACAGTGCATATTTTTTAATTTTAACTATCAACGTCTCTTTCAACACTCTGACAATACTATCAATGTTACTTATTATTTATTAAAAAATTATTTTTCCTTCTATTAAAATATTTTTCTTCTCTTCGTGAAGAGGGAGAGGGAAGTAAGAGAGAGCTAGGATGGGACATAAATCCACATTCTATTTATTGGGCGGTGAACAGTGCATCTCCAAACCTTGCCCCAGTTGAAGAGGTATTGTAGACAAATGTGAAAAAACTAGGCTTTTAGCAGGCTGTTTGTAGCTTGTTTTTTTGCATTTTTCTTCAACAAAATAGATAAAAATTGTTTTTACCTAGGTTTATTGGGCTTGCTTTAAGCTGTTATACCTTGTACCTTAGTCAGTCTGTGGCGACGGAGCACACTCTCATGGGTAGTGATTACTTTGAAAATATGCTTCAAGCTTGACACTCATTAGCTGAACATAATATGACAGTTGGGAGCCCCTCTTTCTTGAGTGGTTTACAACTTTGGTCTCCCCTTTTCGGCCAAAGATTACTAAAATTATTGATATCTATCTATTCAACCAAAACTTAATTGGTTTATTTTCTTGGTTATCCTTTCTCTATCTCTCTCTCAAATTATGATCACAATCCCGTGCAAGTTCTTAAGCTCTATGAAGAAAGAATCATGGGCCAACAGATCGGTCCGAAGAGTTGTTTCAAAATTTGATTTATTCTTAAGCTGACATGTTACGTTTTACGAGACATGTGATTATCGTACAATACAAGCAAAGTTAGTTTCCAGAACAAGACCCGATTCTATAATGACTTCTTAGTAGCCCAAATCCAGACCAGGCCCATATAGGTCTACCCAGATTAAAGGAGTCCTCATGGGCCAAATGTTGGTCCTATCACGTCTACAGGCCTTTGAGAACTCTGGTTATTCACCACTAGAAGTTGCACTCACAAACCAAGCGTGGAAAATGATTCTTGGATGACCTGCTGGTAGCCCAGAACCCAGGCCTGGCCCGGCCCGGCCCCTTCCTTCAGTACCTTTTAGTGACCCTTGGACAGTATATTATTTGACAAAAATATTCACTGTGTTCATTTCACATTTCTTAAAAAAATTTCAAAAATATTCTTTTCCCATATCTCATCTCTCCAATCATTAATCACATTTTTCTCTCTACTTATACTCCTCTCTCCAATCATTATTCTCATTTCTCTCTAATTATTACAAATCTCTTTAATTATTACTTTTTCCAAAAACTCATCCAAACACTATCTCAAAAATATTTCTCAAAAAATTTTCTCAAAACTCTCAACCAAACAAATTATCTTCATTTCTCATGCGTTCATTTTTTCCTTCCTCACAAAATTCAAGATTAAGGCATTGCTTTGATTTTTGGGTAAATTACACTGACCTCCCTTGAGGTTTCTGACTTGTACACTGACTACCCCTACTTTATTTGAAATAGCATTGACCTCCCCTGAGTTTTATATTTTAGTATCAAAAACACCCTTCAATAGTACCAATGGGTTCCGACGGCGCCAGGGACCCCCTTGTGGGTGCCCAACGGTCGATCCGAGCCGTCTGTTCATTCCAAAATCGAATTCCGAGTGGGTCTACGTGAGAATCACCTCAATTGGATAGTCCTAAGTGCTCGATCCAAAATTTTTGAAAGAAATGGGGTGATTTTGGATCGAGCACTTGGGACTGTCTGATTAAGGTGATTCCTGCGCAAACCCACTCGGAATTCGATTCTTGAATGAATGGACGGCTCGGATCGACCGTTAGAGACTTACAAGGGGGTCCCCGACGCCGTCGGTACTGTTGAAGGGTGCTTTTGATACTAAAATATAAAACTCAGGGGATGTCAGTGCTATTTCAGATAAAGTAGGGGTGGTCAGTGTACAAGTCAGAAACCTCAGGGGAGGTGAGTGTAATTTACCCTTGATTTTTTCAACAAGTGTTTGTCATATATTTAAAGGTAATTTTTGAAAGGCAGGAAAAAGAAACAAGTATATATACAGAAAAAACTTGAATTTATAAGAGAATTGGTTTTGAATCAGTGATTCACTCTATCCGACTAATGAACACAAATGGTTTGGATTCAAGAATGGGAAGGAATAAAAAAGGGAACAAGTAAACAAGTAGAAAAGGAAAAAAAAGAGAAGAAGATAAATTAAGATATTATAAGTACTTTTTTTTTTTTAAAATAAGGTCAAGAATTTCATTATAAACGCCATCTGGCAATGATAACATCAAACGACGAGAATGAAACTACAAATCACTAACAATTGAAATGAGTATGGCTTGGCAAGGCTTTCAAGCCCACCGGCTCTTAGACACGTCTGCCAAAATAGACCCAACACCTTCGAGATGGGATGATGAATTCTATCAAAAGTTAGCAATAAAGTACCCAATGGATACCCAGCTCAACCATTACACAATACTGCAAAAGTGTGATTAAACACAAACAAACACCCAAAAGCAAATAATAGTAATAAAAAACCCAGCTAATCTGGATTTTGAACAGTTGCAACCAATTCTCTTCGTTGAGTCAACCCACGGAGTCAGATCAGAAGCACCGAGTTGGATAGAGTTGACAAAAAAATCGCTTTCTTCAGGTTAAAAGCCAAGTTCCAAGTTTGGCAGCCTACAAATTTGAGAACTTTATTGCAACGGAGGGGGCCAAACTCACCCAGATTCAACCCAAAGCTAGATAAGTCAGATTTCCTTGTAAAACCCATACTAGTCAGCACATAAGGAAAAAGATGGTAAGGGGCAAGAAGCGTGAGTGGTGGTGGGTAGTGGCTAAAAAAGGGGGCGAAGCCAATGGGAGATGGTTGATGATGATGGGAAGAGGGCTGCGAAGGAGGCAGAGGTTGAAGGAGAACAACGACAAGGGGTTGAAAATGGGTGGTCAGCGGAGGGAGGAAACTGGCGGGGGGTGGAGCGCTGAGGCAGCAGCCCCACCCCCAAAAACAAAGAGAGGAAGAGAGGAGGAGGAGGTGGAAACAAACAAAGAAAGAGATAGAGAGAGGCCGGAATGATGGGGCCGGCAATGAGGGAAAAAAAACCCTAAGGGGATCTAATTTTAGAGAGAGAAAGTCTCTCTCAAGTCAATAGTAGGCCTTTTATTCGAAAGGAAATGAAAATGGAAATGAAATTACTTCTGCATATTTGGATGGGGTAACGGTACCACATATATTGTTTGGACAAATGTATTCACTTTCTTTAAATCTACTCACTTTCTTTTCATTTTCATAATTTTGCAAATAAAAGAAAATAAATAGTTATTGTATGTTTCTATAACAGAATAAGTTATTTTTTAATTTATATTTCAAGATCAGTCTACAAACATTATGATTTTCTTGCGTTATTGTATCTTGAAATGGTAAGATATGATTTTCTTGCGTTTAGAAGTTATCTAATTTATCGATCCTATATTTGATAATGTCACATATTTTATCATTTTTTAGAAGGTTAAGATATTTTAAATTTGATTTTGTATGCATTGAATTTTTACATTTAAAACACCTTTACATACTCCTAATTTCATCTACTAAAACCAAAAAAGAAATAATAGGAGTAATAATAGTATCAAACGTAAACGTGGGTTGCGAAAATCGGAGTATTTGTTTTTGGGAAGCCCACTTTCCAGTGTAAGACAAGATATCAGCCCAAATAACCCAATTTGAAGGTAGGGACCACTTTCCTTCCCCCTTGAGACAGTGCATGCATCTTCCCTCTCTTCCTCCACTTTCCCCGTTATCTCTCTCTCTCTCTCTCTCTCTCTCTCTAAAACAATCCTCGGAGTAGTGGACAGTCAAAGCAACTCTCAAGAAGAAGTCCCACTGAATCAACAAATGCAGAGAACAATCTGTTCAGATCATCCTCCGATCCCCTTGTCTCACTAGAGGTAATTACCTCAACTCTTTGAAAAATTGCAATTCTTTTTATTCTCCTGTTCAAGCGTCTGTTATCTATTTGTTTAATTGATTATCCCGGTTTTCTAGGAAACGAATGTCAATACTCTGTTTGGTTGCTGAGAAACTCGGGGAAAAGGAAAAAAAAAGGGATAAAGGAAATCCAAACCTTGCGAAGCAAATTTAGCCTGTGGGTCTCATAGATGTGTGGAATTGAATCTCCTTCATTTAATATACTTGTGATTTGGCAGCGGAGCAAGTTTTGCTTCTTTCTTCGCTTGGTTTCATATACACGTGATTTGGCAGCAGAGCAAGTTTTGTTACTTTCTTTCCTTGATTTGTATACTCGTGATTGGGCAGCAGTGCAAGTTGTGTTTCTTTCTTTCCTTGATTTCATTTACTTGTGATCTGCCGCAGAGCAAGATTTGCTTCTTTCTTTCCGTGATTTCATATACTTGTGATTTGGCAGCAGAGCAAGTTATGTTGTTTGATTACTGTTCCCTTATTATTTCAGTGACGGAAAATGTAGTGGTCAAACCTGATTTGTTGGCTATTCACGTATTCTCGAATCTCGATGCTCTCAACTTCTTTAGGGTCAATAAATCAAGTGATTTGAAGAATTCGAGTAAAACTTTTTCCTAAACAAGTCGCTAGAGAGGGTGACTGGGGTGGTGTAAAAAAAGAACTTTATAACTGAAGTCTTAAAATGTTTTTGCACGAATCTTGTTATTTGAGGCAATGTTCTAAATATCGCTAGCCGCTAGTCGGGCAGAAAGGGGCGCCTAGGCACCAACAGTCGGTTGCGTAATCTAGGCGTTGGACCACCGCCTAGAGCCTAGGTGGGGACTGGTTGGTCCAGGCAGCCGACTTTTAGGACACTTATTTGAGGCCAAAGAACAGATTTCTCTGTTACCAAGTTTGGAGATATTTTAAATGCATTTTGCAAGGGGGAAAGAAATGGAAATTTAATGTATTGGATGGGGGTATTCTTTGTGTTGCTCGGCTTATTTCTGTTTTATCTGTTGACCCCTATAAGATTCCTTCTTCGCATTTCATTAGCACTTGGCACATTTCTCTTTGGTATCCCATGGAGTAATTCTTGATGTATGTGTTTATTCATTGCATGGTTAATTTACATGATTATGATTTCAATCTAGGAAGACCTATCTATATTCTATTTAGGGCGGCATGCCATTGCGTCTGATAACATTAATAAGTTCCATTTCTTAATTATGTCGCTTTTGAAACGATTCATCGATTTGTTCTGCGCAAGTTAACGATCAGAGGACCAAGTTCCATTACAAGGAAATATGCTGCTCTTACATGGTGGCTTCAAGCCATTAGTTTCTGTCCAATGTTCTGCAAAACCTCTGGCACAAATAATATTCCACTCCTATCAAAGTATGTGCATTAGTGATTGGGGTTCAATCTTATTTAAATGTCTCTCTTTGGTAGCAGTTCTTTCAACCATGAAGTCACCTCTTTGACCATGAATTTTCATTTGTTTAATAGTCTGGAATGATGGGACTAATTAATCATTCTTGTGTTTCTCAGATCTCTGCTGGCCTACTTGCTGGCAATGGACTCGTCGTGCGACTGCTTTGAAACTCAATGGCCTGCTGATGAGCTTCTGGTGAAGTATCAGTACATATCAGACTTCTTTATTGCCTTTGCATACTTCTCGATTCCCTTGGAGCTTATTTATTTTGTTCAAAAATCAGCGTTCTTCCCATATAGATGGGTGTTAATGCAGTTTGGTGCTTTTATTGTTCTCTGTGGGGCGACCCATTTCATAAATCTGTGGACATTCTCTATGCACTCGAAAACTGTTGCTGTAGTGATGACTATAGCAAAACTTGCTACTGCTGTTGTGTCATGTGCAACAGCTCTTATGCTGGTGCATATTATTCCTGATCTACTAAGTGTGAAAACACGGGAATTATTTTTGAAGAACAAGGCTGAAGAGCTGGACAGGGAGATGGGTCTTATTATGTCTCAAGAAGAAACTGGAAGGCATGTGAGAATGCTTACCCATGAAATTAGAAGCACGCTTGACAGACACACTATACTAAAAACTACTCTTGTGGAGTTGGGTAGGACTTTAGACCTGGAAGAATGTGCATTGTGGATGCCATCACGGACAGGGTTAAATCTTCAACTATCTCATGCGCTAAGCAATATAATACCTGTTGGATCTTCTGTTCCAATCAATCTCCCCATAGTCAATGAAGTGTTTAATAGTGCTGAAGCAATACATATTCCACATTCGTGCCCATTGGCAAGGATCAGACCTCCAGTGGGAAGATACGTGCCACCAGAAGTTGTTGCCGTTCGGGTGCCTCTTTTGAATCTTTCAAATTTCCAAATTAATGATTGGCCTGACCTCTCTGCAAAAAGCTATGCTGTGATGGTTTTGATTCTCCCTATGGACGGCATCAGAAAATGGCGCGACCATGAGTTGGAACTTGTGGAAGTTGTGGCTGACCAGGTTTTTTATTGCCTTTATCCTTGCCGTTGGTTGCCTTCTGATTTTGAAAACTGTTATCTCATATTTTACATGCTTGTGTTCAACTTCAACCTGCTACAGCTTTAAGCCTGTAAAAAAATTTTGCTTGGATTTATGAACATAATTTGTGGCTTTCCCCGTCTGTGGTTCACTTTTCATTGTAAATGTACAAATTCGATCAACTTTATTAACCCCACGTTGCTGGTTTTTACTTCAGCTGTTCAATTTCCCGTGACACTCTGGCAAAAGCATCATTTGGTCTTTCCTAAAACTGTGCATATGATTAGGTGTGAAATGTGCAGTGCAACATGCTGTCTTTGTTGTTGGGCCCTTGTTTGCATTTTCTTTATCAGCATTGCTACATGCA
Source organism: Vaccinium macrocarpon (assembly GCA_022606695.1). Taxonomy (NCBI): domain Eukaryota; kingdom Viridiplantae; phylum Streptophyta; class Magnoliopsida; order Ericales; family Ericaceae; genus Vaccinium; species Vaccinium macrocarpon. The sequence continues at coordinate 40,572,379 of CM040178.1, read as the reverse complement.
GAGACACCAACCACAGTTCTGGCAACCACAGTGGCTTTGCAGCCGTCTGATCCGACAATATTGGACGGCTGTGAAGCCATCTGTGGTCGGTGTCCATGTCTGTAAGACTATAACATTTCCGTTTCTTTATGTTCTGCCTGTTTATATTGAGTTTTATTCGTTGAAATTGCAGTTCCATAGAATGTTTTCCTTCACGAACCATAGAGTTCAAGCACTTCTATGCATTTACTATATAACCCTCAGTTTTGTGTTTTTGTTACAACCTTAGAGAAAATTAACTGGAAACTGGAATTCACCCTGGGGATGGACTAGAAATAATTTGTCCTACAAGTGCGGAGTCTTATTAATAGTAGTTGTTTTATTCACTTCAATATATGAGCTTTATTGCTTTAGACAGTTATTTTTTAATCGAATTTAAATCCTTTCCCTTTCCTTATAGACAAAAAATAAGAAACCTTTCCCTGTCTCTTCTTTTTATTTGAGTAACGGAACAAAAAATAAAAAGAAACTTGTTCATCATTTTTTTCTCTTCAATTAAAACAGACAAATAATAATTCTATAGGGTTGTGAATAAAAATTCGATTGACCATTTAATAGAATTGCTATGCTTAATGTGTGACTCGTTGGGTTTTTTTAGGCTTAGGATTCAAAAAAGAAAACTATTGCCTATAGTGTCAACTATTAATAATAGAACTAATAACCAACTCATCACTTTGCATCATGTGGATCCAAAAAACCATTCAGTATAGGATATATTGATCCTATCATTGTAGCGACGGAAATTTGTTATGCATAAACAAAAGAAAAAGTGAAAAACCAATCGGATTCTAAATTATAAAGAAAATATAGATTTTTGTCTCTTTTTATCTCTCCTGAAAATCTTGTTTTGACTAGGGGTGAAACCGGTTTGGTTCGGTTCGGTCCGGTTCGGTCCGGTTCTTCGGCATATTTGACTGAACCGAGAAACTTGGTTCAGGAGAAACATAGAACCCAAACCGGTTTTTTAAGGTCGGTTCGGTTGCGGTTTAGTTTGTCCTGGTTCGGTCCGGTTTAGACGTCGGTTTGTTTCCGGGGAGAGAGAGAGGAGATGATCGGGGCACAAAAAATCATCAAAAAAATCATCACATGTACATGTACAGATCTTCACAGCATCATCATCATCATTAAAAACCAAAAATCAACCAAAAAATCTAATAATCTACAGATCTAACATCATCAAAATCTACAAATCAACCGAAATCGGGTATGTATATATCGAGTATGTGTGTAACATACATCATCATCAGATCTGTAGATGCCGGCTATGGCGATGAGAAGACGACGATGAGGACGCCAGCTATGGCGATGACGACGACGAGATGATGTTGACTAGTTCAACTATGGGTACTTGCCTGATATTCTCTCCGTCGACGGAGAGGGTGTGTTCATAGACGAGATCTGTAATCATTGCTAGAGAGATGATTTTATGGTTGGGGACTGAATGTATTTATACTTTATATATCACCGAATCTTCAAAACCATTAAATAATTTTATTTCCCAATTATAACGTAAGCCACTTTCCAGCAGAGTGGTGGGGAGAGTGGCACTCTACGTGGAAGGTCGGGAGTTCAATCCCTGCTACCTACATTTTTTTAAGGTATATATGCATAAACCGGTTTGGTTCATAAAAAAAAACCCTCTGAACCGACAACCGAAACAGTTTTTAAAATTTCGAATCTTCAGGAACCAGACCGAACCAACCAAAGAAAAAAACCGAAAAAAAGTTCCAGTTTGGTCCGCTTTTTATGTTCACCCCTAGTTTTGACTAAGAATACCTCTTGGATCGGATTCTATTAAATTATAAGACAAGAACAAAAGAAGAATAAGAAAATTGATTATTATAGATATCTTATATTTCATGCCGAAAGGAAAGAAGAATAAGTACATTTTTTTCGTTCTACATTCCTTGATTCCTTGCACTTAGTAGTCCTTAACACTTAGTATATATACTAAGTTGATATATACTTCAGTCTATTATAATTAGAACATCACTACTGGGTTACAATGCTTCTTTGGTTACATTACATGTACACGGGAACTATCACGAATTCATGCCTTTTCTTGTGCTCAATATATTGTTTCCACGTACACAGGTAGCTGTTGCTCTTTCTCATGCTGCAATTTTAGAAGAGTCTATGAGGGCCCGTGATCAGCTCGTGGAGCAGAATGTTGCTCTTGATTTGGCTCGACAAGAAGCAGAGATGGCTATCCGTGCTCGCAATGATTTCCTTGCTGTCATGAACCATGAGATGAGGACACCCATGCATGCAATCATCTCCTTGTCTTCACTTCTTTTAGAAACAGAACTAACTCCAGATCAAAGGGTTATGATAGAGACTATACTCAAGAGTAGCAACCTGCTTGCAACCCTTATTAATGATGTATTAGATCTTTCTAGGCTTGAAGATGGTAGCCTAGAATTAGATGCCGGGGTGTTCAATCTTCATGAGGTTTTCAGACAGGTACTGCCCCTAGTTACTTCTTAATTATCATATCATTTAGTGAGAATTGATAGGTTAACCTGAATGCCTGTGAGCTAAATATTGTTGGTTTTTGTTTTTATTTTTGTAGGCTGTCAGTTTGATAAAGCCTATTGCATCTGTAAAGAAGTTATCCATGACACTTATTTTGGCCCCGGATTTGCCTGTATATGCTGCGGGTGATGAGAAACGAGTGATACAAACAATCTTAACTATTGCGGGTAATGCTGTGAAGTTCACAAAGAAAGGTTATGTCTCAGTTGTGGCTTCAATTGCAAAACCAGAGTCTTTGAGAGACTGGCGACCTCCCGAGTTTTATCCCGTGTCAAGTGATGGCCACTTCTTCTTAAGAGTGCAGGTTGGGCTCTCTCTTCTCTTCACTGGCTAAATTTCCACCGTCTTTTTAAAGGAAGATATGGCAATAGAAATTGATTTTCCTTGAAGTGCATCCGTTCATAGTGCAAGTGTATCCATTCATAGTGCAAACTCGAGTATTTTGCTTAGAGATTGAAAGGCTGGCCTTCGGACTTGTTTAATGTGGTATAAAGATTGGTGATGAGCTACAGAAAGAAAGACAGAACAGAAGAAAAACTGAATTTCATATTTCCTGCATCTTGAACTCCATTTTGAGGACTTAACTCTTCATTTAGTTGTCACTGGTGGGAAATTTGAACTCTTCATTAGGTACTTTTTTTTTTGCAGGTTAAGGATTCTGGTTGCGGTATTCTCCCACACGATGTCCCTCTTTGTTTTACTAAATTTGCTCACTCTCAAAGTGGATCAAACCGAAATACTAGTGGTGCTGGTCTTGGACTTGCGATTTGCAAAAGGTATTTACTCTTGAGTCTAGATTAGTAATTCCGCTGTGTGATATATATCAGAATGAATGATTGCATTCACCATGATGTCTTAGAATAGCATGGAGTATTGAGTAACTTAGTTTCTTCATTTAGATTGTCGTTGTCTGACCCTGTTTTTGTGACATTTTTTAAACCATGGAATCAGGTTTGTAAATCTAATGGGAGGTCACATTTGGATTGAAAGCGAGGGATTGGACAAGGGTACCACAGTTACATTCCTTGCTAAACTTGGAATCTGCAACAATCCCAATGAATCAAAAGCAGTTGCCAGTAGAGCAGATCAAGGGAGCGCAGATGTCATTGGACATAACCTATTTGCTAAAGAACTCCCTCGTTATCAGAGGAGTCTTTAGACTCAAACTAGGTTGTTGGAAGAGATCTTAAGTCATCGAGACATTCAAGAGACTGTTGGACCAAGTTTGTTACTAATGATTACTTTCAGCGACATTTTCTGTAGGCTTTGATCACAATATTTCTTCTTTACGCAGTTGTAATTCAGAATCGAAATGCAACTATGTTGGTTTATTTGGGTAGATATCAGATTACTCATTGCGAATATAAGGCCATTTGTCTGTAAACACATTTGAAGTGTTTAGGCCAAATTTTGCCCAATGAAATGGCAAGTGCGTATTTTTTTCTTTTTCCCTTTGCTGGTTAAAGGCAAATGTGTGTATTCTAAGCGTTCTGGCTCCAAGCTCTTCTGCTCCTAGTGATTTTCCTGAAGCAACACCTTTCATGGCAGGCAGCTGGTTTCCATATGGTTCATCTTGGTTTTGCATCCATCCATTTCGGTTGTGTTGATGATGGGCTGGCTTTGCCTCGGCCCAGCTTGGATAAAGAGGTGGCAAATTGGGATCAAAAGTTAGCTGGAAGAACCAAATGTCTGGAAGACAAATCCCAGACTGCAATCTGTACCTCACAGCAATCAAATACCAATGGGTCGAGTGAACTTAGAACACCCAATGTGCGGTTTTAGGGACACAACAGAAACTCTGGGAAAATAGCTCAAGTGGTTCTTAATAGACGTTAGGCTCCTTTCTGTGAGAGTCAATGTACAAAAACAAAGAAAAAAATGCCATTGACAACCTACAATCTCTGTTTTCAATCGTCTAATTCCTCAGGGATAGATTAAAACATCCATTTATCTGCTAAGGACAAACAATACTGTCCACAAAAACGAAAAGTTATTTTTGTGGCATGCATCAACTAAAATGTGCCTCCTCCCCTGGAAAGAGACCAAAAACAACGGGCCTCCTTTACTAGAAAGAAAGAGACCAAAACTAATGCGCCTCCTTCATAATTGACATTTGCGATTGCTGAGCAGTACGCTGCATCATCTTGCATAGAATTGGAAACCTGTTAAATGCGACCCTACCTATTGTGGGAAACAATCACAACATACACATCAACATTCTTTTACAGTTCGTATGCTGACAGTGGCCAGTATGGGTTGCAGATTTCATCCACCAAAACCCAACTATCATGAGAAAACGAAAGCAATGGACACAGATGAAAACAAACTAATAAGAGTATCAAACATTTTAAGCATCTTCCTTCAACACAAAAAGAACACTGTTTTTTTAAAGAACACTGTTTGACGAAATAACTCAGACAAAAGGAAAAACAGAATACTAGGTCAAAAATCACTGAACTACGATAATAACCAGAAGACAAGATACAATGTTGTAAATCCTCAGTATACATCATTGCAGACCTCACTTCTTGGATTTCTTGGACGCCCTGTTACCAAATGAAACATAGTCAAATTTTACCCCAAACAACCTCATCATACATTAGCCTACATCACATCAGAAAACTTACTGAGCAGGTTGAGCTGTAGGTGCAGCAGCGGCCGCTGGAGGTTGAGGTACTTTCTCTCCTGGTCCCTGTGCACATCAGACAGGAAAATGTCATTCAAACGTTGATTACAAGAGAGAGAATGATATTCAAGCCTAAAATGATGTTCTCAGCCTCAAGTAATCAAGTTAGAAGCTCCTGCATCCTCTAACCACGTTGGAGCATTTAGACACATCGTGCAAATGAATAGGATAGGAATTTGAAGTACACGAAGATACAAATGTAAAATATGTAACCTAATTCGCGTAAACTAATGCAAGTGAAATTAGCTATTTCAATCGAAAGCATACAGAGAGTTGAGCCACAAGCTTTTCACAATAGATAAAAATGTAATCATAAGGTATGTATAAAAGGTAGCTTAAACATAAATCTTTCTGGCAGAACAGCAAACTAATTTAAACTCAATCCAATGGGGGCTGAAAAAAGTGGCGTTTCATTTGCTATTTGGGAATCTATGTTACTTGGACTCAGGTGCAGGTGTCAGGAGCGGGTATGTATCTAGGTGTTAGATTCAACTATTTCTCATTTCAAGAACATGGGGCGCAGCAAAATATTCAAATTTGTTTCTTTTTTTGTGTGTATTTTCTAATGTAAAATGGTGCTTTAAGGTTCTATAGCACATTTCATGGATAATAAGAGAAGTTTATGCATACTTCCATGATAAAATCAAATTGCAATTAGGTTTTCTATAGAAGTGTGTTACTAAACTTATCAGACACATATCCCACACCCTTATCCGAGTGTCGAGTGTCCGACACGGGTACTTTATACCATTACAAGAGTCTACGTAACATAGATTGGGAATACATGTGGTAAGTCAACAAAACAAGAGTATGTTAGCTTGTTTGAGTTACCCTTTATCATCAAATACGGTTACATAGAAAAGAAAAGTAAAGATCCCTAGAATCTTACCTGAGCAAGTCGTTCCTCTCTCCTAGCAAACTTTCTTTCCCTGCTAGCCTTGTTCTTTGCACGCTTGGCCTCAAATTGGTCAGACAAGGTCTTTTCTCTAGCTTTCTCAGCCTTGGACTTGTGGATGCTCTCCATCAGCACCCTCTTGTTCTTAAACACATTACCCTTCACCTTCATGTACATGTCATGATACATGTGCTTGTCAATCTTCTTTGATTCCCTGTACTTGCGGAGCAAGCGCCTGAGCACGCGCATCCTCCTCATCCACAGTATTTTTGTGGGCAACCTTGCCTCCCTTGTACCTTTACGTTTACCTGAAACCAAACAAAAAGAACATCAAAACCCAAGCAAGTTTCACCATCAAACAAAGAAACAATCAACATAATTTACATAAACCTATCACAAAGCAGCAAATGACAGAAATGAAGATACCTGCTACCTATGATAAACATTCTGCCATGGTGATTTTCAAGTTCCAGTGATTTCTTAGGAAAAATTCTACATATAATCTAACTCTTCAAAATAATTTGTTCAAGAAAAAAGTCTTGATTGATTCACATCTGCGTCCCAGGTGATTTTAGCAGAATTTTCCTACTAAATACACGCAAATTACAAGAAATGCAAATTACAAGAGATATCTGTCCAAGCTACTGGAATTTTTTTTTTAGAAAAAAATAACAGTAGAAATATGAAATATCTGAACAGAAAAATATTCTCTACGTGACCCCAAATCATTTCTCATTGTTACCATATCCAGAATGACGGCCCTTTCGCTTGGCCTCTTTCATTCTGCGTGCACGAGATCGGGAGTGAATCTTGGTTGGTTTTCTAATGATAAAACCGTCCTTGACCAGCTTCCGAACGTTTTGACCTGCACTCCACAAGAAAGAAAAATATCAAAATACAAGCAGAAGAACGAGCAATGATGTTACAAAAGAAACACTGCTAACAGTAGCAGTAGAAGTAGTTGTCATAGTAGAGCATTGACTTTAAGGGAGTGCAAGAGATGTAGTCATGTCAGAGTGTACATAATCACTTCTTCTTTACTCATCCTACTACAAAGTCAGGGGTTACCTCAACTTTCGAATATTACGTATACACGCACTAAATTTCACCTGACTGACAAAGGCAATAACCGCCAGTGAGATATAGCTGAAGAAAACAACTGCTAGCCATTTTCCCCTCCATTTTCAATTTCTTGCTTTAGGCTCCGTTCCTCCATTTGTTTTAGTGTGAAATGTTTCCCAGTGCAAAATAATTTCCATGTACAATAATCAGCACAAATTTTTTTTCTGATGTTTGGTTCGCTTAGAAAAACATTTTCCAATACCACTTAAAAAAATCAAAACTTCAACACCAACTCAACATTCAAACCAGATTACATACATATGCATACAAATTTACACACTGATATGGAGCAAAAGATTTTTCAAAGGCAGAGGTGGAGAGATAGCAAACAAGGCTTTTCAGGTGAGTTTTAACAGTCGGTTGGGCTGCCATGGAATTGTAAAATGACTTACAGAAATAATCGGCTTAAGTTGTTTTCATTCTCTTGACATAAATTCCACGAAAAATATTTTACACTCCTATTCGAATACTAAACACCAAAAATTACGTAACCAAACACCAAAAATTACTAAAATATTTTGATGCGCAAACAAACGAAGCATAAGTTCATTCCTTTTCTACTAAGGAATATAACTAGAACGTGTTTCTAAAATCTGTCAACTGCAGCACATATAAATGGACTAAACCATTAACCATTATAACTTTACAAATAGATAACTGTCCCCATAGACGACTGCATAAAAAACATTAAGTGCTATCAAAGAAACTAAGATCGTGAAGATATCCCAAATGTAATTCATTTTACACATTACAAAAACATTGTTTTATCAGAATTACTATATACAGTTGCCTGCACATGGTACAATCCACTTCAACAATTATTCAAGACCCCTACTGTTGAACTACAATTCTCCAATGCAATACGAGATGGAAGTAGGCCAAAAACAAAACAGTAGCTATTTAGCAAACGTAAACAACCATCTAACTACGTAGATATCGATACATGGAGAACGCATAAGGTGATTACATATATAGATACATGATTGAACCACATATAAGGGCCGTAAAAAGTGGAAAGCAGTAAACAGAAGACGGATTAGCACCGTTTTATTACAATAACGAAACGAAATACTGAAAATGAAGTGGTTTCACTAGCTAATCGAACAAGATCAATCAAAGCAGGAAATGATCTCCACGTAATTAAATCTAACACAGAAATGAAATCTCAGACGAGAAAAAGGATAGGGGAACTTACGAGAGTTGGCCATGGAGATTTCGTTGACTTCATTTGGATCGAGCCAAACCTTTCCCCTGCCGCACTTGAGGACGCTGGCAGCGAGCCGCTTCTGAAGCTTCAGAGACACCATCTCTCTCTTTCTCTCCTCTCTCCTCTGTTGAAGCTGCGAATAGGGAAGAAGACGGAGGGTGTGGTTAGCATTAGCCTTTATATCTCATCGAATCAGCACTCCCCTAGGGTTTTGAGGAGAAGGGCCAAATTGTTGGGCTTTTAGAATATTTTTCAAGCCCAATAGGTTTCAAGTATGGACAGCCCAAATAGTACTGCTAACGAGATTATGGGGTCGGCCTAATAATTTCTAACAGGCCAACTCATGCCTTTTAAGTTTTAAGTCCTGTTTGGGATGACAATTTAAACTTAATAATAAGTCAAACCAAACGAGTCCTATTTTTTAAAGATTTTCCGAAAATAACACAAAGGTATGGTATTACGAGTCCTATACAGTACTTTTATTCGGCGTATAATGTATAAATAAGTTTTTTTTTTTTGTTTTATCAATCGTATAAATAAGTTTGAGGAAGTAGAAAATCACTACCAATTTTTCTTAAATTATTATTCGAATTTAGAGTCTCTGTAATGATTTAGAAAAATTTATTTCACTTTCGAGCAACAAGCATTGGAGCATGATACTATATGTTCCTAGTTTAGGGACAAGTTCCCCACACACAATATTTCACAAACCACCCATTTCAAAGTCTCACGCAAATGATTCGAGCCATTCAATCTCTTCTTCATAACATGTTTTAAAGAGTTCCAATGAATAATCAACTCATTCAGATATCGATAAAGACTTGATCGGTATTGAACGCAAAGTTGACATGATAAAAACTGAATGAATGAATCAATCTTTTACCGATATTTGACTGAGTTGAAATTTTACGAGTACTCTTAGAAAATAATTTTAAACAAATTGAATAGCTTCCATTATTAGCGTGGGGCTCCAATTTTTATTTTATTTTTTTGGGTCAAAATTTGTGTTAATAGTTCTTCGAGGAAAACCGGCCGCCCCCTTAGTTTATTGAGGCAAATCTGAACAATGGATGGAAAGTGGTTTTATTTCCCAACGAAATACAAAGGCAAATCTTAACAATGGATGGAGATTGGAGAGTACTAGTTTTATTTCCCAATGAAATGGAGCCAAGGTAGGGAATAAGGAGAAGCTAGCTCTCATTATGCACGTTGAAAAATAAGTACACACAAAGCTCCTCTTACAAACATTTTGTTTCATATTTGTATGATGCAAAGATATCTGCGAGGGAAAAGTAACAGCATCCTCTTATTCAGATACTAGTTTTTTGCTATTTTGAATTTCACTTTGTCAAGAAAATGCCACAAAAATAAAATCATATTGCGAAGAATCGTATATCTTTAGGGCTACCCAAGTAATATGTGTTCCTCGGATTACATCCCATTTATAAGGGGAATTGAATTGAAGACCTTAGATAAAAACAAATCTCTAAGTCTCACGGTAAGACTACTTTGTCAATTCTTTTGGATTATGTTTTAAGCTTCGTTCACCTCTTACTCTTTTTTTTTTTTTTTTAATGGTTCTTTTATCAAGCCCAAAGAAACAAGGGGAAAGCCTTGGAAAACACAATAAGCAATAGAACAAGCCAAAGCTAAGAGCAAGACCAACAAAAAACCTAAGATTAGATTAGAGACAAACAGCAAAACAAACAAACAAGAGTGCAACATCCAGGCTACTGCAAAGAAGCAACTAATCTTGTTGAAGCACAAGCATAGGAATTGAATAATTTACGTCTTCGTGTAATGTTATGTGAAACACGTCTTGCTCAAATAACTCTTTCGGCGGCATGCATATCCTAGATCTCTGTAGTGGCCCTCTTCCCACAAAGGTTCTAACCAACGTGCATACTAGTCTCAGCTGCTAGGAGGACTCATCAGTTAAGCATACTGATTCGCTAGGCACACTCATCTGCTAGGCGTACCGATTCACTAGGCGCTAGGCGAATTAGGCGTTAGGCGCTAGGTGAGCTCATCATCCCACGAAGTGTGATGCGCGTGATCAAATACGCTAGTTATTACGTGAGTTACACCCCTCCATGATGAGACTTGATGGCAATCAAATTCTGTGGCAATTTTCTTCCAGAATTCAAATGCAACTTTATTCTATGGGAGTTTTAATTCTGTAGCATTTGATTTCGTATTGAATGGGGAGGCTCCCCATTAATCTCGCATTCAAGTCTCTAACACAATCTTCAGTTATTTAAAGGTAGCATTGGCCTTTGGTTTAACATCAGTTTTTGTGTAACACATATACTCCAGAAATAGTTCTTGAAAGAGAGAGGCAAACGCAAGTTGCAGTTCGTCAAGGCTTCTAGAGGTGGTGTTTCGGTAGTCGTGGTTCTAGCCGTTGTATCCTGGGACGAAGACGTCAATTCAACCTACAACACCCACAGTAGGCGGCACATCTTTGTTAAGGAAAGTGTGGTTACACACGACTCGACACTGTTTGTATCTCTGTTTTCCAATTCTATAATTTCCAGTTTGTTGAATATTTACTTTGTAATATGTTCATCTTATTTGTATACAAATCACAAGTGTGAAACTTGAGCAACCTGAATAAATTACATGAACAGAATACAATGAAATCACAATAATTGGAAATTCGGCGTGCCTACCAATATTCAGTATGCCTGCCAATATTCATTCATGCGGGCAATTGTTGGAAATTCGGTGTGAATGAAATGAGGCATTTGGAGGGTCTTACGAGGCAACCAAAATGACCCCTCAAAATGGAAGATACGTGTGATAATATCAATGGTTAATGCTCCAATTACACCCCTCCATGATGAGGTTTGAAGGCAATCATTCTCGTGGTAGTTTTCTTCCTCAAATTCAAATACAACATTTGTGAGGAGGAGTTTCAAATCTGCAGAATTCAATTGGGAAATTGAATTTCATATTGAATGGGGAGGCTTTCCCATAATTCTCGTATTGATATTTTCAACTCCATTTCTCATATACATTCCAGAAAGTCGTTCTTGAGATAGATAGATAAACACAAGTTATTGTTTGCCAAGGCTTCTAGTGGTGGTGTTCTAGTGGTCGTGGTTCTAGCCATTGTATCTTGGGTCAAAGATGTCGGATCATCTTACAACACCTATAGTAGGAGGCACATTTTTGTTAAGTAGAGTGTGGTTACACACGACTCAACACTGTTTGTATCTCTATTTTCCAATTCCATAATATTCCATTGATTGTGATTTCGTTGTATTTTGTTCATGTAGTTTAGTTACGCTATTATAAAGAAATTGTTCTTTGGAATTCGGGTTGCCACTGTAAGATTGCCAACAAGACCAATTGCCACTGTAATTTTTCCAACAAGTTTAACAAAGATTTTCTAATCGATTGGCGATCGAATTTCAGAAAATAATTATGTTTAGTACTGGCCTTTGAATTGCAAGAACAGATTTAAAGACATAATTGGTGGTATCTCGTTGAGACCGTATAGTAATCTGACCAGATTACTCGTGGGGAATTGATTACAAAAATCAGAGGCTATGGCCTAAGTCAATCGTGCGCGATTGGACTTCACTGATTAAGCCACGACTTTTGGCAATTGTGTGCAACTGGCCTTGATCTAATAAGTTTGATTGGCCTCTGGAGCAATCAACTTAGCTTAAGCTTTGATATTGCTTGGCCAGAAACTTGTAATCAGTGGATTGTTTGGCTTCTGGAGCAACCTACTCTGCTTAAACAGTAACTTTGCTTAGTCACAGTCCTCTGGATCTCTGCTTAGTGATAGTAGTCCTTGTGCTTGGTATTAGAACAACCAGTGGTTGGCTAGTTTGGCCTTGTGTATGCGGTTTGCCTGAAGTAATATAACCAGTGGAAGGTTAATTTACTCAGTCTTTGTACACGACCAATGTAGTTAACTTGGCAAATGGATTGGTATACTTGGCAGAGGCAAAAGATGAAAAGCCTTGATCACTTATCCAGTGAATTGTGTATACCGTTTAGGTTTTGGGGGTGCTGCCCCCTCGACCCCCGGACAGGCTATGGCAGACGGCCCTTCGTCGAGGGCGTGGCCCTCAAACTCTAGCCTAGGGGCTCTGCCCCTAGGAATCTCGCTAGGGGGCACGATCCCCTAGAACCCCCGCTAGGGGACAAGCCCCCTGGGACCCCCGGGGTACGCTTGTGTGTTGTGGGTATAAGACCATGTTTGGTTGCTAAGTTTAGATTGTTAATCTATACTTATTGTCATGATTGTGAAAATAATTTCACTAATTTGTGGTTTGTCATTTTTCAGGTGAAAAATAACAAGTGAGAAGAGCTTTGATACTCCTATGGGAAGCTTAAGTGTTGCTGCTCCTTTGCATGAGTTCACTCAATTCTGATGTCCCATGTTGATAAGCCTGGGAAGTTCGGTCAATGGGTTAATTTCAAGAGATGGCAGTAGAAGATGATGTTCTGTCTGACCACTCTCCATCTCGCTGGGTGCTTGTCTGAGGAAGCCCCAGTTAATACTGAAAATGAGACAGATAACCAGAAGCGACAAACTATGGATCAATGAAAGAATGCTGATTATCTAGCCAAAAATTATATCTTGAATGCTTTTGATGACTCATCGTACTCTGTGTTCAATGAGACAAAGTCAGCCAAGGAACTGTGGGAGTCTTTGGACAGAAAGTACAAGATGGAGGGGGCCGGGCCTAAAAAGTTTGTGGTGGTCCGTTTCCTTGATTACACTATGAAAGATGATAGACATGTGACTGAACATGTCCAAGAGCTTTAAATGTTGATCAATGGAATCAAAGTAGAAGGGATGTTGTTGCCTGAGCCGTTTCTAGTGGCTGCTATCATCCACAAGCTTCCAGGAACTTGGAGGGAGTTCAAGAGTTATCTCATTTTAAGAACAAGGAGATGACATTGGAGACTATCTTCTACGAGCTCAATGTCACAGAAGGAAATCGAGCTATGCTGAAGTCTGCTAAAGAGGCCAAAATGGCTAAGGCCAACATGGTAGAGCATGGTTGTCCTTCCTCAAGTGGTGTGAAAAAGAACTAACATGACAAGCGGTCTGACAAGCAGAAGGGCAAAAGTGCTAATCTGGGACCGATGGGCGGTGTCACTAAGAAACAAAAAGAGAAATTCCAAGGGAAGTGCTACAATTGTGACAAGTTTGGCCATAAAGCATCCGAGTGCAATAAACCACCTCGTCCACAAGTGCATATTGCAGAAGCCTTGGGAGGTAGTTCTGATATGAACCTCTCAGCTATGGTATCTAAGGTGAACATGGTGGGTTTAAATCCACGGGAGTGGTGGATTGACATTGGGGCTACCCGCCATATCTGATATGACAAGAAGGTATTCACGTCACTTGAGTCGATTAATGGGAAGAAGCTGTATATGGGAAATTCAGCGATCTCAGATATTGCTGGTAAAAGAATAGTGGTCCTGAAGATGACTTCGGGGAAGACATTGAGCCCAAACAAGGTGTTGTTCGTGCCAGACATTCGCAAGAATCTGATGTCTGGTTCTCTACTAAGTAAGCATGACTATATGGCAGATGGTTTATTTAAAATGAATGTAATGACTATTATCCCTACTATCAATAAGACAAATGCCCTAGTTACTTATGTGCTTGAGTCTTCCATTTTATGGCATGGTAGACTAGGTCATGTTAATTATGAATCTATGCGTAGATTAGTTAACTTGGACCATATTACAGCTTTTCATATTGATTCAAATCACAAGTGTGAAACTTGTGTCAAAGCAAAGTTAACTAGGATTTCATTCCAATCGGTTGAAAGGAGTACTGAACCATTGGGGCTAATCCACATTGATGTGTGTGATTTAAACTGTGTCCAAACACCAAATGCAAACAAGTATTTTATTACTTTTATTGATGATAGCACGAAATATTGCTATGTGTACTTGCTAAAAAACAAGAATGAAGCATTGGACAAGTTCATTCTTTTTAAGAATAAGGTGGAGAACCAACTTAACGCTAAAATTAAGGTGGTAAAAAGTGATTGAGGTGGTGAATTTGAATCACCGTTTGCCGTTTGGTGATTACTATGTTGAACACGGTATTATTTACCAAATCTTTACACCTTAATCGCCTCAGCAGAACAGAACTGTGGAGTGCAAGAATCGTACATTGAAAGAAATGATGAATGCTATGGTTGTTAGTTCTGGGTTGCCTCAGAACATGTGGGGTGAAGCGGCTCTGACCGCTAACTATCTTTTGAATTTAGTGTATCGCAAAAAGTTAGACAAAACACCTTATGGGTTGCTCAAGGTTAGGAGGCCTAACTTTAAGCACTTGCGAGTGTGGGGTTGTCTTGCTATTGCTAAGGTATCAATACCTCCTCCTAAGTATGATAAAAAAAAAGAACACATATAACTTGAAACACTGGATGAAAACTATTGAACCCATTTTTTTTGAAGTTATTTGTATTCTAATGAGGCACTTAACAATATGCGATCGAGTTGATTTTTGGTAAACTTGTAGCACTTGACGAGTTCTACGCAATGAACATCTCCGATTGTCAAAATGGTGTTGGCGCGGCATCGAAAGTCACCACATAGCACGTTGCGCATGATGCATGAGCAAATGATGAAAACGGTTGTACCGAGGAGTCTTCTTTTATATCCTTTAATTATTAGTCTAAGTATTTAATTATACAGTTTTTAGTGTTATTTTGTTAATCAAAGAGTCTTTTTTAAGTTCATTTCAATTTCCTGAGTGTCTTTTAAGTTCTCAAGAGTTTTTCTAGTTTTTAGTGGTTAAAGTATGTAGTTTATTAAATTTAGAGTCTTGGTAGTTGAAATTTGCATTTCCTATGCTTGGAGAGATGTTCCAAGTAATCTATTTAAACCTATGTGGTGAATGAGCAGAGAGAGAGAGTTGTGTGTTTGAGATAGCCTTTGGCTTCTGAAAACTAGTTATTCTTTTCTATTCTGTATCTCTTTGGTGGATTCCATTGAGTGGTGAGCATTTCCTACGCCTTGTATCCCTTTTTAGACACTTGGAGTGGTGATATCTGTATCCCGTTGGCGTTTCTAATTGGGTGCTGAACGACTATCCCTTTATCTATTTACCTTTATCTTTCCCTTTCTACCATATCCGGCATTAGTTTGGTATCGGAGCTTAGCTATTCATCCTGTTGAGTTTTAATTCCATGGCGTTTGAAGATAATGCATTGGAGGAAATTTTTTTGAACGAAGATTCCAAAGTTTCACACCCACAAGTTGATTGGAGTTTGCCTCCAATATACGACGAGTATGATGAAGATGGATTCCTAATTATCCGCAAATGTTAGAATTTTGCTTCCTTGAAAATTGAGCAATGTGATCCTAGTATCGATGTTGATTCCGACAATGGAAGAATGAAATTGAAGTTCAAGCATGAGGTTTTGATGGACAGGAAACATCTTGTGCATGACTATGGTGTTACTCGGTCCCGTGGATATTTCTTGGAGCCACTCATTGTGCTTGGGTTGGTTGGAAAGAGACCCCTTTCAATAAGTCTCAAGGGGATTACTAATGACTCTAAGGATCCATCTGTTGATACTTTTCGATTGACAACCTTACCAATCCTAAAGGGTTTCGGTGTTCCTTCAAAAGGTTTGGACTTGAAAATAGAGAGTCAAGGAGTTTTTCCTCGCGGTGGTGGAGAAGTTATTCTTTTAGTTCCGGTTGTCCAGAAAAGTTTAAATGCAATTCCATGGGTTGATGAGGGTATCGTGAAGAGAATGGTCCACGCAAGAGGAAGAAAGAAAGAAGGAAAAAAAAATGGTTTGCCAAATTGCAAACTTCAAGCAAAGGTACCGGCAAATTCAACTACGAATTCTTTTCCAACCCGGAGAGAATGATGTAGGAGCAAATAATAAAAACGGTTGTACCGAGGAGTCTTCTTTTATATCCTTTAATTATTAGTCTAAGTATTTAATTATACAGTTTTTAGTGTTATTTTGTTAATCAAAGAGTCTTTTTTAAGTTCATTTCAATTTCTTAAGTGACTTTTAAGTTCTCAAGAGGTTTTCTAGTTTTTAGTGGTCAAAGTATGTAGTTTATTAAATTTAGAGTCTTGGTAGTTGAAATTTGCATTTCCTATGCTTGGAGGGATGTTCCATGTAATCTATTTAAACCTATGTGGTGAATGAGTAGAGATAGTGTTGTGCGTTTGAGATAGTCTTTGGCTTGTGAAGACTAGTTCTTCTTTTATATTTTGTATCTCTTTGGTGGATTCCATTGAGTGGTGAGCATTTCCCACGCCTTGTATCCCTTTTTAGATACCTCGGGTGGTGATATCTGTATCCCGTTGGTGTTTCTAATTGGTTGGTGAGCGACTATCCCTTTGTCTATTTACCTTTATATTTCCCCTTCTACCGTATCTGGCAACAACGCAACACCTCCCCGGATCCAATGGAAGTACTTTTGTTTCCCAATGAAATAAGAAGGCAAATCTTAACAATTAATGGATGGAGAGTAGTTTTATTTCCCAATGAAATGGAACCATTAAGGTAGGGAATAAGTGGAAGTTAGCTCCCATTATGCACATTGAAAAATAACCCCAAAGCCAATTCATTGGGTTATTTTTAAGCTTCATTCACCTTTTACTCATTTATTTTTGAAGCGGTTCTTTTATCAAGCCAAAAGAAACAAGGGGAAAGCATTGGAAAACACAATAAGCAAGATAACAAGCCAAGCTAAGAGCAAGGCCGCCAAACAGCCTAAGACTCTTGACGAACAGCAAAACCAACAAACAAGAGTGCAACATCTAAGCCACTGTAAAGAAGCAACTAATTGAAAATAAATTTGCGATTCGATTGACACTCTTGTCGTCCTTTGTACTTGTAATTAGTTGTAATAGTGGTGCCGTTCAAAAACTAAAACAAAAATAGTTGTAATAGTACTGGGGAATATCATGCATGCTGTCACTTTGGCTTGCTAATTATGTTCGCTCTCCCACTTAAGCTTACTAATGGACACATAAATGTTAACATTAACGCCCCTTAATTTATTCTTGCTAAGTCAAATTTTGTATTGTTACTTGGAGTTTAATGTGTTGTTTTCATTTTGTAGGTATTTGGAGGCTTAGGAGCAAAAAGCATACTTAAAAGTTGAATTATATTGTGCAAAATCAAAATAAAACCCGGCCGTGGTCGAATTAAAGCAAGTGGCGCACCATGAACGACTAATTATGGGAGCACCTGATCAAATACTTACATGATGTGTGATTAGCATTGGCCAAGAAGTAATTCTATTGGGCTTTCACAAATCACACTGCTACTGTTCACGTGGGATTGGTGGACTGGAGAAAGGATTATGGGCTTTCAAGATAAAATTCTCGGGATCGCTAATGTAAAAGAAGAGAGGGTTGGCTTGGGGAGCACCCTACCGAAAGCCAGTATAAAAGACAAGCAACAAGCGACACAAAGGGGAAGAGAGAGCATCACGAACGGAATAGTAGAGGCTGCGGCTTTGTTTTGGCAGCCGACAATGTCCGGCTAAACACATATTTAGGGGGAAGATGAAGTCCCACTCTAAGTAACTTATTTATGTGTAGGATTTGGTATTATTTACTTGTATCGATTGCATTACTAGAACTCTTTCGTTTTCAATTGTACGGAAGGATTTTTACTACTTTTCAATATGTTTCGTATTCATATCCACAGTTTTCGAATACAAGTTATGCAATTGTTTTCAATGTTGTGCTTGGAGTTTTGAGATAGACTATGCTCGTGAGACGGATCGTGCCGTTGGGCGGCGTGACACCATGCCAGTGAGATGGTTTGTGCCATGAGATAGTTTAAGCCTTTTAACAATCACAAATATTTTCTTGACAATTGTGATTCGAGTAGTAGCCTAACCTATGCATAGTTTTGTTACGTGGTTAGGGTGGATTTGAAACCCTAGATCTTCTCTCCATCGTTTTCCGCTCAATTTAATTATTGCTTTGCTCTCTTTAGTTTATTATTTCTAAAATCAAAACTATCAAACCACTCTCTTTTAATTAATCTAGAAATTAAGCGAATCTTTTGTAACTCAGCCAATCTGTCTCTGTGGATCGATACTCGGACTTAGCCACTATTCTTCTGATTAGTAGTTAATTCTAAGTTTTTACAAATATATTTTTGACTTGATACGGCGCGGTCACTTACACAGGGCTTTAGTTTGTTCCTTTACCACAAATTGGTTTTTGGTCGGACCCAATGGAGAGATTATAAGATAGTACTCCACTCTCCTTCACAATTTTTTCTTGCGTCACCTAGTCCCCGCATGAATATCTGCATCCCAATTGCTCGCCTGCCACACTACCACGATAGGTGAAGTGACCTCGTGTTTTCCATCCGTCCATGTCAGCTTACCCGATTCGGTACTCACCTTGCCGGGTGGCTTATTCGCCCCCGAAATCCGAACCACGTAGCTCTTCTTCTCACCCTTTTCTATAAACTCCATCTTCGGTGGATCAACAATCACCTTCACACCTCGTGGTGGGACAATGGTAACGGTATAGCTCGATGCACCACCATCACTAACGTGCGTCGCTGTTCTTGTAGCCGCAACTTCAAATTTAGCCAATTGAGATGACGTATCAACAGCGACGGAGATTGCAGGGTAGTTGAGCTCCCATGGTGTGGATTTCGTCCCGTTGCAGCTAACTGGTCTAATGTGTGTGAGACGCTCTATGTCCCCGACGCTGTAGTTTGATGAACAAAGAAAGTCCAAGTAATCACTCACCGTGAGATCATACACCAAGCCAGGATCAGCCGCCTTTTCGGGATCCACATGTCCGGCACCTGTACCCCACACGCTCAACACACTGTAATCTTTCTCATCCAGCAGCGGCTTCCCGCTATTATCAACCGTGTAAGCAGTGGTCATGAGAGCTGATTTTATCATAGCCGGTGACCAATCCGGGTGGGCTGCCTTAAGCAAGGCAGCCAAACCTGAGACGTGGGGGCACGACATGGATGTGCCCGAGAGTATATTGAACTCACTGCGCCTGGTATCCTCTGCTTGCTGAGACGGCGACACCGTGTCGGGCCAAGCGGCTAGGATGTCGACACCTGGTGCGATCATATCTGGTTTGAGAACATACGATGATTCAGCATTGGGGCCCCTTGACGAGAAGGAGGCAACTACAGGAGCGGGCTTCACTCCTAATCGGGTCCCATGAGAAACTATGGTGGCCATGGGCTTCTTTGAAGCACTGATGTAATCACGAACTTTGTTACCACCTGATTCTGTAACCAGCAATCCAGGAACTACATGTGGCTCTGCCATTAAACCTTCACCGTCCGGGGGCACGCCCGCCACGACCACCCCAACTCCTCCTGCTTCCCTCACTGCAATTCCCTTGGCGACGCGTGAAACCTCGCCTCTATCACACACCACGATCTTGCCACGCACGAGCTTTTCATCTAACGATCCAGGCATGCATAACGATGGGAAAGGGAAGCTCCCACTCGAATTGTCTTTCACAGCATCCGCGGCATAAATAAGGGGGTAATAAGTCTTTCTGTCCAATGGTTTACCGTTGTACGATGATGATCCGGTGATAACCGTTCCGTTTGCCAAAATAAGATCAACCGGGAATTTCCTATCGATTGTGCTTGCACCTACGGTTGTTATCCAAGGAGCGACGTTTGCGACCAACATCTCAGCAGGTCCGCTATTACCAGCAGAGGCAGAAACAAAGACTCCTCTCTCCATTGCACCGAATGATCCGATAGCTATTGGGTCGAAATTATAAGGAATGGAGCCACCATCGCTACCGACAGAGAGGGAAATGATGTCAACGCCGTCTTCAACAGCTTTGTCAAAGCCGGCGAGTATGTCTGAGTCTAAACAGCCATTCTTCCAGCATATCTTGTACACCGCGATTCTCGCCTTGGGCGCAATTCCCACGGCAACTCCGGTGGCTAAGCCAAAGAGGGAGGCGTTGGTAACTTCCCTGCCAGCGGCGGTGGATGCCGTGTGAGTACCGTGGCCGTTGCTGTCTCTGGGGGACAAGACATCGGTCGAATTCCTTGTTCCCACACTGGCCTCGTACCCGGCAGAAAAATACCTTGCACCTATTATCTTTTTGTTGCAAGATGTGTTGGTGAATTTCTCTCCACCAATGCACTCTCCTTTCCAACGAGTTGGGACAGGTCCAAGGCCAACGTCATGGAAACTGCGTCGTTCTGGGGTAATACCGGTATCAAGTAGTCCAATGATGAGATTAGAGCCCGAGTCGGACTTGGTTATGAGCCCGGTCGGGTTGTTTCCGGTGAGCCCCAGGAAAGACGGTGTCCGAGTCGTCTGAATTTGAAGAACTCGGTCAAGTAAGACTCCAAGTACTTCTGGGCGTTTGGATAATTCTCGGGCTTGTGCTGCTGTTAGTCTTGCTGAGAAACCGTGGAAGACAGTTTTGTATACGTGAAGGAAGTCTGTTTGTTTCCCTGTCTTGATGGTTCTTGATTCAAGAGAGTTTAATGGGTATGAAGTTATAGTTCTGAGAGTGGCACTGTACCAGTCTTCGACGCTGGAAAACACAGACGGTTTAAGATCGTTTTGTACTCTGACAATGAAGGTTTGGGTAGTTTGGCAATGGGAGATGAGAGGAAAATAGAGAAAAATAGCAGTAGCAGTGAAAACCAGAGCTCCAAATCGATCCATTTGGAATTGAGAAAGAATTGCTTGGCTGAAAAATAAGGAAGAATTTGTGAATGAATGAATCCCTTTGAATGCTTTGCTTTGAACTTATAAGGAAAAGAAAACGGCCGAGATCCAAGGAATTTTTAACCGTTGGATCAATCGGAAATAGAAAAAACAAAAAACAAAACATACAATCTAATGGCTCAAACTCCCTCGGCAAATAGACACGGAAAATTTGGGAACAGATGATCTTGCACTAAAGAAAAACGTATTTGTTCAGAAGATTTAATTTGTGGAGTATAGTATTTTCTACAATAATAGAAAGTAAATCTCTATATTACTCTAATTAAACACGTATAGGCGCCCCCCATCGTGTGATATCTTTTCTAAATAGTGGAATCTGACTAGTAAAGAGGTGGATCACCTTTAAGGATTTTGGTTTACAAAAATTGAGTTGGTAGGTATTCTGATTCCATACGAGACCTTTGCAATGGTGGATTAGAGGTCCATTTACAATATTATTCTGGATTTGCATCAACATAATACACGGTGTAAAAGTTTAAACAATAAAAATTCATCAACTTAATCACACACCTACTTGAACATATTCGGAAGAAATTTAAATAAGAGTCTAATACCTAATGTCAATATATAAAAGAATAGGATTATACTTAGCAGTTGAGGGGGATTAGAATTACGGCTGGAACTCAAAAAAGTGGTGTGTGGTGGAGACCAGAGGTTCTATTTAAGTTACTTGGCTTATTTTCTTGTCTTTATTCCAAAAAAATTCTTTTTTTTTTTAGTTTCGAGTTAATTTTTTTTGGATTATTGGTTCCTCTGGACGAGGAGAACGAATAATCCACAAAAGTTTAAATTGGAGTATGATCCAAGCTTACAATTTCTTGATAAAGACAAAATTCATGCTAAAAAGCCAGATTTTTTTTATTTATACAAAAAAAAAAGAGAGTTTGGATTACAAATTTTTTACTTTTTTTATCCTCTCGTTGAGAAGAACAAATAATCCACAAAAATTTAACACGAAACTAACAAATACAAAAAATAAAATAAAATAATAAAGACAAAAAGTAAGTCAAACAACTTATTTAGCCAAAACAGACCTAATTAGCTTCAAGCTTTTAATATGATTGTGGGATTTTAGTGCTGGCAAGAGGGCAAACGGCCCAAACCTGCATGTGAGTATTAGTGCGTTAATTTGAAAGGTTTGTAATATGCCCAAAAAGGCAGGTGAGATGGAGAGCTGAGTTGTAGTGATAACACTACTCACTTTTGGAAAAGTGTACAAATAAAATATGAGATTAGGGTGGTGTAGTGGAGCGATTACCTACGTATATGGAGTTTTTTTTTTATTTTTAATCGAAATTTTTGCGTACTCCAATCTCGATGGCGGATGCATTTTTAGTTGCTGAATAAAATCTAAGATTTCCGTCGTTAGAATTTCTTAAGTAATATTGAGCCTAAAAAAACACCTATGTATCAAGATTCTTACACGATATGAATATCCCTCTTGCAATATTTTGTACGGTGTGAGTCGACACATTGAAGGAGTATGATTTCCTTATGGCTAGCACAGTAAAAATGAGAATTCTAAGCATCCAGCCATCCACGGATCTCACTTGCCCTCAATAATGATTTGGTCAAATTAAGGAATTATTCAAAAGAATTTGAACCTCAAATGCTCACCCAGTACCCCGTGTTTGTGATTTTGCAAATCGCACCCCATGAGAGGTCTAGCATAATTAAAATAATATTTGCATGCTACAATCAACACTCACTTCATATAAAAGTTGATTTATCTATTATATTATTGTAGGATAATTTTTGGTGAGGAGAGCTTCCCGAGCTTGTCACGTGTCCCCCAATTTTTTACACTTTTTTTAGCAAAGTCCTAAATGGTAATTAGGGTTCAAATGTCATTTTCAAAATTCAAAAAACAATATCAATTATTGCTCTGATAATTCTTTACTGAATTTCTAAATGAAATCATCCCAAATTTAAAAAAAGTACTTATATCATCAAAATGGTTTCCTTTTGCTCAGTATATCAACAAAATGGTTTCCTTTAATGCTTTGGAACGCTACAAGCTCCCTAAATCGCAACCTCTTGGGGTTAAGGAGTTGATAGCTAATTAGCTATTAATACACGTTATTCGAAGTACTTTTTATGTAATCTTTTTCTATTTAAAAGGGAAGTTCATAAACGCAAATGTTTCGTCTATTTTAGGCAGTAGGTATCTTGTTAACAAATTTATTTTTGTTTCATTGCCAAATTGTCAGACGAGATGCGTAATTTTGAAAAATGAACGGATACTAAAAGAATAAACTGTAGCACGAATATCACTTGAACATTAGAATCTTGATGATTACATCTCGAAAAGCTATGCCGAGTTAAGGTTGTAGTGCGTTTGAACCCCAGGTCCTAATAGTTTCCGTTTCTATCAAGGGTAGAGCCAGGATTATAATTTACCTTGGGCTTAACCCAAACTTGTACAGACGTAAATGTTCAAAAATACACAAAGAAACATTTGATCAAATGCAAACTTGTTTTAAAAAATTAAGAACTCAAAAGTCGTACACTTGTTGTGATCAAACGTTGAGAGACACAAGATTTATGTTGTTGGGCAATAACACACTCACTCCACGGATCTCACTTACGCTCAATAATGATTTGCTCAAATTAAGGAATTATCAATTATCCAGAAGAATTTAAAACTCAAATGCTCACCCAGTCCCCCGTGTTTTGGACTATTCAAATCGCACCCCATGAGAGATCTAGCATAATTAAGATAAATATTTGCATGCTGCAATCAACACTCACTTCATATGAAAATTGATTTATTCTCTTTATATTAGACAAGGAAAATGTTAATCTCGTAGAGGATAGTAATTAGAAAGTGTACAAATATTCTAGATGCAATCAATAAATGTAATTTTACATGAATGATCGTTAGGTGATTTTGCAATTGATAATTGATTATCAGAAGGTTTCCGGATAAGGTGATGCGAAACTCGATTAATTCTGGGGTACCATAACCCACTTTCCAATAGCGAGAGCTTTACTTGAAGCCAGAGCAAATGCTCTGTATGGACTAGATCCAAAAGAGTTGATAGTACGTGAGAGGTTTCGAACCTCAGAAATTAGTAGGGAGCAAACTTTTAAGTCCAAACCTTGACTACTAGGCCAACCTCTCGGGATTGGAGAGCCTGTAGTGCCCCAAAGCACTACAGAGTTGTAGTCCCCCAATCCAACTGTTCATCTTCGCAATCCAACAGAATGCATTTGCTAATCTGAACTATTAATTGCGAAAATGAACAGTTGGATTGGAACGCTACAGGTTCCCCAAATCCCAACCTCTTAGGGTTAAAAGGAGTTGATAGCTAATTAGATATCAATACACGTTATTCTAAAGTACGTTTTATGTCATCTTTTTCTATTTAAAAGGAATGTTCATAAACATAAATGTTTCGTCTGTTTTAGGCAGTAGGTATCTTGTTAACAAATTTATTTTTGTTTAGGAGATTCATTGTCAAATTTTCAGACAAGGATCGTAATTTTGAAAAATGAACGGTATGATTTAAAGAATAAACTGTAACACGAATATCACTTGAACATTAGAATCTTGATGATTACATCTCAAAAAGCCATGCCGAGTTAAGGTTGTAGTGCGTTTGAACCCCAGGTCCTAATATTTTTCCGTTTCTATCAAGGACAAAGCTAGGATTATAATTTACCTTGGGTTAACCCAAACTTGTACGTACGTAAATGTTCAAAAATATACAAAAGAAACATTTGATCAAATGCGAACTTGTTTTCAAAAATTAAGAACTCAAATGTCATACTATTGTTGCGATCAAACGCTGAATCACCCAAGTACCGAAATTTAAACACAACCATAATCACAACCAATTGAAGTACGGTTATATATATATATATATATATATATATATATATATATATATATATATAGAGAGAGAGAGAGAGAGAGAGAGAGAGAGAGAGAGAGAGAAGATTTACGTTGTTGGGCAATAACACACCTACTCCACGGAGAGGATCCCGTTCTTTTCACTATGAGAAATTTAGTACTAGTACACTCGAGTATGAAAGTACCCACACCCAACCCCTAGCTTGTACCCTCACTCATACAAGAACACACTTTCACTCCCTAACTTGCTCTCATCTTTTGCTATGTAAAGCATACATGATCATAGGTATATAAAGAACTAGCGGCTTTGATTGCCTTTTGAACTACCCAATAAAACCACCACGTACATATGCTTCCAAAGAAAATCAATTCTCCATGCCTTGAAAAAGGTCTACTATAGCATTCCGAGAGAGACTCGCAAGGAATAAACTAATTCATTGGGAACAAATCCATCCCAATAAATACCATCGGGAATTCGAACCACCGAAGAACATTCAACAAAGAGCACATGTGATTACTAAAGAACTGATCAATAGCTGTAAAAAGAGCATGTGATTAATAAAGAACTCAGAAGTTGTACATTCAACATGTTACGAGTGGTGCTTAATGACTCGAACCCCAAACCTACAACGTGCAAGGCAATGGGTTTTGTTTACCCACAAACGTTGGTTTGACGTTTTGACAAGCACCTGCATAAGGCAGCGCTATTTTTGGAGAAGTAACGCCAATGAAGGTGAGATCAATGTCAACCAATTCGATGCCTTCGCAAGGCGTAGTGGCGCTGCAATACAGAGCAACGGCTTCATTTGTCATCGTGGTTCCCCTTATGTTCTTGAAGTGAACGTCACTAATCTTCACTGATGATGACTGCCAAAAAAGACAAAAAAATGCAACAAAATCAGGCTATCCATTTTTATCAAGACGAAAAAATAAACTGGTTTATGGTCAAATGACTTGACTTAAGAAAAAAAATACTCAAAAAACTTTAAATTTAGACATTATTTTTTGCCTTCAGTGAATTCGAGTTTTAATCTTCTTCTTTTCGTTTTTTTTTTTTTTTTTCTTTAGGCTATCTCAATGAGAGGAACCAAAGTAGTACTGTGAAACTTGAACAAAATCATAAATGAAAAGTTTTTATTAAAGGGAGGAGTATGTTTTTACCCCTTGTTTCTGCTTGGAACCGTAGTTTTGATCAATGAAGATTGGACTCCTAACATTGTTCATAACAATATTTTCATAAACAATGCCTGAAGCTTGAATAGGAGTAGAACCGTGCCATGATTTGATTCTTGCACCATTCGTCGTATTTGTCAGTGTGCAATTAGTCACCGTAACTCCTTTGACATCCGCATCATCTGGACGGAGGCCTAGGCTCCCAATACTGCCACAGCACCAAACAACCGGAAAATTGACCATGTTAATTAGTAGCTATAGCTATGAAACTAGTGCATGCACGCGCCTGTGCTTGAAGGCACAGTTTGAGCAATCGAAGTACGTGTCTGTCCAATTCTTTATGGTCCTTTGAATTTGAGAGAGGGGGAAGGAGAGGAGGTAGTGAGAGAGAATATGGTTTGAATTTCAAAAAGAAGAGAGTGAGTTGGCAGAGAGATATGATGATTGAGACAAAAACCGCTTTGTATTGTAATATAGATTTGAAAATAAATTAAATAAAGGTATTTACCTAATTCCGTGGCCTGGGCCACAAGTGATACCAGAGACGGCAACATTAGTGGAGCCTTCACCGATGGAGATACAATCGTCACCGGTCCCAATTGTAGAATCTGCTATAGTGATGAGATCAGAATCGCTTATATGGATGCCATCGGTGTTAGGACTATCCCCAGGCGCAATTATATTAATGTTATGGGCTGTGAAGTTGTGGCTATGATTAATTTTCATGTGGAATCCTTTACTATTCATCGAAGTAATGTCTTGAAGAATTGAATTGCTCACGTTGGAGAACACAAGAGACTGCATGGATCAAAACAAGAATTAAGTTAGTGATATGCAGACGTCGTTTTTCTACACTTGCGATTCTTTGAGGTTTTTATAAACGAAGAAAAACGACACCACATTTCTGTTCTCACCGGCGTGAGAAGGTTATCGCACGAAGCTTTACCACCGCAAGCATCATGTTGCCATGATTTTTCACCTTGGCCGTTAAAAGTGCCTCCGCCTTTGATGATTAAACCATCATTGTCTTCAATGCTGAACCATTGATTGTTATCGAACATGGAGAGATCGGTTTGGGCCAATATGGTACCCTGCATTTCAACAGTTATGGAGCTAGTACATGGGCCTTGGAAATAGACTTCTCCGGACAAATATTTTCCTGGTGGGATAAGAACCGTCACCGCCCCGGTTGCATTACATGCGGCATTCCATGTCTGTATAAATGCCTAGGAAAAAACAATAATAATACGGTTTTAGACTGGAAGACAGACAGAAATTATAAATGTCATTTTGTCATAAAAATTATGAAAACAATCTCATTTTTTTATAAAAAAAAAACATGTTCGGGATGTATTTCAAATAATTTTTGAAATCTGATTCCGCACAAAAAAACAGAAAGACAAATAAAATTACAAGAGACACATTCAAATTTTTTTACTACCAATTTCGCTACACAAAATACGAAAACAAAAAATAAAAACTGAATTGATAGCCTCGAATAGAAATTACCAACCATTGCACAGTCAGTTTGGGCATCGGCTATAGCACCATATTTTGTAACATCAAAAACTGTAGCAACATTGTTAACAAGGCCACGGCGGGCAGCTTTTGCCCCACAAGAGAGCAAAGCTAGACCCACAAAGAATAGAGCATTGACTTCAAATTTTTTTACGAGCCCCATTGTGACCTTGAACCATGGACTACAGTTTTTACAACTCGGCTGGAAAAGAAAAGAAAAGAAAAGAAAAAAAAGGCGGTAGCCTGAGGATGATTTTCACCATCTGCATCCTATTTATACATTAATTTTGTTCTCATATTTTCGACCATTCAATCTATCATTGGTGCGGTAGCTACAAGCGGCGGAAAAAACTCAAAATCTATTTTGGATTGGTTGGTTCCCGTGTGTTTGAGTTATAATGTCCCCAAATTTTGTATATTGGCTCTTTCAGATATACAAGGGTTACACCTACATGCACGAAGCTAAATATAGTTCCTGCGAGGGCCTTTAAGATATACTCCTACGAAATTAACGGAAACACATCTACTTCGAGAATTTTTGTTTATTTTCCATAATGTATTTTCCCATTTATTTTGCTCAGTAATTAAGTAGGCTAGTCGGGACGAACAACCTAGACAAGACATCCAACTAAAGCTTTAAATCTCTTTTCCTCACTTTTGTACCCTTATCCATATCACAAGAACTAACCAAACCCTCTTTTTGTCTAGTAATATTATCCCAGAATATTGTTAATAATAATTGAGGTATATATCTCCTTTGAACATTCGGAATATAATTCTTCCATCTGTTTTTATTCCTGATTCCACTACTTTTCTTTGCTTTCTCCTTTTCAAGTCTGTGTAACACTAGTATTTTTTTTTGTTGAAACTTGTGACTCATATAGAGAGGTATTAAGGAGTTCTAATAAAAGGCCAGATGCCGGAGCGGAACGTAGTGGAGCGAGGGGAGCGCAGCAGAGCGACTGCATCTAGCCCATCGTGGGTCCAACTGTTGTCACGTGTGGCCCGTAGGGCCGAATAATCTACACCCCCGCAGTACGGTACAGAATTATTAGGGTTGAAATAGAATAGGACTATATATACTCTCTATTGTAAAACCCTAGCCGATTTTGATAGAATAATACAGACTCGCTCTTACTCCCATGGACATACCCGATCTTGGGAAACCACGTAAATTTCTGTGTTGATTTTCTTTATTGTTTTCGTATTCTTTTGTGTGCGTGTGGTGATTAATCTAACAATTTCTAAAATTGGAAGCAGACTTGATGCGCCCAAAGATAGATAGGAATATACATTTGGCAACACCCATATGTGGAGAGGGAACCGAAAGTAGATCACAATCAATTTACTCAGAGTAGCATTTTGGACCTACTTTGTCCATATTCTATTCTTCCATATTCTTAGTTTGTGGGCTTATTTTCAATCCATAAGCATAATCCGAACTATTCATTTCACAAAACACAAAAAAAGAGGAACATGTTTAAGTTAATTTGATATCTATCGGTAGATACATTAACAATTTGACTTTTGTTCTACTTTGGTTTTAAATGTATGTGCCATTCACTTTATACTCCGATCAAACTATTTTTTTCACAAGTATTCTTTTTCTCATATTCTTATGAACAGTTCAAATTACATGTGTCGGTCGAAGGTGGACCCTCCAAAACGTATAAGGTGCAATCAGAGGGGCATCAGTACTATAAAAGGGGAATTGCCTGTATGGTCTTTGGTATAACACAA
Source organism: Vaccinium macrocarpon (assembly GCA_022606695.1). Classification (NCBI taxonomy): domain Eukaryota; kingdom Viridiplantae; phylum Streptophyta; class Magnoliopsida; order Ericales; family Ericaceae; genus Vaccinium; species Vaccinium macrocarpon. Next base: position 40,542,876 of record CM040178.1, on the reverse strand, counting down.
AACTAGATGGAGACTAAAACGTACTATAGGCGAGGTCAAGAGAAAATGGTGGCACCAGACGAGCAATTGAAGCATGGGATTGGAGGGTTCAAAGTGGAGGATTCCAACAAGCCAAAATGGAATTCACCTTCCACTCCAACTCCAGTCGACTTAAAATTGGAGGAGTCCAACAGGCCAAAGAGGAATTCGCCATCCAATCTAACTACAGTGGGCTTCAAATTTGAGGAGTCCAACAAGCCAAAATGGAATTCGCCTTCTAATCCTACTCAAGCAGACTTCAAACAGGAGGAGTCCAACAAGCCAAAATGGAAATCTCCTTCCAATCCAACTCAAGCAGACTTCAAATTGGAGGAGTCCATAAAGCCGAAATGGAATTCGCCTTCCAATTCAACTCAAGCAGACTTCAAATTGGAGGAGTCCAACATGCCAAAATGGAAATCTCCTTCCAATCCAACTCAAGCAGATTTCAAATCGGAGGAGCCCATAAAGCCAAAATGGAATTCGCCTTCCAATTCAACTCAAGTAGACTTCAAATTGGAGGAGTCCAACAGGCTAAAATGGAATTTGTCTTCTAATCCAACTCAAGCAGACTCCAAATTGGAGGAGCCCATAAAGCGAAATGGAATTTGCCTTCCAATCCAACTCAAACAGACTTCAAATTGGAGGAGTCCAATAGGCCAAAATGGAATTCGCCTTTCAATCCAACTCAAGCAAACTTCAAACTGGAGGAGTCCATTCAGCCAAAATGGAATTCGTCTTCCAATCCAACTCAAGTAGACTTCAAATTGGAGGAGTCCAATATGCCAAAATGGAAATCTCCTTCCAATCCAACTCAACCTCTCTATCAAGCAAGAGATCAAGTTATTAATAGCAAAGAGGCTGCGGAAAAATATGGTGGCATCTTTGTCATCGATCACTCAAGAGATCCACCTGTTAATTGTATTGAGGCAGCGGAAAAATACGGTGGCGTCTTAATTTCAGATCATCCTGTTAGAGATCGAACTACCACCGCAGCTGCAAAGCATAGTGGCATGTCAATGAATTATCCAACCACTAAAGCGCCACCACGCCGTTAACTCGTACTTCAGTCTTCATACACTCTGTAGTTGTTGCATGTATTAGAGAGAGCATGGATAATGATAGAATGCTAAATAAATGTACTGTACTAAATAAATGAGTATGTAATAAGTTTGTGTCTTTGCTTGGTGTAAATTTCTTTAGCTTTCCCATTCTCTTTTCAAGTGTGTTGTTGAGTGAGTTGACCAACAAGAGTTCATCAATTAATTTTTTGTGACGAGCCATTTCGTTTCACAAGTCTTTGATCGGTGTCTCCCTTCAAGGTAGCTAAAAGAAAATTATGAAAAATAAGTCGTTTAGTAAGAACTAGTTTGGCCTAACTTTTAAGGAACTGTCACTTAGTGTTGCCTTGTGTGAATTTTCGTTAGATCTGGTTCAAAATTTTGGATTAATCATTGGTCTTGACGAGCTAAGTCTAAAGAAAGTAAAAAATCATGACGAAAAACAAACCAAAAAAAAAAAAAAACTTACTTTGTTTTAAAAAAGTTCACTAAATGATCACTAAACACCGATAATGTCGATTGTTCTAAAAAATAATTAATTTAGTCCAAACTCCTCTAATGGTTCGATAAAGCTGTGTATGGTAATTACCTATCGTCTTTTTCTCATTTTCCCAAACTAAAGAAGAGAGGAAATTATTTTTTGTTTACCCTTTCTCTCCTTTATTGATTTTGTTGTACGTATAAATTTGGCATCTAAAACTAGATATGCACTTTCTTGAATCGCTTTGTATTCATCAAATTTAATAAGAAATTGGTAACAGATGAAAACTCGAAGCATAATGTTTTGAATTCAAAATTAATATGAAATGTTATCTAGGAGTTATAAATTCAAGACAGTCATATGAATTTTTATTGAAAAATATTTTGAATGGATTTCAAAGCGATTTAAAAAGTCATGTCGTACAATAAGAATGCGTATAGTAATAGATCCCCAAACGGGATATGAGACTACCTACTTTGTTAACTACTTCCACATTTTTGGATTGACAATATGGGTGGAAATGGAGTAATTATTCAATGCCACCAGAGTATCATGTGGAGTTGTTTAAGTGGTACTCTCAGCGATTTACGGTACGACAAACCATTCACTTGTGTTCAGTGGTTGAGAGACAATGAGTGACCCATAGAGTGTGGTGGCAATCTTTTATTTGTGGGGGAGTACCACTTGGCAATGCCACATGGCCCGCGCTCTGGGATTACCAAATAATTAATCATGGACACGTGAAAGTTGATGAATGTCTACGCACTGTGAAATCATTCAACAGTCCGGGAGCACCACCTTGTGGCGATCCGGACCACTTCACAATCACACATTTTCAGGGAATATTCAACGACTAGGTGTACAAACCTCATGTAAATGTGTGGTTCATTGGGTGTAACGGTGCTCCCGAATTGTAATTATTCCCAGTTTCAGGAGATGCGAATAGTTTGTGGAACCACAACATTGGAGCCTTCACCCTAGGCCTCTCTCTCGATCACCGCCATTCCTCAAATCTCTGCCTCGTCAGACCCACAGGCAGGGGCTTCCAACCCAGTTCCAGGCATTACCATGCGATACCACAACTCGTTTCTCTATCATAACATTGCGTAGTTCCACAAGGCGTGGATCTGGAGACGATCTACGTAAATGTGTGGTGGAGCAAAAGCATTAGAGACACAACTTGACAATACTCTCGCGGGCATTGAATATTCACTCGAGTTCCACACCTCTTGAGTCTTTTTTGGCATTGCGCAGCTTTTTGACCATGTGATATTGTGCTACTCTCTCTCTCTCTCTCTGTGCGCATTATCAGATGATAGTAGTCTCCTTTTCATGTCCTCAACCCTCAAATATTGGGCCCCCAACAACGGTCACATGTTGATATCTAGGTAGATGTTTAGGGGTAATTTGTAGTGCTCTGCTTTTGCAGACATTATAACATTATATAGTACTAATTAAGCACCAAAAAAGGTTAAAAACATTGGGACTGGTATTGAAATAATTGATTCCTCAGCAATGTAGCAAACATTAAACAATATTGCATTCAAACTACACTCTTTCTGCTAAAAGGACGTCTCTAACTACATAAATCCACCTTGACAACTTCAATCCACATGGTTAGGGGCTCAAACCTCACGTCTCGACCCTAAAAGCCCGCTAGAGAGCAATCGAAACCGCTTTTAGAGAAATCAAGATAAGAATAGCAATTGCTATAGAATATAAAAATTACGGACACCTATTAAGTCCAAGAGGTAAGTCTTTAGAGCTGCCCATATGTATGAGCAAGATAAGCCAATGCTCCTACAAGTGGTGCATTGGTGTAGGTTGCCGGCTCTGAATGTGCATAATCTGACCGTTGATCTGGAAACTGGTCGTCCTGATCGGGCCCGCCAACTAAGGCCCCCACCAGGACGTTTGGGTTGGGAGATTGGGAGTTCATGATGCTGAACCCGTATGAGCATTCGATCTTGGCTGGGTGGGCAGCAATGGATGGTAGAGATGATCCCCTGTGATGGATCCTCAACGGATATTGTGGACCGTACCCTACCATGTAGGACATCTTCAAGGGGTTGTCTCCTAGCACGTAATCCACCTGCAAGACAATGCAACAATATTGGTAACGTAATACTCAAAACTAGAATTAGTTAATACTCAAAACTAGAATTAGTTTATTACTAAGGTGCAAGATATACCTGTTTTTTGGCAATGGATTGGAGCATATCGGGTGTGACAACTTCCCCGCCACAATTAATGACCATGTGGGCAGAGTTCAAGTATTTTGCATAGGCCAATAGGAGAAATGTGGTGGAGGTCACATACTGCATGTTGCTATCACTCACTTTGTAAATAAGCCCTCCTGTAAAAGTAGCCATTGTAAATTATATGTCTCCACGTGTCTGTATCTATGTTCTGAGAGTGAGAGAGAGAGGACCTGGAGTGAACTGAGTTTGAGAGGACGGCCCCCCTGGAATAAGGGAACAAACGTAGTTATCTGCATGGCCCTTGTAATCGTAGAGGGATTGAACCTTTTGAAGTAGATATTCCTGAAAATTGTAAGAGCAGGGAACATCTTAGATTATGCCTCGAAGTACCCGGGGTCAACAACTCGTGAGAAATAGAGTACTTCATTACAAAGTATAAATAGAAACAAATGACGAAATCATTGAAATGTTACCTTGGAGAGAAGAATCCTGGCTCCAACACGCTTGTCATCCCAACTAAATGTATTATCATTCTCATCGGCTCCTAGTGTTTGCCCATTCACTTGGATGTAGTTGAGGTAAGTTGGATTCTTGGTGACTCTATGCAACCAAGCAGCACCCCACAGCAGCTCATCCTTCAATAACCAACGGACGAATTAGAACAAGAACAACTCTAAAACATTTCACGCAAAAGAGGACCTTTGAAAACCAGAGTGCAAGCAATAGGTAACTCTTAAAGAACCCAAGATCCTACCTGATAACCAGAGAACGAGCAATAGTAAGCACACACTTCATCTTTCAAGCCATTGCTGTAGGACCCTCTGTACTTATCAGCAAATTCAAACACCTAAACCAAAAAACACACAAAACAATATCATCATCTTTCCCCATTCTATACAGGATACTTTTTTCTGATGTTGTTATTATGTTGTTTTAAGTTTGATCAATACATCTCTTGCCCTATTGAGGAGAAGACTGGCATAAGTGGGGTCAGTTCTCTTGAACACCAAAGATCCAGCCGCAAGTGCTGCAGCAGTTTCAGCTGCTACGTCAGAACCTGGGTTATTTCTGTCTATCTTGAACACACTTCTTGGGGTGTCCATGTCTTCAGGTCTCTCCCAACAGGCATGGTCCCTGTTTGCCTCACCCACCTATAATCAAATACCCATTTTACAAATTCAGGTCCCCAAGTTTTTCAAAATTTCTTTAACCGCATTCTGTAAATTAGAAACTGAAGAATTCAGAACTGAGAAGGAAGACCTGAACAAAAATGGTGTCTGTTTGGGAAGTGGCTTTCAAAAGGTAATCGGTTGCCCAACGAACAGCTGCTCTTGCATTCTGCAACTCATCTTTCATCAACTCACCAAACTCGATCACACTCCAAGAAAGCATGGTGGTCGTGAAAGCCATGGGGAACCCAAACTTCATATTATCCCCCGCATCATAGTAGCCTCCTACCAAATCAACCTGCACTTTCATTTCCACATCCAAATTAGCAAAAACCCAAATTAGCAAAACCCAGGTCAATACTTTAACCACATTCCTCATTAACTAGTCTGGACACCCTGAGTTATAAAAAAATACTTCCACCGCAGTAACAAAATATTAAAGAAACAGACAGAAATAAGAGTAATCGGAGGAGAGTATGGAACATATACGTTCATTGCTGAACCATCTGAGAGACCAGAGTCGCCCCTCCAAGTAAGCCTTTGGCTAGGGGGGAGTTTCCCAGATCTCTGACCTTCAAAAAACAGAATGGATTTGGTGAGTGCGTCTCGGTAGTTTTGATTGGCGAATTGAGTTTGGTGGTGGAGAAGAGGATTGGGCTGGGCTGAGAAGGCATTGCAGAGAAAATGAGGGACATCGAACGAAAATAAAAGAAAGATAACTAGAGAAGGTGAGACAGTCATTTGGCCTTTGCCGCCCAAAGAGTGAACCAACTACCCAACCAACCAACTAAACTACCAACAAACTAAAACAGCATGCCACAGGGAGAACGCTGAGGATTTGCTGTATTTATACAGAAAAAAGCTGCTTTTGCTTACTGCCTTTAAATAATTAGGCCCTGATCCTTGGATTAGACATATGGCAGTGTAACAACTAGTAATTGCAATTAAAAAAAAGCTAATTGAAATCCAACCCCTCTTTATTTATTAAGGGCAAATACTGTTTTACCCTGGCAAATAAGGGAATATTTACATTTGTGGGAGCCCCATGCCATTTATACAGGAATTACATTAATCTAATACATAGGGACATATTCATATGGGCCATAAACATTGGAGAGCGCGTAACTTCCTAGTTTAATCATGGAAAGGTAGAGGATTAACTTAATGCTTAGTTTGGAAAAGTGATTTCAGCTAGAATTACTAAAGAGAGAATTAAAATCTTTCCAATTTAACAACAGCATTAGAGAATCCGGGATCAGATTCCATTAATCCCCTCAAGATTACGGATAAGCATTCCCATATCACAGGGGCAAGAGCTCATGGATATCACAAAGGCCACTCTGGGAGAGCATATCACAAAAATGACAGGTTCTGTGCTTGAACATCAAGTTCAACTGGATGGATGAGGTCGATTGAACATAAAAATGTCAGGTTGTGCCATTGAATCTGAAGTTCAGTGAGTAAGTCAGAAAAGTGTCAAGATAGACCCTTGCTGCCTTGCATATGCAGGGCCGGGGTTGGAGCTTTTAGAGTCCAGGAAATCTGTCAGAATTACATAAACATAAACATAACCCATTTATTAGTCCCCAATAATTGGGGGTATAGGCGGGGGATGGATAGGAGACAAACTTAACCTTTGGAAATCTGTCAGAATTAGAGAGTTATAATTGCAAACCCACTTAAATTCAACAAAACCCCCATCCCTTCTCTCTCTCTCTCTCTCTCTCTCTCTCTCTCTCTCTCTCTCTCTCTCACACACACACACACACACACTTACTTTTCCCCATCCGTTCCTTTGTACTATATTATTTGCAAGTACATCTTATATGGTCTCAGTCTTTGGAGCAGTCAATATCGAAGTTGAGAAACCACAAAGTACGTCCTGTCATAAAAACGAGGTTTGCTGCAGATGTAATGATTTTCGCCTATAATATTTCTTGGGTAGGCAACTATTTTCTTATGCCACAAAAGCACAACAGAAAACAGGAAAAGAAAAGCAAAGCATGTACCATATATTCCTTAAAGTTAACTGTATTTCTTAAAAATTCTCGAATCAGTACTGTGAGAATCTTGTGGACTGATTCTCATATGCACACTGCTGAAATTATAGTTGGCATTTGGCAATAATTACCACTCATTTGTCCAAATAAAAGAAAACCTCCTTAGTACTCCAATTAAATATCCGGAAAAGTACCAGAGGATTCAAATGATCAATCTCCATTTCTTAATGCGGTTGCAACTTGCAACTTCAAACAGGACCCCAGTGTAGTTTCGAAAACATTAGGAGCCACATTAGCTGTTATTTCTTCAGAGATGTGAATTAAAACTTGGTTTGGGGCTCAGAAATTTGAATTGAAACTCATGGAATATCTTTATGAGAAGGGTGCAAGTCTTTCACCACATGGTTTCATCTTACTTTACCTTACTCTGTTTTCTTAAAGTATCTTATCGTTTTGTGAGTTATGTAATCTTTTTTCTTATATATTTGGTTGTTTGTGCGTGCGTGCGTGCAGAGAGAGAGAGAGAGAGAGAGAGAGAGAGGGAGGGAGGGAGAACGCAAACAGGTCAGCAAGTAACACTGACGGGCAAAAGCCAAAAGCTGCCTAAATACTTGCCGAAAAATGAAAAGCAACTAGAAGAAAGATGAACATGGATTCCCAACATAGCAAAGTGTATTTTAACTCATCTATAAGCTATGTAATGTGGATGAAACACAGTTAATCATTTAATATACAGAAAGAACATGAAATACCCCAACTTTTGGTCAGAAAAAGAATGTACGCAGATGGGCCAGATTGGACCTTAACAGCAGCTTTCTTGGAGTCACCTGCTCGTATCATCATGCGCTTTCTGATACACTCACACATGCCAAAAAGCCTATCTTGGTTATCTTCAATGTTCTGTTCACTTAATGTGAACTGCTTATAATCAGTTCAGTACAGCAAGGTCCATGACCAACCTACCTCACTTCCCACTCTAGCTAAATTAAAAGGGGTTCAGAAATTCCTAACTTTTTATAATTTTTTTTTTTTGCCTTTTGACAGATAATGAAGCATTGTTATCAAGGCTCCGAGAAAATGGATGGCAACCTGATGTGATGTTTAGGCTGCCAAGGTCACCCACGACTCACTTCTAGACTAAGTGGCGGAGAAAAGATTGATGGGCAAAGATAAATGAACAATGGAGTCATGTATTTAAAATTCCGTTCATTTCATTGCCATAAGATCGATCCTATTGGGTAATGCCAAAGTCTAATTGTAGATCGAGCAACATCTTTGGACAATTTACAAACATATGTAGGTGAAATATCAGTAGAATTTTACATTTTTTCTAACAAAAATTTAAAACTTCAAGTCATCAACTTGCCATATTATCATGACTCTAGTACCAGCTAGAAGTTATCCTGGAGGAAAGAACCCAAAGCCCGATTAAGGTCCACCATGTTGCTTAACTACACCCGTAGACCATAGAGATGGATGATAACACAACTCAATGAAAGTAAATTCATTTGCCAACCGATAACTGTCTTATCAAGATCCCTAGATACATAAACCTTATTGGTGAAATTGAAAATGTGCCAAAGCTAATGAGCAATTTCCTGAACATTAATGGCTCCAATCTTCATTTAGGAAATACAATCTCTTCCATTCAAGAAGGCACAAACAATTTTTCGAATAATAAACTCTTAAGTCGCAGTCAAATTGAGATCATAAGGGATACCATAAGAAGGCAACCACTCACCTCCCTCAATAAAATTCCCCACCGTAAACATACTCGCCTCCGTCGCATTAGTCGTCACCGCAAAACCCGGCCACGTCACCCTACCACTGGTGTTCGAACCGGGTCCCCGGTTCTTATACTCCCTGTAATAAAGCGTCGACAGCGCGAAATCCCCAGACCACTCCAACCAACCAGCCGGGTCCACCACATCCTCCATATTAGAAAGCATAAAAATCGTCCTCGAGTACTCCTTCCACGGCCGACCCAAGTAGGTCGGAAACTCCGATTTGACCGGAATCAAGTCGGCCGCCGCCGCCACTTTGCATTCTTGGATCGAGATTCCAGTGTTTTGAAAAGGGTCCTCTCTCCCCTGAGCGGTGAAGATGTTTTTCTGATTCTCGTTGGGTTTTCTGGCGTAGAGGTTGCATTTTTGCAAAACGACCGCGGCGTTACCGAAGATGAAGTCGATGGTGCCGTAGACGTCGCAGTCGCGGTAGAATTGGCGGAGGGAGTGGACGTAGAGGGTGTCTTGGTAGGCTACGAAGCTGCAGTTGTAGAAGGCGGAGAGGTCCGACCCGCTGCGTAGGGCCACGGCTTGGTGTTTGCTGGGCCCGGCGTAGTTTTCGAAGGTTATGCCTCTGGCTATGAAACCATTTCCCACCACAGCTGCATAAAGATACAAGATATGTTTGATTAGATAGTTTAATTAACTTTTAATGATGTTATTAGATGTAATTAGTAAAGAGAGAAATGAGAAAAATGATGATGTTATCAAAACTAAACTAAAACAAAACTAGAAAACAAACAAAACTGGAAAACGAACAGGGCCACAGTAACAAAGTCACATTTGATCCAGATCGGGAAAAAAACTGCCACATTTAACCCAATTGAAACATTCAGGCCTCGGCAATAATCCGGATTATTGGATTATTCGTTTGTCCTTATTCAATTTTTTTTTTTTTGCATTTGTTAGTTTTTCATCAAGATTTTTGATTTTTGAATTCCGTCCAATAATCTACTTATTTTAGCTTTATTAAAAAAATTGAATTTTGATTATAATTTTATACTTGTTAGATTCGTTTCGTCGAGAGAAATCCAAAAATTACAAAATCTTGATGCAAAACTAACGGATACAAAAAAGAGTTGAATAAAAACAAACGAATAATCTAATAATCTAGATTATTATCCAAATGAGGCATTCGGCTTCCTTTGGGTAAAAAATCAAAAACCGATTTTTTTTAAAATCATTTTGTCCTTATTCAATTTTTTTTTGCATTCGTTAGTTTTGCATTAAGATTTTATAATTTCTGAATTCCTCTCGACGACATAAATCTAACAGATATGAAATTATAGTTAAAACTCATTTTTTTTAATAAAGCAAAAAATAATTAGATTATTGGACCTCTTTTGGCTTTATTAAAAAAAATATAGTTTTGACCATAAATTTATACTTATTAGATTTGTCTCATCGAGAAGAATCCAGAAATCATAAAATCTTGACTCAAAACTAACGAATGCAAAAAAAAAATAAAAAAAAAATAAAGACAAAATGATTTTTTTAAAAATCGATTTTCGATTTTTTACCCAAAAGAGGCCTTAGTTCGGCCCAAGTATTTCTTCATGCAATTCTTACGGGTCTAAGAATGGGCCTACAGCACTCAGACCTAGGGTAGGCTGCCTAAATTAAAATAGCCTAATTCCGACCATTGCAAAGTATTCCTCTGTACTAATATAAACGGATAAGGCCATCATAGTGGTAGAGTTAAATTTGTGTAATTAAATGACACAAAGTGTAAAAAATTGGATCTAATTATGTGTTGTTATGACAAAATGTGTTGTTAAGTTAATGTGTATTGTAGTGGTGTTGTTAAAAAATTGTTAAAGTATAAAAAGTTGGTCCCCTTTCTCTCTCCTCATCTATTCCCCACCCTTTTTTCTCTCTAGTTTTCCTCTCCATCTCCCCTCTCTCTCCCTCCGCCTTTTCTCCCTTCCTCCTAGGCGTGTCAGCCCCCACCCACCTTTTTCTCATCTTCTCTCTCTCTCTCCCGCACCCACCTTTTTCTCCTCTTTTCTCTCTCTCTCTCTCTCTCTCTCTTCCTTCTCTCTCTTCCTTGGTGCTCCAACAGAGATCACAGTTCACTTTTGATCTAATACTGAATCCCCATTTACTGACATTAGCTCCAACTTAATCTCACCATTACAAGCAAAAAATGCGAAAAAGTTAGTTAACTGTCTTAGTAGTTGACTAATTTGTGGTTTTAGCAACACCACTACAGATGGCCTAACAGCCCTTCAAATTTCTCTGAGTTCAGCCCCAGCAAAATTGGCTTTTCCACTTGCAAAGAAGAAGGAAAAAAAAAAAAACAGCTTGCTCCAAAGGCTTTATAGAATGGCATATTACCCCAATGATAAACAAAATGAAACACGAACCTAATTTTGGTCCAAGGGCATATTTGACATTTTGCAGTGTTTAACGAATTCTCTCTTGAAGTTGTTTTGCACTCCACTGACATTTTGCAGTCTTTTGGACATCAAAAGACATGCTGTGAAACATTAGCTAATGAACTTTAGCTACAATATACACTCCTATTTGGGTGTACATACATAGTCGAGTGCAAAACAATTTCAGAAGAGAAGCCGTTAAACACTACTACAAAATAGGAAGTGTGTATTGTAGCTAAGGTTATAGTAGATGTTAAAGTGTGCGAGAATGAATTTTATTTTCTATAATTCCATTATTACTAACCTCTCAAAACTCGATTGTATAAGTTGGTGCTACATACACAAGGCCAGCTCTAAAATTTACTGGCACTTAAAGCAAACTTTTTGAATGGAGTCCTAAAATCTCATTATATCCCCATAGTTCAAAATACTTACTAAAAAAAAAAACCTTAATAACGAAGTCATTACATACATTTAAGAACATAAATACCCCAAAGCAAAAACCATTTACAATATCCTATCGTTTAAACATTACTCCTTTCTCATTTTTGCTGTATCGTAGTACTAATTAAACTTATATAATCAAGTTAAAGTTACCAAAAGTTCAATTATGAATCTCTTATATGACATAGTTGACTGAAAGGTCAGTTTTCAATGACCTTTCTAGCTTTGAAAATGTTATTTCCCCTAAAGCAACTGTAACAAAAAGCATATTGTAAATGGAAATATTATCAAGACTTCCAATTCAAAACACAACTCCTCCCATTAATATCGGAAAGCTAACATTAACTTTCACAATAACTCAAGGAAGACACCGAATTGTTTTACTTTGAAATTGTGACCTTGAAAAGTTCAAGCAATTTAACTTAATTTTTATACATACCTCACTTTTATACAGGTCTTATAATTCATCTCCCAAAATATTAGTCATGACCCAAAAAACCTCCAAAAATATTAGTCAAATTTTGGTAAATTAAAGCAATAATTTTACGGGCTTTAACCTAACATAAATCCATTTTTTTTAGGTATGTGATTTAATAGGAGTCCGACTGCCACCTATAGTAGGAGGAATCTGAGGTGGAGGAGAAATTTTCCAGTGTCAAGTGGACAACGCTCGTATCAATCATTTAAAAATGTTTTGAACGACTTAAATTTTAAAAAAAGAAAGAGAAGAGAGTGAGGACCATGCCCACTCGGATATAGAGGCTTCCAGCCCTACATTTATCCTCCTCTGGCCGAAGGACGTACTACTATATAACCTCTTTTGTTTTACTAGTGGTACTTCTTTGGTCCCAAACAGGAAGAGTAATTATATATTATGGTCCAATCATGCAAAACTCCACGAAAGCAAGACTCCTCCAGTCCAAATCAGTCCACATCTATGGATAAAGATTGGGACCAGTCAAATTTCCCATGTCCCTATAAATAAAAAAAAAAGAAAAAAAGAGAAGATTGGAACCAGTCACTCGGGTGGATTACTACTCGAATATAAGAAAATTCTTTTTTGAATTTTAAACCTGAACAGGTTGTTGCCCAGAACATGCTTGTCTTGGGAAGAACCAGTAAAACCGAATTACTACTAATTACTTAGGCTAGACAAACCAAGTGATTATTTTCTGTCCTTATTCAAAAAAATTATCTAATTGTTAATTTTGCAATGATTTTTTTGTGATTTATTGGTTTGTCTAGATGAGAGAAATTTACAAAACATAAAATTATTCACCAAACTTAATTTTTTGTGAATAAAGACAAAAATAATCCAATAAACCACAAAAATACAGATTATTTTTGTTTTTAGTGAACTTTTTTTAAATTATGATCATAATTTTAGGTAACTGATATTGGTACTCCCATTTTAATATCGGCATTCCCCATTTTGTCTCTATTAGGGGAACTTACTAAACCATCATTGTACAGTTACATTTTTCTCTTGTTTTTAAAATATGAGTTTTGCTAATGTGTGTCTGATTGGCACATAATAAGCACACAAACAAACAAAAAAAACACAAACTCCACCTTTATTTTTTTGAATAAAGACAAAAAAAAAAACTAGAAGTGGTTTACTTAGCTAAAGCGACCCTTTTTTTTAGTGAACCTATAGACTTTTTTATCATGATATTTTTCTCATTGAGACAAATCAATAATTTAAAAAATATCGACCAAAAACTATAAATACCCCCCCCCAAAAAGAAAGAAAGAAAAAAAGAAAAAAAAAAACAATTAATCGACTCAATTTTTAAAGAAAACAACCCTACACCCCTACATGATTACAAGCCTTGGCAGTTGCCAACCTTCACCCAATAAGTGAATGATAATATGCATATAATAATAAATTAGTTCGGTTATTAATGCACATTTTATGAATATCTCAATATATATTCACGGATAATAATAATACATTTTTCTTTGATATCAATGCATTTTTTACTTATTTTCCTCCATCCAATAGGCTGAGGTTAGCATTTTCCATACAAGTTCCCAACAAAATTTTCCCCGAATTTGAAAGAGGATCTCGAAAAAGGGTTTTGCTATTGTGAGCCCACTAAAAAAAAAAACTGTTTCTTTCAAAATCATTGTCTTATAATACATCACATAAAAAATCCGTAAAAATCCAGCTTATTTTTAAAACACCCTTAGTGGAACACCTGTCAAGTACACATGAAAACAAAAAAAAAATGTACGAATTTCAGTGAAATTTTTACACTTTTCAATGCATTTACACTTATCTTTATACATTGTTTACACGGATGAGCTAAGAATAGGGTGTCTACACCGAACAAATCCAGACCATGGATTCCGAGATTCAATGATTTGGATTAAGCACGGGTTATGTTTTTACTTTTTTTTTTAATCTGACATGCTTTTAATAAAGAAAGAAATACTGCATTGATCCCAGCCGTCGGAATCAAACACCATAGTCAAAGCCCAACAGAGGATAACTATTTGTCTTTTTATATATTTTTTAAACTTTAACATAAATCTATGGGGCCTACTAACCTGGCCGACAAATTACTGTAAAAAACATTCCGACAAATTGAAGCGTGTAAAACTGGACCACGGACACTCTTGGACTTTTCAGACGCTCGCCAGGCCTACTAATAACTCACGGTTCCATGCCAATTACGCCTCACAAAATTATGCCCATATACACAGACAGCACTCAAGCATAGGAATGCTAGATACATAATAAAAATATTTAATAAAGTAGATAACACATTTATATAAGGTGTGAGATTGAATAAAAAATAAGTACCAGCTTCTTGAATAAAAAATGTTAGATACACAACCAGGGGCGACGCCACATTGGAGGTTGGGGGTCAGTCGACCCCACGGCAAGGAAAAAAAATACTACTACTTTTTAATTTTTTTTTAGGAAATTCATAGGTGAACCCTCATAAATTTAGGATTGACACCACTAGATAATTTTTCAACTTTCATCCTCCCTCTTTGTGTGGCTTGTTTGAATCCTAATTACTCGTTTTGTTTTTTGATATGAAGAGTTTGATCTATCTTGGTAAGGAAGTACTCCTAACGTCCCAAATTGTTGCTCCTAGTTACTAAAAAAATTGTTTATATCATCAGATTTTTAATGATTTATATATCTAATATGGATTTTATTTGATGGATCTAAATTAATTTTATCGAACAAATATTTTAAAATCATAGAAAAATTAGTAGATTATAAAATATAGATAATTTTTTTAATTGTTCAAAAAATGAAGCAGAAGCAACAATTTGGGATGGAGGGATTATTTGATAGTATATCGAGACTACGTCGAATGCAATTGTAGAAGATTGTGTAATTTTATTTTTTTTGTATGTGGTGAAAACTATAAACAAAGAAAACTGTTTTATGCTTTTTGATGATATCTTTTGTTCATTAGGTTGAACTTTAAATGTGATTTTCGTTGAAACAAAATCTTTAGTCGCCATTACTAGTATGATATTTTCTTTTATTTATGGTTGGTAAAAGTATTTAATGTTTATAATGACCCCCCACTTTCGCAATCCTGGAGTCTCCACTGTACACACAACAAAGTGGATGACACACTCACATAGGATTTTTTGCAAAAATAATTTAAATAAATATTATTTTGTATTTATTTGTTAAAAAATTCATTTATTTGTTGTCTCGATATGAGAAATTTAAAAAGTACAAAAAATAATAAATATAAAAGGATTACTTTTGTCCTTTAGTGAACTTTTAAAAAAATGACAATAATTTTTATGAAATTTTAGATTCTTCTCTTAAAAAAGAACCGACAATCCTCAAAAATTGAAGCAAAACTAACAAATCATTCTGTATGAATTTCCAGGTTACAGCTAATAATAAAAAAAAAAATCTTTTGTACGGTATAGACCTAGATTATTAGTCATTGTACATGCTAATAAATTTCCAATGATTTTTTTAAACTGCATATTTGGGTCAACTAATGTGCACTTCAAAGAATTCTGAGACGATGAAGAAAATGACCGGATATAACCTCTAATGGCCCAATGGTCTGAGATGATTGGATTCCGTGAAATTCAAATATGCAACCTCATGTTTAAGCAGTACTTATTGCCCACTTTGTCAATCTCTTGGGGACATGCATGAGTAGTGTTTTTCGTTTAGTTTACCTTAAACTTCATTATTCTGGAAGAGAAATGATCAAAATATAGAAGTATAGAAATCAAAACAGGAACTGAAAAAATTTGAGGAGAAAGAGAAGGGAAAAAAGCGAAAATGGTCATTGTAGAAACTCACCGACAGTGGCAGAACGGAAAGTGGTCCATCCATCAACCACGCTCCGATTACCCTTTATCAGCGTCTTCCCAATCCCATCTCCCACAAACATCAACATCGTTTTCCTACTGATCACTTCCACATACTCGTAATACGCTCCACCCTTTATATATATCACGAACCTCGTCGCGCTCGAGTTCGGTGCCGCTGCCACCGCCTCGTTTATCGTCGTGAAATTCCCACTGCCGTCCTTTGCCACCACCAAATCGTACTTTATTTCCCCCACCGACGACGACTGCAGCAGCCTCCTATCCTTCTTCGACAACCACCCCGGATACCCTCCCTTCATTTTCCCGTACTCCGGGAACACCTTGCAGACACAGATTCATACACAAAAATTATGTCACTCTCAAGAATTAGAAATATTATTATAAAAATAAAGTTCGAAATTGAAATAATGAATCGAAACCCATTTTTAAAAAATAAATAAGTTGCGAAATACGTACCAATCAAATGATTATATCTAATTAACGGAAATGACAACAATAAATACTCATTAAAAATGTATGTATCATTTTACATCACTTTTTTATGTGACTCAATTTGTCTTTTTTATAAAGTGAATGGTCACATTATTAAAGTGAAGTCTAAAAAATTGCCCACAAACAGACCAGGCATGATCGGTCTAATTCTTTAAAGAACTACAAAAGCGACAGGGAGGATCTAAACCTCTTTCTAATAGTAATAGAATTAATAGTACTATTTAAAAAATGATTTGAAATTTGTTACTCAGAATTTAAGAGCAATGTTAAAACACAGACGTATTCAACTCGTTTGATACATATATCAATCTTACAAGACGGCACGTAACTGAAATCTAGACACATTGAAACGGCTTCAGACACATCTGTATAATTATTTTCTAAATTTTTAAAACTAACCTCTGCTTCCCGTGACGTCTTTTTGGCTCCCGGAATTTTCTTGAGCATCGCGAGACTGTTACTCACGTGATGAGAGATATTGTCCAGTCTTCCTTCAATATACGGCCGTATATTCGACTTGCTGTACGCGAACCCATCGAGACAGGTATACTGATTCGTCATCGCGCCGCTCAACAGCGTTTGCAAGTCGCCGTAGTGTTTTTTCGCCGACTTATTCGTGTGGAGATCAGTTATGGCGGTTTTGAGCTCCGAAACGGTCTCGTCCAACAGCTCGAGGCAGTCGTCGAGAGCTCGCTTGTCGAGTAGGGCCAGAAGTGATCTTTTTTTCTGAATTCCGGAACAGTCTGTCTCGGAAGCTTTTACCTCTGTTACGGTGTGGTTTACGGCGGCGGCTATGATTTGGGGGAGGGATTTGGTGTAGAGATCTGGGAATGTCGATAGAGTGGAGACGCAGAGTTGCGGATATAGCGTGCCCTCACATGTTGAGTGAGCGATTTGGAGTTTTTTTTGGATGTGGATGTGGATGTGAATGTGAGGGGTCTTCTCTCTGTTTTGGTAGGTTTTTGCCACATTGGTTGTTAGTGAGGAGAGTGTGAGTATTAAAACCAGCGCTGAAATGGGTAACAGAGTCAACAAGATTTTGGTTTTTTTCCTCATAGGAGACTGCATAGTTGAAGTATGTTGAGAGAGAGAGAGAGAGAGAGAGAGAGAGGTGTTTGAAATTTGAAGGGTGGAAGGCTAGAAGTAGGGAGCTGCAGGGAAAAAGATAAAGAGGGGTGAATGAATATAAAGTGGTGCTGATCAATATATATATATATATATATATATATATATATATATATATATATATATATATATATATATATAAAGTGGTGGATGTGGTGAAATTATTCAAATGATATGGGCCATGTTCGAAAATGGTTTTTGAAGACCAAGTTCTCACTTTTTTCTTATTGGCCCCAATGGCGTCTACTTCAAAAACCTACACAAATGATCCAAGCCTTCTATTAGAACTAAAATTAATTTTTGAGTCACTTTAAAAAAATTAGCTCATTTGAAAAATTATAATTTCTTGATCCGCCATCTAATTGTGATTCACAATTTAGGATCTTGAATTTTGACAAAAGTTTGAAAGAAAGAAAGACAACTTGATCAAATACTTAAAATTATACAATTGACCTGTTTTTTTTTTTTTTTGGATCACACAAAGAATAATTTTAGAATTAATGGGCAACTTTGATCATTTGTGTGGGTCTTTGAAGTGAACCCCACAAACTCATCTCACACAAAGTATGCAGTGTGCAAAATTTCCAAAACTTGTGTTAAGACAGAAAATTACAAAAAGTTTGCCACTAAGGCCCAATGGGGAAAAAGTGAGAACTTGGTCTTCAAAAACCTTTTCGAACATGGTGATGGTATCACCATCACATGATGCTACTTTCTACTCTAGACCTACACATTCATGGGAAATTTAAATATCCAGTCGGGACTTTATAAGAATATATGGTTGTAGAGTGCCGACTAGAAGGACGGAGTTAGGGGATGGCTAATAAAAGCTGTCGCCCTGCTATAATTTGAAAAATTCTTATTATTACATTGAAAATATATCAAATTATGTAACTTTGCTACTCCACAAATTTAGACTGCCTCCACTATGCAAAAATCCTCGCTCGGTCCCCTGCTGACAGGGTATATAAATTTCACATGAATGTATAGATCTAGTGTGGAAATTAGCACCACGTGGGGATGATGTTAAATGGGAAATAAATGGGTTTTGGATAGGATATGTCAGGACGGAATTGAAGGGCTTGTGGGCTCATGAGCAGTGGATAGGAATGCTTTAAGACCTAGTTTTCTAAAAAAAAATTAGTAAATCAGTTGCTAAAATTAAACTTGATTTTAGTAAATAAATTCATCATATATTAAAATCATGGTTGATTAATAGGTCATGGGGTGGATAAATCCTACTAATATTATCGGACCTGACATTTTAACGGTAGCTGTGGTGGTTGTATTTCGTTAAATTGTAGTACAAAAGTGGTGGAGTAAAAAGTTGGTGAATTGTTAGCGACGTTTTGCATGGTCCATGGCCATAGTACTTTTGTGGATTTATGTCTTTGAACGAATGAATAAAAAAGAATGCGATTCAAGCATGGGAAAGCCCTCTGTGGGAGGAGCAATTTTTGGGTGCCGGGCGAGTACCACGTATCTACAATACATTTTTTTGAAAAATATAACAACACTTTGTGGTGTGATCCATACGTTTCAACCAAAATGAAAGAAAAGAGTTTTGTTTACCTTCTTTTAAGGAGAGAGAATAAAATTGCTCTCGGGTGTGATGAGTCTCTCTGTTTCTTGGGTTTTTTGCCACATTGGTTATTGAGGAGAGTGTTAATGCTGAAATAGTTACCAGAAGCAAAGATTTTAGATTTTTTCTCATTGGAGAATGCATAGTGGAAATACGGGGAGTGAGAGAGAGAGAGAGAGAGAGAGAGAGAGAGAGGTGCTTGGAATTTGAAGGATGAAAGAGAGGGGACGGAGGTGTTGCTAGAAGTAGGGAGCAAGAGTAGATACAGAGGGGTGAAAAATATATAAGGAGTTCGCTTTCCTGCAGTTCCCCCTGGGGCACTGCACTCTCACTTTGGGTCCGTTTTCAGGCTATAACGAACCGTGCCCGCAAAGTGATCGGAATCGTTCATTATGTCAAAATATTATGTCAATTGGATAGCAATATAAATATGATTTTGGGATTCATTTGTTTTTTTTTTAAAAAAATGGAATAAATGGATTCACCGATTCAGCATGACAAATTGATTTTTTTCCATGATAAATGGACCCCGAAATTATATGTACCGATATCCAAACAATATGTTACGAATAATTTTCCCAAAATGATCTAAAAAGCAAACAAGTTTGATCACTTTTTTGTGCTCAGGAAGAGCCCAAAAATTGATGCAACTCGAGGGTGCAATCCCTTGCCAAGTCCATAATAAAACACTTTACGCCCTGTTTTTAGATGGATTTGAGACTTGAGAGAGGATATCTAGGATTTGTTATATCCGTTGTTTGCTTAGGTTTTTTGAGGCCAAACATTTTTTGGCCCGTATATCTCCTCCAGGGGTCAAAAAACCCAATCTAATGTATATACGGCCCCTTTTTACCAACACGCACCTTAGCCCCGCCACTTCTATTGTTGGAGAAAATATATGAAATAGGAATTTTGTTAGAATAACAAAACTAATAATATTAATCAATCTCATTCAAGAAATTAAATAGAGAGACAGGGGATTAGAAAAACTTGTGGGGTGGTCGAGGCACGAGAATAACACTCTCTTTAGGAAATATACTCCCTCTTCTGCACGGGGTTGAATGACACTCCTTCCCCAAGATGCAACGACCTTCAAGTTTTCTTCTACGCAACGAATTAAACTCACGAACTAATAATTTCCCGACAATTAAATAAGAAATGGAAATATAAGTAACAGACTCTTTTATTATTCCAGAATATGGCACTGGTTCGAGAAAGAGAAGGTAGTGGATTTCTGGGTGTATCGTGTAAAACCAAGAGTACAAAAGGAACACAACATGCATTTATAGACTTAACGTTGGTTTGTTATGCATAAAGACAATGGGCAGATTTCAAGGAGTAAAATTAGGAGTTCATCTAACTCCCACCTCTGATAGTATGGAGAGATATAAGGAGAACTGAGTCAAAGAGGTTTAAACTGACTGTCAAAGAATCCCACCCACCGAAACTTGGGGATGACTCACTATAACATCACCTCAAGGTGATGATAAAATCATCAATGACAAATCAAATAATAATATATTAATGTAAAATATTGAATTAAAACAACATCTATATCCGTCATTTGTTTAGTTTTTGTTTTTATGAGTTGTTTATTTGGGATACAATAGTAATTTTTACACAATTATACAATATTCAACCCCTTTTATCCCCCTTCTATTACAACAAAGCAATCCGAATAATTTTTAATCTTCACTTCTAAAATAGTACTCCTCCAACCATATCTACCTATTTATCCTTCCTTCGAATAGATCTCATTCCTTCCTCTAAAACATATCCCTCATTTTAATTGATCCAATTCCTCCCTCCTTTTAATAAACAGGGCATTGAATGAGACGCCTTTTAATAAACAGGACGTTGAATGGAGATAAATGGGTTTTGGATATATTAATGGATTCGTTCTTGAATCTCTATTAGTAAATATGATGGATTGTCAGGACGGAATTGTAATGTCTTTTCGGTTTTTGAGCTTGTGAGGGGAGTGTGGATAGGAGTAGGACCGCTTTAATTTGCTTCCAGGAAGATTAATGGGACATGGGGAAGGATATACTCTATTCGTCCCAATTTTATAGTCTCTTGTTCTATTCTAATCGGATAAAAAAACGGTTATATCTTTTAATCGGTAATACATTTTATATGTAATATGATCTTATTTGATAGATTTGATTTAATTTAATAAACAAAATGTTCAAAATCACCTAAAACATTATAAATTATAAATTATAAGATATAATACTTTAAAAGGTAGCACGAACTCTCAAAAGGGCCTATAAAATTGAGACGGAGGGAGTATTATTATCGTAATTGACATTTTAACGATAGAGGCCGGGTTTTTTTTTATTAATTTGCTTTCCGTTTGGCTAAATTGAACAGTGATGGAGTGAGTAAAGGTGAACTGTTATGGTGGTTTTGTGCTAGTGCGCATGGTCCATGGCCAAAGTACTTTTGTGGACAGGGCCGACTTTGAGATTTAGAGGGTCTAAAGCGATTTTTTTAAAATTGAACCCTCAACTCTTAATATATCGTAGTTAAAATTGGAGGCCCCAAAAAAATTAATCCAAATTTTGAGGGGCTAAAGCGGTGACTTTACGAGCTTTAGTTCAAAGCTGACTCTGTAATTGTGGATTTATGTCTTTCAACACTTCCGGAGCCTTCAATTCACTAGGACATGCATGCACTTTAAGCAACGTGTCTGAAATTGGACTTTGCAGGATGGTGTGAAATGCACAATGGGAATTTTTTTTTGAGAGATTGAAAGTTGTAAGTGGATGCTCTGGGTATCACCCGTTAACGTCTAGCAGCAAATGACAACAATTGGTAGCTGTAATCCGGTACGTATTGGATAAAGATACGGGTACAGAAAAAATGAGACCGAAAATGTACCGATCGTGTTTGGGTACTCACTTTTGGGTCTCACACGAGTGATTCGAACCGTTCATTGTTCTTAAAACATTTTTCCGAGAGGCCCCACAAAATTTCAACTCAATTGGACGGTTGGAAGTGCTCGAATCAAAGTCTCACCGTTTGAATAAAAAAGGTTTGGATCACTCGTGTGAGATCCAAAAGTGGGTCCCTGAATGCGGTAGGTACATTTTCGGTCCCATTTTTTCTGTACACCTAGCAGTGTCCGTACGCATTAGACTGTACCACAAATACCTCTAAGTACTAACCAAGTGTTGGTCACCAACTGTGTTTTTTTGTTTCCGGCCAATGAATGTATGTTTCTATTGCGCAAAAAAAAATAAAATTTTAGGCGTGTTTTGGATAAATAAAAAAATAGATTATTTTTTTTGTCCTTGTTCAAAAAAAACTCTTAGTAATTTGTTTTGCATTCATTATTTTGTGATTATTAATTCATTTCAACAAGAAAAATCTAAAAGGTAAAAAATTAAAATACGTTAAAGCCCTTCAGCTTTAATAGGAATATAAATACCGAAGCAATTGCTGCAACTTGGGCTAGGCCTTCAATACCAGACCATATACTGGAGTACTTGTTTTCTGGAGTGGGTTGGCAATGCAAGAATTGGCGACCTTCATGCAAATTTATTAGTACATTGGGCCCAAAATTTCCTGACAATTTACACAGACCAAAACAACACGTGAATTCTTTGGATTAGGCCTACGGTCCTCTCGGATCGGTGAATACTTGCTGTTGCCTGTTGAAGGAAAAAAATTTCAGTGACGAGCGGGCAACATCCTACGTGGTGCTTGAGCGCATATTACAGCCGTTCATTTCCTCAATCAATGGTCAGGATTTGAAATAAAATTTTATAAACTCTTCCCTTGCAGAGTTTATTTAAAATTTGGACTGTCCAATACATTTTTGGACAGTTAAGAGGCGAGATGCACACCGCGTCTTACCCACTCAGCACTGAAAAAATTTCCCCGTTGAAGAGGGTGTTTGGATGAATCGTTTTTGCATTTTTATTTTTACCTTTTTGTATTGTAGGCATTTGAGTGGATGTACCAATAATGAGTTATGGGAAAATGAGTCTTCGTTTTTTGGGTTTAGAAAATAGAAGAGAATTTTGAAGTAGAAGTAGGGGGAGAGGAGTTTTTTTACTTCGTATTCACTTTTCCCATTTTTGACTAATAAAAAGATTTCCAAAATATATTCTGTTCATATCTCTTAAACACTACTCCTATTGCAAAATACATTTTGTAGTCATTTGTCAAACATTCTACAAATTCATACTACATTTTGGTTGTAATAAAAAAAATGAAAATTGTAAAAAGTACTACAAAAAGAAAAATCATAAGACTCACAAACAGCCCTGGAATATAACTTTCCATTTAGTTGCCTTAGGCTAAGTTTGGCTAAAAAAGTCAACTTAACTTTTTGTTTTGTCTTTATTTGATTTTTTTTTTGCGTTTGTTAGTTTTGCATCGATTTTTTGAGTATTATTGATTCGTCTCGGTGAGACGAATTCAAAAAGTTAAAAGACTATGACTAGGACTTTCAATTTTTTGAATAAGATCGAAAAAAGTGTAAAGAACTGACTTTTTGGTTTATTTTTGTCTTTATTCAAAAAAATTTAAGCTTCAGTCATAATTTTATACTTTTTTTATTTCTCTCGCCAAGACGAACCAATAATACACAAAAAGTTGATGCAAAACTAAAAAATGCGAAAAAAAATCAAATAAAAACAAAATAAAAAGTTCGCCAACTTTTTTGGCCAAAACAACCCTTAGAGTATCTCCAACACTACTCTTTACATTACCTAGCAAAAAGTACAAAAAAGGAACAAAATCTACTTTAGCTATTTAATTTTTCACAATGAATTCTAACGCTACTCTCTATTCTTGCTCTCTACTCAAATAATTTTTTATTTTTAAACATTTACCTATAGAATTAAATGGCAAAAGGGTAAATAGGAAGAGAGTAAAAAAAGAGTAGCAATCTCTTTTGCTCTCTACTAGTAGCAAACCCAAATGGCCAAAACTAGAATAACTACCTAAGTAGAGAGCCTCTTGGAATATAGATTTTTGGTTTGGTTAGGTATTATAGCCAAAAGGGTCCAAGTGGAGAGTTTCTTGGAGATGCTCCAAGAATATCATAGAACTAGCTAAACTCCTTTGAATTTTATCTTATACATTAATGATTTCTGTTTCCATACTCTCTCTCTCTCTCAATTCTTTTTTTCAAACAGTAGGAGAATATAATTATAATTATAAATTATATCAAACTAGGAACACTCACATGTAGGTAGAGAGATTTGAAACAAATTCATAATCACTATAAGAAATAAAATCCATAATCACTATAAGATCAGTCAAACTAATAGCCTCATTAATGGGAGAGAATAACCCAACAAATACAAGAATAACGCCCACACACGGTTGGGGAGATTCGAACTCCTGACCTCTTAATGAGATGCATGTAGAGGTGTTAACTGTGTCAACCATACTTTGTGCCATATCTTTTCCTTACGAATTGAGCTAGCTGGAGTTAGTTTCTCTCCCTCTCTCTCTATTTCCTTCTGCAAATAATGCAGATTATGAGCTATACTTCTATCAAAATTTGTCAACATTGTTTAACACGTTGATGTGGCATTGTAAACGTATTTTCTAGGTAAAACAAATATGAACGAACTTACTGGAGATAAAGCCTAAAGGATGCTAATTATGAACATCGAACTTGATCACAAAGCCATCCTAATTCTAAAAGCAATCAACAAATGAAAAACGTAATACTCTCTCCGACCCTTTTTAAATGCATTGCCTCGTAAATTCAACTTATTAAAGAAATATTATCATTACACCTTTCATATAAACTTTTTAAGTGCATTACCTCATAAATTCTAAACGTAATACTCCCTCCACTTTTCAAAATTATCCTTAACCTATTATGTAGTGGGCTGAAATCTAGCAGTCCTAATGAGGCTTGGAGGGTGAGTCCAGAAGAACCAAGGCCCGAGTAGATCACTAGGCCCAATTCAAGAACCAGACATGGTGGGCCAACCGAGATGGGCCTCTTTGAGACAAACCGGTGTCTCGGCAAGAGCAAATTATGAACCAAACGAGTCATCCGAGACGGACCATATCCGAGATGACTCGGAAGGGTGATCCGAGGTATCGGTGACGTCCTTCGTGACATCATCTGAGGCGGTTAACATCCACAACAAACTTGGAAAGGCACATGGGCATGCTACAGTTTTCCATAACAAACTTGGGAAGGCACATGGGCATGATGGAATCCGAAGCGGTTATGCTACGTGCTCGATAGAGATTGAAAAACACGTGCATGAGATGATTACAGATCTGGCTCGTGACGCTCGGTTACATCATCTGAGCCAGAATGACCGATCTACACCTGTACTTGGGGAGCCTATAAACAAAAAGCAAAGGAACCCTAAAGAGAGAGATACAACACTTTCTCTCTCTACTTTTACTCTCTTATTTCATCTTTCTTCTCCAATCACTTACTAGATCGTCGGAGTGCCTTTCTTGGCCACACTCCGGCCAGGTTGGGTGCTAATGACGTGCGCTACGTGTATTGAGGCTCGTGAAGGATTACTCACCACCTACTCGCCGCTCACTCGAGTCAAGAATCACTCAAGAGGCGTCACTAGATTTTTGAGGACACCACACATTAACTTTTCAAAAGGGCAAAAAAATAATTGTACAAACTTTTACCACTAACTTTTCAAAATGCATACTTATTAAAAGACATGCCAAAACGAAATAATCAACAATAAAAAAAAAGAGACGGAGGGAATACTAACTATGTTATTAGTTTTTTTTTAATGTCACGCCACAGTTTTTAGATTGCGAAGATTAATGCCCAAATCACTTGGCCTCGTTTGATTCGCGGACTAAAAAAAGTGGGATTAATAGTCCTGGGATTGATAGTCCTGGACTATTTATCCTGGGACTAATTTAGTACTGAATCTCACACAATCCCCTGTTTGATTCATGCAGGATTAACATTGTGATATCTCATGTTTTGGCCAATCCCATGTTTGGTTCCCTAAACTACGTTTCGGGATTAAACAAGTGGCATTTTTGCAATTTGGTGGATTTCCTTCCGCGTTCATTTTATTCGGGACTAAACAATCCCACCACCCCCCAGGTATTGTGTAATCCCATACGTATTGGATAAAACTTGTCCCGGGATTGTTAATCCCATGCCATTTTTGCGGAACCAAACAAGGGATAACGCGGGATTGGACAAAAATAGTCCAATCCCACCTCCTAATACCCGAATCAAACGAGGCCTTATAGAAATTAGAATGGTTATGGACTAAATAATTTATTCTGTAAAATCGTTGGTAATATTAATGTTTATTTAGATAAGAAGAACGAAAAAACCGAAACTATAATTTCATTTATTTTTTTTTCATCATAATTTGAAAATTTTTAGATTCCAAGAATATGGCTACACACTTACCTTACTAAAAGGAAAAAAAAATTTTTTTTTACCCAAACTGTCTCTTAACGCGGTTTCACAGGAAACAGAGAAAGTAAAAGAATATTTCACACTCAAAATGAGGCGGCTTTGGGGCTTGAATCCAAATTGCACCTTAATTAATTAAGGAAATCAGGGGAGGACAGCGAATTAAGGTTCATTCCTATTAGGCCTCAAATGCATGAATATTGAGCTAAAAAAACGTCGCTCTGATTAGTCCCATTGCAAAGCCCACTTGCATGAAGTTTTTTCGTTGATCAAGCAACGTGGATTGATCCAAGATCGAAGCAATAATCAAAGTGTAGGATGAGTTTCTAACCATTAGTATTAATTTTTCCACCAAAAGAAAGAGTGTCTAACCATTAGTATGTGAAAATTCCGTTTCAAAAATAAAAAAGAAGCTTTTTCATTCATTTCTTTTTTCCAATAGTATCTTTATTATTGTTGTTTTTTTTATTTGGAAAAGGTTGGGAAGGGATGACTAGCGTAACAACCCTCATGGCCATGATTGGGGTTCCCGACCCCCTGTGGAATGTTTGGTTGAGCCACCATAGCTAAAGCAATAATCAAAGTATAGGATGAGTTTCTAACCATTAGTATTAATTTTTCTACCAAAAGAAAGAGTGTCTAACTATTAATATGTGAAAATTCCGTTTCAAAAACAAAAAATAAGCTTTTTCCTTCTTTTCCTTTTCCGATAGCATCTTGGGTAGACTTTGGCTAAATTTTGTTTTTTGGTTTATTGGATTATTTGGTTTTGTCCTTATTCAATTTTTTTTTGCATTTGTTAGTTTTCGGTCGATTTTTTGAGATTTCTTGGCTTGTCTCAACGAGAGGAATCTAAAAAGTATAAAATTATTAGCCAAACTTAAAATTTTGTGAATAAAGACAAAAATAAACCAATAAACCAATTTGATTTCTTTTTTTCTTTTTTTTTTTTTGAACTGGAAAAGGGTGGAAAGGGACGACCAGCATAACAACCCCCATGAGCATGACCATGGGGTTACAATCCCCTGTGGAATGTTCGATTGAGCCACAATACCTACTATCTGAATAGGACAAACCGTCACCATAGCACCACTTAGGCCACTAGTTGGCCAAAGACCCTCCACGCAAATTCACACAAGTCCCAGCAATGGCATGAGAGAGATTCGAACCTGAGAGGTCTATGCACGGAGAGGGAGGGAAATCTTATCCCAGTTACTTTGGCCAACTAGGCTACCACCTCAGTGATAAGGAAAATGATAAGCGCACAAAAAATTTACCCAAAAAATACCAAGAAAATGATAATCAATGGCCTAGATTTACTTCCAAGTGAATCTGGACCATTGATTATCATGTTGTGGGTAGATTTTATGTGTACGTCGCAATATGCAGCAATGGTAATAGGATATTAGTATCTTGACGTCTTGACCCCTTCAGAATCTAACAAGAGAGTATAAAGACTACGTACACATGGAGGAAGCTTCCTTCCATGGTTCCATTTGCATGGTTTTCCGCATGTATAGATAAAATACCATAGAGGTTTCAACTTTCAATAGCTGGCAAGTCTTACACAAAATTACAAACTCAGTTGACAACTGTTCGGATGAAGAATTTTGTTTTTCTTTCAATTTATTATGATAGTTCTTGCAAAAGGTACATAAGTTTGGCCCGGATATTCGGATAGCAAAAAAAAAAAGAGTTCTTGCAAAAGACACTCAACTTTTAATGATCTCAAAATTATACTAAAATGCTAAATTTTTAAGACATTGTTTCATTCACGTAGAAGTTAAAAAGAATAATTAATGTTTACATCAAACTTCATTGACTTATTGATCAGAGCACATGTTGCTGCCTAACCAGAGAAGTTAAAAAGATTAATTAATTTTAATTAAGGCCTCAAACTTGGTTAAGATTTTGGTGCCTGTTAAATTTAAGCGTGTTGACTTGAACCCTTCTATTTCCAACTTATGACTCTTAGTTTTCAAAGAAGAGCAGGCACAAACCAACCCAATTCAGCCAAATTACCGAATGGATTGAGATCTACCAATTTCAAAAGAGTTGTATTAGTCTCTAATTCGGCCTAACATGAAAGTTTTGCAATTGAATGTTGACCGTTTTGTGAATTGGCAACTGCGCTCTTTTGACAAAATGCATTAATAGAATTACTTTTAAGTTAAATTCCGTCAAACATTACTACTACTAGGTTAAGAGCATATCCAATTACCTCAACAGTTTCTCGACACAAATTGTCAAGGCAAAACCGTCAAATCGAACACCCAACAACTCTAATGATCAGCTCGGTGAAACCTCCTGTGTAAGATTACCTCATACAAGTACAAATTCATTTGAAAGCTTGCTCTGACACCGTCTTAAGCAGTGATTTTTAACCAGACAAATGTGAGAGTTTAAAATATTGTAGTGGGCCCATATAATAAATCCATTCATAGTCCCGATATTGTCTAATGACATTTTTGCCCTTCTTTTATCAATCATAATAATCACCTCTCTCTGGTCTTTTTTGCTCATCTATCATTTCAGTGCTATATATCAAGGTGACAGAGAAGCATTGCAACCACCGCCTTCAAGACTAGATCAAACATGAGGTCATTTACGAACATTTGATAACTGTGATAGGTATGGTGGGATTGATAATGATACGAAATTAGGATTGAAATTAGTAATGAAAAAACAAATTAGTAACAAGAAGATCAATCTTATACGCATGTTATTTTGGATGGGCCGGATTAGATGATGGGATTGCTAATTCCATGTTTGTTTTGGATGAGTAGGCCAGATAGGGATTGAAGCATTTATTTCCTACATTTCCCTTGCCCATCACCTTTACTTGAATAAAAGTTTCCGTACACCAATTTTTTTTCATTTTACGCAATATTTTGTGAAACAAAAAAGTAACGCGCATGTATTTTCTTTTATTTTAAAAAAATTTGTCTAACTCAAATTCAAGAGTGTCTAACCATATATAGCTGTCCAACTCCAATTCAAATGTAAATTCTCTGTTTTCATACTACTAAATATACATATAATCATTTTCCAGTACGTATACCCAATGTATCAATTTCGGTTACTACCTATTTTTATAATTTGAAAGAATACGATTCTGTAAAATCGATCCGTATCTGACTGCTCATTCTAAAAAAATAAATAGATTTTAACAATTGATAACTTCATCAAGGACTAATAGACCATGCTTCAAAATTTTACCAAATTCACATGACATCGCAACATAGATTTTAAATATAAATTTATTTTTGGTAATGGTTTTGTCAATATGTGCTCCGGCACATGATAATGTTCATTAAATTAGCCTAATTAAATCAACTTTTATAATAAAAAAAATAGTAAAAGTAATTGATATACTACTATTTAAGTAATTAGAGGCTATTCTGTCATGTTGCTAATATGTATCCATGGGTATTGTACTAGTGTCGTCGATGGGATCGCCAATACCTTGTCCCCAAATGGAATGGCCAATCCTGCCTTGTGACGGGATTGGTAAATCCCATGTGAGATTAGTAATCCCACCCATTTTTGTGCAATCGAACATAGAGTTAAAGGGGACCGCAGGATTGGTAATGCTAATATGCTATCCCTAACCCCCAAAATCCAAGTGCTTGGTATTAGGAGCTAGAAGTATCTATCTATCTGTAAGGTAAATGGGAGTTACGTTTGTGTACTGCAACCAAAAACCAGTCGCCATGTGCTCACCAGTTAGTTGACAATAGCTGCGCCAAGGCAAGCCATCAACTGCATCTGAATAATTATACCGTGTGAGAGCAACCAATAGACATGGCTATAAATCATTCGTCTTCAAAATTCTTATTACCATATCAAGCTCTACTCACTTACTAAACAAACCATAAATTCAGTTCGAGTTCACTAAATAAACCAAACCAAACCTGAGCTTTCAACGACCAGAGCCTCAAGGCTCCTCGCTAAAAACTCACTTATTTTGCAGCCCTAATCCCAATATAGCAATAGCGTTGTGAGGATATCGAAATGCAGTCAATGAAAGTACATTGAAAATGGAACTGAAATAAATTAAATGGGGTACAAAGTTAAGAGGTTTACTCCCACCTAATGTCTTAGGTTCAAAATCTTTCATATATATGTTATCAAGTCTCATCTCATTCATACGGGTTTTTATCCCGACTTTAATTAGGCTCATCATTAAAAACGGTGAGATTGACCCCACAAATTAATTGATGTGCATAAACTCATCCGCACCCAAAGTTGTTCAAAAAGGGCTCTTGCTAACATTCACTCAATTGGTGAAAGATAATAGGTACATAAAGAAAAATGAGTTTGGATTTCAATACACAACTCACAAATATCAATATTCTTTCGTGAATATTAGTACATTTTTTTGGATATCCATATGCCTTTTGCACATCATCCTCCGCTCTTTGGTCTGAAGTTAGCATTTTCCTTATTAAAAAAAAATGAAGAGAGAGAGAGAGAGAGAGAGAGAGAGACTTGGACAAAAACTTGGAGACACGATACAACCTATTTAGCACTGGCTCCTAGTTTCCAGTTTTCATACTGTGAAAATTAAGAAACAACTTGCCCCGGCCCCTAAGTTCGCGACTAAAGAAAGAATTAAAAAAAAGACAGCATTCAAGATCAGACGCGCTTTTCAGATAGCCACGCAAGTTGACTTTCAAGCATACCAAAACCCCCTAAAATAATTTTCAAAGTAGCCTGATTTTCAGTACTACTTCAAAGTCAGTGTAACAACCCCCATATACTGCTGCTATAAATGAAGCTAGCTAGCCCATGCTACCAATCCAACTCACAAATCTTGAAGTAATCAGCCTTCTCATTGTCTTTTGCAATGGCTTCCAACCTTTTCTTCTCTCCCTTCACCGTCTCCCTCCTCCTCCTACTCTTCTTCTTATCTTCTCTCTCCTCCGCCGATGTCCCTCCTTCCAACCCTGTCTCAACCGGTACCATTTGCAGCTACACTCTTGACCCATCTTTCTGCAGAACCCAGCTCCCCCAAAACAACTCCGCCAATGTATACGACTACGGTCGTCTCTCCGTCCAAAAATCCTTATCCTCCGCTCGTCAATTCCTCGCTCTGATCAACAAGTACCTCAGCCACTCTTCCTCTTTGACACCCACCGCCATTGCCGCTCTCACCGACTGCCAACTCCTCGCTTCCCTCAACTTGGATTATCTCTCAAGTTCTCTCCAAACAGTCTCCAACACTTCTTCCAGTCCTCTCCCCATTTTGCAAGCCGAGGATATACAAACACTTCTCAGCGGCATTTTAACAAACACCCAAACCTGTTTAGACGGGCTCCAAGCCACGGCTCCGGCTTGGAGTGTGAGA
Source organism: Vaccinium macrocarpon (assembly GCA_022606695.1). Lineage (NCBI taxonomy): Eukaryota > Viridiplantae > Streptophyta > Magnoliopsida > Ericales > Ericaceae > Vaccinium > Vaccinium macrocarpon. The sequence goes on along the minus strand of CM040178.1, from coordinate 40,511,063 downwards.
AATGGCATTTACGCCCCTCTCTCAAACGACACCAAACTGTTTAGTATGTCTTTAGCGCTTGTCACAAAAGGGTGGGTTCCGAAAAACAAAAAGGGAACATTAAAGCATAGAACTAAAAGTCATCTACCAGTAGTCAATGGCACATTGCCTTTGAAAATGTCTAGCCGTCATAAGGCGATTTACGAGTCGATGAGAGGGAGGAAATTGATTCAATCGGCGAGCAAAGGCGCCGGGGGGGTTTTGGTGAGTGAAATGGTGGTGGTGAGCCAAGGTGGGAGTCAGAATTTCACAACCATTAGTGATGCGGTGGCCGCGGCTCCGAATAATACTGATGGCACTACAGGTTATTTCTTGATTTACGTCAAAGCCGGAGTGTATGAAGAATATGTTTCGATACCGAAGAACAAGAAGTATTTGATGATGATTGGTGATGGGATCAATCAGACAGTCATCACGGGGAATCATAGTTTTGTTGATGGGTGGACCACTTTCAATTCTGCTACCTTCGGTGAGTACATATCATTATTTTCTTTCCTCTTTCAAAGAAAAAATTGAAACTCCGCGCGTCCGACCGCTTTTCTAAGTATTATTTTTCCTAAAATCAATTGGTGTTAGAAAAAACTTTAATAAGTCTTTTATGACATTGGATATTACTCCAACTAGTCTATTTTTAGACCGGTCGTAGATAGTGACATCATGTAACTAAATCCCTGCATATAAAATTTCAACTCTTAATCCAAGCTCGATGGTGTCAATATGTTAGCCTAATACTACTAGTATTTAAAGTTTTCTTGTTGTACTTCTTTAATTGTTTATTTAACCTGTTAATAATTTAATACTATCAATTTTAGAAACTAATTGAGGTCTGTAACGTGGCGTAAATTTTTTAGAAATAATGTATAAAAATAATTTATTTTTCTATTGAAAAAATTATACATCTTCTCATAATAGACTAATTTTTCTAGACATTTTTAATCACAAATTGACTCGTTCATACCTCTTTATTACAACAAAAATGTTATGAAGGATTAAAAGTTTATCCAAAAAATCTAGGAAAGATAACTGAAGGGTTCATATTCAAAGTGATGTGAATCTCAAACATAAATTTCTCTTTCATGAACATTTTCGGGAAAACTTTTCAATATTTATTTATTTTATTTTTTTATGAAAAAACGTTTTGGACACAATCTTACATGTTTGTCTTTTCCCTTTGCCAGCTGTGGTTGGCCTTGGATTTGTAGCAGTGGACATAACATTCCGCAACACTGCCGGAGCAATCAAGCACCAAGCCGTGGCCGTTCGAAACGGCGCCGATTTGTCTACATTTTACAGCTGCAGCTTCGAAGCATACCAAGACACTCTCTACGCCCATTCGCTCAGGCAATTCTACAGAGAATGCGACATCTACGGCACAGTAGATTTCATTTTTGGCAACGCGGCAGCAGTGTTCCAAGACTGCAACATGTACCCACGCCTTCCACTAAATGGGCAGTTCAATGCCATCACAGCCCAAGGCCGAACTGACCCAAACCAGAACACCGGTACTTCGATCCAGAATGCTACAATCAAGGCAGCAGATGATTTGGCTGCGTCCAATTTTACGGTCCAGACATTTTTGGGTAGGCCATGGAAGTTGTATTCGAGGACAGTTTACATACAATCTTATATGGACGGATTGATTGACCCGACGGGTTGGCATCCATGGGACGGAGATTTCGCCCTGAATACGTCATACTATGCTGAGTATAATAACAGAGGGCCAGGATCGGATACGAGTAAAAGAGTTACATGGACTGGTTACCACATTATTAACGCGACGGATGCAGCCAATTTCACCGTGTCTAATTTCTTAGACGGGGATGTTTGGTTACCCCAGACAGGAGTGTCATACACTGATGGGTTAGTATAACCAGAATCCATAGCTCTCCAGATGTTTTCTTTATATAATTCTAGGACAAATGTGATCTAATTTATTTTTTTTCTCGATATATTTAACAAAATTGAGCAATTCAAATTGAATCAATGAACAATCCATGTGCCCTTTTCTTTACTAGTTTGCTTCATGTAATTCAAGACAAATGTTATCCAAGTGTTTTTTTCGTCTATTCTATCTCAACGTACAAATTAAAACAGCCGCTATAAATTAATTTTGGTTTATATGCTGGGAAAAATAAAACTTTTTGACCCAAATTTTGACAAATTCTAACGCTTCTATGGAAATTCAGCGTTTTTGTACAACATCTACCGCATAGAGAATATGACAACCAAATTAAAACAATTGAAGCAAACATTGTGCATTGTACCAAGTGGACTATTAACTATACTCAAAAGAAACTTGTTGTGCATTGTACACGATGAGTAAGGAACATATTATACACCAACGGGCTAGTAGCCCAATGGCATTTCCTGGTTCTTCCCTTGTGCGAGGCCATAAATCGAGTTCCGTTGTGGGCGTTTGTGATTCAGGGTTATGAAAAGCCATTGAACGTTGTGGGCGTTTGTGATTTAGGATTATGAAAAGCCATTGAACCTTTTGTATACTTACTAACTCTCCCCTGACCCCACTGATGTATACTGTTTGGCGAAAAAAAAAAGAACGTATTATACGTATTTTTATTTCAATCATTTTCATAAGTAATATGTGTGGGATGCTATAGTTATAGACGCAGGTTCCAACTAGAAGTATAAATGGTTTGGTTTGTATATTTTTCCAAACCAAATTGGACATTTCCGTTTTGGAAATTTTACAAACTAAATCAAACCAAATATTTCATGGTTCGATTCGATTTGTTACTCATGCCGCATGCTATAGCAAGAAAAAAAGCACCACAAACTTCCATCATTAAACTACTTTTTAAAGTCCACGAGTCGTTAAGTGTTGGAAAATATTTTGGTATATAATAATTTATTAGTGTATGAACGTAAATTGATTCATTTTGAAGTCGTGTCTTTTCAGTATACTTGTTTGCTATAGATGGATACGTCTCTCAGGAACACATGTGTTATTTGTCGGCTATGTATATTATGTCCCTCATTCATTCTAAGTTGATTTAGAAATACAAGGAGGTTCGAAAAACCCACCTATTACTGCTTCTGTCGGGGTATTTGATCGAAAAGTGCTGAAAGATGGACATCCATGCAAACCTTAAGTTTCGTAGCGGGGACAAATCTGTCTTGAGTACAAGTGTTATATTCGCCTTGATCACAATTTATTTTCATCGATTTTTGATCTTCTATTTTCTTGCATTCGTATTTTCGGTTTCATAACAAAAAGTGAACAGATTTCTCTAGCAGTCTTAACACAGATTAGCGTTTACTTTTTGTGTGAGTTTTAATTAAGGTTGGAATCATCCAGGGGCGGACCCACATGGGGGCACGTGGGGTCACGTGCCCCCCCCCCTCAAATTTAGAAAATCTCACTTGTGCCCCTATATATTTTGTAAATTACCCCTAAAATTGAAATATACCATTTGTATATAAACTGAAAATAATTAGCTTTATCACATTTCATGCATCAATTTTCTTCCGTTAATGTTTAATTTACAATTTTCAATTTATAAATTACTAGTGTGGTTGGGGTATAAACTTTTTACTCATTGTTATTTATCACAAATGACCTTGCTAACAATTGCCCATCAGGCAGAAGATAATATGAAAAATAAGTTCGGATATCAATACAAGTTTCTCAGACATTGGAATATTTTCTACACATTATCTTCTATACCCTAAAGGGTTGATGTTAGCATTTTCCTATTATGAAACAAATTTTCTCAATATGGTCAATCGAGTACTCCCACCATATCAAATATTTGAATCCGCCACTGGAATCATTCATTATTCTAGCATTTAGTTTTTAGTTCGGAATGTGATTTAGGTGGTTGATTGAAATGGTTTTTGTTTTTCTAGGGGACAAACTTTTTTTGCAAGAAACTATCGTGTCGTGTTAACCGTATAGATTACGGATAGGTAACAATCTTTGATTACTAAATCTCTGGGGAAGCCAGCCTTGTAGTGAGATAACTTGTTACTACCTCACTACATGGCTGTAGTGGCTAGGGCCGGCCGACAGATTTTGGGTGCCTTAGGCCTAATTTAAAAAACGTGACCTTTAGATGAACAATTTTTTTAACAACAATACATTTTGGTATGGTTCATTGTAGTTTAGTTAAACATTATTGAAATCGAATAAAACACGTCGAATGAGTCAATGACCATGATGTTTTCCTTCAGGTTTCCTTTTCAATGGTGGCGGCCAGAATACTATAGTTTACCAATGTTTGAATGGTTATGCACACTACGGATGTATGTTTTATACTGGTTTTGTTCTTTTTCGTTGTGTTGGATAGGAGTAAGAAAAGGGTTTTTTCCCACATAGGGGTAGGAGGAAATAGAAGCGGTAATAAGATGAGGAATATAGTAAAATGAAATGAAAGAAGCAGATGCTGTGAATTAATTGTAGGATATGGGCTCGTAATGGGCCATTAGTCTTCTCTAAGTAAATAACTATTGGGCCTTCTCTATTTTTTTCTATCTATTGGGCTGAAAACATCCCTATTCAACCCTCATATAAAAAATTATTAGAGTGCCCCAAAAATTATGGGTTTTGGGGGTGCCTTAGGCCCAGGCCTTTTGGGCCTAGGGCTTGGGCCGGCCCAGGTAGTGGTTCTCATCCAACTGTCCATTTTGGCACTGACGGCTCGGATTTAATCCAAACATCAAATGATCTGAGCCGTTCATTATTTGAATTAAAATCCGAGTGTTCATTACTGAGATGTACAGGCAGATGAGCTCAATACAATCCTATAATGAATTTGGTGGCATAATTATTAATTGTACTTCCAAACCATTGGTCTAATTGACTTACAAATACTATTGAAGGTCCCACTTGGTTAATTGGTTTTGAATCTGGTTAATTTGCACTAATTTTGTTTTCCAGTAGCGTAATGCCGTAATACACTCGTGTGCATAGCAATTATCTTTCTCTCGACATGTTTCTGTTTGACGTTTGTGATGATTACGCTCTTTGACCTTGGTTTACGTGAGTTTGATGATATGTGGGATTGATAAAATAATGGCTTTATGCCTTTATAGAGGAAGAATATTTGTTTCTACTCTCTCCCATAAAGTTTGATTCTTATAAAATTACGTGTAATTTTTAAGCTAAAAAGTAACATGCTTATGAAAATAATTTTTTAGTCAATATGGATCTTGTTTGATAGATCTCATTGAGAACTTTTATATGATGCAAAAAAAATTCAAAAATTATTTTGGTAAATACATTATTTTTTAGTTTAAAAATTGCACGTAGTTTCGTAGGAACCAAAATTTGTGGGACGGAGGGAGTATTATAATTTCAGAATTTTGTTTAGAACAATGATAGGTACACACCTTCTCAATCACTCCCCACCACACCCTCTCTCACATGTGTGGTGGGGTCCATTGGGACCCACCGTGTAAGGACCTGTATTTTTACATAATTTTTCAGGAATAATATTGGGTAAATGTAAAGAATTAAATTTTAACTAAGAGGGGTCAATAAGATAGTGTTAGAGTGCATTTGGGTGTGTTTAATATACATTAGAAAGTTTAGGGATGAAAGTGTAAGAGGATGAGAGGATAAATACATTTCTTGTGCTTGCATTTTAAACAAAACAGCCCTCTCCCTCTCTCTGCCTCTGCCGACTCTCTCTCTCTCTCTCTCTCTCTCTCTCTCCCCTCTCCTCCATTTTCTTGCTCCAAGCTTAAAAATCCACAAAACCCTTAAGTCTCCTTCATAAACCCCACCTAAAATCACCTCATCTACGCATTTTGAAGCTTGGATTGCACTCATTTCGCACCAAGAGACCCATTTCGGGTTGGAGCACATTGGAAGCTAGAGTTTTCATTTACCCACTTGTTTCAAGCTCAAACCTTGAGGTAGGAAGTCAAATTCTACTCCCTCTAGTTGTATTTAAGTGATATATAGCATATAACTTGCTCTTGATTCTTAATTCCTTTGAATTTATGCTTGGCTCTCATGGTTGTGTTGTTTGAGCAAAATTTTGTGATCTATGAATTGAGCACTTGTTTGTTACAATTGATAGTTGTTTGACACTCCCTTGAGGTCCATTAATCACTCTACATTTCCAATTTTTGGCTCTAAGCTTTACATTTATGTTTGGGTTGAAATTCAACACCAGTAGGGTGAAAATCTGCTTGTTGCCCCTGTTTTAGGGCTGCTGCCCATGTTTTTCAAAGACTCTCCCTTGTTTTTGGGGTGATTTTAGGCCACCCTTTGATGCCCGTTTGGTCCCCGATCTTCCATTTCATTGTATTTTTGACCTATACCACCATTTTGAACACCGAATCCACTTCGAATTCATAAAATTAACCCTTCGACATGTGAATTAACAAATTTTATGTTTGACGTATCGGACACGCGTCGGTTGACACATTTTTGGCGAAAATGGTGAACTTTTGAAAAGAAATGGGATTTTTGGGACTTTTTGAAAGACAATGGTTTTAATTTGAACTTATAAAAAAAAATGAACTCTAGGGATCACCTGTTTGGTGTCCCTGGCCATGGGTGCACGGAGCCCGCAAAATCTGGCAGGGGTGCACGGAGCCCATGAAATCCGGCAGGGGTGCACGGAGCCCATGAAATCCAGCAAAGGTGTACGGAGCCCATGAAATCCGACAGGGGTGCACGGAGCCAATGAAATTCGGCAGAGGGATACTTCCCTATTAAAATTGAAGATTGTTTTCTTATGAAGTATCGGTTGTGAAGAATTTGGATTAATTTGGCGTTTTTGGCAAAAAAAAATTGACTTTCGATATGCGACAATGAGAATTTTGGGAACTATGCTTGACCCCTGGCAACGTATAGCCAGAAATGCTTGATCCCCGGCAACGGCGCCAAAAATGCTTGCGACCCTGGATTGTGTCGTAGAAAGTGTTGCCCCAAGCGTAGGGCTAGGTCGGAGGTAGCATAATAACCGGTAAGACCGGGTCGAATCCACAGGGACCGAACGCACCCGGCGTGAGAGTTGTCTTGCGAGTGAGGTTTTTAGCCTTAAAGTGGCAAACTTGGCGTTGGTGATTTGTGGGTGGAGCTCACTAAACTACATGAATGACTTTAAAGATTAAAAAGACTAATTAAAGGAAGGCAAGGTTTAGGGGTTCTCAACATCCATGGCTTAGGCCGATTCATTCTCCTCTAAAATAACCGGCTCGGGGCGTTGTTAAACGGCCCCGAACGGAAGATTTGATACTTAAAACTCATTTAACTAGAAAAATGGTGTTTCTCAAAGAGTAGGATTCTCGTGCCATTTATACAAACATTTGAATCGCCCTATCCCTAAACATCGCACGTACCAAGTGGTCATGCCCCGGGCGACGTGCGATCAAAGGGGTTTACAGACCCGAATTTTGATACATAAAATTAATCCTAACTCTTTGATTAACATACAAAGTTTGCAACATTAGCGAGGAGAGTGAACCAACCCAAGTCACGGGGTGCTAATCACGCCTTAACCGAGCCTAAACCGACTACTCGCGCATTACTACATAAAACATGACTGTTTTTATAAGGGAAATAAAAAACATAACAAGCAACTAATTAAACTTGATTTTAATGAAGATGCCATCCTAGCCTATCACTTTATACTTGAAGAAGTTAACAAACAACCAACCAAACCAAGTGTTTCTTAAGGAAATGGCAAGAAGAACAAGGAAACCAAACACTACATGGAAATGAAAATAAACTTGATTTCTATGTAGAGTTAAACAAGAGCAACAACATTAATGAACATGAAAATAACTTAAGGTTAACACTTACATGAAGAAACTAGAGAGAGAGAGCTTCAAGAGTCTCCAATGGAGAGCAAAAACTAAGCTAGAAAATGAAAGTGTAAGTTGTGTGGGAGAAGGAGAGAGGAGAGAGGTCATATAGTCTTCCTCTTTCTCTCTTTACAAAATATCTATAAAGCACACAAAACAACTCAAAGTTGCCATTAATAGAAAGTGCAACAAGTGGCTGGAAATTTGCAGTTTGAACGTGAGTGGATCGATCCACTCTCTTGGAGTGGATCGATCCAGAAGGCTCTGGACGAATTCTAGACTAGAGTGGATCGATCCACTTTGAGACTGGATCGATCCACTATCTCTGATGCATGGTTGGCCTTGAGTGGATCAATCCACTTTGTTGCAATGGATCAATCCAAAAGGGACTGATGATGTTTTGACTTGAGTGGATCGATCCACTCCAAGATACTGGATCGATCCACTATAGGTTCAATGATGCCTTAAACTTCACTTGGTGACTCCCTTGGCCTTGTGTGCTTCCGGACTTGCTCCAAAGCACGTAAATACGTAGTGCGACCCTCGGGGGAGGTATTCCTTGGTCATTGGAGTGCTTGTTCACTCCCGGACTCTACCGGGAATCTTGAGTGAGTGTGAAGCACGGCTTCCAAGCCTCCGGCTACTTGGGACGTTTCGACTTGCCGGGCCTTAGCCAAATCATCGTTTCTTGGCTCTCGAGGCCCGGTGTTGGCGTGCCATGGGGCACTTAGCACTTGGTAACTTGGGACGGCTTCCAATGCGCTCCAAAACGTGCTTATTCACGTGTTTTACCTATAACTAACAAAAACAACACTACGCGCATATCAAACATATAAAGCACGAAATCACATGTGTGTGTGAACAAAAATGAGCTAGATAAGCCCAGATTATATATAACATTTGGGGCTTATCAAACTACTCGGACGTTGGTGAGATACTTAAATTTATTTTGGACACTTGGATACGTTTTTGGACACTTGGATATATTTTGGTTACTTTGTGGTCGAGTTATAGCCTTCCGTCCATCTTAACTTGTACTTGGCCGTGTCCACCTTCATACTCATTCATTATGCATGTATCATGTTTATACACCTAGCGTTAGTAGAATAGTTTTCCTAGTGAGCTAGTGAGCTCAACCTATCAATTTTCAGGTACACGGCATGAAGTATGAAGTTGGATGCTTGTCGAGTGACATTTACATGGAGCTTAAACATGCATGAAGTTATTTTCCCATCTTGTATTATGTTTTTGGAAAGATGATTTTGTAACTTCAATTTATTAATCTTTTGACTATTTGGCAATGTAATAACCTTGAACTTTGTACTTATGCATTCGGGTTGTGGACGCTAGTGAATAGAACTTGTGTATTCGAAATGATAGGATTATATTATGTTGACTTTGACTATTCAAGAGAAGTTTTGAGATCTTGACTTGTCCTACGTGGATTTTATTTACTTTTGAGTTATTAAAATTGAGGGTGTGACACACTGGGTGAGCCCCACCACACATGTGAGAAAAGGTGTGGTGGGAAGTGATTGAGAGGGTGTGTACCTATCATTTTTGTTTCGTTTACTGACTCGAATGAATAGTTATTAGATTGATGATTTGCATCGTGTGGTGTTCCCAGTGTGCGATAAAAAATTCAATACCGGGCGCGCACAACCATGTGGTGTTGAGCGTGCATCTCGGCCGTCAAAAAATGGACATCTGTTGTGCCCAAACACTCACTCTTGCACAGAAACAACAAAATCAAGAGAAACACAACACACAAATATACGTGGTTCGGTCAAATCGGACATATATCCACGGGGAGTGGGGTTTCACTATAATCCGGAGGAAATCTGTGACTTTTGTGTTACACACTCACTCTCTCATCTCACAATAATGAAACCTCACTTAGTCTCTCGTGTATCTCTCTCTCCGAGGAGCCACAACCAGCCCCATTCTCACGCTCTCTGCCTTTCTCTCTATATTGTGCTGTCACACCCATAACCTAGGCATCACTGATTATTTGTAGAGATACAATAAAAACCCTAAATCACTCCCTCGGGCCTAAGCCCAACGGCCTAGACGGGGTGGACTCTCAACAACGGCCCAGATTTCTCCCACTATTTCTCATTTCTCTCTTTAAAATTTAGGCCGTCCAAAACATTTTTGGATGACCGAGATGTGCATTTGGACACCACGTAGGACTGTCCGCTCAGCGCTGAAAAATTCTTCCTGGTGTCAGTAATGTTACGTTACAGTGATCATTGTGCAGTGACGGATAGTTTATTGCAATGGTTCGGCTTAAAGGTGTCACTTTGCAATAGACACATAACTTGGTTTATAGGTGCGAGTCGTGGGACAGCCGACACTCTAAAATGTCACCGTGTTTTGTCTCACCTATGGAGTTAAAATCAAGTGGTGCGATTATTTTGAATATCTAAAAAGATGCCATTTTTATATTCAAACCAAGGAATGTGACCGTCGAGTATGTATCAAGAGGTATAACCATTCTGTTTAAACCAAGATACATTACCATTTGTGAATAATTTATCTTATTTGTTAATGAATGCAATTCCTTGATTTTATAGTTAGTTGTCTTACAATTGAATATCCGGATGAATATTCATATATAATTAGAGATACTATGCATGTCCACAATTTTTTTGTTCCTGTAGTGTATAGGGATGGATACTAGGGTATTGGTTTCAGTTGCGATTTTCCATAAAGGATAAAGTTGGTATCGATATATTGGAGCGGTTGAAGTGCCGAAAAGACAAACTGGTCCAACAATTTCATACTTAAATGAGTGAAGTGGAGTCTCGTCTATGAAAATTTTCTTAACCTGATTTCTTTAAAGCACTCTTTGAAATCAATAAATAAATGTTCCCGGGCCAAAATGGACACAAAAGGAGAATTAACGATGTTCAGAAAGATTCTATGTGAATTCTATTGGCTTGATTTACACAAAACACTGAACCGTTCAAAATATCATGTCCAATGATTAGCAAATAAATTTGATGGTTTTTCACAAGTGAATGGTCAAGGTCAAAAACTACATATCCTATGCAGAAAATCTTCACGTGTACTCTCTCTATTGTTTTCATAGTTTTTGACATTGTTTGTCCAACTAAATCTATTAATATAGGAGACTGTTAAAATATATTTTGGTATAATATTCATTAGGGTATGAATGTAAATTGACTCATTTTGAAGTTGTGTCTTTTTAATAACACATATTCGTCGTAGATAGATGTGTCCTTTATGAATAGATGTATTAGCGACTATGCGGAATAGTCACCAGTTGGGCTATGTATATTGTGTCCTTCATTTCATTCTAAGTTGATTCGGTAATTTGTTTGTCCCTATTTTCACTGAGTTTTTTAATTTGAGAGAATAAAATATACTAGGAGGTTCAACAGATCCACCAATTGTAATGTTATTTCTGTGCAAACCTTAAACACTGTATTGGAGCAAATTGATTTTTCCCGATTCAGCCAAAACTCAAAACTGGACCCAACGGTTTACCTCTAGAAACCAAATCAAATCACCGATTTTATTCGGTTTGGGTTTTCGGTGCGGTTTATTTGTTTTTTCCTCCACCCCGAATACCAACATCAGAAGAAGAGGTCAAATGAAAAATATGTGTATCTTGAAACAATCCATTAGTAATGGAACAATTCGTTCCGTACCCGCATATCAGAGCATATGTAACATGCAAAATTCTTTTTCCAAGGTTGAAGGATTCTCTTGAGTTCTGCAACAAAATTAATGTATAAGTAGGGCTGTTTTGGCCAAAAAAGTTTGCGGACTTTTTGTTTTGTCATTATTTGAATTTTTTTTCGTATTTTGTAGTTTTGCATCAACTTTTTGTGTATTATTGATTCGTCTCGGCGAGAGAAATAAAAAAAGTATAAAATTATGACCGAAGCTTAAATTTTTTTGAATAAAGACAAAAATAAGTTAAAAAGTCAATTTTTTACACTTTTTTTCAATCTTATTCAAAAAATTGAAAGTCCTAGTCATAATCTTTAACATTTTTTTATTCGTCTCGCCGTGACGAACCAATATTACTTAAAAAATCTATGCAAAACTAACAAAAGCAAAAAAAATTAAATAAAAACAAAACAAAAAATTAAGTTGATTTTTTTAGTCAAACTTAACCGTAGTTTGACTTGTTTATGATTCATCAATGTATTGAGCAAGTCAAAAAGTAGTGTTTGGAGTAATTAAATAGAAACTGGAGCAGATGGGATTGGGGAAGCTTCGTACCAAATGCATTGATCACGGTTTCCCGCATAATACGAACCAGAGAGCAATTTTCAATAGGCTACAAATCCAATTGACGGAGGCTCAAGGTTTTCCGCATTAATACGAACCACTGCAATTTTCAATAGGCTACAAATCCAATTGACGGAGGCTGCTACACGTACACAATTACACATAGTGAAAATGTACGGATCAATTTGGGGATTCATTTTTGGGTCTCACAAAAAATATCCGAACTATTCATTCGTCTTAAAATAAATTTTCGAGGGGTTCGCCGAAAATCACCTCAATCGGGACGTCTTGATTTATTTGTTTCGTCCCCCCCATTTCATTCAAAAAAATTTGAATGAAACAGGGTGGTCTTTAGATCGAGCACTTCTATTGAGGTGATTTCTAATGGGGCCCCTCAAAAATTTATTCTAAAATAAATGAACGGCTCGGATCGTTTTTTCCCAAAAGTGGATCCCCAAACTGATCTGTACATTTTCTGTTTGTGTATCTTCTGTCCCCTTAGGATTTCCGTCCAATTAACTATTAGTTTCAAACGCAGGGTCAAAGACTTCAACACCAGGACCACACAATCAAACAGAGGACGTATCATTCGCGGTTCACATGTACTGTCATCAACATAGATTTCATATTCTATACTTGGGGGCTGCAAAAACTAACCGAAGCAGTTTCGGTGGACAGGCCGTTAAAGGGCTTGGTTAGAACTACCAATTCGATCGATAAGAAATGAAATGCTTTCGGCGAATTTCGATTTTTCGTTTGCTTTAATCGAACTGCTTAAAATTTCGGTTAAATTTCAAGAAAAACTCGACGATTCATTACATAAAGCCGGCATTTCGTTTAAGGAGCCATTAAAGAAATTACCCCTACTCCTTCGATAAGGGGGCTCAACTTGATTATGACCGAAATGAAGCTTGAAATTTCAATTTTTCGACTTTTAACGGCCATTTCTCAAACACTACAAAAGTTCTCAATCTCTATTTCTGGCTTCGTTTCTTCTCCCATTCTAGACTAGATTGAGGTAGCAAAATAAAACAACATGGATCTCATATTCTATTCATAAAAATGTAGCTACACTTTCTGGGAAGGATACAAAGGTTTACTAGCTAACCAATAGAGACGTGGAGTATAAAAAGTGACCGAATATAATACTAGGAGTGACTATGCCAGAGCTATTGAATATTTGGGATTTAGTGAGGTTTTTTTATACACAAGTGTCTGAGTCAGCTATTGCGAACCTTAACTAATTATGGTGGCATGCATAGAGCCTTGAAATTAAAAACCTGGATTTGAAACGTCTCACTTTCATTAGATTCAACCTTGCAAACTCTTGGGAGCAAGCCTTTTAGTTGCAAGCAATGCCAGAGACATTAAATTACTTACAAACTATTGCACTAAATTTACACGTTATTACCGCATCAATGCATGATGTTATATCTGGATGCATTCATCAACTAAAAGAATGTCACGTATATATTTAGTACATTGTGTTAGTGTCTCTAGATTTTTCCTTTAGTTGATGTCTGATGCCACTCAACCAAACCCTTGGTATAGATTTCGTGAGATGTTTACAGAACTCCTTATATTCCCTGTGTCCCAAGTTTTTTGTCCTTTCTTAGGAATGGGTGTCATTTTTAAATTACTTGTATCTGCCCATCGGTAATAGTTTTTATGATTTTGATACTCTGTTTATAAATTTAATTAAGAACTATCAAATAAAATTCATATTGGATATTTAAAACCTTATACATTTAAAAATATAAGCAAAATTTTTGATGTGTCCAGAATATTAAAAGTGGACAAGAAATTTGAGACGGAAGGAGTATTAGGATTTAAGAGTGATATAAAGGGGGTGCCACATCATGTACTATTTTATTTTAGTTTTTCGCTTGCTCAATCAATGGATCTAGATCAATCTACGCACATCTCAACTAACTCATGAGAAACTGTAACACCCCAGAATTAGGGGTATAGTATCTGTAGACACTAAAATTTCGTCATGGCTTAAGCTCCGTTTGATTAATTAAGATGAAATAAATAATCTTAATTAATTAAAAGTCAAAATTGGTCAAAAGCCTGCAAATAATTATTGGGCTCGGCAAAGTATGGGCTCAAAAGATGTGGGCTAGACCCAAAGAACATGGGCCTCTATTCAATTGGCCAAACAGGCTACGAAATTGGGCCAATCCATGAATGCAGGCCCAACCAAATTATCCTGGGTCCAATATATATATATATATATATATATATATATATATATATATATATATATATATATATATGTAAAATTATTTATTTCCATAAGAAAATGTCAATTTACTCTTATGGAAAGAAAATTAATCAAGGGAAATTTATATATACACATGTATATAATTTGACTTGACTTCTTTCCATAATGAGGTTTCAATTTACTCTTATGGAAAGAAAATCAATCGTTTGACTTGGTTTACTTCCATAATGAGAGGTCAATTTGCTTTTATGGAAATAAAACCAATCAAAGACAATATATACATAAATATATATATTTGACTTGATTTATTTCTTAAACGGGAGACTGATTTACTCTTCTTTGGAAAATACAATCAATCAAAAGAAACTTTCCAAATTAAAGGTCCCTCTCCTTGAGCCTATAAATAGAGGCTCTCATTAAGAAGAAAAGGGCATCTACAGCCAGGGAAATTCCAGAGCACTCTCAAGCAGTTCTCAAGCTTTCTCTGCAAGTTCTTCTCAAATCCCTCAAGTTCGTGTGGAGGATCAACAAGCACCCAAGCTACGTGCCGATTCATCCATAACAACAACGGTCTACGCATCAACTAGCGAAGATCATCCTCAAGTTCATCGTTTGTTCGAGATAAAGCTGTTCAAGCCCTCGATCAAGCTTCGTTCTTCAAGCTTCTCAACTCGAAGATCTGAAAGAACAACAAACCGGTTCAATCCTACAACAAGCTTCTATAGCCGTTAGGTTGCACCAACAACTTCGGAGATCGAATCAGAGGAATTATTCTTTATTGTAAAGAATTTAATAGAGATTGTATCCACATTCAATTCAAATCAAATCAATAAAATATATTTTGTGCATCTTTTTCTTGTCTTTATTGCAGGACTCGAATTTGTGTGTTACAGTATCTTAGGCATAAAAATGCAAGGAACTACTAATATATTGGGGTTAAGCATTTTGGGCCATGTGGTGTGATTTGTGGATCAAAATCAAGATATTGTGTTAGCATTCTACATGGGGCATTATAAATAGTAGCAGAGCGACCCTAACATGTAGTTTATGGCACCAAAGAACAAACGCAAAAAAGGCCGTGGTGACACTAGTGCTCAACCCCTCGCGAGAGCGCCAGCCCATAAAAGAGGAGATTGTAATACCCCAGATTTGGGGGTAGAGAGTTTAGTCCCAAATGGAAGTCTACATGGGTGATCTTGGGCATATAACTAACCATGTAAGAAACTTTTAGTACATTGAGCTTATGTATTTTGGGCTATATGTGGTTTGTAGATCAAAATTAAGGTACTAGGTCTATGGACTACACGAGGCGTTACAGAAAGTCAAAAACTGACTTCATCGTTTATTATTGAGGATACAATTAAAACCAGTATGAACAAGCCCAAAAGAGTTGAAAACACTTTTAAGAAGTCATCAACATGAAATCTTCGATGGAGCAAATCCTGAAGCCTGAGAGATGACTACCAAGTCGACCCATTGGAGTTCACATCTTATACCAACTTAATATAATAGGTTCAACGCACATGAAACAAGATCGAGCGACGTGCATATTTAATTTCATAAAGGAAATAACGAAAAACTAATTAAAACCAGAGCAAACAGTACTGCACATTAATGTAGAGTAATTAAAACCAGACATGCATATTTGGTACAGTTTTGCTAATGAGACATGCAAGAAGAATTTGTGACTTCTCTTCTGTTTTCATTCTCTCTGCCAAACTTATTTTTTTAACACCACAGATTTAATCAACAGATGATCGACTTGCTGCCTAACGACAGAGCATAAAATATTACTCGCAACTAAATTTGCTTCAGATCCTGGTCTTTCGTACTCCATTAATTAAGCGTGTTGACTTCCCCCATGTATTCTAAACTTAATTAATGACTGAGATTTCAATAAAAACCAAATGGATTGAGATCTAGACATTTAAGAATTACATGTATTACTCCCAGATTCGGATCTAACATGTTTGATTGATTACCAACAATTTAAAATTTGTTTAGCACGGAATATTAGCATGGGCTTTTTGGAAGCAAGTGTTGAGAGTTTTATGACATCTAGGAAAGAACAATTCACATATAAGTAGCGGATGTGTAGCTCAACCTTTTATCAAGCCAAGTGATGTGAGACAAATCTTCAATAAAAATTATTTTGAATTCTTTGTTCCTTATCCCAGAAATTTACTCTTCGAAGTTTCAATGCTTTTAGAAAAAGTTAAATTCGGATTAATCAAACAACTAAGCTATGTGATTACATGACATTTGTCATGAGAGGGGGAAAAAAAACTAAAAATAATTTTGGAAATAAACTGTAAAGTAATACACTGATCATATGGTTATCTATGTGCGATTAACTTGAATTTTTTACGAAATACTAGTTAAATTCTTAAAATAAATTAACAAATGAATGGTTCAGATCAAATAAAAAGTGTCCTGAACGTGGCCGCTATTGAGTTTTAGCCAATCTAAGTCGTGCACTTTAATCGATTTTAGCTTGAATTAGGGCTTACTTAATTTGCAAGTTTTTCTCCACTTTAACAACATCAAAAGAAACCTGCCACTTGCAGAATTAAGGCATATAGACTAAGGTGGATTTTCTAGTCCACACTCCCGGATTTAAGGAAAAAATGGGATTTTTTTGTGTTGCAAAATTTTTTTGAAAAATCCGATCCGTCCAATGTGTTCAGAAGGTGTTTTCTAGGGTCCACGCGAGAAATCTTCAAAAAAAAATACCGGGAAGGGCTTGATCCAAGCAGTTTTTGCAAAAACTGTATTTATATATTTTTGCGAAAACTGCTTGGATCAAGCCCTTCCCGGTGTTTTTTTTTGAAAATTTTCCGCGAAGGCGAAGGACCTTGAAAACACCTTCTGAACACATTGGACGGATCGGATCGTCAAAAAAAATTTTGTATAAAAAGTCCGGAAATTAAAAGTCCGGACTAGAAGTTTACCCTATAGACTAATATAGTGCATTTACTTATCTACCGGATTTTGTTTGAATGTATTGTAAGGCATATAGAGCATTCACATCCCAATTATTGAGTCGTCTTAAATTCAAATTACCAAATTATTATTTTTCTTCTTTTTTTGTCCCCACCTAAGGTCCGAAAATATCAAGGGCCGGTCCTATTTAGAAAAAAGTCTCCCGAAAATAGGAGCTCTTTGAGATCATTTAACAAATACATTAAGGAGCACAAGAAACCATGCTCTTGTTTTTTATTTCCAAAGGGCAATCAATAGAATCTAATTTCTTGGTGTTTAATAAGGTTAATTAAACTGATTTTCATTTGGGTGCAAAATCGCATGTGCCCAACAGTTGACAATTGCTCCTGGAAGGCAAGCACCAACTGCTGCATATGAGTAATTTTACACGTCGTTTGAACTAGGTCTGCCGTCCTTTTTTTCTTTTTTTGATCGGAAAGGCAGAGCGCCTAATATTGTGTAACACCGACAAATGAAGTACATCGATGCACAGTAAACTTCCAAAAGGAAGAAAAAGGCCACCGCGCAAGTTAGGAACTTTGCCTTTACATAAATTAAGTTACAAACCACTACAAGGATGGAATTAATCAACAAAAAAAAAATTATCTTTATTAAGGCCAAGTTTTATAGTCTTTAGAGATATTGTGTTTTCTAAACAAAATTGAAAAGCTCTACTTTCACATGCAATCAACCATAAAGTTGGAGATATCAGAAACCATATAATGAAATGCCTAGAATTTAAATTAGGTATCAAACTTCTAATCTAGAAAACACAATATACAGATTTTGCATAAAATAAAACCACGAAACAATTGACCATAGATCAATCTAGGCAAAGTGATTTTTGATAGAGAAAGTCAAACACATTGATGAAAAGGTTGTGTAGTGGCCGTGGATCCGGTGGTCCATCACCCTCGGTTACGCTGGGGGGAGGTGGGGGTTGAGGCCCCCCTTTTAAACAGCCTTCAAAGGCACCCGACATCTTGCTTTCGGACGGTCTCATGGATAAGATGGCAGATGCCGAGGGCAGTCCCCCGAGGGGATTCATGGGAACGTGCCTCCGAGGGGCCTCTGTCGTGCTCCCCTCGGCAGGGACCACCCTCGAGGAACCGCTCCATGCTCACTACAAACCTCAGGAGTCCACGTTGGGCTTCTTTCCGAGCACCATTTGGGCCGAATCGATTGACCTCGGAGCTGGGGGGTTGCGTCAGATGCATGGGGCTCGATCGAGGCACCTCTGATAGTCTAAGCAGCTCATTAATGGGCTTAGTCACCCCACCTGCATCGCATTTATGACGAGCCAGCAACCCTGCAGCCTACGCTTGTAGGGAGGAAAGTGGGGGATTTGATTGATGGGAATATCAGTGTCAGGTGACAACTCTGGGGAGCGGCCGAGGCGCCATTTTACGAACGTACGTCAATCCATGCATTCAATGCGATGATAGGGACGGGGCGCGTGAGGCCCCCGAGGGGCATGTGGGACACGCGCTCCCTTGCCTATAAGAATATCCCTCACCGCCCCCAGGGAGGGGACTGGGACTCTCTCTCTCTCTACATAAAAGATTCAACTGTACTTTCTCTCTCTAGTTCCCCACTAGACTCCTCCCTCTGTTACTAACTTAGCCATTGGAGTGCTTTTCCAGACCACCACCGTCCGGGCTAGGCACTAACGTGGTTGCTCCATTGTGCAGGTCTCCTCCGGCGTACTCCAGAAGCTTAGCCTCCCTCTCCGACGAGCCTCCAGGGCTCCAGCGCAGACTATACCCGCTCCCCTCTCACAATACAGTATTAGACGTCCAAGGAGGTCATTCCGAAGAAGCTTCCCCCACAAGTTGCTTTCGGGTTTTTGGAGACTTAGAAGAGTGATAGATTTGTTATAATAACAATTGGGCAAGCAAAGGAGTTAAATGAAAAATATTTCACTACACCAAATATGACTTTTACCGGGGTAATGAAAAATGATGGTAAATGGTTTTTTTTTTTTTTTGAACCGCAAAAAAAGATTTTATTAATCAAATATCGAGGATACAAGATTAAACAGGGCAAAAGAAGACCAAAAAGCCTCTCGAGACCCAAAAGATTGGAAGACAGTCAAGAAGACAACCAAATAATCAAAACAAAAACCAAAACCCCAAAACCACCCATGAAGCAAAAGCCACCACCACAAAACCTAAAACACCCTCCTGGTAAATGGTTTTATTACCGGTATTAATGAGAAACTGTACGCATAAACACCATTTCCGGCGGTTTTCTTTTACTGGCGGTAATGAAAATGCCGGTAAAGGTTACTATTACATGAGGTAACATGAAACTGCTGACAAAGGTAACTATTACCTGCGGTAAATTCAAAAACCGCTAGCAATAATAGTGATATAAAATATACATTAATTTCCAAATAAAAATGAAAGACTTTAATAGTTGGGTGGTTAAGTGTCAAGGCTCCATATGAAGGGTCACGGGGTCGAATCTCTGGATGAAAAAAAAATTCCGAATACACCGACATTCGTCTCTTCCTTGTGCACAAACGCAATTCGAGATAAAGTTATTTCTGCCGCCGGTAGAAACAAAGTTTTCTTCAAATTGATTGCATTGTGCTATATTTCAAAACAGTGGTCTCAAATAGTAGAGCATAAACAATTGGAGCAATACAATTGATTTAGAGAAAAAATTTATTTTTACCGGCGATGGAAATGATTTAAAATCAATTCGAGACACTTCGTGTACATCCTTTCTTTTTTGGAACAAATGAGTCGGGTCATAATTTATACGTGAACATGTAGAAATGAGTAAATATTTACCACGAGAAAATTTTGGGTGCGTGTAGGGCAGGGTACACGTGGTATCTGCCCGGTGCATCCGAAATTGGTCCCAAAATGCAACGGGCCGGCTCCGGATTGAAAACCCATTTTTAATTTTTTTTTTTTTTAAATCCGTCCCCAAGACTTTTAATCCAAAGTTCGCATTTGCGTTTTGGGCGGCTTCCACAATTCTGATAATGCTTGACGGCACACCACGCGTGGTGCCCTACCCGCACCCAAAATCTTCTCATTTACCACCGACAGACGACGTATAATTTAATAATAGAAGCATACAGTCCGAATACACCGACAATATTTGTGAAGACATCGAGAGATATTTATAGTCTAATAACCCCAAGTGTATTAATTAAAAATAATTAGCTCTACCTTTGGAGACACCCTTTTCTTCCAGTACGACGTTACACAAAATACCACCCGTACACCACCTCCGACGTTATACTACTTGAGTGTTAATTAGAGTACAACGTTCGATATCCACGCGCTTTTCATAGTATGGCCTTACCCTGCCATGCAGAAGTTGACTTTCGAGTATACGTAAAACCCTCAAGAAAATTCATTTCCAAGTATCCTAATCTTCACTACTTCTCCCCTGTTTTTAATCTCACTCATCTCTTACTTGTATATATGATTAATGAATCTAACCCCTCCCTCTCTCATTCCCAAATCTCCATTGTCATTTGCAATGGCTTCTTCCAACCTATTCCTCTTTCTCCTTCTACTCTTCTCATCTTCTCTCTCCTCCGCCAATGTTCCTCCACCCCCACCCTCTGCCGAGGTTCTTGCATCCCCACCCTCTGCCGAGGTTCTTCCATCCCCATCCTCCACCGTCATTCCTCCATCCAACAATAGTGTTCCTCCATCCGCCCCTGTCTCGACCGTTACCGCTTGCAACTACACTCTTTACCCTACTTTCTGCAGATCCCAGCTCCCCACAAACAACTCCTCCTCCAATGTCTACGATTACGGCCGCATCATGTTCCGTAAATCCTTATCCACCGCTCGCAAGTTCCTCAAACTAATCAAAAGATACCTCAAACACTCTTCCACCTTATCACCCTCCGCTATTGCCGCACTCCGCGACTGCAAATACCTCGCTTCCCTCAATTTGGAGTATCTCTCGTGTTCTTTCCAAACAATCTCCGACACTTCTTCCAGTCCTCTCAATGTTTCAACGGCAGACGATACACAAACACTTCTCAGCGCCATTTTAACAAACACCCAGACCTGTTTAGACGGGCTCCGAGACACGGCTGATACTTGGACTACTGTGGGACAGGGCATTTACGCCCCTCTCGCTAATAACACTAAACTGTTTAGCGTGTCCTTAGCGCTTTTCACAAAAGGGTGGGTACCCAAAAGCAAAAAAGGATTGTCAGAGCATAGAAGTAAGAAGCGTCTACCAGTAGTCAATGGCGGAGTGCCTTTGAAAATGTCTAGCATTCACAAGGGAATTTTCGAATCGATGAGGGGGAGGAGGAGACTGCTACAGTCGTCGTCGTCCAGCAATGATAACGATGGGGAGGTTTTGGTGAGTAATATAGTGGTTGTGAACCCAGATGGGAGTGGGAATTTCACGAACATTACTGCGGCAGTGGCGGCGGCTCCGACTGGTTCTGATGGCACCAATGGGTATTTTTTGATATACGTTACGGCCGGGGTTTATGAGGAGTATGTGACGATTCAGAAGAACAACAGATATTTGATGATGGTTGGTGATGGGATCAATCAGACGGTGATCACGGGAAATCATAGTATGGGTGATGGGTGGACCACTTTCAATTCTGCAACTTTTAGTGAGTACAATTACTTTCCCAATTTACCATTTTCCAACGGCAATTGGATCCTCTCTAGTTCTTAATTTGGACCAGATGAGATAGCTAATATCTGAATTGTCTATTGCTGCAATCAATAGTAATTTACGGTCTAGATTTGAACTGTCTCATCCAGTCCATAACTTAGACCGGACAGAATCCGAATCCTCTCCAATGCTCTAGACACAGACACACACATACGTACAGATCCTTTCTAATCCGAATCAGAAAGTCTAGGTACCCAGAATTCAAAATTGCACGGTCCAAATTGAATTGAAGTGGGTCCAAATTGAATTGAAGTAGATCTGAACCATATAATTTTGAATTTTGGATAGATTCTAGGTATGTAGCAATGCTCAATCCGAATCCTTTCTATTCGGTTGCAACAGCTAAAAATAGGGGTGAGTAGCTATTGAGTTTAAAATAGGTCCTCTTCAAGCGTTAAGAAATTTAAAACATGAGAGAACTATTCACAGAGAAAAAAACTACCCTCATACCACCTAAAATATCTAAAACTTTTTGATCCAATTTGATAGAGAGATTCCTTTCCACAAAAACATGCTCAGAAGTCTTTTTTAACATGATTCAGCTTTATCCAAATTTCAATTACTATCCCCCCCTATTTCCTTGTGTGGATTTTGCACATAGTCTCATCCGCTTTCCCTTTCATATTTCAGTCGTGACCGGAACAGGATTTGTAGCAGTGGGCATATCATTCCGCAACACTGCCGGAGCAATCAAGCAACAAGCCGTGGCCGTTCGAGTCAGCGCCGATTTAACTACATTCTACAGCTGCAGCTTCGAAGCATACCAGGACACACTCTACACCCATTCCCTCAGGCAATACTACAGAGAATGTGATATCTACGGCACAGTAGATTTCATATTCGGCAACGCAGCCGTCGTGTTCCAAGACTGCAACATCCACCCACGGTGTCCACTAGAGGGGCAGTCCAACACCATCACGGCCCAAGGACGAACTGACCCGAACCAGAATACTGGCACTTCG
The DNA here is from genome assembly GCA_022606695.1 of Vaccinium macrocarpon. Classification (NCBI taxonomy): domain Eukaryota; kingdom Viridiplantae; phylum Streptophyta; class Magnoliopsida; order Ericales; family Ericaceae; genus Vaccinium; species Vaccinium macrocarpon. The sequence goes on along the minus strand of CM040178.1, from coordinate 40,488,131 downwards.
ATCCAGAATGCTACCATCACACCAGCCGCTGACTTGGCTTCGGCCAGTTTTGCTGTCAAGACATATCTGGGTAGGCCTTGGAAGTTATATTCCACTACTGTTTACATGGAATCGTATATGGGTTCCTTCATTAACCCGGCAGGCTGGTTACCTTGGAATGGAGATTTCGCACTGAATACGTCGTACTATGCCGAGTTTAATAACACGGGGCCTGGATCGAACTTGGCTGGTAGAGTAACATGGCCTGGTTACCACATTATTGGCTCGGCGGCAGCCACTAATTACACCGCGGGGAATTTCTTAGCTGCGGACGGCTGGTTACCGATTACAGGAGTGCCTTACCAAGATGGGTTGTAATGAACATAATCCTAAGTACGGCTCTCTGTTCTTTTGTGCCATATAACTCAGCAACACCTTTTTCCCTTAGGTACCTTCTTAATTCGATTCGTGTAAAACCAAGCATATGCACAAATGAAGTGCTTGCGCGGTCCCGTAGTAATTCTTTGTGAACCAAAATTCAAACAATGTCAATGTATTTTGCGGTTGTCACTTTGATTGCCCCATCTCTAATATATAATACGTGAAGATAATGACAGTGGTATTACCGGAAAGAATTCTGTCCAATTCTTGTAGCCTGAATACAGAAATAGCATTAAGAAAAGGATCCGGTTAACTCTTACCGGTCAGAGTTGATTAGCAAATTTGAACCATTAATTGAAACAAATAGACGGTGTACATGAGAATTGTCTCCTCCAGTCCAAAAGTTAGACGGGAGAGGATCCATTTCCTTAAAGAAGAAAAAAAACCGAAACTTAATAACAACACATTCTTCATACACCAACCTCATTCTAAATAGACTGGAAATATGGAACAAAAGGGTCCAAAATATTGCATTTGGCTGTGTGATTTCATAAAATGCAGGGAACATTACGACAATACAACCGGGAAATTATCCACATTGCATTAATTCTTCTAATTAAAAATGCGTCACTTTTAATAGGACTTCATAATCTGAGATCAATTACGGCCCAAAACGTGAACGATCCCCAGAGCAACATTACACAACTGGCGGAGAACACGGTTCCCTTGGGTGAGCTCCACCGCGTGGGCTGTTGTCAGTCCCTTGACACCGGCGTCGCATGTGTCGATGTCAGCCACCGCGGCCTTCATCCAAGTCACCACGTTACCGTTTGCGCCCGAGACCAACGCGTTAATCGAATCCCCAATCTGATCCACCACGTCTAGATACGAGTCGTCACAACTACTGAGCGCGTCGTCCAATGCGGGCTCTGCTTCCGTGTCGTTGAGCCATGTTTGGATCTTCACTAAAATTGTAGTAGCATTTTTGGACGCGGCCTTGAGGGCTATGAATGCCAGGCCTTCTAAGTCAGCATTTTTGCTGTTCGGTTCAGATTTTAGAACCGAAAGGCAGAAAGCCTTGCGTTGAGACATACTGCAAGCCTTTTCGATTAGACTAGTGGTGGCATTTTTGGGAGTGGCGGTGGTGGTGGCATTTTTTGGAGTGGTAGCGGTGGTGGCATTTTTTGGTGTCGCCGTCGTGAGGTGGGGGTGGAGAGCGAGGCAGAGGGTGAGAGGTAAGAGAAAAAAGAGACCTGATGTGGGACTCATTTTTTTCTTTTTTGTGTTGTTTGCTTCTCTTGCTTTCTCTTTCCTTTAATGAGGAATGAGGATGGGGTGGTATAAATGAAGGGGGGAGAACCTTAAGTTTGTTTCCAACTTGTGTGGGAGAGAAATGTTTAAGAATAGGGTTAAGAATGAGCGGCCATTGTTAGTGAGATAAGCTTGGCCAAACAACAATATGACTATTTTTACCATCAAAAGAAATCCTCTCCCTATAAAATTGCATATAAGCTTCACCAATAATGTGTGTAGTGAAAGTTCTTTTCTATGCGACCTTACTCAAGTTTGTTGTGTTCTGCAACATCACCATCGCTCCGAGTGACGAATTTTTTTGTATGTGGAGCAGGCATCAAGTGGTGCACACACATATCTAGCCGTCCAAAAGTGTTTTGGACATTCCTCCTCTTTCTCTCTCTACATCTAGGCTGTTCAAAAGTGTTTTGAATGGCGATGGTACCCGCTCGGCACTGAAAAACTCCTCCGAAGTGAGGGTTCAAAAGTGTACAAATCAGGTCTCTCTCACCCATCAAATTCAAGCGAGGAAAACTCACTCCACTTATAAGAGTGATTTATTGGATTTGAAGCAATTGCTCCTCAAAATGTCATTTTAACATAGGAATATAAAATTGGGCCTGCATTTCTAGGCTTATCGTTAAACAAGGCTTGAAAGAATGTGTCAAAGTAACCATGCTTTAGTCCACTAGGCACTTGAGTTTAGAAGGTGAATTGGGCTTCGGCTATTGTCCAATGGGTCAGTCAAAAAAAAGAAAGTGATTTCTGCCTTGTTCGTTTCCCAGTTTAGTTTTAGTTTTAGTTTTGATGATATCATTATTTTCCTCACCTCTCTCCACTCATTACACCTTATGACATCATCAAAACTAAACTAAACTATATAACCAAACACAGCCTTTACCTTTGCCTTTGCATTTAAGGCCTGTTTGTCAAGGGGATAAGAGAGGAAAGAAATAAGCCAACACGAGCCTACTTTTATCCGATGTTTGCTTCATATATTGCACCCGGATTGTTTATCTCACCCGGATTGCTAAGACCCCTGCGCTTATCCCACCCCACCCCCTATGATAAACTCATCCGAGTGGTATAATGACACCCTTGCCCCTAAAATCTCTCACTCTATTTGTACTTACTGTATCTATTTCACAACAAACATTGAATAAGAAAAAGATTCCATTCCTCTGTTTAGTTTTTACAAACGAACGGCAATAAGCACAAAAAATAAAGAAGAAAAAACTGAAATCGGGCTTGAACGGGGCTTTTTGGGGGGCTAATTTTTTTGGGCTTAGGGTCGGGCTAATCAGATAGCCCACCGGGCCGGACGTTAGATAGGGCCGGACTTCTTAACCTCTAGACCAAGCCCTACTCCTGGGGTTCGGGTGGGGCCTCGGGGCAGGATGATATCAAGCTTGGGCCGTGCTAAATATCAACGCACTCGGAAAGGCTTCGGGTTTCAGGCCAGTGGGCCAAATTTACACCCATCAGGTAAAGAAATATGGAAAGCCTCGTTAATAGTGACCCTATCGTGACAATTGCTCGTTGACATCTTGCATGCAGTTTTCAAACATCTAACCGCCAGATATTTTAACGCTGGATGTATCATTTTTTGGTTTCAGTTGTGTTATTTGTCTTTATTTTGTGCAATATGCCTCTTGCAATTGTATTTTGCATTTGATACATGCGGTAGCTTGTAATATCCATCGTTTGTTCTAATTCAATGCTTAATATGTTTATCAAATCGCTTTTCAGTTAAAAAAATTCAACATTCGACTTTTAGCAGTTAATTTTTCAGCTTTCAATTTCAGTTTTCCTTTTTTCAAACAACACCCAAGTCTCCGGACAACTAAGCGAAGGGTGGAATTGATTCTAAAAAATTAATCGAGGTGCATCTAAACTTGCCTAAACACCGGAGTTACAAAAACATATAATCCTACTCCCACAAAGAAAAAAGCGTGATACAGTCATACAGATGAAGGACATGTTAATTGACATGCGCCATGTTTAGCAAAGGCCACTTGTTTCACCACCCTTACTGCAACCGACAAACCATATCCCACCTTTATCAATCACCGAATTCTCATCTGTGCTTCAACTTCCGATGATTATTGTCGTTTCAGAATAACAAAAATTACGGGAAGAAAAACCGTCTTCGATTACCCCACTTCACTTTATAACTGATAATTTTTGTCGTCACATGTTTTCATATCTAGCCCCTTTCACGATCCGACCCGAGCTCGACGATTATGCCAACCAATTCTGGTGGTTTCTTAAGCTAGGAAGACGATGGCCCGACCCCTTTATCATCCACACTTGTACACACATTTGCAAACCCAGAACCCGACCCGTGTACTGAACTGGACGTTTCGCGGCAAGGGCGGAGCCTGAGGAGGCTGAGGTGGGCTATAGCCCAGGTGGGATGGGAAAAAAAATTATAGGTAAAATTATACCCTAATAAATTTTACCCCACCTCTCTTTTTGTGTTTAGCCCAGCCCATTCTAAATGAACAGCCATTCAAAAGTAAATGAACACCAATTTGGCTACTTCCGGCTGTTCCAATGAGTACCACGAGATGTACCGGATTGATAAAATTGCAAAAATCAGGTGAGAAGAAGATGATCAAACCAGGGATTCCCTCATGGATCTGATACTCTTGCAATTTTCCGATGGATGTCCGACGGTGTTTCAGCTCCTCGTACGATTATCAAGATGGCACTGAAGCCCTTTGTCTTCCTCAAGATAACAAATGAGGTTTTTGGGGAAGGAACATGAGTGGGTGAGGAAGACGGATAACACATTTCATTAACTTTTCAGACTATTGTACTAGGGTACAACACTCCACCCCCCACTTAGTTACTCTTTTTAATTTTTATACTATATTTGAGTTTCATTTTATTGTTTGTTCTACGTTTCTTTTTATTTTTTCTCTCAATACTGTTATACAAGTATATTCTCCAGTTGTACTAAATGAAGGCTAAGTTTTGAAGTATATATGTCCATTATATTTTAATAAGAAAATATAACTAGTAATCTAAAAATATTACCCAGTAACATATCGATATCGGTACCTACCGTACCGTCTCAATAACAAAAGAGAGGCGTTATGCTCCCCCCCCTCTGGCATCCCTCCCAAAACCCGGACCCACCCCCCTTTCCCCCATTACCCCCCATTTTGGCCAACCCCTTTTTTTTATTTTTTATTCTTTTTCACTTTTTTCTTGTTCAATTATATTGTAAATATACAAGGAGTGTTCCACTAACTTGGTTTTTTTGGTTTCTTGTTTTCTTTGGATGTTTTAATTTTGCAAAACAACTAATTTGTTCCACTAACTAGGTTTTTGATTTTTTGGCTTTTAGTTTTCCAAAAAAACTAACTTGTTCCATTAAACTAGTTTTTTGTATGTTTAGTTTTCCAAAAAAACTAACTTGTTCCACTTACTAGTTTTTTGGCTTTTTTGGTTTTTAGTTTTGCATCCCTAACACGCGCCGAAAACTAACTTGTTCCATATTGTGAATACAAAAGGGATGAAAAATCAGTTTAGTCAAAAATCAATTTATTCACGATTTTTTATGTGATGTGTTGTGAGAGAATATCTCGGTATTTGAAAAAACAGTTTTTCGTTGGTGGAACACCCGAGAGTTTTTTGGGGTGCAAATAGAAATCTTTAAATTAGTGTGAAAAAAAAAAACTATAGTAGTAGGAGTATAGAAAAAGACATATTTTTTTCTGAAAAAAATTATTCAGTCTTGGGTAGGGATGGCAATGGGGCGGGGCGGGGGGGGTTTTTGGCATACCCGACCCGACCCGAAAATTACTACATGAACCCGACCCCGACCCGACCCCGCCCGGGTATTTTTTGGGTACCCCTGTTCCCGTCCCGATCGGGGAACGGGTTTACCCGCCCCGCCCCGTTTCGTAAGAAATTTTAAAAATTTGTTAATCTAAAAGCAAAATAAAAATAAATACCTATAAATAAAGTGATATTTTAGTGTAATGGTTAAAATATTAAGGTAAGAATGAAAGTTTTTTTAGTAGAATGATAATAAAATTAGGATAAATATATAATATTTTTAGTATAATGATAATTAGATTAAAATAAAAGTATAATTTTATATATAAATATATTTTGGTGGTGTAATGAATGAGGGTAATATAAACCCTACCCGACCCAAACCCGCCGGTTTTCCTAATTTCCCCTTACCCTACCCGTGCCGAAATGTTGATAAAAAACCCCTAATGTCGAGGTGGCATTTTGCCAACCCTAGTCTTGGGGTACCGCCAAATGGTTTTAAGCCGTTATCCACCACACATTTGTGGGATCCAGTATTAAATGTATAGAATCAAACAAAGGTGTAGTGAATAAATGTGCTAAGTTGCCAAGTGACAGTATTTATTTTCCCATTCAACCAATAATTCCGATGTAGTGTATTAAACAAACAGTCAATGTTATCTGATCGGATTGCAAGATATGTTATTTTTCATGCAGTGGCGTGTATTTTACAATACGAGGTTGCCGGTGTCTTTTCACGCGTCCCGCTTCATCGGACTTAAAAATAGTAGGCATTTTTTGTTAATCCGGAGCGGCGGGAAAAAATGGGGTATCAACAATAATTAAATAAAAAAATTTAATTAATAAATAAATAATTTAAAAAACTGAATTAAATAATTAAATGAATTAATTTAAAGAAATGAATTAAATAATTAAATGAATTTGTATAAAGAAATAAATTAATATAAATAAAAAAATTAATATAAAAAAGTAACTAAAAGAGGGGAAGAGGGGTAAAAAAGTCATTTGACACGTGTAAGGGGTGGGGTCAGGGGGAGGGTATCAATTTTCCTCTCTAAAACTCACAAAGTCCAACTTTAATAGCGTACAATTTTTTTTTTATTTTACTTTTTCTTTATACTTTTCTTTTGTATCTGAACATTTACGTATTTATGTATAAATTTGGGTTAACCCAAGGTAAATTATAGTCCTAACTCCGCCCTTGGTTTTGCCTGCTGAAGTGAAGTGACGTCGCCAACCGGGTTTGCAATAGCCTTTACCGGGGCTCTGCAGAGCGGGCAGTTAGAGTGTGAATAAAACCACATGTCAATGCAATCTATGTGAAAGCAGTGGTTGCAGTTGGGCAGAACCCGACCCAAGTCCTTGTCCACGAACTCGAATAAGCACACGGCACATTCTAGAGGACGGTCGTGCGATGCGGCGCCGTATAAGAATGTGGGGATTGAGTTGAGGATGGACCGTTCCAGCCCATCTTTGGGAGGTGGTGTAATTGTGGTGGTGGTGGTAGGTTCAAAGTTGAAGACGAGGGAGTCGGGCGGTGGGCCGCGGTGGGGCAGCGAGTCAAGGTTGCAGCGGCGGCGTTGGTGAGCCCAGCCAGCGCAGGAATGGAACATAGCTATGAGGATGCAGATTGCAACTAGAGCGAACAGTGAAACCAGCATGAGTTTTCCGTTGGATGCGTAGTAGTGGTTTGTTGCTACAGAGTGCGTTACTGAATTGTTCTCATCCATGAAAGGAAGAGGCTAGAGTTCTAGAGAGAGAGAGAGAGAGAGATGGTTTGACTTTTGAGAGAGGGAGAGAGATATGGGGTGGGGGTTCAAATGGGACGTAGTAGAGAGGGAAATTGAGGAGGAAGGTCCCTCGGGAAAAATATTGGATCGAATTCTTAAGTTGAGAGGTGAATTTCAAAAAATAATAATAATTTTGAGACGTGAGAATTGGGCTTGACTAAGGCTTGGTTTTCCAAAAACTAAAATGAAAATTTGCTAAAATCAAGTGATTGATTTTAGCAAATGAATTGGAGAGGAGATTTTAGCTCCAATGAATCTCAAAATTAATGATTAATCATTAACCGTGAGTTCAGTTAATCTTGGGATTGGTTCTGAAATAGAACCAATTACTTGTGATGACGTGCAAAGATTAATCATTAACCGTGAGTGCAGTTAATTTATTTGGATGTCTTTTTCTTATTTACTAACATTTTTGTCAATTCTAAGTATTGAACTAAAATAAAAAGTTACTCCTACTGAAATAAAATAAAATAAAAAATAAGCCAAACTAGATGGAGTAATTTCTGTCTTATTTTTATATTTTCAAAACTTTTTAGAAGCTCAATTGATTTTATTTTATTTTTTTACAAGATAATAAAACCTTAGGGTCTTAAAAAACTTGAACATTAGGTGCATGTCTAACTTGTGACATCTGACACAACATATAGGGTCTTTGTTAAAATCAAAATACTTATCTGTTCGTTTATAGTCGATTTTTGGATATGTAGCACCAAATCCATCCATTCGAAATGGCTAATTGCATACTAGTTCGGAAAAGTTCGGTTCCGTCACGTCTTTATATGCAAAACAAAACCTAAAGTTGTAGGCTCGCTTCCAGTCAAAGTCTGGTACCAAAATGAAAACTTTCACTTATTGTTTGGTTTGGTTTTATCGGTTATAATTCCACCCCTACCAAATAAATTAGGTTAGCTAAGATTCAAATTCTACAAATAAGATACTTAAGGGAAGGCTAACAAAGGTAATACTTCTAGCCTCAAATGACAGTCCTCGTTTGAGAAAAGATCAAATAAATCTCAACAAAGGTATGATAAGTTTGAGCAAAAGTATATAAGTGGACAAGTACAATTAGGGGTGGGATCCAAGTTGGCTCATATTCGGCCTAATTAGGGGTGAAATAGGTTCGGTTTCGGTCGGTTCAGGGTGAATCTTACTTGGACTGATTCCATTCGGGGTAGGATTTCTCTAAAGTTCTAAACCGATCTCAACCGATTTAAAGAAGGGACCGACCTCGGTTCGGGGTGTCTCGATTCGGTTTGAGATTTCGGGGTAATCGGGTTTTTCGGTCTGGGCCACTTGGGCCTATTCAATCCCAGATTCAAGCAGACGCAGAGTAAGAATTCATGGTGGAAACAGCAAATAACTATAATTTCACCCATCAACATTAAGAGATCAGAAAGAGGAAAAAGGGTCAGATCCTACCATAAAATCAAAGAGCAATGCTACATACACAACAAAAATGCACAACAAAGTGGACAACACACTCACATGGGGTGTGGGCTCACTTACACTTCACACTTTCCTGTGTGTGGAGCCCCCCACCCCAAATGAGCAATGTTGTCCCAATTTTGTTATACATTTTTGTTGTGTATCTAGCATTTTGAAAAAATCAAATATGAAGAAAAGCTCATTGTTTTCCATGACAATCTCATTCAAATTTATGATGTTAGGATGATTCAATTTACGGAGAGACTGCCAACACAGAAGAAAGAAAACATGTTTGATTTTGGGGTGTGTTTGGAGGAGGGGAGAGATGAGATTCTTCATTCTGATTTCTGAGAGGAGAAGAGAGGGAGAAGAGAACAGAGGTCGTGGGGCATGTAGGGTGTGGGCTGCTACTGATGGGAGAGAAGTATTAGGGTGTAGATCAATGGTGTGGGCTGCTAGAGATGTATTAGGGTTAGTTTTAGATTTTAGGGCTGGACGGTGTAGATCAAAGGAGATGGGACGGTGTAGATCAATGGTGTACGTAATTCGGTTTGGTTCGGTTATTTCGGTATTATTTTAGCTTGTACCAAAACCGAACCGAGAATATTTTTCGGTTTTTTTCAGTTTTATTTTAGCTTGTACCAACTGAAAACCGGACCAAAATTTCGGTTTTCGGTTCGGTTCGGGTCCCACCAGGTTTTTTTCACCCCTAGGCCTAATCTACCACAACTCTTACGAATATGACCAAAACAAACAGAAATGCATTCTACAACGGAATAACAGTGCCCACTTCTCACAAACCCAAATCAAAAAGTTGCCTCCAGTTGGACAGAGCCACTATCTTTTCAGTTAGAAATTCCAAAGGCAAATAGACTAGAATAACTTGTAGCAAACGTGTGATCGCTCTTCATTCCTTGAGAAAGAAATTTACTAACAGGGTTTTAATGAAAGGTGAAACTGGCTAGCATTTCCGAAAACGCATGACCAGTATTCATTCCTATAAACAGATTAGCAGGTCTGTATGAAAGGTAAAAATGACATCCTGAAAGTTAAAGCGGCATCAGTAGTTCAAGCTGTATGCCATTAGTTTTCAATCAATGACAAGGGATTAGATTGTTCAAACCCATTATTCCTATACAACAAAAATCTTATTCTTGACACATACAAGGGTTTACAGGAACGTGGAATGAAGGTAGAACATACCTGGATCAAAACCTCCTGATGAAATCGTAGATGTGCGCACTGATCTCCTCTGGCTTTTCTTGGTTGAGAAAGTGAGCTACTCCTTCCATTACTACTAGTTCCTGTAAAAGGGAACATTCCTTTTTGAAACCGCCACCATGTATATATTCTTTGACACCAGGGGTAGTATAGGTCAGATCCTGGTCACCAACGATAAACTTAACTGGCACCTTTATTTGTAAACCAGTCCATGGAGCTGTTAGCTCCCAAGTTCTGCAAAAAGTTGGAAAATAAATTACCTTAACATGAACTATATATAGTTGATTCCACAAATGAATGAATCTCAATGCCGATAATAAAAAAAAATTGCATGAATCTCATACTAAAAAACCTAGCCTGTTATCAGATCATTTTTAGCTATTAAAATTGAACAATTCAAACAAGAAGGATGTTGCCATTCATTTCACCCGAGTGGAAGGTATGAATATGCAAGAGTCCAGGCCCAGATTCATGTATGTTGTATGCCATCTAGAGAACATGTGAATCAGGAATGTAGAAACAATGGCATCACAAGGATGGATAGTTAATCAATAAAGATAAGGAAAGACAGAGAAATTGACAAAGTAAACTTACAAATCCATAGCTCGATAGTAATTTAAACCACCGGTGAAACCTGTCTTATTAAATTTTGTGGCATAATAATTGACATCCTCCTCTGATAGCCAAGAGGGTAACGTAATTGGATTATGGGGTGAACCGCCAAACCCCACTGATTTAGGTACACAAAGTGGACCTGATTTCCGAGATATCAAAAATTTCTTTATTATCCTTGCAGTATCAACACGGGCAAACTCCTTTTCTGCCTCTCCAAGTTCCTACAGGAAAATATTGCACATTCATTAAACGGAATGGGAATCATAATATACAACGTCGCTAGCTCCTAAAATGCTGGATAACTGGATTAATTATCAAGTTGTTCAGGTACCACAGTCCAACTATAATCCAGAAATAGTGAAATGCTCTACCTCAGTCTCAAATCTACCATCCATAAGACGTGGACAGCTCATACAACAGAGTGAAAAAGAAGATTGAAATGGAGTTCAATTAAGGGATTCTGAAAATGAAGCAAACAGACAGAATTAGCCTGATGATTAGAAGAGAGTTCAGCGACCCAAAACCAAGTTTCTGTAACCAACGGAGGATTAAGATGTTCTTGGTGTCAAACTACCACCAGATACAATTAACTCATTTTGTCCTAAAGTCTAAACATCCCTTGCCTTGTGTAGTTGAGTAAGGGCCTAAAGTGTCAGTCAATCTCAGCGGAGGTAATGGTAAAATGTAGAGATATCTCGGATATCTCTTATCAATGTCACTATCCAAAATTCGTCAATTCCACACCATAGTCTAGAAATACTCTATGGTCTAAGTTCCACTCCCCAACAGCCATCAAACACGAATACAGGAGTTACCGTAAAAAGATTCTGATTAAAGTAAGAGAACAAGAAAATGAAAGCAAATAGAGAGCTAAATATACAGGTATTGGAATAAATATGGAATGCGTAATTGTACAGAAACAAAATTTCCTCAAACTGAATAACGTCTCCCTGTGTTGTGTGCAAGAAAAGATGCCAAATGTGCAACATTTGAATTGTCCATTCTAATACAGACTATTTCACGCTCATCAAAATGAATCCAAGTGATAAACAGAGACAAACAATAAATGGAAGGAAGGACAAATAGTGACTATAGTACCCAATAAAGTTAGAAGAAAGTAACACACCCTCATAAATGACATTAATATCTCCCTATGAAATTATATAATCCTAAAATAGAAACGTTATCCATATAAACAGAGCCAATATTTGGAGAAGAAACCCATCTCACACTATCCGCAAAGATTCAAGAACAAACTAAACAAGACGAAATTTTAAATGACCGTATCTATGTCTCTGATAATAATAATAAAAAGAGTACCCAAATGCATAAATTTCTAGACTGTAATCACCTGAAACCGGCAGATATAGTAATCATCACCAAAAGCAGCTCGCATCGACTCTATGGGTTTTCTATTAGGGTTTCTGGGACTGAAAACAACACTCATATTAACCAAAGCCCGAATCCGATCGGGCCGGAGCAAGCAGAAGTACCAGGCGACAACTGCTCCCCAATCGTGGCCCACTAAGAAAACTTGGTCCAGGCCCAGGGCGTCGAGAAGGGCCACGAGGTCTCCGACGATGTGGAAGGCGGAGTAACTGGCGGCGGAAGGAGGCGAGTCGGTGTCGCCGTAGCCACGGAGGTCGGGGGCGATGGAGCGGTAGCCGTGGGAGGAGAGAGATAGCATCTGGTTGCGCCAAGAGTACCAGAGTTCTGGGAAACCGTGAAGGAATAAAATTGGTTGGCCTTGGCCTGTCTCTGCTACGTGCATGTTTATGCCGTTGATGAACAAGGTCCTGTGCTGTATCTGCTCCATCTCTTTCTCTCTCTCTCTTCCTCTTCCTCTTCTTCTTTTTTCTACTCTGTCGTAGAGTAGGAGAATAATGGAGGAAGACAATTCTCCAATTGTTTACACTCCGATTTTTTTTCCTTTTTAAGGTAATTGATATTCGCACTTCAAATTGTTATTCACACATAAAATTTTTACTAGAAGACAAAAAAAGAGTGCGGATAACAATTTGGCGGTGTGGAAATCACTCCCCTTTTTTAACTCTTTTTCTTTCTTTAATCTTGGAGTAACAAGTGTATCCTTCCCGTGGGACTGAGAGAGGTGTTGTGCACAGACATGTTATGCATTCTTTGGTCGTTGCATCGAGTTTTGGATAGCTCAAATGCGTTCGGATAATTTTTTTCAATTTTAATTTTTTTTTACTGATAAAAAATTAAAACACATCTGAACCGTCAAAAACTCGATTCAACGGCCAAGGGGTGCACAACATGATTGTGTACAGCACCTCCCTCACCTCCCTTCCTATGACTCCTTGGGCAAATAATCCATAATCTAAATTATTGGATTATTCATTGTCTATATTTATTTATTTTTGTATTTTTTAATTTTGCGTCTAGATTTTGTGGTTTCTGAATTCCTGTTGATGAGACGAATTTACCAAGTATAAAATTATGGTCAAAACTCAAAATTAATCTAATAATCTAAGTATTTTTGGCTTTATGAAAAAAAAAATAGTTTGACCATAAATTTATACTTTTTAGATTCGTTTCGTTGAAAGAATTTCAGAAACCACAAAATTTTGACGCAAAACTAACAAATACAAAAAAAAATTGAATAAAGACAAAGCAAAAAAAAAAGAATCAAAAAAGCCAGACTAAGTTTTTTTTTTTTAAAGGAGTCAAGTTTCCTTTAAGTATTTTAAGGAGCCTGCCCTTTCTGAATTTTAAATAAAACTCTTCTAAATGAGAGTCTCTTCTCCATAAGAGTTTTATTTAAAATTTAGACTATCTAAAAGACTTTTGAATGGTTAGAATTGCTCATTACAGTTCCCTAAATTCATATTGTAATAACTACCGAGCCTTAAACTCTTTGCTGGAACATAACTTTAAAAGCATAATTAGGAAAATAATTAAGGATAGAAAATATGATTCAAAACAATTGCACTTTAGTGAGACCACCAGGTGCATAAGCTAACTCGGGCTCATTTTATTCGGAGTTTGCTTCTTATTTTGTATTTGGATTGCTTATTCTACCGGATTGCAAAGATTCCTGCAGGGATCTTAGCTTATCCCACACCACCCCTTAGGATAAGCTTATTCGGAATGTCATTACACCTTTGCCCCTCAAATCTCCAAATCTTTTTGTACTGCAAGGGATAAGTAAGTAAATTTTTACATTATTTCTTTCTGTACTCACTCTTATCCATCTATATCAACTACCAAACAAACTCTATCTTAGCTTATCACCATTTTTAACTAACTCCGCTTATTACTTGTCCATGGTTCTTTCTTATCCATCCAAAAACCTTATGTGAGAACCCTCGTTGAGTTGTCACCCATCGGTGGGAAAAATTGAAGGGGGAATGGTATATAATGAACCTTGACTAGATACTGTGTATAACTTGAGGTTAATATTTTAAGCCAAGTGGTTATGCTAAAAGTTAGTAGGTCAATTGGCGCGGGTCAGGTAGTATTAGAGCACAACCTTCATTTAGATGGTGGGGGCCACCTCTAGAATATTTATGAGCCACTTCTTAAATCCCGGTGGTAGAGCAAAGTGCTATGCAAAACTAAGTGTCACACCATGGCCATTGGGGGAAGATTACTAAGCCAAAACAACGAGAAAGTTGCATCATAAGCTGGGGAGATTGTGAAAACCACTTTGGGTTGTCCCGCCCCATCAGTGGGAAAATTGAAGGGGGAATGGTATATAATGAATCATGACCACCTACTGTATAACTTGAGATTAACTTTTTGATCCAAGTGGCTAAATTAAAAGTTAGCAAGTTAGCTAGCGTGGGTCATTACACCTTATCCGCCTAGCAAACAAGTAGGTATCATTTCATAACAGGATACCCCTTCTGTTATAACTGTTGAGAGTCATCACTGACTTTCTTGAAGTCTCGGGATGTTTCTAGAATATTCTAGATTCTACCAGAACCTTCCAGACTCCTCCAGAATATTATAGGTCATTCTAGAACCTTCTAGAAACTTATGGAAAATGATAGAGTCTTACAGGTTACTCTAGAATCTTCTAGAGTATTGTAGAAATATTTGAGAACCTACAGAAGGCTTGTAGAATTGTTCAGGATAGTCGGCACTACAGAAAGTTCTTTGGCTCCTATAAATAGAGATGGGAGTTCATTTGTGTAGGTATGTTGGAGAAACACGTGTGTGTTGGTGAGAAGACACCAAGTGTGTGTGAGTGTCTGGCAAGTGTTGTGAGAAGCTACAGAAGTGTGTGCATGTGGTGATCTTCGAGAGTGTGAGTAAATTAATCTTTGTGTCTGAGGTGTCTTGTGTAATTTTGTATTGAATAAAAGTGAGAATATTCAATACAAGTTTATAGTTTGGGGTGTCTAAACTCAACAATAACCCCATTGGATTTGATGAGATTGTGCATATCTGACAACTACTCTAGCGCACTTGAGTAGTTTCAATCATTCATTTTCTGGAATTGGAAGTTAGATTTAATGAGGTGTCAAATAAAATTATAGCCATTTAGGATTCCAAATTTACAACCTCATGTACAACTTTGTCATTTTTCATCCGCTTTTATATCCCTATTTGAATTTGGAGTTCTATAACAGGGAATGGAAAATGGCTTTGGAACCTCATATCCATCCTCATTGGACATGCTCCTAGACATTGGGATGGTCATATATTATATGAAAAGCACATGACACCATAAACAAATTTCAAGACTAAAATGCCCATCTTTTCAATGATCATTTATAAAATAACCAAGCATTTGTTCACATGGCGAATAAAAATCCGTCTCTCTTTTGGTATACAGGTGTGTTACATACCCTAACAAAGAACAAATGCAAACGCAACCACCATCCTTTCTATTCTTTCAAAACTGAGAACCTATCAAAGCAGGTCTGACCCTAAAATTTTCGAAGCCCTAAACAAGTTTTAACAATGGGGCCTTTTTAAAACTTGTAGTATATATATTTGTTGTTCATTGTGAGTATCAAAAGCACCTTTTGGTGTAGGGATGAGTAGTACCTTGAACACAAGGTCACGAGTTTTTGCGCTGTCTACATTGGATTAGAAATTTTTATGCATATTCCAAATGTCTAGGCTTCAAAAAAATGTGGCTATGAATACTTGAACACCAGATCTGAGGGTTACATCAAGGAAGCCTTACCGCTGAACCACTGTAACACTATCTATCTACTAAGTGATTGACATATATAACTATGTTTTCATCCCCTAAACTATCTTAGTTTTTTCTATGTGGTCCTCAAACTATTAAAAGCCCTTATGTCGTCCCTCAACTATGTCTTTACATCCTATTAGGTCCAATTGATAACGACATGGGTTTATTTGGATGAAAAATGAATGACGTGAGCCGTATGTGCGATTTCCCTCAAACATGAGGGGCTAACACGCCATTTCACACCTCAGATACTTTTTCTCTCTTTTCCAGTACTCCCCCCTCCCTCTATGGTCATCTCTCTCTCTCTCTCTCTCTCTCTCTCTCTCTCAACAACTTAGGGTTTGAATCACCCTTCCTCACAACATGAAAAAGAAAACTCGAATGGAAAACACACCAACAGAATTTCGGATGGATTAGTTGAGGCATGGGGAAGACATAGTTGTCAAAGGCGCGCCTAGGTGAGAGGCGCAGCGAGGCGAGTTGAATAGGGCGAGGCCTAGGCGCAAAAAAGTGCAAAAGGCGAGAGGCGCAAAAAAAGGTGCACCTTATTGAAGTTTAATCACAACCCTAGATTTTTGTTACCTAGGTTACAAATCTTATCTTGGCTGGATTTTTGGGTTTCTAAAAGTCCATTGTGGGTCTCAAAAAGTCTGATTCTCAGCCCTAAATCATCTCTCTCTCTCAAAGACTTGAAATCGATTGAAGTCTGATTGTGGCCTTGTGGGTGTCGATCAAGAAGAACAAAGGCAATTAGACTGAGAGCGAGACGACGACGAAAAAGAGAGAGAGAGAGAGAGAGAGAGAAGGTTTGTACCTCTGGGTTTTGATAAAACCTCTGGGTTTCGATAAAACAAAGAGCAAAGTGATAGGCTGAGAACAGGGCTTCAAGTCGATCGATCTTTCATCTCTAGGTTTCAATTGTTGTTGAAAGCTCGAAGACTCGAAGAAGAAGGCTCAAAGACTCAAAGAAGAAGGCGGACTCTGTGTAAACTCGAAGAAGAAGTCTCTTACTCTGTGTAAACCTTACACAGTAAAGTAAACAGCTACGTGGTTTTATAATACAACAGTGATACATACACTCCCTGGGAGCCACTCCCAACCACACCCTCTCTCACATGGGGTGTGGGGCCCACATGTGGAGACCACACCCCATATGAGAGAGGGTGTGACTGGGAGTGGCTCCCAAGGAGTTTATATATCATTTTTGTTTATATTATCCCCCTCTCTATTACCCCACTATCTCTATTATATAATTCCTAGTTTCCTACTATAACTTTATGCTATTATATTACCCATGGTCCCATACCCATTGACCCACTAACTAGTTTAATTATTATTATATACTATATGTGTGTGTGTGCGCACGTGTGCGCGCTATTATGTTCCAGTTTCCAAACCGAACTACATGGTGTTCTGATGAAAAAAAATTACATGACATTTAGTGTATGATTCTAACTTAAAATCTACAATTTTTTATGCATTTTTTTCAAAATTGACCGTCCAACATCTCTCTCTCACGAACATCTGTACATTTCAATGTTTTTATGTATCTTTTGGATGGTATGCCATTTAAAACTCATTGGCTTAGTGTTATTAGTTAAAGTATTGCTATATGCTATTTTTTCTAATTTTTTTTTTACATAGGTGCGCCTCGCTTCAGAAAGATGCGCGCCTCGCCTCTCGCCTTAGTCCCCATAGGATTTTGCACCTCGGTGCGCCTTTCGTCTTTGACAACTATGGGGGAAGATGCAATCCCCAATTGTGAGTATAGGAATCCCTATGAACCTATTTTTTTGCAAATGTTTGTAGAATCTGTTGTTGTCCAGATGATTTAATTACCTTGTTATTGTTGTCCCTATGAACCTTTCTTATTTTTTTTCAATCCCCATGGTTTGAATCTGTTTTTTGCGAATGTTTGAAAAAAGTCATCTCCCTGACATTATGTTTTCTTGTATACTCGAGTGTTTTTTATGCAAACAGATCATTTTAAAGTGGAAGGACTCCCTGTTGTTCTCCCTGCCGATATATGTCGTTTAATTTTGGTGGCATGTTTTGTTTTAACCAATTAGAAGTGGTGCTTCTGAACATGAGACATACTCCACTTTCAGACGCCGAAAAGTCGAAGATGTTACGAGTGCCCGATTTGCACATTGGAGTTCGCAATTGAACAAGTGATTGCCGGACACAAGAGGAGACACCACCCAACCGCAGGAGGGAGTGGCGACGGGAAAGGGGTGGGGCTGGTTTTGGAGAAGTCGGTTGGAAGCGAGAAGAGAAAAATGGACTAATTCTGCACTTCCAATTGGTAGCCACAAAGAGAGAGAGAGTCTGCTCTTCCAAAACCGGATCAAATGATAAGCCAAAAATAGCTTATTTGATGTGTTATTGAATTCATTGTCCATTTGATGGAAAAAGATAATGCACTATACTGGATCAAATGATGTGGATTTTTTTTCTTCTCAAAACTCGACTTGCACACACATTGCGTGTGCCCTATTTTTTATTGCCTTATTTTTGCATTTTTGATAACCAAAAATAAAAAAAGAAAAGAAAATTAACCTTATTCTTGCATTTAATTTGTTTTTTGATCGATTATATATTATCTTATCAAAAAAAAAAAAGAGTTTTTTTTATGCCCATTGTATTCTGCATTTGTATTTTATAGATTTGAGCACAATATTTCCATCTCCCAAGAAAAACCCATTTGATACATGAACTTGGTGTGGGTCTTCAATAACTATCCCATTGAAATCCAAGCAAACAATTGTCTATTCTGATTTTAGCAGCTTGGACTAGATTTCCCACACCACCAAAATATGTGGACTAGAATTTCTTCTTAGTGTTGTTTCCTAAAAGCTCGTTGGAACTTACATTAATGTTAATTTTTTTTATCTGTTGTTTAATGTTAGTTTAATTCTAGAAAAAATTACAAGAAATAGCTTTGTGCTATTTTCTAATATAATATGCATAATTTTGTACGAGATTCTAATGAATTCAAATCATATGTTGTAATATATACAGGAATGCGAAATAGAAAAAAAAATATACTCGCTTTGGGATAATTGTGCAGATGAGAAAACTACAGTAGTTGAAACACAAACGAAAAATCAAGTAATTACTTATTTATTGATCATATTGCTTCTTATTACTAATACATTAGAAAATAAATATTTACATAAATTTATAATATCACATTTCTCCAACACTCCATTCTTTGTCAAACTAACATCATCGACTTCAATATCTATGTAGGTCATAAAGATAGGTTTTTATTGTACAAAATGACCGTTCTCCGTTATAGCCAACACAATTGATTTACAAAATTTGATAGAAGAATACTTGGGGATTAGATTGTGGACAAAGCGGCGGCATTAGAATGGTAATGCATAATTTGATTATATTATGTGCAATTTGTCACATTACTTTGCTTAAATAAATAAAATATAGCTTATTTTTAAGGGGGGGAATGCAGACATGATCGAATGATAAGCCAAATACTTTTGTGCCTTTTCTTTTTTGTCAAAATTCGACTTGCACACGTATCGCGTGTGTCACATACTCTAGTAGCAAGAGAATGGAGGGAAACCCATCTAGGTTTGGCAGGAGATGGTTAAGGAGGGGAGAAGTACCCTTTTTGCCCTTAAATTGTTGGGGGAAATCGCATGTGCCGCTCATATGCTTCATTTTCCGTCCAAATAAACCCCTGCCGTTATCAATTGGACCTAATAGGATGCAAAAACATAGTTGAGGGACGATATAAGGGCTTTTAATAGTTTGAGGACCACAGAAAAAACTGAAATAGTTTAGGAGATGAAAACATAAAAAAACACTATTTATTATGATTTAGAAATTTTGGGACTCTATTATTGGGCCTAAAATTGGGGGCCTTAAGCAATATCCTGGGTGGCTTGTAACTAGGGCCAGCCCTGTATCGAAGTCATAATCGGGGTTGTACTATTGGGCCAAAAATTGGGAGCCTTAAGCGATGGCCTGGTGGACTTGTACCCATGGCCAACCCTGTAGCGAATTCATAAAACCATTCTTTCATCCCCCTTTGATTGTGAGAAATAGTTTGATATGAAAATCGAGTCATTTCCCACCTAACCTCACCATTTGGTAAGAAAAAAGGAGCCAATAAAAAATTATATTAGTAACTTTTGAACTTCTCTTTTCATTTCTCACAAGAATACGCAATCAAAATGAGTGATTAGACTATAAACTCTTACAATTTCTTCCAAATGGGATGTTACTATAACTCCACCAGAAACGGGTATTCTAAGCATCCATGGATTCACCATCCAATTTTGGGAACTTAAAGAAAGACAAAGCCGACTGGTATAAATAATGCAGCATCTTTGATGATGGTTAGATCAACCAGGCTACGGAACGTTACACATTTCACTTCCTGGGTAGAAGATTTCGGGTCTACTATTAAGACAAATCCAGACAAGAAGCATTACAGGCTTCTTGATGAAGACCAGCCCCTCATGTCTCCCCAATCTTGCTAAAGAAAACTTTTTAAGGTTTGGCGTTGGACCACTGCTCATACATTGTTAAACAGCAATAAAGACTTTAAATTTCCATTTTATGCCATTCTTCAACATTAAGTTATAAGACCGTTAACAACACAATACATTCAGTATTTCGGAAGGATCCCAAGTTTTTTCTTTTCCTAATGCAATTTTTATTGAAAGAGTGAATGCACACACGGATAAAACAAAGCATGCATACCTTCCTGTTACGGATCCAAGTTCGTTGTATGTCACAAAACACGATGATACTCAATAGAAAAAAAACGAGTTTACTCAAGGCTCGGTTTGTTTTGATTTAGTTTTTCCAAAACATCAGATAACATTCATGACAAGGGAGAACAGTACTAGGCTAGCAAGTAGCAATCTCATACCATGTAAATTTTCAGAAGATTGACATTCATGGCAGCTACCACTTACTGCATGCCGAATTCCAAAAACTGAACACCTAACGGGTGAATAAAACTAGACATCAATGCCATGAATTAACATTGACAAATTTGTTGTTTCCAGCTCCAGCAATGGAAGGGCAAAATCACGCAAAAAATTAACATAAACAAGTAAATTCAAGCTCCAAAACAAAAAAGTTTCCAGAGAGAGAACTCCTCGATAAACTACTACCAGATGATGCAAATGTCTGCACGCACACCAACAAAAGAAAGGGGGAAAACAGTAACAAAAAGAGAACCCCAATACCAATTTTAGGTGGACAAATCCTATTGCTTGGAATTAAACAGATCAAGATCAAGCTGTGTTGAGCAATAACCACAAACTCAGTTCCTGAAGCCTCTGCTGTTCCTTCTTCCTCTAGCCTTCTCAAATTTCCTCCCCTTTGCCCTGACATATGGCTTGGTGTGGCTATGTGGCACACCCGGAGCCTTGCCGAAGTGCTTCACTGCTTCGCGAGAATTCTTCGGGCCTCTAAGGAGTACCTGTAGCACACAACCATGGAGTTTGGTTTCGATAATCCCCCAATACAGACGATTGCCAGATAAACCTTATCAAGCTAATTATGTTCATTATTAGTAATAAAAGTGCGAAAAACAGGGCCCAAGAGACAATATTTCAGCAAGGGCTATCCTGAAGCAGATTAGCCATGGCAACCAGTATTTAGTTTTTTTGCTTAAGAGTGACCTTTCAGATAATGATAGCATAATTAGCTTTTGCATGTTTTCAGACTTTTCAAATGTTCATATATATGCCAAAAATCCCCCCACACAAAAAAAATAATCTCTAATATGGAATATCGTTCACATACTATAGGGCAATGATTCTTTTAAGCAAAACAGAAAATCCAAATTACATTTTTCAAGGCTCCAGCCTTGAATTGTACATTTGTACCCCACATAAAGCCACAAAGAAGTAAGATTCTTCATGTCTACGACAAGAAATATACCTCCCATAAAGATCATACAGCATAAATAACCAAACCAAACCGAGCCTTATGTCCCAGTCAATTCGGGTCAGCTACATGAATCATGTTTTTCCATTGAACTTTGTCTAGGGACCTCTTCACTTAGGTTTAGTAAGCCCTAGTCCTTTCGTATGACGGAATCCAAAGTCAATTAAGGTCTTCCTCTTCCCCTAGCCCTTCTATCCACTACTATCATCACCCTTCTTGACTACTACGTCTGGAGGTCTACGATAGATATTCAAACTACCTCGACTATAATACTGAACAAATATTTGGGTGGTATATCCACTGGCACCGGAAAACCTATCCACAAGCACAAACTAGAAAGTCACCATTGCAGCCTTCTGGTTGTATCCAAGATATCATACATTCATTTTTGACCCATCCCAATTTCCATATATAATAGCTAGGGCCAAGTCAATTGAATTGAAACTCTCGTACTTATTAGAAACACTGCAAAGCACAAATACTAAAGTATGGTAGAATACAAACCGTGTTCTGTCCAAGAGGGGCTTTGAGAGCCAACTGGTCAAATGTCAGGCATTCACCACCTGCCTTCTCAATCCTTGCTCTGGCTCTTTCTGTGAACTTCAATGCCGTCACTTTCAAAGCAGGTACTTCATGTACACGGATGTCGTCCGTGACGGTCCCAACCACCACAGCAATCTTTCCCTCCTGTTATAAATAGGTAATAATGTTAATCAAAATATATTTCTCAAAAGAAAGGTACTATAGTTTGTCTAAGAGTCCAAATCATGTTATGAAAGGTAAAAAAACACAAGTGGCATTCTGATTTTTTTCAAGAATAATAAAACATCGTATAAAAACAGATACCAATTGTACCAATGTCTTCATGACATAAAGGAAGCCATTGATCATCTCCACTCCTTAACTTTTCTTACTCAAACTCAAAATTTGAGTAAAAACCCTCAAAAACACACTCCGCTCCATTCCATTACTCAAACCTACATCAAATTGAGTATAACTGAAATTTCTACTCAAATCAAGTGAGAGTCAAATTTTTGCTCAAATTTTGCAAGGCTATTTCTTTCCCTCAAATTTACAATCATGCCATTAACGAGGGCTTTTACTCAAATTTATGCTTGGGTTTGGGTTTGCTCACTGAATTGCTTTCACACCAAATGAAGCTTTTTTACTCAAATTTGAGTACAAGTAAAAGGAAGGGTTGAAGATGCTCTAAATTAGCTTTAGTTATCATACTCATCTATCACTCAGTACCAGACCCATTTCTTGTTAGGTCCGTGCTCATCAGAAAATAATCTACACATTTACGGGTTAATATTTGTTCATATGGCCAATAACCAAGGAAATGACTGTTCCAGGTTGGATCAGCATGGAAAACAATGACAACATGGAAGAAGTTTGATTGTTGTTTATTTTATTTTAGTATTTGAGAAACCCACAAATAAATCATGCTCCTTAATCCTTGCGATTCCTACTGGACAGAATTATAAGCAACGTACGAACATTGAGAGAGAGAGAGAGAGGCACCTTTCCCTCCATGAAACGACCCAAGCGGGAGAGAGATAGAGGAGGCTTGTTGACCTTGCTCATAAATAACCGTTTCAGTATCACGGCATTGAACTTGCTACCCGTCCTCCTTACCAGAAATCGGTACAGCTGAGGCCACAGATCAATCGACGTGATTATGCAATATAATCACAAAAATCTATGACATGCAAAACATATATATCTCTGTATATATAAAGAGAGAGTTGAGATGCCTTGACAAGAAGCTTGAGATAAATATCCTGTGATTTTGGTGCAGTCCTTTTGGTTCTCTTGCTCTTGCCTCCGGCTTTCAGATCGATACCCTGTCACCGTATTCGATTAAAAAGTGCCAAATGAATTAGACGAGAGACAAACGGAAGTAGTAATATAAGTTAGAATATGAGAAACGAAGATACCATGGCTGCAGCTGCTGCTGCTGCTGCTTCTCCCCGCCGCGACTGCTGGAACTTACCGAAATATACTCTTTGAAAGAGGGAGAAGGACTAGGGTTTTATTTCAACGCTTTTATAATTTTATTTTGGTAGGGAAGGGGAAAGATAGGGTTGCAGAATTAGATGGGCTTGGAATAAGACAGACCCAACGAAATAATTAGGCCCAGCTCAAATCAGGTAGGGGATTTTCAGGCCAATCAATGGGCCACAAAGTGTTTGCTCCAAAGTCGAAACCCAACCTCTTGCACTTCAATTTCCCCCCTCAAGCATTCCATTTTCGCTTCATTTCTCTTCAAAATGAAAAATTCATATACGAAGACTCCGTCAATTTACAGTGAATGTTCTTCATATTTATTTATAGAATAAATATTTCATAAATTTTAATATTGTGATCCAATAGTGATAAAAAGTGATTATTTTGCCTGACTTAGGTTACGATTGTTGAGTGACTAATATCTCGTGACATGAAAAAATGAATTGGATAAATGATGAGTCCCGCTATCTTGCCTAGCAGCATACTTCATTATCATGTCTTGTAAGTATCCAAGCTAGTACCATTAAAAAGATATTAACAATATATTTAAAATAAAATTCAGAGTTGAATATATTTGGTTAATATTTAATTTCTAACATTCAAAATTTTTGGGGGAAAAAGAAAAATGGTTAAGTTATGTGTGTTACTCGAAAATTAAAGATATAAATGAAGAATTGTGTTTGGAGTTTCAATGACTGGTACCACTCTTCATATTCAGTTCTTGAGTAAAAAGTAATATTTTGATTCTTCAAAATTCTTCATTTTCAATAATCAAAATAAGTTATTTTAATCAAAAAGTGCAACTAAAGAATGTCAGGTATTTACACATACTCCAATCACAATTATTTATTTTTATATTTACTTTTCAAATTTTCATTCAATTTATCTCCAAAACTCGACTTTCTCTCCAAAATTTGAATCCTTCAATTCTATATATTACCAGAATATATTGAAAAAGTAGACTTATTTTGAAGGTATTACCTTTCTCGTGTTACTAATTTTTATAAAATCAAATTATATTCACCATGTTTCATTGATAGTGAATAATTTTTAGAGTGTTTGGTTTGATTTTAAAAATGGTTTCTTGGATAATGACTGGGGAAAGAAATGAGAGTAATTGGAGAGATGGGTAGTAAGCGGAGAGAGATAGAGAGAGAAATGAAATTAATAATTTGAGAGAGGGGTAATGAGTGGATAGAGGAATGTGAGTAATGATTAGAGAGAAAAGTAATAAGTGAGAGAGAATAAAAGTATTCCAAAAACTATTTTTGTAGGGATGGCAACGGATAGGGTATGGATCGGAGGACCCTATTCTACCCCCGATCCCCAATTGTGAAGTTCTTCTCCATCACCACCTCCATACCCAAAAGGGATAGTGGGCAATCCACCATACCTGCCTCCTATTGGGAATCGGGTATATTCGGGTAAATCCATATCCAAACTAGTTGGGAAAAAAGAAAAGAAAAGAGAGATGATAAGATCTAATTTATGTGTCATATACTAACAAAAACAACCATTTAAAACAAAATAGAATAGAAAGTTGCGAAGAAATAATAGTCTACCAAGATTATATATAATTTTAAAAACTACCATCATTAAACTTTTTTTAACACTTAAACCATATATAGTTTTAATTCGGAACAATATACATAAATTATACCAATATGCATACTTATATATATACACACATACATATACATTTATATACTACTATATGCCCGCATATACATTCATAAAAATATGTATACAATTTGAAACAGTATGGGTATGTTTTATTCTTGAGATCAGATGCACAAAAATCATACCCGCCCCATTTTCAACCGGGATTCTTTAAGTTGTACTTACCCAATTCCTATTGGACGAAAAATCAAATAATATCCTTTCTCCAAATAAATTTAGGGGAAGTGGGTATCCATCGGGTTTGGGGAAATTGCCATCCCTATATTTTTGTAAAAGTTTCCAAAATTAACAACCAAACAAGGTGTTTGGCTTTGTTTGGTTGAGAGTTTTGAGGAGAATTTTTTGAGAAATATTTTTGAGATAGTGTTTAGATGAATTTTTGGAAAAAGTAATAATTAGAGAGATGTGTAATAATTAGAAAGAGATAGAGAGAGAAATGGGAATAATGATTAGAGAGAGGGATATGATTAGAGAGAAAAATGTGATTAATGATTGGAGAGATGAAAGATGGGTAAAAAATCTTTTTTGATTTTTTTTTAGGAAATGTGAAGTGAACACAGTGAAAATGATTTTTATCACCCATCAATAAAACACCAACTAAAATCAACTTTTTCATTTTATCTCATAAAATTCATTCAAGAACTCCCCCTAAATCTAAAAAAGAGACATCTAATTACCATTAAAACCCCTTTCAAAGAATCCAAAGATTCCAAACGCACGCTAATTAGGTTAGTGAGAATGGGCTTGGTTGCCAGCCTCGAGAGTGCTGGGCCGAGTATCTTGCTGTCGCCAGTTAGAGGAGCGATGATCCGTCAACAAGCCCGGCTACGGCCCCCTCAAGGGTACTTTGGGTAAAAAACCAAAAAGGAGTTTTTAAAAAAACTATTTTGGGCCTATTTTAGTTTTATTTTAAAAAATTGAGTTTTGGACCATAATTTTATAGTTGTTAGATTCATCTCGTCGAGAGGAATCCAGAAACCACAAAATCTTAATACAAAATTAATGAATGTAAAAAAAAATTAAATAAGAATACAAATGATTTTTCAAAAAATCACTTTTTTTTTTATTTTTTACCCAAAGCAGCCCTCACTTTGTTGTTGCTGTCCGGTTACTTGTCGCGGCATTGTTAACCGTCAACAAACCACACTCCACTCACAAGAAGTTTGAGTGGGGTTATCGCTCCTGCAGTTGCTTACTTTGTTTGGGTGTGTGTGGAGAGAGAGAGAGAGAGAGATCATGAAGGGGAGAACAGTGTTGGAGGTGGGAGCCGATGGGGTTGCCGTCATCACCATCTCTAATCCGCCTCTCAATTTGCTCTCTGTCGACGGTAAATTAACTCTCCACCTCTTCCGTAATTGCCTCATCCATTGCAGTAGTATTTCCTGATTTCGTTTCCATTGAAAAATTTATTCTTTCTTTACTGCTACCTCCGTCGCAATTTTATAGTCTTTGTTCTATCCTAACCAACCAGTAATACATTCTATATGCAATATGAAGATGTTGATTTAATCTAAATAAACAAAACAAAGTGACACAAACTCTCCTACTATATAAAATTGGGACTGAGGGAGCAGTACTTTGTTTGGTCTTTATCGCTAAGAAGGAGCCATTTCAATTCATGGCCGCAATTTTATCCTTCACATCGGTAAATTGATAATCGAAATTTGAAAGAGGGAAAAAAAAAAAAAACCAACTGGTTTATTTTATCTTGAAGCTTTCTGTTCATCTTTGTTTTCGTCTACACAAATTTTATCCGTAGGGTTGTGCACAATTCTATCAAAAAATAGTTTCATTTTGAACACAATCCTAGATTTTTCTAATCTTTTATTCGTAGCTTCTTAGGTTACCACAGTTGCGATCAGGTTCTGGAACTCTGCTAAGAATATGGAGTAAATACTAAAGTTGTCCCTCCCTCTAACACAACTTTATTATTTTTATTCTTTAACATGGCTCTTCACATGCAACCAAGCTCTCCTCCATGAGCAGGCTAAACATGTGTAAATTGTAATCATTGGGTATGTTCGAACACATGATCTATTGCCTACTCTGATAGCATATTAGATTGTTAATGACCAACTCATTTAAAAGCTTAAGCTATTAGAGTGGGTGATAACTTTATTATTTACTATATTATTAAGAACATTTTTTGCATGGATAAGATGGGACATTTTGTCATGAAGTTTAATACATAACTATTACCTGTGAAATCAGTTGGAGCTGTTACTCTTTTCCATTTAGAAGCGTTTTGGGTAGAATGAGGCCCATTGCATGGTACTTTCAACTGGCAATAACATTTCTGATACCCAGTGCAGGCCTGATAATCGTTTTTCACGAGCATTTTATAATCTTTCCTGAAGAGCGACTTATCTTTTTTGATGTAATCATTTTGTTTTCATTCCAGTTATGCTCAGCTTAAAAGAGAGTGTTGAAGAAGCATTGCTAAGAGAGAATGTGAAAGCAATTGTGATAACTGGTAAACCTGAAGAAGTTTCCTCATCATTCTCTTAATTGTGAGTTTCTTGGGATGATAAAGTTGTGAAGGTAACATTCTTCCTGAGCAGGTTCAGGAGGTAACTTCTCTGGAGGCTTTGATGTGTCTATATTTGGTGGGAGTGAAAAAGGCAGAAAGGGTAGGGCACTTATTCATTTTGGTTTGTTTCCATAAGTTTAGTGTATTGTTTTTGTTATATTTATCCGTGTCCCTAACAACAGAGAACCGAAAAGTTGGATTTATGTCAGTAGAATTTCTCACCAACATTTTGGAAGGTACATAATTTCAGACTGCATATTGTCAGGGGTTCGTCTTAACATTTGCAAGTTGTAATAATTTTTGACGATGGTCTCGTGGTTTTTTTATTTCTAAGCTGCAAGCAAACCTATAGTAGCCGCTATTGGTGGCCTTGCCTTAGGTGGTGGATTTGAAGTTGTACTGGTATGTGTTGCAATTGATTTGATGTAATCTTTGTCCTTGGCCTTTTAGCGGAAATAAAATTGTATCACTTACCTCTATAGGCCTGCCATGCCCGGATATCAACTTCCACTGCACAACTAGGCTTGCCTGAGCTTCAGTTTGGCTTAATTCCTGGACTTGGAGGTAGTTTTATGTTCCTCATCTCATGGAGTAATATGTGGTTGGAAGTTTTAGGTTCCCAGTCTTTTTTTTTTTCCCTACAATTGTTCACTCAATAATCAATGGTAAGTTGTTCTTTTGAAAGTCTAGAAACAGTCTTAGATATGAATTAGTGGGCATGCTGGAACTCCAAATATAGTGTTCTTTTGTGCTGTATAGCATAGGATTGGTTAAAACTCGTGATAATTGGCGACTGTCATGCCTATAAAGCATTGCATCTCAAATGTAGTACAATTATCGTGGTTCCAATTTTTTTTAAATAGACTCAAATCAGTTGCATCTATGCCCCTCAGGAAGAGAGGTAATGCCTTGAATTTGGTGGCTTAGTATGAGTCATGACTCATGTCACAACTCACATGCCTGACAACAGAGTTGTTTAAGGAGGTTATCTCGTTGTTTGGATCCCCCCTCCTTTTCTTCCTCTCTAATGACAAATAAACCCTCTGTGAATCAAAATACCTATCTGATAACTCAAGGGTGATGTGGAAGTTGCATTTTTTCCAAGTACTTTCTGAATCTTAAATCTGTGACTGGCCTCAGGAACACAGCGGCTGCCACGTCTTGTAGGCCTTACTAAAGCTCTTGAGATGATGCTGGTGTGCTGTCATTTGTCTTGCTCTGTCCCTTTGTCCTGGTTACCTAGAAATTTCCTACTATTTAGCTACAAAACCATTTGATCTCTCTCTCTCTCTCTAGATGTCGAAGCCTGTGACTGGGCAGGATGCTCATATTCTGGGCCTTGTGGATTCCATAGCTCCCAGTGATGAGTTGGTCAACGCAGCTCGTTCCTGGGCCTTGCAAATTTTGGAGTGTAGAAGACCATGGGTTACTAGTTTGCATAGAACTGACAAATTAGAGCCCCTAGCAGAAGCTAGAACAATACTAAAAATTGCCAGACATCACTCCCGGAAAAGAGCTCCAAATCTCAGACACCCATTGGTATGCATTGATATCATTGAAGAGGGCATAATTTCCGGTCCTCGTATTGGACTTCAGAAGGTTTGTATTTGTCCTCCTCTTGTTTCTTATTCAAGTTATAGTTGAATTTGATATAAAGATGAGTTGCTTGCTGTTGGTAGGAAGCAGAGGCTCTAGAGGAGCTTCGGCAATCCATAATAAGCAGGAGTTTGGTCCACATCTTCTTTGCTCGACGTGGAACTTCGAAGGTTCGAACATACTCCAGGTTTATAAATTTGTTAAGAGTATGGACCTTTAAAAGAAGCAGCAAAAATCTGCTATTTGTTGCCAACGAGTTCACTAGCAACTTAATATTTCTCGTCTTCTTATTTCCTAAATGCCTGCACGATGGTATGAAAGGAATTAGAAATTTAGAATGTGCATTCCGAACATTAGTCACTATGGTATTAGCATTGGTCCCATATAAAATCTTTTTTGAACTGTTGGGCTTCTCAATATCTTTCAACCAATGAGGACCTCGACCATGAACTCAGTTGATTAGGAGAATAAGATCAAACTATTTATAAACCTATCTGATACTTCTTGGTAGTTTAGTTACTTCAAGTATGAAGCAAGTTCAACTTTCTTTTTCAATTTCTGTTCAGCTTAACCCGAGTTGTGCTAAAGAAGGCAAGAAGTTCTACTTCACTTTCAGCTATGCATGTGCCTTGGCTCAGATGTCTCTCTATATTCGTCCTAGTGACAATGTCCTTCCTATCCATTCTTTGCATTTTTCTTTTTTTGATAATTCAAAATTTTATTGGAAGAACACTAAAGTGCAGAGAGAACAAGGACACCTTCCCATTATAAAGGAACAACGGGAAACAGAGAATCTACAAAACATACTTGACTAGGATACAGAATACCTAGGGCCAGGAGTGGTCTGCAAAGATTGGCAGAGTGTCCATCCTTTGCATTTGCACATCCTTACCATGAGATGTAACTGTTCACAGATTTCTGGGATCACTGATTTGGGATTGACACCAAGGAAAGTTAATAGGATTGCTGTTGTTGGCGGGGGACAAATGGGCTCTGGAATAGCAACAGCATTGATTGTAAGTGACTACCATGTAGTTCTAAAAGAAGTAAATGAGAGTTCTCTTCTGGATGGGATAGACAGGGTCAAAGGTGATCAGTATTTTTTCATTCATTAACCACTTTAGATCATATTTTACTTGGCCTTTCGATTATTGTTAAGCATTGTATATCTCTTCAGCCAATTTGGTGAGTCAAGTCAAGAGAGGAAAAATTGCACAAGAGAAGATTGAGAGAGCACTTTCTCGTCTAAATGGTGTTCTCAGCTATGACAGCTTTAAAGATGTGGACCTAGTCATAGAGGTTAGTTCAATCTACAGCTAACTTAGTTTCAATTGAATTTTATCTTGATTGTTTTCTCACAAGGCTGCTTTAGCTGCTTCAACTTCCAACTAACTGATAGAGACTGCTGGCCATGCAATAAACTCAAGGCTTCCAGATTAATGCTACAAGCGAATAAAAGATTCGGTTAGGATTGTTGATACTTGTATGATTGTCTTAAGCATTTCATCTATTGGATTGGTACAAAATGGATTGTATGAAGCCAATAAAGATTTTCATTGGGAAGAGATGTCCTGCAAATATCGGAAAGTTAAAACTGCAATGCTACTTGGTGAAGACTGAAGAGTCATCTCCAATGGGCCTCTCCAAATTCCTGTGTTAAGTTATGCGCTAAATGGTGTATTAAGATAACAATGGGTCCCAAATTTGTGTGTCAAGACATTGTTAGTTTGTTGTGTAGATGAGTGCTCCATGTAGTTACTTAAAAAGTGTTGTTATCTCTTTTCAACAAAATCCAAAAACCCTTACAATAAATGTCAAAAAGAAAAAAAAAGTGGGCCATTTGATTTTCCCATAAGTCTGCATGGCCAAACTTGGCACACGCCTAGTCTAACACACTCTACCATATAAGATAAAAGAATCATTGTAGGACCTAAAACACATATATGTTTATCAGTTCTTAACACACTCCACTAATATACTAAATACTACACCTATTGGGGATGCTCTTAGTCTTTAATACTCTTGGTGCTCTATGACGTGAACATGCTTTTTGTCCCCACTACTAGTGCTACTATTGTTTTAAAGTGTTACTTCCTTTTGTTTTCCTTGTTTGTTGGCTGTTTCTGGGTTAAAACCGAGGCAAAGGTAAATAAGAAGGGAAGTCATGTAGTATGTACATAATTGACAATTGTATTTTCAATTTCCTTATAAATATTATGGTTTTGTAATGTGGAAGTTATGGGGATCCAGATCTTGTCAGCCTTTCTAATTTCTCCTCTTCTTTTGGGCAGGCAGTACCTGAAAATCTCTCTTTAAAGCAACAAATTTTTTCTGACATTGAAAAATGCTGCCCTCAACGTTCCGTATTTGCTTGTAATACCTCTGCATTTGACTTGAACGCGATTGGAGAACGGACAAAATCTCAAAATCGGATCATCGGGGCCCATTTTTTCTAGTAATACTCGTAAATCTTATACATTAGTCTCCTTATTTGGATTTTCTCAATTTAGTTTTGATGTATTATCCTGATGCAGCCCTGCTCATGTAACGCCTCTCCTGGAAATAGTTCGCACAGAAAGAACCTCTCCCCAAGTTATTGTAGACTTCCTAGATGTTGCTAAGAGGATAAAGAAAACTCCAGTAGTTGTTGGCAATTGCACGGGCTTTGCAGTTGGGCGAATGTTCTTCCCATACTCACAATCAGCCATGTTGCTTGTTGAACGTGGTGCTGATATCTATGGGGTTGATCAGGCAATTACAAAATTTGGGATGCCATTGGGCCCATTTAGGTATGTTTGGCTTCTTTTTTTTTTATCCCATAGAAATGAAATGATTCCTTTGGGAGCAGCCACTTTGTGCATTTATTGCCAAAGGTTAGGTCTGTCTCCTATCCATCCCCCGCCCATACCCCCAATTATTGGGGACTTGATGGGTTTTGTTATTGTTGTTGTTGTTGTAGAAATGAAATGATTCCATTTTTCAAATTACAACATCATCTTTTTTTTTTTTTGCTCAGCTAGGACATCAACTTATTCATGCGTGCTGAAAAGTGAATAGGTTTCAGGGAATGGAAATTTTCTGAAACACCAAACAAACATAATTTGTTTCTCTGAATCTCAAACATAATATGATACTGAAAAGGATGCCAAACAAGCTTCAAGCATGTATCTTTTCTATTTATATGTTGTTCTTTTTTTGGATAATTTCAGATTGATTGATCGGATTGGTTTTGAGGTTGCTAATGTGACTTTTAACCAGTATGTAGCGGCCTATCCAGAGAGATCCTTTAAACCGATCCTGATTTCTGTCCTGCAAGAGGAAAACCGAGCAGGTAATCTGGGTCAGCCCGACACTCTGTTAATACAACTAATAATTAGAGTGACTTCTATTTGGGTGACCACTTGTAATTTATTTCCAGGAAACATTATGGCACAAAAGGGCTCACACTTCGGTGTTTTGAGTTCATTGGTTTTTCCTTTGTCTCTTGACTAGGGACCAAGTTTAGCATGGCTTTAAAGTTTAAATAATAAGTTATATCTCTTATGGCGTTTTTTCCCAGGGGAATCTACTCGAAAGGGTTTCTATTTGTATGATGACAATAGCAAGGCTAGCCCAGATCCTGACATAAAGAAACATGTCAAAAAGTCTCAAAGCACATCTGATGTTACGGTCTCTCTCTCTCTCTCTCTCTCTCTCTCTCTCTCTCTCTCTCTCTCTCTCTCTGTGTGTGTGTCTGTGTGTGTGTGTGCGCACGCGCGCACCCACGTGTGTTTTCCTTTATTTAGTGGCCTGGCTGATACTCTTAAAGTGTCCGGATTGAAAAAGGTGCTACTGAACTACTATAATTTCCTGATGAGCAATAAGTGCATTTTGGTTTTAATTGTAATTAGAAATATACCCAAGCCACTATGGCTTAACTAGCTCTACTGCTCAATAGCAATTCTATGTGTGTGCTTGGCCTATGGAGTGTAAGCTATATATATCTGATTGATGCAGATGTGCGAAGATTTGCTCATTGTTCATCTTTTCTGAAATTTAGTTCATCTGTCAATAAGAATGCTTCGTCTCATTGGGCTCCACTTGAGGGCCTGAAGACTGTACAACACAATTCTGTGTCATTTACGATCTCTATATATATGAATCATCTGTAGTCAATAAGGGGTTTAATACATCTTCATCTGAATATTGTTAACCACAAATCATCTAAGTCGGATTCCTCTCTCTCTCTCTCTCTCTCTCTCTCTCTCTCTCTCTCTCTCTCTCTCTCTCTCTCTCTCTCTCTCTCTCTCTCTCTCTCTCGTTTTCTTCTAGTGCACAGTTAATGAAGCTGTCTGACAGAGACATAGTTGACATGATATTCTTTCCTATCGTGAATGAGGCCTGCCGCATCCTTGCTGAAGGGGTTGCAGTCAAGGCATCCGACCTTGATATTGCTTCTGTACTGGGGATGGATTTTCCAGTGTACAGGTTTCTATTTCTGATAGTGTTAACTTCTACTATTACAGAAGAGGATGAATCACTTACCTTTTGCATCTGGATTCAGGGGAGGAATCATTTTCTGGGCCAATTCTATTGGGTCCACATACATTTGCTCAAAATTGAACGATTGGTCAATGACGTATGGAGATTTCTTCAAGCCATGTGCTTATTTAGTGGAACGAGCTGCCAAGGGAACTTCTCTGGTGGGACATCTGAATTGCTTCTGCTCTATTTTACATGTCAAGCAGCTACTCTTGATACCAATACTGATAACATAAGTTATGTTTATACACATTTATGCGAGTCTCGTCTTTTCGTTAGACAAATTATTAATTTTCTTTCTGGGGGGAGTAACAAGAGGTTTTAATCGTGGGGGCAATATACAGCATTAAATTTATGCGTCTTTTGCATATGGAAACTTATGTAGTAGTATGTCCATGTAGAGTTAGATTATAAAAAAGCATGAAAGATTGGAAGCAAGAATTTGGGTGCCTTCGACTCCTTAAATGTCAAATTCAATAGAATCACAGATATTTAAGGTCAGTTTTCGAAGATTGTAAATCAATCAAATGATTTCATTGGGGAGTTTTATTTGAAAGGGGTTCAATCTAGAATCTCAAAGATTTGCAGGATTACTGACATTGGGCGGTAGCTAATTTATAATCAACTTTCTGTTTCTAAAGCATGCCTCTCGCTCTGTCTAAGTTAGGCTTACGCTAATTTCTTAGAAGTGACAAATTATTGTGGCTGGGGCTACTCGTAACAATGGGTGGTCTGAGGGCATGGATATGAATTGTAGCGGCGAGGAAAGAGGCGATTGCCTTCAATTCAACTGGGACATGGCTTCTAAGAATAGCAAACTGGAGAAAGTGGATTAGTGTAGCTTTGCATTGGTTTGGGTGTATTTGTGGTCATTGCCCCAACTATAGCTATCTACAATGCAAATTGAATTCCTGAAGTTTCCATTATGCTTTTAGCTACTATCTAGTATTAGTTGGATGATATGGATTGTCACTTAAACTGATATGAAGATGTGTACAACTACTGCAGGGAGCCCCTGTCAAACAAGCTAACTCTCGGTTATAAGATTCATCAAGTCAAATACTACACCTGTGCAGTCAAATACTACACCTGTGAAACTACATTTCCAGTCACCCCTTGTGAAATATGTACGAATAATAGGCTTCACCATTTGTATTGCTACTTATAAGTATGAAACTGCCATCAACTTATGGCAGCTTTTAAATGAAACTGTTTTTATTGTACTACGATTGTTGTACAGGATGGAGAAGGCATTGCTGGTGTTTCTCTAATATCATCCTCTGGTCACAAGCAGCAGATACAAGTTTGACGTGTTTTTTGGAGCATGAAGACGTTACTGGAATTTGCAATAGTATATTCCTTCCAGCACTAGAGATGGTAATTTCTGCCAACCACAGATGTCCATTTTATAAGTGGAAATTGAATGTACTGTATCGATATGAGCATAAGTGCACTTATTCGAAAATCGACTTCATTTTCGTGTTTACAACAGTTTGTGTTGCTTTCGATCCTTTGTCACAATGTCACATAAGCTCAGACGCAAACCTAAAAAGACTTGGACCATTAGTTGAAAATTAAGTAGCCATTGATGGGAACTGGACAAAAGGATCACTTTCAGACTTAAGAGTATCTTGTCAATATCTGCCTACGATGGAGCATGCGTCTCTGAATTGCTTACTCATGTGGAGCCTAGTTAGACCAAATTTTAACCGTTTTCTTTGAAACTAGCCCTGTATTAATCCATCTCATAACCTGAATTACTAAAATTTGTAATTTAGCATATTAATTTCCACACTCTTCTTATTTAGTATCACATTTTTTCCGCTGTTTCATTGCACGTGAATCTATAATCTTGACCTCTTATGTGTTAAAAATCCATACTTGAGAAGATAATTATGAAAAAACTCACAGAAAACAAAAAACATGTTGCCACTGTAGTCAAAGGCTTGAATTTCATCTCGGCAATAAACAGCTCAGATCGTGTAAGAGTCGAGATTGCCGTCGATTACGCAACCAACTACTTGGATGCCGCAATAACCCTCTAGTGTGGCACAACAATCCCCTATTCCGTTTTTTTCCCAATAAATAAAGCAAGCCAGCAAGCCACGTGGAACACGAATGTAGAAGGTTGTTGAAAATGGAGCAAACCGGGAGACGCTTTATCCTCGCAGCCTGGTTAACTCTCTCTCTCTCTCGTGTTTCCAGAACCCTGTAGCCACAACACAACAGTCTACCCTCACTCACAACCATATTGTTACTCATCGATAAACCTTATTTCAACCCCGTTCGAACGGAGAGACCGATGTCGTCACCGGCCTTTCCTTGCCTCTTTCTCATACTCGTAATCACTCTCCAAACCCCTTCCTCCGCTGCGGCCGTAGTAGACGACGACGATTCTACTCTCACGGCCTACCAAGCTCTAAAGGAATACGATTTTCCGACGGGTCTCCTTCCAGAGGGCGTGACGGGCTACGAATTGGACAAATCCAGTGGCAAATTCAAGGCCTACTTGGGTGTCAGCGGTGGAAGTACCTGCAGTTTCAAAGTAGAAGGTTACGATCTCAAGTACAAATCCACAATCACGGGGGTGATATCCAAGGACAAGATCAAGGATTTGAAAGGTGTTAGCGTCAAAGTGCTCTTCCTCTGGTTCAACATAGGAGAGGTCACTCGTGACGGCGAAGATCTCAGGTTTTCCGTCGGGATTGCTTCTGCTAATTTTGGTGTTGAGAATTTGGAAGAGAGCCCTCGGTGTGGTTGTGGATTTGATTGTGTCGATGGAGATGAAGTGACGCTCAGGTTGAACTTCAATCGTTTTTTGCCTTTCCTCTTGGAGTGAATAATTATCGAGAAATATAAGTGGATTATTGTACACTTTTTAATTTTTAGGGCGCTTTGTAACCTAAATTTTTAGCTTAAAAAATCTGCTATTTATTCGATAATTGCGTTTTTAATATATTAGAAATCTCTTCTCTCCGTGTCATATTATTTGTTCAATAGGACCACCAAAGTATGTGAACCATTTTCTAAAGTTTTGTTTACCAATCAAAAGAATTAATTAAGATCCTAATTTGTTGAAAGAATTTTCTTATGTGTGCATATATATTCTCCTGTACAAAATCCATAAATATACAAGTTTTATATATTAAGTAATAGATATTCTCCTTTAAGCGCATACACTAGAAATTCTCAAGCCTCTGTGAGGTTCAATTCAGCTTGTTTAGTAGACGGATCAAACTCGAACAAGCTTTTGTTGAATCCAACTCGAACAGCTTGATTCATATGTAGCCTCAAGTCTTTGTTTCGAGCATACCTCCTTTCAACCCAAAACTCACATAGATCCATGGACTGCTTCTTGGACATGACTTGTGAGTACGAGTTCACAATTTCTTCTCACTATAAGAATATAACAACACGCAAAAACACTTACACTAAATTGTGAGTGAGTGTGTGAGTGTTTTTGTGTGATGGTAGAATTGTTGGCATCAAGCTAAACAAAATATCATAGATCTTGTTTTGAACAGGGAAATGTAACTTATATTGATAAGAAATTAAGTACAAGTTACACGACCCGTAGGCCTAAAGAGAGAAGAGATTACAACAAAAAACAAAGAAAATTCAACAACAAAAAAAAAAAAAAAAAAAAACCAAAACAAACGAAAGGCCACAAATCATGATTGAGGACGGACTCATCAGACACACTTGTGAGGGCGGGTGGATGATCAGATCTACATCTTTTGAAGCTCATTCCCGCCACAGGCTGAAGGTCCACCATTGGATCCGCTACAAATGCCGCCATCGTCGTTGTAAGATCGCTCCCAAAAATCTAGGAGCCTAGGTGCCCAAGATCGGGCCCCCCGTGTCCAAAAATGATGGGGTGAAAGGAAATCATCTCTTAAAAATGAGAGTTTCAACCACTCACAATCATGAGAGAGGGAAGGAGCCGAAAGGAAAAGAGTGAAGAGAGCTAGAGCAGCTGGGAGATTGAGGGATGAGAATGAAGGAAGAGAGATCAGAGGGGACTTAAGGAGTGGAACACGAATTTGGTTGGTGTGTGTGTGTTAGGGATGGTCATCTCGGCCGGCCCGCCCCTATCCAACCCGTCCCCTACCCATTCGGGGAGGGGATTCGGGGATTTTTTCGGGGATCGGATAGGGGATGGGGATTATTTGTAAAAAAATTCGGGGATCGGGTAGGGGATGGTATTGTTAGTCCCCTACCCGATCCCCCCCTCCCCATTCCCCGCATCTCCCCGACCCTCCCCGCAACCCCGTTCACTCATATATATTAATTTATTATATATGTGTGTGTGTGTGTGTATATAATATATATATTTATATTATAAATACATAAAATATTCTTTTCCCAGATATTTACTCCCTCCGTCCCAATTTCTTGGTCCTTCTTTCCATTTTGGGATGTCCCAAAATGTTTGTCCCATTTCTAAAAACATCCATCAAAATTGGGTCACTTTCCAATTTTACCCTTAAAAAGTACTTTTCTCATCTTAATTGGCTAGCTTATTATCTTTTATTTTATAACGGTTTTTATGATTTTGAAAATTTTGTATAATAAAACTAATTGATATCTATCAAACAAGATCCATATTGAATATGTTTTGACTTTCATATAATAAATTAGCCTCACAAATTTGGTCACAGTAATATTGACTGGATTTAGGGGTAAAATAGAAAAATCAATACAAAGTTTTCACACTCCTTAAAAACCCGCTTCCCCAAAAGGTGCCCAGAAATTGGGACGGAGGGAGTATAACTTAGAGTTAGGGTTAATTTTTTTTTTTTTCCAGGTAAATATTCTTTTTCTTTTCTTCACACTTCACACGTTCACAATCATAGCCGCCCCACACTTCATCTCTCAACTCTCGTCTCTCACCCAAAACCCAGGTCATCTCATTGATCTCAACTCTTCGTTGTTCACGGCGCCAACAGCTCGAGCTTTTGTTCACGGTCCTTAATCTCTCTCTCTCTCTCTACGTGTTTCTACTTCGATTTGAAATCTCCTCTCTCCGTTCTCTTTTCGGTGAATACATAAGCTTTTTTAGGTATGTATTGAAGCATTCTTAATCTACACTTACAGTTTACATACGTCTCTTTTCTGTTCATCTATGCTATCATATTGCCTCGATCGAAAGTGTGGATCTAGAAGTTTCATTTTCGTTTTCATGAGTTGATGTCTGTGAGGATTTTTCCCGTGTATGCTACGTTGACAGAGGTTGATGTCTGTGATTTTGTGGTTGAACCATAAAATTGGTTCATGACGTTTCCCCGCACGAAAATATATACCTCTTTCATATATTTATATATGACAAGTGCATTTCATTTTGGATCCCCGAATCCCCATGGAGATCCCCGTTCCCCGCATCGGGGCGGGGATGGAGGTTAAAATAAAATTCCCGGTGGGGATCGGGGAGGGGATGGGGATTGATATAGGTTCGGGGATCGGGGATGGAGGTAGTGGTATCCACCCCCTACCCTCCCCATGCCGATCCCGTGTGTGTGTGTGGGGGGGGAGAACCCAACCACCTAGATCTCTTTCTCTCTCTAGTCTCTCAACCCTTTGGAACTTGAGGAAAGTGAAAGAAAAGAAAATAAAGTTGAAAATTTTCGCTCTTGTTTGGTTTAGCGAGAAAGAAGAAAGAGAATAAAAAAATCTAAGTCTTATGAATAGTGAAATTTTCTTCCCACATTTCTCTCATTTTATTTTCTCTTTCTTTTCATTCACCATATAATTGAAAATTTCAAAGCTGTTTTTTGTATGTATATTATTTATTTTTAAACCGTTTGTGCTAATTTCTAGTATCCATAATTGAAAATTTCAAAGCTGTTTTTTAAAAAAAATAATTACAACTGTGCTTTGAAAATTCCGGTTAGATCTCTTCTTCTTTCTCATTTTTTTCCCCGATAAGAAGGCATATCATTGCATAGATGAATCAAGATGAATAAAATTACAAAGCTCAATTGGCGGTAATGTTTCGCAAGCCAATTAGCACATTGATTAGCTTTGCAATTACACCAAGAAAAGATGGAAACAAAAGAATTACTGTACAAAACGTCATCCATCATCACATCAATCTCACAACAGTTAGAAGCAGAAATATCGTAAAGCGACTTGATCAATCGCGAGCTATCAGATTTAAATATCACTCGAGTAATCCTGTGATTGTAAATTAGAGGGCCAGAGGTGAATTGGCTTAGATTAGGGAAGGGTCATCCGGCCTATACATAAATAATCCGATCTAGGGTTGATTAGGCCAGATGAAGGGGAGGGGAGATAAGGTCATCCAGCCTTCTTTTTTTGCTCCTAAACAATGGATGTTATCATGTAATCGTGGGCTGACTCATCCTTCTCCCCAGCCAAATGAGCCCATAGGCATTTGAAAGCAGAATGGCATTTGAAAGCACTCTCCAAAGGAAGTGTCTTTCTAATTTTGGGGAGACAAGGGAGGGACCAAAGGGGTTTCCACGGGTTTGGGACGTGAGAAAGAGGAACTAGGCCGCCCAGTAGATGTGGAGGAGGAACTTGTTTCAACAGCAAAATGATATCCAGATTTAACTGAATCCCGGGGTGCTGGTGTGAATTCTTGATGTGCGCATCAGAGATGTTGATTTCGGCGATTAACGGCTCGGATTTCATTTAGCAATAGATGGCTCAAATATAGAACATGTCAAGATGAAATGAGGACCGTCAAAAATACATCCAATGGCTCGAATGTTGCACACCACATAGCGTTTCGATTTAACTGTGCGGCAATAACTTGGTGGTTCCAAAATAGCTAATTGTTGTTCTCGAGCATGATTTTCAGCTAAGTTACTCGCATGTCAATTGCAAGTTGCTTTTATTCATTAGAAATGAATGAATTGGCACTCCGCGTGATTTTTCCTTTTGGTAAATGATACAGTAGTATTTTAGATTTTTAGTAACCAAAAGAAATGGAGTAAGAGAACAAGAAAGACACGCCGCCGTACAAGACAAACAAAGGATTAAGGAAAGTATTACTCCATGATGTCAGGGCTGAGAAAAAATCGATGATTTGATTATCAAAGGAAAATGTGTTTCAATAGTTTTAACCTTCGGATTGGTTTGGGTGAATTGAAAAAATTAGTTTTGGTTTTGTCCTTACTTCAATTTTTCTTTTTGCATTTGTTGGTTTTTGATCGATTTTTTGTGATTTCTCGGCTTGTCTCGACAAGAAGAATCTAAAAAGTATAAAATTATTAGTCAAACTTAAAGTTTTATGAATAAAGACGAAATGAATTTTTTTTCGTCTAATTAATTGTTTTATGAATAAAGACGAAATGAACCATAGTACTAATTAATTGTAGTTTTCAATCTTGTTATAAGAAAAGTTGTGGGTGTCAAATTTTCGGGCTTAAAAGTGGATAACTTCCTGTCTTTTTAGGATGACATTTGATGCATCTGAAAGGACAATCCTACGCAAGTGGAGTGCTATTCATTCACCATTTGGTAGTTATTTAAACTCCACATTTTTGTCTCTTAAAAAGGACGGTGAGGAATAACAAATTGTTCAATTATAGATATGTAGACAATAATACTACGACTAAGCACTTTGGGTGTGCTTTCGTGAACCTTCAATATTCTATCATGTAATATGTTATTGATAGTTTGTTTCAGTAATTTATAGAAGATGGAATATGTATATGTTTGGTTTGTTTTGGGGTGGAAATGAGTAAATAGATATAGAATTAAAAGGGGATGGTGGTGTTTTTGCATTTGTTTGATTCTCATTTTTGTTTTAAGCTTTTTGGGTTTAATATAAAGTTTCCGCATAGATAGATAAATTGACAAATTTACATTAGTATCAGAGAGCTTTTCTCAAACACTACACAACAATCTGAGAATTCCAATAGCCACGACAACAACACCAAAAGAATAATGGATTGCGGCTCCGGGTCAGCTGTCCCCATCCCCTGTCCCAGACCCAAAACGGCACCGTGTTGGTGCAACTCCAAACCTTTGCAAAATGCAATTTTACGGGACTCACTTTTTGAGTTCCACACAAACGATCCAAACCATTAAATAATTTTTAAAATAATTATTAAGGTGGTATCGGAGAAAATCAGACCAATTGGATATTTTTACGTTATTCATCTAATTCTTTGATTTTCTTTCAAAATTCAGGATCCTACTAGTTTGAAAGAATCTTCAAGAAAAGTTATAAAATTGTGACCTCGGAAAATCATTGATCTGAACCATAAAAGTTGAGAAGAGCATCTAATAAAAAAATTATCTTGTTTGGACATCAATAGGTATCAAAACACTAAAAATACATCAAAATATCCAATCGGCTTGATTTTTTCCGAGACCACCTTACTAATTATTTTAAAATTATTTAACGGTTCGAATCGTTTGTGTGGAACCCCAAAATGAGTCCCACAAAATTGCATTTTACAAAGTTGGGAGTTACACCAAAACAGTACCGTTTTGGGTCTGGGATAGGGGATGGGGACAGCTGATCCGGAGCCATGGATTGCTGCTTCAAGTTATCCTATACGAGGTGGCAAGCAGTTGGTAGCTAGGTGGCTTAATTAGTAGTCCATGGGACCTTCCTTTCATCTCTCTTCCAAAGCAATAATTGTTTATTAGTTAAAAATTTTAGAAACTTCTTAAGATGGTCGGATGGTGCACAAAAAATATTCAGACCCAGAAAATAGTACTAGGTAATAAGAATACCTAATTGAAACCCAAAAGTTTTTTCAGGTTTGAGCTCAAACATCAAAATGGGAATTGATCCAAGACCGACCACGTTATAAAATTGGAGCCAACAAGGATATTTTTCAGGGTTTCTGCATGTTGACATTAAGCCAAGAAGTTGCCTAGATTCCAATTGAATGGTCATGACAAGAAGTTGGTCACCGATAGAAACAAGTGCTAAAAGTTTTGGTTTGTGGCCCTGGCCATGTCATGAGAGACGGCAAGTTAAGGCCATGTTCCACTAACTAGTTTTTTTTAAAAAATTGTTTTTTTTTCAAAAATTGAAATTGGTCATTCTCTCACAATACATCACTTTTTTTCAAAAATCAAAGCAGTTTTTAAACAAAAACACTTAGTGGAACATCCCCTAAGGATTATTTGGCTCTTTAATCTTATCTTGGTTTTTCACGTTTTTCAAGATAAGTAATTTTTTTAGTATCTATTTTGATTTTTCACTGTTTTCGAGATAACGTGTATCAACTAAAAAATCCAAAAGGCTAAAAAGTATACAATACGTTTGCAACCAAATGTTATGCTGGGCTAAATTGTTTACGATTTTTTGAAGGAGTGTTTCATGTTCGCAATCAAGCATAAGCATTTTAGCACACAGATGTCTCCGCACAAATCCAAGCTATTAGCCAAATAGTACGTGTCTTAGTGAATATTCCAGACATTTGTTTCCAAAACATATTCTAAAAATGTAGTAATAAAAACTATGCGGCAGATAACTACAAAAATAAAAGAAAAGCAAGAGATTGTTTATTTGAGTAGTGGTATTTCTTAGATAATCAAGGACAATATTAGTGGTAGAACAACAAGGAAACAGGATTAAAACAAACAAATAAGCAAATGACATCAACAACTTATTAGAGCCCCAAACAGAGGAGCCTACAGCGTGAATTATTAAGCGAATAACAGAGAGATTCATAGGGATCCACCGACAGCGCATAGCCCTCTCCTCCATTGATGCAACCAAACGACCATCCATCTATCATCTTCACCACAACCATCCTCCAGATCTTTCAATTTCTATTTCATGTTTGGCAAATTAGTTGCGTCTGATTTTGTTATTAATGAGCATCTCACGCAACTCAGCAACGTCGATTTCGTCGGCGTGATTCTCGGGCCTGTAGTATCCGGTCACCGGATCTGGGACCCATGACGATGTCTTTGTTGCCTCTGCCCCTCCTTTCTTCCCCGCCACGCCGCTCCTTCCGACTCCAGCTCCTCCCACTGGTCCCGACACAACACCTTGTGACGCCGCCGCGTACCCACGCCTGAT
Source organism: Vaccinium macrocarpon (assembly GCA_022606695.1). Classification (NCBI taxonomy): domain Eukaryota; kingdom Viridiplantae; phylum Streptophyta; class Magnoliopsida; order Ericales; family Ericaceae; genus Vaccinium; species Vaccinium macrocarpon. The sequence goes on along the minus strand of CM040178.1, from coordinate 40,444,182 downwards.
TACATCACTAAATTATTTAAATAACATATGGTAACCTGTAAAAACATTAAAATAGTACAAAAAAAGTTTTTTTAAAAAAAAACACATTTTTTTAACGTAAAAGGTGGGGTCAAATGTGCGCCGAAAGTGACTGGTACTCATAAAAAAGGAAATTGACGTGTTCACAGGAAAATTCGTACTGTAGTTCCTACGGCTCTTATCCTCCACCGCCTGTCCAATTCGGTATCTCGCAAAATATTTGGAATTCACATAAAAACAGATCGGACTTAGAAACGAATTAAAAGTCCTTTTTTGGATTCTTTTCCATTTTTCCGAAAAGACAATTTTGAAACCGAATAACGTATGCTTGAGTGGTAAATCTTGGGTCGAAAAACTTAAAATTTTCCTCTGTTTTCCTCTGTCATCGCTCAACGGCAACGATAGAAAAGAAGAACCGGTGCTGAGGTCGAGAACGAGAGAGACAAATATGCGTTACCTGGCTACGGAGGAGAAGGAGATCCTATCGACTACGAAAGCAGAGAGAAGTTTCGCGTTGGAGAGCGAGCGAGCCATTTGGTTGTTGATGATTTTTATGAAAGGGAGAAGAAATGCTAATGCGAACAAGTTTTCCTTCAGATTCTTATTATCTAAGAGAAAAACCTTTCACAGCAGCAGCAGCTCAAGAATACTTCCCTCTCTCTCTTTCTCTCTCTTGGGGCTGCTTTGTAGGGTTTGTGAAGACGTGTGTGAGAGAGGGTTTATATAGGAAGAGCGAGAGCGGTTTCGTACGCGTGACGTGAAATATGGAGAGAGAGAGAGAGAGAGAGAGAGAGAGAGCCGGCCTTCCCACCACCACCCAGGCACCCACTAGGGTTCTGGATGGGGCCGCGTCAAACTAGGCTTTTTAGTTCTAATCGGGTACTCCCCCTCTTGTTTCTTGACAACTGGCCAACGACCCATAGGGTGGCTGAAGTGGTAATAAAAATGAATTTTTAATTCAAATATCCTGTAAATTTGAGACTATGCCCGGCCTTGTTTGGTTGGATTTTGAGAACTGGGTTTTGTTTGGTTTCCCCACCCAAATCATAAAATTGGTCCAAGATTTTTCACCAAATTTTTTGAGCCTCTTTGTAGAAGACCAACTTTGAAACCTAGTCTTAAAAAAGGTTCTCAAAACCGGGTTCACAAAACCCAACCAAACAAGGTGGGGGTGTTTCAGTGAGTTAGTTTTTTTAAAAAAATTAATTTTTCATAATTTTTTATGTGATATATTGTGAAAGAATGATCTATTTCGATATTTGAAAAAAATAGTTTTTTTTAGTGGAATACCCCCTTAGTAGTAATATCTTGGCTATCGAGTAGCTCAAGTGGTAATAAGACCGAATTGTTGATTCAAATATCCTATAAATTCGAAACTCAGTAGTAATATCTTGGCTGCCAGCTACTGCAAGAGATTCTCTTGTAAATTTCTTAATTTGAACCTGAAAAACTTATGGATCAAAAAAAAAAACATGAAAAACTTGTTTTAAACTAAATTAAAGAGGAAATCTCATCGAAATATTTGTAAACTAGCCTTAACACCCAGTCACCGATGAGTCGATGACTCCCGAACAAAGAGAAAAAAAAAAAAGAAAAAAAGAAAAGGAGTCGTGCTACCAGCTGTTTCCTCAACGGGGCCTCACAAGTCACAAACCCCAGCTGTACCAGCAGATTAATCTGAAATGACTTTTTTTTTTTTGTTACGCTAAAGAATCGTGTAATAAAAAATCTACTGGAAATTATAGTAAATGGCAATATAATTTTATATGTTGCATTACTTAAGCAAATTAGATATTAGACCCCTTATGAAAATTCATATTTATCGTGGCAAGTAATTTCCACACCCCTAAATTGATATTCACGCTATTTTTTAAAAGACGAAAAAATGGTGTGAGTGTCGATTCGGGGATGTAAAAATCAATTATCTTTATATTTTGTAAATTTATACGTACGATACATATTTAATTGACATTAAAAATTAACCACTTAATAGTTTTGCTATTATCTTAAGTATTTAGTCCAATGTAATATTCCTTTTTCATTAATACGATATTGAAGAAGTATATGTGAGTCTGCAAAAAATAAAAGATGGAATTTTTGTACCCATACATCTGTCATACTCAACCTAGGTTTCATGTGCAAATATCCTCTCATTTTCTGACAGGTGGCTGTCGACCGGCTGTGTTGTTTCCTCAACCGGATTCCAAACGTACATACAGGTGTTTGGATTGGATACCTCTTCTTCTTTTCTTTTCTTTTTTTCATTTTCATTTTCATTTTCATTTTTACAGTATTTTCTAATAGTCTTGACTTTTTGGAAGGGTTCAAGTGGATGAGTTTTTTGACTTGTCATTTATATTTTTTTACTATTTTAGTTAACAAAAACACTCTATAAATTCATAATAAGCTAGTCCCAAACTGGCGTAAAATGTGCTAGGCAATGTGCATTAAATTATTAACAATTTTTTTTACGTGAATGATATGCACACTCCCTTTTTTTATAAATGCGTTTTATTTCTTGTCTTTTAATGAAAAATTGCACATAAAATTTTAGCAGAAGACAAAAAATAGAGTGCATTCATAAAAAAAGAATGTGTGAAAATCATTTCCCCTTTTTTTTTTTTATAATGATTTTCTTGGTTGAGGTGAAATTTTGATACTATTGCATTTTTCACACAAATGGTTACCTTTCATGCCAGCTCTTCTTAATTCATAATAATTGGGTCCTAAGACAATCCACCAAGCAAAGGAAATTACCCACACAAAAAAAAAAAAAAACTCTCCAACACACTTTTTATATATATTTTTTTTACACTTTTATGCACTTTTATATACTTTTTTACTATATTTTCATACAATTTTTGAACCTTAACTACAATCCAGTAAACTATTTGTAGCATATTCCTTTATAATTTAAAAGGTCTAAAACTAAACGTAATTACACTCCTATAATTATATGATATGGGTACACATATAGGTCTTAGTGTGTGGTTCTGGCAAACTATGAAAAATAAACATTTGAAGTTGATAGTGTGCATTGTGAAAATTATATACATATTTCTAAAATGTAGTACTCCATTCTTTAAGGTGATGTGTTTTGTTAATGCACCTTTTTCTTTTGGTATCCTAATCAACCGGAATCGAATAATCAAAAGGTTTCGTAATCTGTCGACTACTGTTCTTCAACCAATCAACTTTAACACGTGATTATAAAGAATTTGGCTTTTCACATGTAATTCTCGGGAAAAAGAAGAAAAAAGGAGGAAAAAGAAAACTTGCATGCGGCTATGTGACAATGACACAGTCAACTAGTGAGAAAAGAATTGGAGTAAATAGTACGGAGTAGTAATTCTAGATGATGAGTAAATATTCAATGGTCATGGTAAGCGGTTCTAATGCCTTTCTTCACCATAATTTCTTCCCCCTTTTTTTTTTTCTGGGCTTTCTTCACCACAAATTTATGCTAAATTCATACACTTTAGCATTATTTCCTATTAAAATGCGCGGTGAAAAACGTATTGGAACACTATGCACGGTGTCCAAAGACCATTTGATGCATTCTCAAAGAGCAAGCATGCCCGTTAGCAAAACTCGATCCCAGTGGATTAAGCATTTTAAGCACAATAACTTCAAGGGCAAAACACACCCACTACCAAAAATCATCACCAGCTAAACTCCGCCTAGGTAGTGATTAGTCGGTTGTCTATTTTTTTATTTTTTTTTTGAACGGCAGTCGGTTGTCTAATTTAGGCTTTGGACTACCACCTAAACACCTAGGCGGGAATTAGTCGGCCGCTTACTGGAAAACTAGCTATCAAATATCAAATAACAAATGACAAAGTTAGACCTAGCCATCCCTTCAAAATCATAATATCACATACTAAAATGGATAGAAATTATTAATTTCTTAGGCCCCGTTCCGCTAAAAAAAATAATTTTGTTTTAACTCAAAAACTATCTCATTCCACTAACAAAAAATCATTTAGTTTTTTTGCAAAACTAAAAACCAAAAAAGCCAAAAAAAAAAAACTAGTTTAATGGAGCAAATTAGTGGAACAAGATAGTTTTTTTTGCTAAACTAAACATACAAAAAACTAGTTTAATGGAACAAGTTAGAAGTTAGTTTTTTTACAAAACTAAACATACAAAAAAACTAGTTTCATGGAACAAGTTAGTTTTTTTGCAAAACTAAAAACCAAAAAACTAGTTAGTGGAACAAGTTAGTTTTTTTGCAAAACGAAAATATCCAAAAAAAAAATCAAAATAACCAAATTAGTGGAACACCCCTTAATCAATCAATACATGTATACATGCTCATTTTCGCTATATATGTATAGCAATATTACATTTTACTACAAAGAAAGGAATCTCTATATCTGTCTCTCTCAAACTTTATAGATTCGGAGGATTTAGACCATATTTGGGAAGGGGCAGTTCTATTTACAACCCTTTTTTCCCTCAATACAACCCATGCAAAATAAATACTAAAACCTTTCTAGCGAAAAGACCATTTAGCCCCTCAAATTACTTCATACCAACCCACCCCACTTTTTCTCAATTGCTAATACCAATCCAGTGCATCTTCCTTTTCCTTCAGCTTCATCATTTTCTCATTATTCTCCCTCCCACATCGAAAAAATCCCTCCTCCTCCTCCGCCTCCAGCCATTAACCTCCATTATCCTCCCTTGCCCCTCATCTCTCCTCTCTCTCAATGGAGAACCTTATTGAATCAATGGAGGGATCTTCTCTTCACTAGATTTGGGAGAAGAACTCCAAAGAGTATTGAAGCAATTTACAACTTCAAGTCCACCAACACAAATACAGACCAAGAGTAACCCGGACATGAAGATTTTCGAGCAAAAAATGACCCAAGAGTAACCCATTGTTTTTTCGATTTCTCAGTCGCTGTTCGTTCGAAACGGTACCACAGTTTCGAAAATCGTAATACATTTCGGTAGTTAATACCCGAAATTTACCTATAAAACCGGGAGTTTATATCCAAAATTGGTGATGGTAGTTAATATCCGCACTATTGGTCATAATTCAGTAGTTTGTATCCGAATTATGTGCTTAGTTTCGAGAGTAAATATCCGAAATGTGTCAAAACTAGACGAGTAAAATAACGGCGATTTCTTTGACTGGTTCGATGGAGAGGGCAATGGCCGAGGTCAAACGGAGGGAGGAGGGCAGGGAAAAGGGTTTTGAGAGTTTTGAATGTTGAAATTTGGGACAAAAATAAGGAGGGGCAATTTTGAAAATTTGTCGGGTTATATGAAGCAAAAATAAAAATTTGTCACATCAAAAGGGTTTTATTTAGAAAAAGGGATGTATGAAGTCGAAAAGGGATTGTAAATAGACTCACCCTGTGGGAAGTGGAGCTGGAGGGTCCTGGTAAGGTCCAGCCACTCAAATTCCGAAACAACTTTGTTTCCTTCTCAAATTTAGAATGTCTTGTTCCGTTTCGCCAAACAGCTTCTTCAGTACTCCATCCGTTCCAAAATAATGTTTTATTATGAAAAGTCGTGTCATTTTTCAAATAAAAAAATGAACTACTTTTGTAAATTATTTTTTGAATTTTTTCGCATCAAATTAAAATACCTGACAAGTACTTTAATTCAGTGCAAAAAATTAGAAAAATGATACATGAAAGTACTTCTTTTTTTCATTTAAAAAATAGTAAGAAAGGGAAAGTGAGACACTTATTTAAGAGCGGGGAGATTATTATTATTATTATTATTATTATTATTATTATTATTATTATAGCCTGGATTCCAACTTTCAATGTGCACACAGAATCATTTCAACAAACCTTTCCTCGTCGGTTCCTAATGCTAACAACCATACTAGTGTTGGTGGTTATTGACAACATATAAAAAATTTACGGACACCGTTTATGTAACTTATAAATTGAGCTACATGAATTTCTAACATGGTTACAAAATAAGGAAATGATAATGCCAAATTTATTATAGCCTGGATTCCAACTTTCAATGTGCACACAGAATCATTTCAACAAACCTTTCCTCGTTGGTTCCTAATGCTAACAACCATACTAGTGTTGGTGATTATTGACAACATATAAAAAATTTACGGACACCGTTTATGTAACTTATAAATTGAGCTACATGAATTTCTAACATGTTTACAAAATAAGGAAATGATAATGCCAAATTTCATAACTATTAATATACTCAGTTTCAATTTTTTTCCCCCCATTCGGGCATAGTTTTCGAATACTCCCCAGTAGGGGTGAGCATGAACCAGATTGGTTCGGTTTTGTTGTAAATCAATAACTAAAACTATTACCTACGGATTATGAATTTGGAGAACTGAACCAACTCACATAAGGCATAGAACCAAACCAATCCAAACCATTAAAATACGGTTCGGATTCGGTTTCGAACCATGATTTGCTTGAAATTGAGATATTATTTCCATAAACTATTTAGAGTGCTTAAAATTTAGGTTTACTACGTTAGGTTTATAGAAAACGAATTGGTCCTCATATATACAATTTTAGTGTAATTAATCATGGTAATGAAGGAAATCAATGAATAGGAATAGGCTATGACCAAATCATGTATAGAAATTTTGAAAAAATAGAAACATACTGTGGAATCAAAATTGGAATGGAGAATTTCATCACCGAATTTATTTGCTATGACTAAACCACTATTGGTGTTTTGAAATTAGTGGAATAAATTGTGAATCTTAGGCAAAATAAAATCTTGCCAGAGAAGGAAAATAATGAATAAATTAAATTAGGAAGTTAGTGGACTATGACTTATACATACATATATATGTATATATATATATATATACATGGTTCGGATCAGATTGAAACAGGAACCATGAACGTAAGTCCACAAACCAAACCACAATACGGATTCCAATTTTTTAAATCAAGACCAAACCACACTACTAAAAAACCAATTGGATTGGTTTGGTTTGTTGGTTTGGAATAAATTCACGGTTTGACGGGTTTTTTGCTCACTCCTACTCCCGAGGAAATATATTTCCCATATAACCAAGCATTGATAAGTAAAGTTTCTCTTTCATCAACAAAATTAGATCTGTCATGAGCTTTTTCGACCATAAACTCTTTGAGCATCTTCAATTGAACTCGTCACCGTAAACGCTCAAAATATTTGTTATGATTGCACTCTGTTTTTTTTTTTTTTTCCTTGTCATCTTGCACATAGGGGGAGTTTGGCTAAATTTGGTTTTTTGGTTTATTGGATTATTTGATTTTGTCCTTATTCAATTTTTTTTTGCATTTGTTAGTTTTCGGTTGATTTTTTGAGGTTTCTTGGCTTGTCTCGACGAGAGGAATCTAAAAAGTATAAAATTATTAGTCAAACTTAAAGTTTTGTGAATAAAGACAAAAATAAACCAAAAAACCAAAAACCAATAATCCAATTTGGTTTATTTTTGTCTTTATTCACAAAACTTTAAGTTTGGCTAATAATTTTATACTTTTTAGATTCCTCTCGTCGAGACAAGCCAAGAAACCTCAAAAAATCGACCGAAAACTAACAAATGCAAAAAATTTTTGAATAAGGACAAAACCAAATAATCCAATAAACAAAAAAACCAAATTTAGCCAAAGCACCCCATAATTTTAACCAATTGCACGCCTTCTCATGCATAACCTTTTTTCACATGTGAAACAATGATAATGTAAATTCACACCAAAGGCGGAAAAAAAAAAAGAAGAGAGAGAGTACAATTATTCTAAAAACAAAGATGAAAATTAGGCCTTGTTTTCTAAACAATAAAATCAAGATTTGATAAATGATTTTATCAAATGAGGAAAATGTTTGATTAATCTTGAAAAACAAGGCCTTAGTCAAATCCAATAGCTAGTACTCCAGTTATTTTACGTTGATCACCTTCTTTTTTTTTTCTATTGAAAGGTCGAATTAAAGAAGGGCGATAATCAATCTTTAATACAACTACAATATGAACGAATTGAATCATGATGAAAAAAGGAATTTGAATAAATCAGTAGCGGGCAAACTACATATTTCTCTGCATCCTTAAACTTTTTTCTCCCCGTGATGTTAACTGATTGTCGACTGCTGATTATCTTCTACTACAGTATTATTTTGTGTACACCTTATTTTATTTTACTACTACTACTTATTGGCCATTAACGATGTCAAAAGTTGATTAAGTGTAAACAATATAAAATTAAGTAAGTGGGGCTATGTATTTGGACTCTCAACATAAATTTGGTTTCAGTCCCCTTCTGACCAAGAAATTTTAGGTTTCTGTCATTGCTTTGGGAAGACACAGACTCACAAACAAGCTTTGGGAAAAATTATCTACTGATCGGACGCTCAGCCTTGCAATCCATACTGATGTGGGATCCATAACGAAATGTGTTTATCTAGCGGAGCGCTAAATAATCTCTAACTAAAATATCGGGAGATTAGTGACTAACTCCGTGTTCTCTCTCATTGCTTTAAATTTTTTTCTCTAATTTATTTATATTGTTCAGGAAGGAGTTCCCTCTTGTTCCCCCCGGACTTGAACCCTAATAGACCAATGCCCTTGTTTTGGCAAAAAAATAACTAGAGAAGTTCACTTTGACTATAAGTGGCGGCTAACTCATGCGGTAGAGTTCTTGGATGTCCCACTTTAGATTTCGGAGTCGAGTCTCATTCCTCCTTCCCCTATGTAATAGATTAGGAATGTCGAATGACAAAAAAAAAAAAAAGTTCACTTTGACTTTCTCTCAGTTCTAAGAAAAAAATATCTTGAAGGATGGTGGGTTGATAAACAAAGTTGGACTATGGCCCAAATCTGACAAATTCACACACTTGCAACAAAAATATCACACGAGCCATGGCCCAAACTTGGGCCCTTTTTGGCTTAATTAAAAAACATGAATATTTTTTTGTCTTTTGTTAGGTTTGCATCAATTTTGTGTACATTATTGGTTTGTCTTGAGCAGATAAATTTAGAAAGTCAAAAATTATCATGATTTTTTTAAAAAGAAAGTTCACTAAACAGAAAAACAATCCAAACAGACAGATATTTTAGATTATTTTCTACTTTATTTAAAAAATATATAATTAAAAAAATTAACTCTATTCATAATTATTTACTTTTTTAAATTTCTCTCGTTGTGACAAATTAATAAAAAAAAAATTGACACAATACTAACAAACTCTACAACAACAACAACAAAAAATTGAAAAAAAAAAAAAAAACAGGCAAAAGTTATTTGTTTTTCCTGCGTTTCCTTTTGGATTCGTGAGAAGTACAAAGTCAACATAAGGATGACGGCCGACGCAGTCATGAGTTTTTCCGTATTGAGTCATTGACGCAAAACAGTCAGTGATCAGAGAGAGAGAGATGGAAGGAAGGAAGGAAGCAGAAAGGTGAATGGGAAGTAGTCTAGGAACCCATGTCTGACGATACACCAACCATGGGCTTCACTTCTCCTCAGTGGCATGAAGCACCTCGAAGGCAGGTCTTGGCCTGCCCCTCTTAGAGGTAATTAAGTAAACACTAATTAACAAATCAAAAAACCCTCATGATCACTTGTTTTTCTCTTCTAGCTATAGAGTCTTATTAATTCTTCAGACTTGCAATCGTAGTTTAACCTGTTTGGTTACTTAGAAAATCATCCAAAAACTAAAGGCTAGATAGAGAGTTGACTGCTAAACATCTCATCTTTTTCTTGTTTTGGTAGCTAAACACTCATCTTCTTTCTCTTTTTTTCATAATTCCTAATGAATTAATCACAAACTTCTTATAATTCAATGTGTTCTACTACCACATGTTTCATTTAAGTTATTTGTTAGGTTTGTTATCAGTTACAGTTGATTATAACTTATAACCAACTGTAATTGTAACGTTGGGTTATCAACCGACTTAGTACCAAATTTTTCGGGCTGCCTTTGTTGAAAAGTACCGAATTTTTCAATGGCATTCCTCAAAGACATCTATATGAACAAATAGATGATTCATCCAATATGTTTCAGGGGAAGCAGGGAATTCCCTTCTCTTCTGGTTGTAAGTTTTAGAAAATGGAAGTGGTAGAAAATTACTTTTCCGAGTCCCGAGCTTGGTTGCCTGGTGGGTGTGGTATATGGTTTTTGGACAATTTGTTAAGAAATTTATGCTAAGTCTCTACTATCGTCTAAATGGAATTTTCGGTATTTTTGCCGTTGTCCAGACAAGTCATTCTCCTCACAATTCACGTATATCACAAAATACCATACAGCGGAAACTACACCCACTTTTTATTATCGTGGGAAGACTATATTTTTAGTGGAAATTTATCCTTAATCAAATTTAGCAAAATTTTGGCCTGACACAAGTGCTTTATTATCAATTTTGAATACTGGGTTTCCTTACAAGTTAAAAGATGGCTCCCTTTTCTCCCCATCGTGGTATGTTTATACGGGCCATTAGGATGAAACGGAAATCTTTTTCTTTTTTTTTTTTGTCTCCTTAATGGGTAATTTTGGCTTATGTTTTTTTTTTTTTTTGGTTATTGAAGTGTGGGAAATCTTTTTTTGAAGGTCGTCTTTGGATCCATGCCGCTGGAAAAGTTCCAGACGCTGCTACCATCAAAGCTATGGAGGACTTTTATAGAGAAATCTATGCAGTTAATGGGATTACAGATCTCCAGTTTCCACAAGAGTATCCGGTTTCAAGACTTATTGGTATTCAAGAAGATTCAATTTTTTTTAACTCCCTAAACCTAGAATCTCGTCTTTTAAATTACCTTGAGCTTAAGGCACTATTTTCTTATGAACCATATACATAATTCTGCTCTTTTCATTAGTCGATAGTGATAAAAAAACAAGACATTAACTCCTGTTACGCGTCTATAGATACAGCAGAAATGTAGAAATTTGAATGCTTTTGGCCATTCAACAGGTTGCGTTGAAGTGGTTGGTTGGCTTAGGGGTGAGGAACTAGCACACTGGAATGAGGTGCCTGAATGGGTGGGCTACCGAACCATCTTTCCCTTGTGTTTCTTGTATTGTTACACTAATTTTCATAGCAAAATTAATCTTCATTACAGGTGAGGCTACAACCGATGAACCAATTTTTCCTGGCTTTGTGAACAACCACAAGTAAGTAGTTCTGTTACTGTTCTACAGATGTCTTACGATTTTTAATTTCTTTTACCCAATTACAGTGTTATAATGGTTGCTGTTCTACTGCCTTATGATTTCTACTGATGGTTGAATTGTTTTGCTCAATGCAGAAATTGCGTGTTCCAATTGAGATGCGAGGTTCTCACGGTGTTTATGACTTGGAAAGAAAGGTATTTGTTGAGCGTAAGATGGTATCCAAATAATTTTAAGATTAGAACTTCAAATAATTTTACAAGAAAGTGGCAATTGAAGAGCAACTCTTCTGTTGAGCGTAAGATGGTATCCAATGAAGTGGGCACTCTAGCGCGTCATAATAATGAAGGTAACAATGGCAGTTTTCCTAAACAATTTTCACGCTGAATGAAGCCACCGTCTTGGGCCTCATTCTAAGGTTTGCAATTGGTTTACAGGTATTTAATTTCTTCGGACTTTTGATACTCCCTTTGTTTCTATTTGTTTGTTCACTACGAAAAGTCGTGTCACTTCTCAAATAAAAAAATAAAGTGCTTTCGTGTATTATTTTTCAAATTTTTTTCACCGAATTAGAGTAATCATCTTATCAGCGTGTACTTTAATTTGGTGTGAAAAAAAATTAAAAAAATGATATACAGAAGCACTTAATTTTTTGATTTGAAAAAAGGCAAGAGAGAGAGCGTGTGACAAACAAATAGGAACGGATGGAGTACTATATAAGTATTCCAGTGCATTAGTAGGATATGCGTTTTTCGTGTGAATACCACGACTAGGACATGAATGAGGTTATAGAGTATTTGCACATTGAACGGGCAATTCAAAAGGGATTCGGAGATCCCGTTAGTACGCCTCCACACTACAGAGTTGTAAGGCAGTCAAAACTATGTCGTTTTGAGCGTACAAAGGTTTAGAATCACAACATTTACTCTCACTTGGTATTATGTTAAGTTTAACACTTAATATTTTTATTTTTTTGGGCCTTTTAAAAATTTAGAAAATGTGAGCATTTTTTGTGGGTCTAGAAAATGTTGTTTTGGGTGTGCAAAGAGAACACCACTACTTAATCCCTTAAAACTACGTCATTTTAACATAGTTTTATTTGTTGAATTCCAAAATATAAGCATTTTTAAGTGGGTGTTTCTTTGCTTCAAAATCAAGTTTGATTTTTGAATGCAAACACTCCTAATTGGCCATTATTCTCTTTATTTGGAGCCGTTACTATCTTAATGCACCAATGCTCTTGTTTTGACCATACAGAACTACAGAAGTTCACTTCGATTTCTTTTTTTCTTTTCAAGTAAAATTTTATGTCACCAAACACACAAAACTATACAACGAATCCTCCTGGCTTGCAAGAAAAAAAATGGCAGGGGACAAATTCCACAGCATACAAAGCCTCTGATTCTTGGTACTGCTCTTTACCTTTCTTCCATAAGCTCAAGCAACTCCTCCTTAAATCAGACTTCACCACAGACAGCACAGAGGAGGCATCCCGTTGGAGATGATGATAGAATATCCTAGCATTTCTCGCACACCTGATCGATCCCAACTAGTGGTACCTCATTTCGCGAATTGGTGTACACCAATTGTAATTCGCCTCACGTGAGATTCATTTTTCAGCTTTGTATCGATAATTAGAGTCGTTTAATTTGTTCAAGCTATTCCCTCCATCCCAATTTAATTGCTCCCTACAATTATACGTGTCTTTTTAAAACTCTTTTAATTTTCATTCTATAATGTATTTTATATGCAATATGTATCTTATTTGATAAATCTCAATTAGTTCTATTAGACAAAATTTTGAAAAACTTTGAAAACATTACAAATAAAAAGATATAGAGGTTTGAAAATGATACGGATATTCGTAGGGAGCATTTAAAATGGGACGGAGGGAGTATTAATTTTAAGGAGTCTCGTTAAAAATTAGCTTGTTCAAATAAGAAAATCAATCTTGTCAATGTACAAAATTGATTTTTTTTTTTAACCTGGTCCTTTGTTTTTCCTGGTTTTCCTTTTTGATTCACGAGAAGTCCAAATTTTTTTAGTGCCAACTGGGTATGCCGGTATGGTAGGTACAGAACAAAAGTCTTCAATATGATTCTAATACATTCACATGATGTGTAGATCTCATACATAATTGAGTGTGTAATGTGTATGGGCTCTACACACTATATAAGTGTGTTGGAGACATTTGTTATACCCCATTTTTTTGGCTGGTACCCGCTTGTGCATATCTAACCGTCCAAAAATACAACCGAGAGCCCGGATTAAAACACAATTTTTTTTTTATTAAACTCATCCGGCACTTTTAATTCAGACCGTTCGTTGCATTTTTTGACGGCGAAATTTGCGCTCTCGGCATTGGAAAAAAAATTCAGTCTAAAGTCATACAGGATTCAGATAATCCCACACAGACCAGTTTTACCAGTATGAAGTATACACGACTACAACAGCTTCCCCAAAAAAGCACAAACTACAATCTCGCTGACGCGGTCATATGTTTTTCCATACTGACGCAACACTCAGAGAGAGAGAGAGAGAGAGAGAGAGAGAGATGGAAGGAATCAGAAAGAATGGGAAGTATAGGAACCCATGCCTGACGATGCACCAACCGTGGGCTTCACTCCTCGTTCATGGAATTAAGCACATCGAAGGCAGGTCTTGGCCTGCACCTCTTAGAGGTGATACTAACAAATCGAAACCCCTTTATCCAAATTCTTCAAAACCCCTTATGATCGCTTGTTTTTCTCTTCTAGTTTTAGTTTTCAGGCTTACAGTCGTGGTTTAACCTGTTTGGTTGCTGAGAAAATCGTCCAAACACTAAAGGTTAATTGGGATTCGTCTGTACAGACATGTGTATCAATGTATTACGCGTCGGCTGAAGCCTGATAAAGAGTTGACCGCTAGACATCTCATCCTTTTTTGTTTTTTGGTAGCTAAAAATCTCATATTTACTGTATTTCATAATTCCTGTTGAATTGAAAACTTCTTGTAATTCCATGTGTTCTACTCTCAATTATTCCATTCAAGTTATTTGGAGGGTTTGTTATCCCCAACTGTAACTGTAATGTTGGGTGATCGACCGATTTAGTACCTCCATCCAAGCAAATTGGTATTTGGGTTTGGGCTGCCTTTGTTGAAATTCGGTCCTCTAGTAGCTGAATTTTGCAATGACACCCTGCAGTGACAGATATATGATCTTGTGCATTGATGGTTTTTTCATTCATTTCGAATTTATCAAATAGATGATTCATTCAATATGTTTTAGGGTAAGCAGGGAATTCATGTCTTTTTGGTTGCAAGTTTTAGTAACTGGTAGCAGTAGAAAAGTTATTCTATAAATCCTGAGCTTGGTTTCCTGGTGGGTGGTGGTATATGGCTTTTGGACAACTTGTTTAGATATTTTATCAAAATCTGATAAAATCAAGGCTTTGATTTTATCCATTCGTGAGGAGAGTTGATAAAATCATTCAAAAATCTAAGATTTTATCAACTCTTCGCACAAATGGATAAAATTAAGGCTTGATTTTATCAGATTTTGATAAAATCCATTCGGAAACTCACCCTTAATCTATTTTAGCAAAATTTTGGGCAATACAAGCTATTTATTACTCCCTCCGTCCTTTTTAAGTGATTCACTTGGGAAATGTGTATTTTTGCGGACGTTTAAAAATGTACTTTTGTATTTTTTTTTGCACCAAATTAAAGTACTCAATGAGCTCTTTAATTTAGTATAAAACAAATTAAAAAGTCATATAGAGAAATATGTTTTTAGAGGTTTGAAATTGCACGCATTCCCATATGGATCATTTAAAAAGGGACGGAGGAAGTATCAATTTTTGAGTATTGGGCTTTCTTACAAGTTAAAAGATGGCTGGCTTTTCTCCTCATCGTGGTATGTTTAAACATGCCAATAGGATAAAATGAAAATCTAGTTTTTCTGTCTCCTTAATGGGTAGAATTCAAAAACTTGTAAGCTTGTTTACCTAGTTTTTTGGTTATTAAAGTGTCGAAAATCTTGTTCTTGAAGGTTGTCTTTGGATCCATGCTGCTGGAAAAGTTCCAGACGCTGCTACCATTAAAGCTATGGAGGACTTTTATAGGGAAATCTATGCTGTTAATGGGATTACAGATCTTCAGTTTCCACAACAGTATCCAGTTTCAAGACTAATTGGTATTCCATAAGTTTTAAATTTTGAACTCCCTAAACCTAGAATCTCTTCTTTTAAATCACCTTGAGCTTAAGGCTCTATTTTCTTATGAACCATGTAGGTAATTCTGCTCGTTTCATTAGTCAATAGTGGTGAACAAGATATTACTGTTTTTTTGGTTAAGCTCTATTACAAATCTATAGATACAGCAGAAATTTACAAATTGAATGCTTTTGTCCATTCCACAGGTTGCATTGAAGTGGTTGGTTGTCTTAGGCGTGAGGAACTAGCTTACTGGAATGAGGTGCCTGAACGGGTGGGCTAGCGAACATCTTTCCCTTGTGTTTCTCGTATTTTGATAATAATTTTCATAAAAGCAATTTATCTTCATTATAGGTGAGGCTACAAGCACTAACAGATTTTTGCTGGCTTTGTGAACAGCCACAAGTAAGTAGCTCTGTTACTTTTCTACTGCTGTGTCTTACGATTTTTATTTTCTTTTGATCAATTACAGTATTCAATGCATGCTGTTAGATACAAAGGCATGACGACTGAATTGTTTTCCTCAATGCAGAAATTGCGTGTTCCAATTGAGATGCGAGGTTTTCATGGTGTTTATGACTTGGAAAGAAAGGTATTTATTGTAGCTAAATATTAGTATTCTTTGTTGGTCTATATCCGACTCCAAATGGATGTACTTATCACACCAAAAAGAAATAAAGAAAAAAATCCCAAATGGACGTAATTTAGGCTAATGCAAGTGGACATTTTTATGCTCCTTGGTATTTTGTGCAGATATACGAGGCTGCAATTGGAGATCTTGTACCAGTTGACAGTTCACTATTAGCGAAGTTCCAACTTCCAAATCCAAAAGATCCTTTTTCCCTGAAGCCAGGGTCCATTTCTTCATGCTTCCCCAAATCTAAAGCATCTGAAGTGGAGAAATCATCAAATCTCAGTGCAGCCATAGCTGCTGCAATTGCAGCAGCGACACAGTTTTCAAAGAAGGGTCAGAACTCAGAAAATAATGCCTTTAAGATTGCAGCAGCAACACAGTTTTCAAAGAAGGGTCAGAACTCAGAAAATAATGCCTTTAAGATTAGAAATACAAAGAATTTTACGAGACAGTGGCAATTGAAGAGCAACTCTTTAATTGAGCACAAGATGGTTTCCAATGAAGTGGGCACTCCGGCATGTCATAATAATGAAGGTAACAGTGAACAATTTCTGCTTGCTGAATCAAGCAACAGTCCTGGGCCGCATAAGGTATGCGATTGTTTTACAGGCACTTAATTTCTTACGACTTTTGATAGGTATTCCAGTGCATCAGTAGGATACGTGTTTTTCTTGCCAATTCCATGAATAGGACATTAATGAGGTCATAGAGTATTGTACATAAAGACGATGACATATAAAATAAATCTGGCTGGAAATCATAATCTGGTTCATAAGAATGAATTTGCAACAAAATATTTTGCTCTATGTGGCTTTTTTGTGAGCTTACTCGTTGTTTTTAAGATATGCAGTTTGATTATTTTTGGAAAACCGTATTGCTTAGAAGCTATAGGGTTGGAAAATATTCGGACTCCAGGAATTTAGTTGAAAGTTCTACATGGAAATTCTATGAAATTCGGATAGAAGTCCTCTTCTTCAAACCTTCTGTTTTTAACATACCTTTTCTGAAAATTGACTTTTCCCATCTTTAGAGCAAAAAAAGGAGGCCTTAATTTTGAACTATTATAATATCAGATGTAATTCTTTGCAATTGTGGCTGCCCTATAAGCCTATAACTGCCAACTTGGAAACTCAGTAATTCAAGACCATCGATGAACATGTTTTGGGATTGCTTGTTCCTGTATTAATATGGTCCATTCTTCCTCTGGGACCTGTAGCGACACTTGTTACTCCAATTATAGCTGGAGTGTGCTTCGGATGCTTTCAATTTCTTAATCCACCAAGTTTATTGATAAATTGCCAATAAAAAAAAAAAAAACTTATTGACAAATCTGCAGATACTTGCTGCTGCAATGAGAGGGCTGAGGCTTGAGTGAATGTTGTTGGCTCTGTGAAGAATAAGATTTGAAGATGGAATAGCAATTGGGGTTTTATGGTTAATTGTACAGAGAAAAATTCCAGCTCTTTCAAGTAGTTGAAAGACTGTTGTATGTTTTTCTTCTGTGTTTTCTCATATGTGCAATTAAGCAATCTTTTTGTGCCTACTTCTTCGGTTCTGGAGACCGTCATGTCGAATAATTGTTGTTGTATCCATGATTCTGTTTTTGTATACGCACAAATAAAATTACAGAGACATGGCTTATCGTGGTGTTGTACATGTTTTAAAATGTTGCTCAAATGTATTTACTCAATTTTATAGCAGGATGATTAGTATTACAACCTATATATTTAGTTGGCTTTAGAGTGGGATGATTAGTATTAAAACCTATGACTCCAGGCATTTGGATTCATATGAGGCCATCAAGAACCAACAATAACACGTACCGAGATAGTATCCAAGGAACGCACACGTATGTAGTAGGTAATTATTCTCTTTAGAGTTTTTACAATGTTAACTTGTTAAGGGCCTTTTTCCCCCTTAACTGTCATCTTCAGAATATTTTAGTGGCAGGCTAGAGCTATATGTAGACACATCGGGTTATCGAGAGGAAGTAATGAAAAATTAGCGGAAATAATGGCCATGTTTGGTTAGGGGCTTTGCTCCGGCTTTGTCAAGTTCTGTTTTGCACTAACATCATCATTTTTCTCACTTTTCTCTCTATCTCTTTCCACTTATTACACCTGCTTACATTATCAAAACTAAACTAAACTAAACTACCTCAAAACTCCCAACCGAACAAGGCCAATACAGTTGTACTATAATAAACATCCATAGTTTGTTGATAATGACAAAATTACAACAGTTATATATGCACCAGTCACACCACTGATGTAATTCCACTATGAGAATAAATGTGGAGCAAATGCTGCAAACCATGCCGTCATTGCTAACCGTAATATACTACACAGATATGTTTCTTTCTTACAAGGAACAGGGTACATCTTGCCTTCATCAGAAAAGAAAACCATAATACTCATTGACACGACTTCGTACCAAAAAGCTGAATAAACACAGCTTTTCTAGCAAAATGATAGAAATTGAGAATTACATATCCCCTGACCAATTGATCATCTCTTGAAACTGAAATCTACTTGAACAAGGTAGCGCATCCTAATCTGATCCACGTTGTAGACTATGTACTCGTTATACAGTAAAGCACCCTGGAAAAAATTAATTGTATCACTGTTTTTTAGTGACCTCAAAACAAATAGAAGGGTAGTCTGCTGGAAATTGAAATTTTAAAGTTCTGCAAAATAAGATTTGGAGTAGTCAGTCTTTAACCAAATAAAGTGTTTATACCTTGGGGCCGACTTGCTCTTTTGGCTTTCCAAGGGGAACGACAACACCATCTTCAAGCAACTCAGCTTGTGAGAAATCTGGAGCAGTTGCACCAACGCCTTTGGTGCTGCAACGTTAGATTCAACAATTAACTTCAGACCTATAAACACATTTGTGACAAGAGTTGTCTCTTTGTTGGCATTGGGGAACAATTAACTTCTAATCTACTTGACAGGATATATACAGAGGAAAGATAAAATAAAAAGAGCAAATAGCTGTTAATAATCTTGTAAACCGCAGGACACGTTCTTAAGGCACATATTGAACATTTTCCAAAAAGCAGAAAGCCAAACACAAATGTTCAATTCAGTCGAAAGAAAGAAAGAATCAAAGAGAGGAAAAAGAACGGAAAAAGAACCTCAGCTTTCCCTTTGGCAATTTGTCAGCATTGTAGTTTGCTGTTAACAACTCAGCCATGTCTCCCAGTGCAACCTAAGAAAACCCCAGTACGCATATCTAGAATAAGAAAATACAACCACAGGAAAAATGTTTTTCAACATTTCTCTAGCAAGCTTAAATGTCACAACTCAATGAAGTAAAAACCACATCTTTGAAAGTATTAACAGACTTTTGATAGTACAACATAATATTCGCTTCTCAATTCCAGATGTATTCAAATGGATTATTGCTTTGCAACACTGTGAAACTTGTTTGATACTCCACCGAATGACTGTTCTGCAACATGAAAATAACGTTTTATCTCAATCAAAGACAAACCTCACATAAAAGCAGCACACCAGTAGAACATGCAGAATTTGAGTAGCAATAGTTTGCACTCTTGGAGAACATATCAGCGAAATAAACCCCCTTTCCAAACATATAACCCGTTACAGGCGCTTCTGGTGGAGAAATGCGCAAACCTGGAGCAGTGATGGCATCTATCAGTTAGATATATTTCACAAATTAGTAGCAAGAACATAAATACTCCAGAAGAGATAGAAATACTGACCTTGGGATAGAATTCCAGTCCAGTTTGTGAGCCGAGAACCGTGCCACAAAAGCATTCTATTTTTTGTGTTTGTGAACTGTTTAATAAAACGAAGGGACAGTTAAACCAAGTTAAAACACCATAGACACAAAAATCTAATAGCGCCTGAGGTACACACGTTGCGTGTGCAAGTGATGAAAGAAAATCCAGAGTTAAAACATCAGGATTTTGAATAATTCAATTGCATAAAATGTAAGAAAAAGAGCATGAAAAAATTACAGGAAATTCTTGAATAATGAATACTGCGACATAAAATTCAAACCTCATACCTGTTCAACTTTAGCCATAGCAATTATTGGATATGGAACTAGTTTTTGCAGAGTGGAGACGGTGGATTTAAACTACCACCAATGAAGGATAATGCAGAGTGGAGTGGTGAGTTAAACTGCCACCAAGCAGGTTTTTTTTTTTTTTTTGAATGGGGTGGGGGTGTGGGTGAACGTGGGTCATAGATGGATTATCAATTCTGCCCCTTGTAATTAATTATATCATGTTTGTTTCAATTACATTGAATAGGCTAGTTTGGGAAGTAAGAAATGTAAATACAATCTCAATTTTAGAGGACACCAAAAAGGGATAGCCCCTTTATATATGTTAGAATATATTGCAATGGTAAACAATTTGCAAGCACGAAGTAGGCAATTGAGAAAGAATAGGCCATAGCCCGTGCAGCCACAGGAGTCTGGCTTGGCCCCCAGAAGGCAAGGGATCATCAATGCCCCACAAGGGAAGGTGCATTTCTATCGCAGATGAGAGTACCCATACAGATAGATTTCAAGAAGAGGATAAACCTGAGGGAAAAGCTACATGGATTAAGGATTGCACACCTTTCCAAAACGTTCAGCTTCACCTTCTCTTGACACTCTAAATATCTGAACTATATCAACTGCATAGTCTGAATGCGTATTTGCATGAGTGTTCTTCATGTACTTTGCAATCTAAGAATGGAACCAAAGAAGATAACATTGGTTATAGGCATCAACCATAATGCCATCTGCTGGATAAGCCAAACAAATGCAAAACCTACATAGACTACGAGGCTAGGCCATGATTTTTTTATTTTCGTTTTCTTTTTTTTTTTCTTTTTTTAATCGGTAGGCTTTGTAATGATTACAACAATTTGAACAATACAAGGCAAGAGGACCTTAACCTTTTTTTTTCGGTAAATAAGGACCTTAACCTTTGCTCCTTTAGGTAATAGCTTTTGCAAATTAAAGAGCATGTTAAAGGGAAATATGAGCAAAGGAATAGATGAATACCATAGAGAACTCCTTGGAATCAACTTCAAGTGGCGAAAGCTCACAACGAAGGCGTTGATAATGAGCGCACAAGGGGTCTTCCTAGGACGATAGCAAAGAAATTACAAAAACTGAGTTACGCAAGTCATTAAAAGGAAATAGTGGAGGAGTTTGACAATTGTAATAGTATCATGGTCCTAGCAAACACGGGCAACCAGGTTAGATGAAAGGAAAGTGCAGCACAAAGTCAGCAAATGATGATGGACAAGATCAGACAAATAATACCTGTTTCAGAACATCATCCTCCAACAACTTTGTTGCCAGCTCGATTTCACCTAGGGCTTCAACCTTCAATTACTCAAATAGTTAATAGTTATCTCAAGTACAAAGAAATAAGCTGAAAAAACATAAAACAGGGAATCTGGAAAGAAAAAAGTTAATGGTTCTTCAAATGCAGTTCTTGAAAGGATACAAGATATCGTCATCACTCGGGAAAAAGCAATAATAGCCAAACAATTCCCCAAGCCAAGAGAGTATGGACAACAATCTGAACTGAGGAAAGAACATTACCATTTCCAACTTGCTTTTTAACTTTTGAGGGGTGTCAATGACAAACTCACCTGCCATCATATTCGTTTTATGTTTATCAGAAGCTCATATTGAGAAATACTCAAATATGGACCAACACATAAAGCAGGCTAAGTAATATCTTTGCCAAACAAATCTCCAATGTTATGAAAAATAGCCAACTAATAGAATATAACTAAACCACTTGCACGCGTGCATGGGGGGAGAGAGGGAGGTAGAGAGGCACATGAGAGACTGAGGACTCACGCATCTTCTTAAACCCAAAATCATGAGGAATAATTGTGTAGAATTCACTGCAACCGAAACATGAATAAAAAATTAGTGTTTTGTTATTCAGGAACAATTTTCTCACTGGCACCAATTAAGAATTTTCAGAACATCAAAATAATTGCAAGCATTATGAAGAGGCAAACAAACAAGTCACAAGATAAATATCATGTGGAAATGCAATTAGAATTGTGATGCAAGTCAGGTCAGGCATTGTGGGAAAAAAACTAGAGTACAATGTTCAAAACCTTACCCAGTTAATTGTTCAAGCTTAGTCCTGTTGGACTGCCCAATCACATCAGCAATCCTCTTCAAGATGTCATAGCCCTGTCATACCATATTAAGATAACTTATTGGCTGCTAAAGAAATAGTGGAGAAACAAAAGAATATAATTTCTCGGTGAAGTGCGGAAAACTGCAATAGAAAAACGTTCTTCTTCTTTAGTTTTTCAGGTTGAATGCTAGTCTCTGAGAAGTCAAGCAAGCTGCAATCATCGAAAAGAAGAGAAGACTGATGATATGGACTCTGTAATTCACCTCTTTCTTGTTCTTGTAAGGAGAGGGTATGGATGAAACCCAAAAAAATAATTCATAGCAAGAGTGAAGAGACCACCAAAAGAGCCTACTAAATTATGGAAGTTTGACATACTGATGAATATTAGTTAAGCCAGCATCCATAAGTTGGTTACAACCACGAGACCAATCATTTAAGAATAACTCAACCAAATGCAGCAGCACGAAAGGAGAAATAAGAATTATTAAACAAGTAGAAACTGAGTAAAAGGAGGACAAGAAGGCCTATATGTTCAACATAAACTAGTATGTATAAGATTGGACACTTTCGCTAACTACAAGATAAACAGACATTCAGCAGCTGCCATCAGCATTGAAACCAATTGGATACAAAAGTACCACTCAACACTCAAGCTATGCAAAGCTACAGGTCCTAAATCTCGTTATACATCCAGTTTGCATAGAGAAGATATGTAGAAAGTGTTTTGATACGGCACACTGAAGCAACTTCAGTTCTACAGTGAAAAAACTAATGAACCACGCAAGTAGAGCTCCTTTCCTCTGCTTAATTATATTACTTTAAAAATCTGGAAATAAACTTTTCACAATATCTTTATAACTTTGGTTTGGAAGCAATTACCAAAGCAAAAAATGAAAACAGATAGTATTCTTGTTTTCACTTCCATATTAGGGAATCAGATGTGACACAATATCAGCAAATAAAAGTGCATCTGTGCATAGCTCAAACGTCAAAGACTTGCCTTCAAAATTGTCGACTTGCTAAGCTTCCCGAGTGGCAACTTTTCAGCATTGTATCCTATAATTACAGGTGGAAAATATATTATTAGAACACTATATTTATCAGTTAAGCAGAAGACCAGAGTAAACCAAAAAAAAAAATCAGAAATATCCAGTTAATTGTGTGCTTTTGGAGTCGGCATCCATCATTTGCGTGGTTAATGGTGAGGTATCCACAATCGTGGTTTAGAATTGCTAATGACCAAATAAGCTTGTCCAATTCTGTAATTCATGTCATTATGCCTTCTTAAGTGGCTAGTAAACCAAAAGGGAAAACAAACCTATTTCCATCATTTGTTGTTTCATCATGCTGACATTGCAAATAAGAGAGATAAAATTCGCAATCCGCGACTCCAGTTTTGTTTCCCGGAGCTGCACTCCCACTGTAGGGTGGGATTTCCCTTGAACCTGGCAACAGTTATCCAGCTCTCAAAATAGTCAAGAAAATGGTGTGAAAAGTTAATGATGATTCATGGCAGTAAACAACAACGAACAAAAGTAAGTGTTAGACAAACTTATGGTAACATCAATGAGATCTGACCTTACGACTTATGCAGTCATGCAGCATGTCATATTTAGCAACTAGACCAGAATAATAACTTTAACCACTATGACAACTTACGTCTAGTTCTTTTTCTCTGTCGTTGTAGTCCATTTCCAACCAAGTGTAGCTATTCGGGTGACAAATAAACTCTTTACGGCTAGACCAACTGTTCCGCGTTTTGGCAAAAAACTTCTGCTCAAATTCCTGGATAGCATGATCTCGTGATGGGAAAGGGCCGTGTAGTTTATCTTGACCTTTTACACCAACTCTGCCCCATCTACTGTAAACCATGAATCTACCCCCATCGTCAGACTCTGCATTTATATTACATATACATGAAGAGATGAACATCACTAACGAAGCCATGAAGTACAAACTTTGATTTCGTGACTCAAACAAGGGTACTGAGTAGTGAGTATCAACATAGTGTCATAGTGGTGAAAAACTTTGAGCATTTACATACTTTCTTTTATTTTTCCTCCCCAAAGAGAAAAAGCTAGCGTCTACATTTCCCAGCAAAAGAGACTAAAGAGGAATCAAGGTTGAAAATTTTGAGTAACCTAGAACTTGGATGACATAGAACTTGTTGCTGTTCTCTCCAACATTTGTCTGGTTCAACATTGCATCATAAATTTCATCGCCCTACGAGCAAGGAAAAGAAAGAGAAAAATGAATATAGTCAAGCTACAGTGACATCAATCAAAATTCACCCATCCATCGTAAGCTCCGGCATGACTTACCTGCTGCAATACATGGTACATGGCCTTGATACCATCCGGAAGCCATTGATCCAATACCCCCGCACCCTTCTTTGTTGCAGTGACTATTTTCTCCTTCTTGGTTTCACTGGCATCTTCTTCTTTGGCTGGCACCAAAATACGAAACCAACTTAATGACCATGTTTGAATGGTCGCACTAAGAATGATGGTGAAATTTCTAATCGGACTAATGGTAAGAGAACAACTAATACCACATACCCAAGAGTATCGTATACCCACTTATGAAATATTAGCAGTCCAACAGATACGCCTAATTACTGCATTCAAAAATAGTCTAGCTCGAGCTTGGCTCAATTAGTATTGAGATTTCTGAGCTCAGTTCCTTTATCAAACGAGTCTCTATAAGCAAGCTGAGCCGTTACAAACAAGCTGAGTTACAATAAACTCAAGGTCGATAAACAAGCTTGCAACTCGAGCTCGAACAGCTCTGCTGGTTTACACTTTACAGCCCTACCTGTAAGTACAACTTGAGTACACAAAAACCAAGTCCAACGGCCAACCATAGGAATGCATTAAACCTGGTACCTTCAGTAACACCGCTTGAGTCCTGAGAATCGGTAGAAAGCCTTTGAATTAGTTCTTTCTTGGAGCCACTGGTAGAAACTCCCCGAAGCTCTGCTTCTTTGCGCAGCTGTCGAATATCCATACCCCGAAGCTTTTCCACCGCCTTGATTTTATCGGCCCCGTTTGAATCCCCATCCTCGGTTTCTTCCCTCCGCCTCTTCAACTTGCTAATTGAACCATCAGCGGTCGAATCAACTGGTTGCTTGGATTCTTCGCGAATGGCCGATTCCAGTCTCCGAACCTGCAATAATAATTAACGATGAATGGATAGAAGAATATATATATATATATATATATATAGAGAGAGAGAGAGGGGGGGGCCGGAGAATGGATACCAAAGTGGTCTTCACGCCGGTGTTACTCAGTCCGCGTTTGGCGAGCTCGGTTCGAAGCTCTTCCACGTTGAATTTGTTGGCCATTCGGCTGAAGACCGGAGAGAGAGAGAGAGAGAGAGAGAGAGAGAGAGAGAGAGAGAGAGATTCTTCTTGTTTTAGCGGGGGAGGGAGGGAGGGAGGGAGGGTGTAATTTTAAAAGAGGGGGGAGATTTTAAATACTACTCCAGTAGGTCGTCAATGAAAGAGAGGGGAAGGAGGAAAAAATAATCAAAGAAGAAGAAAATTAAGAATAATGATAGAGACATTGGGTTTTTTTCATGGCACACTCAACTACATTCCACTCATATCGAAATGTGAGCCCAATTATGTGACTCGCGCCTCATACCGCATGTGAGTGCGGAAATACGACTCGTGTGGCCAAGACAAAAATACGCTTCTTCAAGATTTTTGGAAAATTAAACGGCTTGCTGGGGAAGAAAGTACTCTGTGCAAAGCAAGACTCTGGGGGTCGTGGGTCCCAGCAGTGTGGACTCGCTACGGGTTTATAACTTTGAAAATGCACTGGAAGTTGCCAACAATTTGCCCCTCCTCCTTCCACTGTCCCTCTCTCGCTCTAACAAGACCAAGACGAAGACCAAGAACTTTTGGTTGTGTTTGGTTTGGTTTTGAATTTTGGTTTTTATAATGATTAGAGGGAGAAATAGGGGTAATAATTAAAAAATATGTATTAATGATTAGAGAGAGATAGAGAGAAAAATAAGAATAATATTTAAAAATATAGGTAATAATTGAATAATGATGTTGGAAACCGGTTCTTGAGAACCTTTCCAAACAAGGCCTTTGTGAGTCCCAGAAAAGCTATAGGTGCCCGGAAACATTGGGGTCTTGTTCGTTTTTCTATTTAATTTTAGTTTTAGTTTTAGTTTTGATGATATTATTATATTCTTTATTTTTTTTCTCTATTTTTTTTCATTCATTACACATACCGACATCATTAAAATTAAACTAAACTATATAACCAAACACAGTCTAGAACTCTCTTCTTCTTTTTTTGGGTGAATTGTATTGGTTTGGTTTGTGATCATGGCAAAGAAGTCAACCATGATTTAGGCTTGTTAAAAAGCTAAACTTGTGGTATCCTAACATATCATGACAGTTGTGCCATCACGTCCGTCATATTATATGAGCATCAAGCGTTTGTACTAAAAATATGTGTTACTGATATGCCATGATTTAAAAATATGTGGTTACACAATGGATTGTTGATATACCATATTCTATTATTAATATGTCATGTTACTTATAAGACTATAATTGTGTAATTTTTTGACATCTATTATAAACTGTTGGCAATCCATACTTATATATTAATCCATATTCAATACTTGTAGGTTGTACCAATCCTAGCCGATGTACCTGAGATGCGGGAAAGTACGAAACTCAAAATAAGAGAAGTCGTGGAGGATATTTGCCGTTCGGGAGATGTGCGTGAACCTAACCAATCAGACAAACCATGTACTGATGATGCACTCCAATGCAACGAAGAGATGCCTTCCCCGTCCAACGGCGAGTTTAACACTGAGGGGTGCAAATTAGATTCGTCCGAACACCTAGATGCAATACCCATCGGAAACGATGGATACATTGGGTTAGAAGGTAATGATGAAGGCAATACACCATAAAGTAACAACCCCCTAGCAAAGAATGAGGATGCGAGGACAGTTATGGATCTCCAGACATACACCACTCTTAAAAGGGAGTTGAAATAAAGGAGTGAATCGCATGCAATGGAAATTACCTTGGTTAAAAGGGAGATGAAAGAAAGGGATGAATCACATGCAATGGAAGTTCAGCAGAAGGATAAAGAAATTTGCTCCATGACCGAGAAAATGTTAAGCCCTCCTCGCCAAAACAATCAAATGTGGGATGAAATTGCAGAGAACGTAGTACATGAGGTAACTCAGTATACAAAACCAATGACAAAGGACAAGCAGCATTCGCAAGTTACTCACCTTAAAGGAAAACATAGGAGAGGAACTGAAAAAGAAGAGTTTGTCTACCCGGAAAAACGAAAAAGACCAGATCCAATGAAATTTGATGAAGGGCTATCTAGCGAAGAAGTGATAAATGTTGACACTTATGTGGAGAAACAAGCATTGAAACCTGAGGAAATCAAGGGACGGAAGAAGAATCTGGTTTGACGAGTTATGTCAAGTGAGGACAAAGACAAGATATACCGTATTTGGAAGGAAGTTACGTGCACGTATTAATTCAGCTTATACATGGTAATCTCCATATTTGAATTGCTTACGAACTTGGCATATTTTGTGATGTGTGTGTTTCTGTAACTTGGCAGCACAAGCATTTGGTGTGGGACAATCCCAAGGTGTTCAATATTTGTAGAAGACTTGAGATGCCTCGTCATTGAAAC
The DNA here is from genome assembly GCA_022606695.1 of Vaccinium macrocarpon. Lineage (NCBI taxonomy): Eukaryota > Viridiplantae > Streptophyta > Magnoliopsida > Ericales > Ericaceae > Vaccinium > Vaccinium macrocarpon. The sequence continues at coordinate 40,416,417 of CM040178.1, read as the reverse complement.
TGTCCTAAATGGCAATGTAAGTATTCGTTATGATACATCATGGCCATAATTTCAATATTCCAATTATATAACAGACGAAAAGTAAAACTATTATGATTTACATGGATTGAATATGGAGATTATCCGTAGCATGATTACTGCATTGTATATAGGTGATTGATGCATATGCGGAGGTCCTATTGATGGAGCAGGAAAGCAGAGTGTCAGAGTTACTAAAACAATGAGGTGATGGTGAATACACACAAGGGGGGTTGCATTGACATCGTATGCCTTAACATGCAGATTCTTGGTGAGCTAACTAAAGCCTATAATCTAACAATGAATTTAGAGATTAATGGTGTGGTTTATTAGTACAAAGCAGTGGTCCATCCGTTTCCTGTGATTAATTAATTGTCAGTAGTAGTTATGGTAAACTACTTTATAACGTTTTAATGGTGTTTTATGCTTTGGGACAGAGATGGACTCTCCAAGTGAAATTGGTATACCAAATACCAAATGAGGTTTTGAATTAGAAATTTTATGATGTGTCAGGTGGCCATAATTTCTGTACATAATAACCTTTTGGCTTTCCATTTTTATGGAATTCAAAAGAGTTGTGAGTCTTTCATTTTAAAAGGAACTTAGAGCATGGCTTGTTTGTTTGTCTGTATGTTGGTCTATTCTTTATAATTGTTACAAGCATAGAATTTTTTTACTTCAAAGATGGTGTATCAGTGATGCATGATCTCTCTATCATCCTTGTTTGGTAATATTATTGTCGGTTACAAAAATTAATTGCTGGAAAGACACACGAGGAACGGGAAGACATACTTGGGCGCATGATTCGTAATACAAGTAATTATTGATATTTATTCTTTCCAATCCACAACCATTTCCATTGGACACTACTAGTTCACGATACCAAGGAAGGGTCATGGAGATTCTACAATTCCTTGCCCCCCAGGACCGGTGTGGATCATAATTTGGAGTCTGCAAAAATATTGGTATATGTTTTTATGAAACATTAACATTCCACGTTATCCAAATTCTTGATGATACTAATTTAGTTACTTACAATTGTTGCAGAAAATTGCAATTGACAACTACTTCAAGGGCAACTCGAGTGGACTATTCTGCACACAAGACTATCAACCCATCCAGCAGGAAGAAGCCCCACAACAAGTAGCCGAGAGGTGAATCCAAACTTGAAAATACCATTAGTATGTAGTATAACCCGAGATTGACCGTTACTATTTCATTTATGCTGTAGTCTCAACTGTGGGGTTGTAGTTTGCTACATTATCCGACAATACTTCTGGAACGAAATTGTGGAAACCAAGTTATCAAAGTTGGAATGCCGTAAGTTACGTGCTGAAATAATTCATGCTTTTATAAATGATGAGGCAAACTCATGGAAACCATAACATAATTTGGAGGATGTGGGACATGAATCAAATCAGAGAAACGGAACAAGCGGTTGGAGTTGTTGAAACGAGCAAAAAGCAAGCAGCCAAACGTAAGAAGAAATGAGATTTGGTGGACTTGGTGGTGGATGAGTGACTATAAATGGGTGTTTTTTTAAGTTTTGTGATCTTCGAACAACTTAGAAACTAGATGACCATTTTTGGGGTTTGTTAGGGTCAAGTTTTTGAAGGATGGTTGTTAACATGTTCTAAGTTCTTGATGGTGGTGGTTTTTTAATAAATGGGTAGTTGGTTAAGTTCCATCAATTAGAAATCTATTGGCAGATCCTATTATTTGGAATTTTGGCCCACTGGGTCCTGGGCTAATATTTATTGCTGGAGAGGTCCTGGGGCACAAATATGGTTGGGGATTTTACTTTTTTGCCCATCCTCGTCGTCGTTACTCTTTGTTTTTACTAATCATTTAGGCACTTTCATAGAGTACCCTAAAATTTTAAATACTATCATAGGGCACCCTACAGTTTAGGATACCCTAAATTTAAAATGTATATTTTAGAATTTAGACCGTACATTTAAGAATTTAGTACTCAAAATGTACATTATAATTTTCAAAACGTACATTCTAATTTTCAGAATGGGGGTAATTTTGGAAAAAAGTGTAAAACTTATGTTCAAGACCTAGTGAACTATGCGCATTGTTTGTTCCAGACCTTACAAGCTATAAGACTTGTTTATAGGACCCGCCCACAAAAAGCCCTTTTTATTAATTTCTTGGTTAATGGTTGATTCCTTTTGATTAGATTGTTCTTGTGCGCAAGCATGAGCGTGAAAGCTGTTGGAATATTTTAATAAAAAATAAAATAATAACACCTCAATTTAATTACCGTTATTTACCTCATTTACCGTTATAGAGTTTATTGTATATTAAACTATTTTCTGTTACAAAATTAAAATGGATTTATTTCTATCATTATATATATTAATGAGATTTTAATTCTAATGACCTCTATATATGGGTTTTGGATAAAAAGTGAGAATGGTGTGTGTGAAACAAGTTTATACTCAATGAAAGAGCTAAATTGGTTGAGGAGTTTTACGTATCCATATTACTTAACTTCTATATCATTGGGCAACTCGGTTCGTGACCCGTTCAAACCTCCCGGTGGTCATAAACATCGGATGAGGACTGCTTGTGAGCTCGTGGATTTAATCTTGGGGCTAGTATTCTCTGGTGGAACCTTCACGAGGGGAGGAATATTAGCCTTAAGACAATGACTACACGACTCTCATTCTCACAAGTAACTTCTTTCCAATTATACTATTTTTCGTACTCTTGATTTATTTGTTGTATATCTATATATATATATTTTGATCGGGAAAAGAAGTTTTATTAAAAACTTGACAAAGGTTACATCAAGTAGAGAAAAAAAAAAAGAAAAGAAAAAAGAATCCAACCAAGGTTGGAGAGCCCAAAACACCTATTGGGTCGCAACCCAAAATCGTCGAGGGACAAGCCCAATCACCTAATGGCCTAAGCCCAAAAAGAGCACACCCAATACAACAATAAGCTCAAAACCCATACAGTAGTCTTTGAAAAACAATCAAAGCAAACACCTACACAGCTCCATCATCCGATACCTCTAGCGGTGGATCACCCAATGACCACCTAAAAGCAGCTTCCACCTTTTGCATTAAAGAAATGCTTCGGAAATTCTCCCCATACGTCCATCTTCTTTATGCATATTCCTTAATCCCGAAAATTCCAAATCTCCAAATATTGCCTTCCCAATATCAACCATAGCCCCCACGCGTGTCACCACGCTTCACCGGGAAACACCAATCGGCCCAGAAAAAACTATTGGAAATTTTATATTTTTGGTATGAATTAAAATGGGCACGCGAAGGGTCTCTCGAGGCAACCGATGTGTTCCATTTTGTGTACGCTAAGTCGTGGAGTACATTCCCCCTCGTGATGAGATTCATTGTCTTCATTAATTTGGCGGAGTCAATTCCACATGCTTTCCTTGCAAGCCAAGGCAAGGGACTTTCCTTGCAAGCCAAGGCAAGGACTTGGGGTGGACTTGGCCATTGGTTGTCTATAAATAGGTCCATCCTCTTCTTGCTTAGACAAGTGATTCGTACTCAATAACTCACTTCCAAAAATCCATTTCTTTGAGAGAGTAAGAGGCAGACGCAAGTAAGTTCGCCAAGGCGCGGTGGTGTTTCGTCGGCTCGTGGTTTAGCCGTTTTATCCTGGGAGGAAGACGCCGGCAGAGTCTACAACACCCTAAGGTAGACGGCGAATCTTCTTTTAAGGAGACTGTGGTATCACACAGGACTCGGCTCGGTTTGTAATTAATTTTGTATTCCAATCTTGTAATTTGTAACGTCAAGTTTTATTAATCAATAAGAATTGTTTTGTGGAATGCTTTTATTGCCGAATATCCGAAACATTTTCATTTTTATCCAACAAGCTTAAAGAAGATTCTTTGATCGGTATTTGGCAATCGGATTCCAGAAAACGATTGTACTAATTTCTGAGTTGCAAGAACAGATTATATCCAAACCGATTAGAGTCTCTGGTGAAAGTGTGAAAGCAATCTTTGTTTAATTGCTTAGGAAAAAAACGAGAATCAAGTTTTGATTCTTGGATCTGTAAAGAAGGCTACTTGCTGGTTTCTAAACTTGTTGAGCTTCGGCTTTGTCAGTCATGCGTGGCTCGACATGAGATCTTAATAATCTCGACGCTACTCACGCCTTAGGCCGCCGTCTTGGCAGCAGCTCCGTTTAGATAACGGTGCCGAGAATAGATCTCTGAAGTGTACACTCCGGGTGCCGGAGTAGAGCCAAGGTGCTCTGATAATCTAGTGTGGTTGGAACGTATGGTGCAACCGTACGTATGTACAAACAGTAACTGTATTCGTGAATAGTGTCGTATTCTTGAATAGTACTTTTGGGGCACATAAAACGCGTTACCATCAAGACCCCGCTGGGGGGGAGGAACAGTCACTGGGAGTACCAGGACGTGTGTAACGGATGTTAGACCGTTTCAACTGCAAAGTATAGATTGGTTATCTATTTTTGCTATGTTCACTAATGTAAGTTGAACACGTTTCAGGTTGAAGATGGCAACTGAAACCGGAAAGAATTCTGCAATTTCAGCTATGGGAAGCACAAGTGTTGCTGCTCCCACGATTCCGATGGCCCATGCTGAAAAACCTGGGAAGTTTGGTCCAGGAGTTGATTTCAAGAGGTGGCAACAAAAGATGAGATTCTATCTGACCACTCGCTGGGTGCTTGATTGAGAATGCCCCAGTTGTTGCGGAAAATGAGACAGACATACAAAAAAGACAAGCCCTTGATCAGTGGCAGAATGCTAATTACTTGGCAAGGAATTATGTCTTGAATGCTCTCGACGACTTATTGTACTCCACGTTCGATGAGGTAGATTCTGCTAAGGAGCTGTGGGAGTCCTTAGAGAAGAAATACAAGGTCGAGGGGGCCGGGCCTAAGAAATTTTTTGTGGGCCGGTTTCTTGATTATGTGATGAAGGATTCAAAACCTGTGACTACACAAGTTCAAGAGCTTTATGCACTAATCAATGAAATCAAGGCAGAGGGGATGGTGCTGCCTGAGCCGTTTCTGGTGGCTGCAATCATCCACAAGCTTCCGGAGTCTTGGACCTTTTCTACAAGCTCAATGTTACAGAACAGAATCGAGCAAGAGACAAGGCTGCCAAAACATTCGACATGGCTAAAGCCAATGTGGTGGAGCATGGTTGGACTTTGACGAGTGGTGCAAGAAAGCACCAACATGACAGGCGGTCCAATAAACAGAAGGGCAAAGGTGCCAATCTGGGACCAAAAGGCGGTGTCGCCAAGAAGCAAAAAGAGAAGTTTCAGGGGAAATGCTTCAATTGTGACAAATTTGGGCATCGTGCATCAGATTGCAAGAAGCCTCCCCGTTCACAAGCACATATTGCAGAGGGCTTGGGAGGTGTCGCTAACATGAACCTCTCGACTATGGTGTCTGAGGTGAACATGGTGGGTTCAAATCCACGGGAATGGTGGATTGACACTGGGGCTACACGCCATGTCTGTTGTGACGGAAAGATGTTCACATCACTCGAACCGATCAACGGTGAGAAGTCATTTCATGGGGAACTTCGGCAACCTCCTGATATTGCCGGAGAAGGAACGTGATCCCGAAGATGACTTCGTGAAAAGAGTTGACTCGAACAAAGTGTTTATCCCGCGCTGCGGATATTCGTAAGAATTTGATTTACGGTTCTCTCTCGAAAGCAAACACGCCTTCCGCATGGTGTTTGAATCGGTCGGGTCACTCGCCTAAAAGTTTGGATCTTATGTAGGAAAGGCTATATGACCGATGGTCCGCTTTAAAATGAATGTAATGACTGTTATCCCTACTATCAATAAAACAATTACCCCAATTGTTTATGTGCTTTAGTCTTCCATTTTGTGGCATGGTAGACTAGGTCATGTTAATTATGAATCTTTACGCAGATTAATTAACTTGGACCATATTCCAGCTTTCCATATTGATACAAATCACAAGTGTGAAACTTGTGTTGAGGCTTAAGTTAACTAGGACTTAAGCTTTGGCCGGTTGAAAGAAGTGCCGAACCATTGGGGTTAATCCACACCGATTTGTCGCGATTTAAAATATGTCCAAACGCCAACGCAAAACAAGTATTTCATTACTTTTATTGATGATAGCACGAAATACTGCTATGTGTACTTGCTAAAGAGCAAGGACGAAGCGTTGGACAAATTCAATGA